>JALPQD010000164.1:0-1200000 GCA_023101885.1 Typhlomys cinereus
ACTGTTGGGGACTCAGTAAAAGTAAAATGAGGAGGAACCCTATTTTAATATCTTTGAAAAGGAGATTCTGCCTTCAGAAGAGTTCTCTAGGGTTCATGGGTTGAGAAACTAGCCTATTATAACTGGTTTTGCATCTAGTGATTTTAATAATCCTTGAGATGACATGATGAACTAGATGAACTCTCACGGGCACATCCAGACCTATAAGTCTATGATGTCCTTTCTGAATCAATCCTTGATGTTCCACAAAGATCAGTTTGAAGGATCTGAGAATAAATCTATGCCCTTCTCTCAGCACCTTTTGGAATATTCTGAGATAAAGTAAATTTATATTACAGGCTTCATCAATGTGATGATAATCTGTGATTAGATTCTTTATGGAAGTAGTCGAGACAAATATATTAAGATAGTCAACCTATTTTGAAGAATATTTCTTAGGAAATCTCCTGTGAAATAACAAAACATTCACTTGAAGTTAAATATTCTCAAATATAGCTGATCTGGAAACTTCCATTTGGATTATTTAAAATCTTTTCCTTTCTTTAAAGCAGAATATTGAAATACTTTAATCACCCTGGAAAGGTCTCAATTCGGTTCATTTGCAGACATTTGCTGAGCTGCATCTCAATTAGGTGAGTGGTAACTATGCTTTCCCAAGGAGGCATAGTCTATGCTTACACAAATATTCCTATCAAAGTCAAATCTTCACATGAGTGAATAAGAAAAAGGAAGTGTTTTAACACTTGTAACCTCACTGGAAAAAATTGTTATTTCATAACTGCTACTTAGGGCAACTCTTAGGAGTTCCTGAAAGGTTCTCCTATATCTGTAATGTGGATGGATGAGGCTATTCTTTGGTAATATGTGAGCAGCCATTGGAAACTGAAACTAGATAAATAAGTGGATAAAACATAAAGTATTTATGGGTAAAAGACATAATGTATGTGAATTGTTTCAAAAATAACACAGTTGGGCTGAGGAGTTTGCTTAAGTGTTAAAGCCTTTGCTTCTAAAGCAAAAGGACCTGAGTTCATATCCCAGATCCCATGTAAAAATGGCAGGTTGATGGAAGTAGCCTGAAATTCTGACCCTGAAAGGGAGAGCCTGGGAAAACATGGAACAAAGTAATAAAGAAGTAGAGTAATCCAGAATGATTCACTATATCATCCTTTGGCTTCCAAAAGTACAAACACTTCCATGCCCTATTAGACACACACACACACGCGTGCACACACACACACACAGAGACAGAATTTCAAGTAACATTAAAAACCAAAAACAATAAATGATATTGGAATACCAAACTTCTGGCCTTTCATTTCCCCCAAATTACTCTTCCGTTGCTTCTGTCTCAGCAAAAGCAACTCCTATCTGAAATTGTTTAAGGCAACATCATCCTGGGTCATCCTAGGATTGTTCCTTTGCCCATTTTTTTCTGCAAGACAGGTCACCTATACTTCCAGAGTATATTCAAGTGCTTGGCACTTTCCTAGTGACAGTTTTCATCCAAAGACAAGGGTAAAAACCTCAGTATCTTTTCTCTGGTTGAGACAACTCTAAAAGGTAACTTCAGCTTTGATGCTTCGAATAGGATTCCCTACCCCCAGTCTTGAGTCCCTCACTTCTAAGAGTAGGAGGCATATATTGTCCAGCAGCAAAGCCTTTGCAAAGCACACACATGTTCCAGGGGTTAATTCTCAACAGAGTCTCCATTATCCAAAAGAAGAAAAGACAAAGTTTGTCTCCAGGAACCTTTCTATCAGAAAGGAATTCAACCAATAGCAACAAATAACAGACACAATAGTAAAATAAAGGTAATACTGTCAGTTACACCTAATTTTCATCTAATTCAAATATGGTAATTACACTGAAATTCAAATGCCAACTGCGATATACTGGATGAATCATAATGGGAAACATTCTGAGACTAAGTCTGCCTATTTGGGAGGAATATTATGACCAGCTGAGAATGTGTCCAAAAGCAAGAAATGAGGCAACAACAGCACAGATTCTAAGGTCTACTACACTTTGCTTGAATACAATCTCCCTTTGCTGACAACAGATGCCTGATTTTCTCTGAACTACATCAACTGCTCAGCCTCTCTCCCATTCCAAAATGGAAATATGACCCAGGCCTGACCAGTTATCCTTGTTCATCCACTGACCAAAGTGAATTTTCAGACAAGTATATGTCAGTCTGCTCAAAATAAGTCATTTTAAGTGAACTTTTAAAAGTTTTTTCATGATTTTTCAGATAAAGTATAAGGCTAAAAGTATGTAATCACAGCATGGGAGATTCTGTAGGGATCACAGTAGGGACATAAAATATTTTAGAGAGGAAAGAAGAGGTGAAAGCTAGAGGCAGCATCCATACATGGACCAGGCCTTTGGATTGCAATGCTGTATAAGTAAAAGGGCCATTTCTTTTCAATTTAAGACATTCTGACTTGGATTCTGGTTACTGGCCAACAAGAGAATTTTGACTTATATTCATACTGAGTAACCCAGGTTTCTTTGAGACAAGGAACTTAGCAAAGTAGAGCTGTATTAAATTTTTTGACTGATAAAAAGAATGATTCTACAGGATGAACTTGAACTTTTATTCATTTATGACATTCCATATTTAGTGTCGTTTCCTCTTGTAGAATTTGTTTTACATATTTAGTTCTCAGATTAGAGGAAATATATTCCAAAATTTGTCTCTAGAAATAGGTTAATTTTAATAACATACAGTATTTTAAATTACTATAAGCAAGATATCATACTCTATATTTTAATTTGGAAAATAACTAAATGCTTAACCAACATCCACAATGTGAATAATACGTGATCAAGTCAGGTTTAAAACTACTTCTAAATTTTAGGTAATATAGCAGGAAAAAGTGGATAAATTAGACCCATGATTGTTTACATGTGAAATCCAGAAATATCTATTGGAACTTTTTCAAACAACAATGCATAATACTAACTGGATGAATACCAAAAGCAGAAACTAGTATAAGCATCCAAAAGGCGCTAACTTGTTGAATCTCTAAAGGTTAAAGGTTCAGAGCAGAGAAATAACTTTCTCAGAGTTACTTGTAGAGTAAGTAATATGCCCTAGATTCAAATCCAAATAGCTAAATATCAAAATATCAGAACAAGTAGCACCACACTGAAGGAGGGGAGAGCTTATAACCTCTAGAATGATGTTTCCCCTTTCTTTTTGTAAATATCATTGTTTTCTTGAACATGAATAAGACATAAGCAGATAAAACCAGTGCTAGGGCAGGACACATGATAACCTAACATTAGTGTCTGTAATTGTAAGAAGTGAAACTAAGGTGCTCCAAATTATTATATCCAACATTAATAGGACGTTCACATATTGTATTAAAGGGAAAATATAAATACTCCTGTTATATGCAGAAATTAATTTCTTATGTAAGTAATGACACAATCAGGTTCAATTAATTCTACAAGCGTTCTCCTAACAAAGCCTTCAAGAATCACCATGAAAAAAAGGAAGTGTGGTTGTTCTAAACTTTAAAGGAACCCAAGAACATAGATAATGCAAACACATTGCAATAAAATTCATATTTACATTGTGAAGATTATATGCCCTTTTGTAAATCCCAAACTTCAAATCATCAAAATCCATGCTGTAAAGGATCCACAAGAGGTAGATCGATACTGAATATGATGGTGTTCTTGGTAACTGGTGGCCCACACACATTTCTTGGCCTCTTGCCTCCTTTCTCTAAATATTTTCTGCTTTCTAATTCCATGCTCCTTAGAATATTGTTTATGTCTATCGTCATATTAAAACATTCCAAAATATACATTAAAACATTTCTAAATAAATAAAATGTTCCTAAATATAAATAAATTATCATTTATTTCTTTTAGAAGACTTTTAGTGGACTTTAGGTTATATAGTATGAAAGAATAGATAGTATAAGTAAAAACTTCAAACCTGCTTGGGGCAGTTATAGTATTTATTAAATAATGAGCCTATGGAAAATATAATGGACAAACTCTTAATTTGAAGGAAGACAAATGCTATGTATACAAAAGGGTGTGAAATTCATAAACTTAAAATGCCACCTGAAAATGTGATGGTATCAGGATGTATTAGGAATAAACTAAGTAAATAAATGGGATTGTGGTTTCATGAGAGAGATTCCAAAGGGCTCGCTAGATCCTTCTACCATGTGAAAACACAGCAAAAAGACAGTTGCCTATGGATCAGGAGGCAAGCTCTCACCAGACTCCAACTCTATTGATTTTTCAATCTAGAACTTTCAATCTAGAACTATGAAAAGGAATTTTTGATGTCTATAAGTCACTATTTCTATGGTACTTCTTACAGAAGTTTGAACAGACTAAGAGAGAAAGAACTAAGTTGTAAACATTATTTAAAAGATTATGAATTGGTGCATTCACTATGGGTAAAAACAGTGTAGTGACTCCTCAATAAACTGAAACAGAACTATATGACCCTACTATATTATTCTTGCTTATATCCAAAGGAATTCAGGGACTATATAGTAGAGATTCCTTCACACCCATTCTTACTAGGTTATTCATAATAACTAAGACCTGGAACCAACCTAAGTGGCCATCAATGAATAGAAAATGTGGTATGCATAATATAAATGGAGCATTATTTGGGTGATGAAGAAGAATGAAATCATAACCTCTGCAAGAAATTGGATACATCAGACATCATAAAGAAGTAAGCCGGACACAGAGAACTATCTTCTTGCTGTAGCAGAATGGCAAAGGAGACTTCTACAGCTTCTTTCACATGGGCAACACAATGCTATTTATGATCCCCACAACTAATAACCTACTCATTTCTCATACTTTCTGTTGTCACAACACAGAGGTTAAGGACTCCCATAATGGGGCAACAATCATTCAGTTTGTAGCAGTTTCTTGCCCCCAAATTATTACATGACTTCTCTCATATATAGATTGTGATGGAAAATTCTGAAAGTAAAGAGTATCTAGAAAAGGAAGGGGGGGAGGATAAATGAAGACAATCACATGAGTTATTTAAAGTACATTACATTCATGCATGGAAACATTGCAATGTATTTTTTGTATATTTACTACACTCTAATATAATAAAATATTTCAAGTTCTTTGACCTATTTAGTTATACAGCTTTTTTTATTCCAGATAACATATTTTATTCATAATCACTGGTTAAATAGGTTTTAAAACCAAAAGACAAAACAAAATAAACAATAACAGCAAAAAAACTTAATTCAGTAAGGATACTTGCAGACATATGCACCATGGTAAAGAACCTTCCTGAGACATCAGAAGGTACATGCCACAGTTTCTTCTCAGATCTCACCATAATCTCACATGGTCTCCACTAATCACACTCTCCAGCTCTGTTCCGGACTTGAAACTGTGTGTCTCAGTAGATGAAATTTCAATTAAATATACACAAAGGGTAATTCATTGACCACAATGATGTAAGCACACTAAGCCACTGATGATTCAGCTAAATTAAAAGTAAAGTACAAGCACATACACAATTTTAAATTTTTAAAAGTTACATTTTAACATAAAACAAAATGACGGAAATAACTTTAAATTAGGTATTAATGTGATTATGTTTAAATTTTAAGATACTGATATTTTAAAATATTGATGAGTTTTTTTTTACTTTTTCTCCAAATCATCTTAAAAATACAGTGTACTCAAGACAGCTTAACATTTCAAATGCTGAAAAGCCACATGTGGCTAGTGGCTATAAGAAGAGAGATAATGTCTGTCTTCTGATTATAATAAGTGGATCTGTGGTCTTAAATGCCGTTGGTTAAACTTTAATCAATCTACATTGCCTAGTGCATTATTCCACTATGCATTACAAAATGGTGATATTCTATCATTCTCTACAAACTTACTGGCTAACATTTTTTTTTAGGGAAAGAAAAGGAATTTGGGAAGAAAGAAGATGGCTAAGTTGGTAAAGTGCATGGCACACCAACATGAGGACCTGAATTTGTATTCCCAGCACCCACATAAAAACTAGATTGATGGCACATCTATGACCCTGGCACTAGGGATGAGAAAAGATAGGTGGACCCATGGTCAGGCAGTCTGGTCAGTTGGTAGGCTTTGATTTCAGTGAAACTAGGGTGAGATAGCAATAGAGAAAGATGCCTGACCTCTGGCTTACACACGCGTGCACACACACACATGCACACACACACTCATATGCACATTCACACAAATATGTGAACATACACACATGTAAGCATGTACAAAACATTCATAACCATATATATGACACACACATACACACACACACACAGAATCGTATCACATTAATTCTTTAAGTACCCTGAGATGGAGTTCTTACATGAAAGGAAGTATATATTCCACTCTTGTCTTTTATTTACCAGTTCTCAGAATGAGCTAGTTTCTTATCGTTCTGTCAGGTGATAGGAATCCCATTCTTCCATTTCTGCTTGATGATCGCTGCCTCCTAATAACTGGTGCTGGTAAGAGTACATGCTTGCCTGATTTTTAATGCTAGTGGAGTCAAGGTCAAAGACTGATCCTGGCCACACTTCTTGGACTGGGCAACGGTCTTAGAAATCACCTCCAAATCCTGCCCTCTCAGCCCACCCACCAACCCTGAGGGTATAAAACTTGCCATTCCCAGATAGAAAGTAACCATTTTGCAAATGGGTGATTGACCCTTCCCTCACTGTGGTTTCCTGCTTTTATTACATCTACCTTTGAATATACTCCTATAACAAGACTCTAGTTTAACAGGTTTTTAGCTCTGGCCAGGGGGGTAACATCCAATACCCATCAGGATGGAGTGAAGGGCATTGTAGGAGCAGCAAAACTGGAAAAAAAATCAACAAACCATAATCCAGAACATCAGAGACTCTATATCAACCACCTGGAACTAGGCCAGCCTAATCTCTCCCCATCCTGAAGCTCAGGGAAATTTGCGGAAGAGGGGGTGGTAAGATTGTAAGAGCACAAGGATGGAAGGAGTAATGATATGCAAGATACTCTACACAAGTTAGGACCGAAGCAACCATAATTGGACTTTGCATGACCTGCGCAATGTCCAACACATTATTGACCCCACAGTCTAGCATGGGCTAAAGGCACTAGGATCCTTGGAGGCAAGGGATTGACAGCCACAGTAGTGTTCCTATGCTTAAGGGGAACACAGGAAAGGGTTCTGGGAAATGCCACTGGGTCCTTGCACCTCATCGGAGAGGAAGACCCAGAGGAGAGTTTGGCATGCACATTAAAGGATGCTTCAGGGATTGGGGGGAGGCACTGGGGGATGGGGAGGGAAGGGGAGGGGAGGGGCACAGGGGAGTGAAGGGGGTGGAGGGAGGGAGGGGACTGATGTACCTGTTAAGTTTGTATGAATAGAAATTTAAAAAAAAAACTTGCCATTCCCTTCTCTCCACTCTTTCTTTTTTTCTTCCCTCTCTTTTCCTATGAAAAGGGTAGTTTGGCTGGGTAGTTCTGGAACTCCATTAAAAACTTCCATCTAGTCCATGGTGCAGTGTGTTTTTGAGGTAAATACCTTACAAAGGTGTTTGTGAAGGGATGGGGTTCATCATCATGTAGATTTCAACATCTGTGATGTGTTTCAATCCATTGCAATTACTTTATGCACAGTCTGTCCAAAATCTGATCAGAGAGCTCTTTCAAGTTGGGTTCTGTGTTCCTCTGACTTAATCCCAATAGTCTTTAATAGATTCATTGTTCATTATTATGAAAGATATCTTGGATTTTTGGATTGTGTATTTCCCTACCCCAGAGGTAGCATCAGCCTTATCTTTAAACTCCAGTAAACAATGGAATTCAGAGAACACTCTGTGTGTGTGTGTGTGTGTGTGTGTGTGTGTGTGTGTGTGTGTGTGTGAAATTCTTAACAGAAAGGCCAGGGAAGAGACCTGCCAACAAGACCAAGAGAGAATATCCTTACAGACTAGAACTAAACCAAAAGCACAAAGATGTCAACAAAATAAGAGAAGAGGGTGTTTTGAGACAAAAACCAGTGGGGAGCTACTTCAAAATCCAGTGAGGTTAGGAAACCCCGCTGTTCAGTACTTAAACCTTGCTCTTCAGTTTTTACTCACTGCTTAGGTGATCTAGTTATTCTTTGAGTTCTAAATTCTTAGGTTTACAAATTAGTCTCTTTCCTAATCTCAATTTGCCTGTTCTACAACTCTATTTGGAAGCCTAGCAGGAATCTTAGGTTCAGCCAATCAAATTTGTAGCTCTTGATTTCCATGCCTAATCCCAAACCATTTCTTCCCTGGTATTCCTTACTTCAGTAAAGACCACAAGCATTCATCTAGTTCCCAAATCAAAAGTGTAAAAACTAGCTTTTCTCTCACCAATACATACTGCCAACATCATCTGGTCCTCACATTTTTCCACTTCCATGATTCCATCTCTAACAAAATCTACTTTCCTCTCTGAACTATTTTATTGGTCCTATGTTGGATTTTTAGAATGTTTGTTTTCCTACCACCATTTGCCATCTATACAGCAGTCAGCACATTTCTAACAGGTAAATTAGATGCTGCTCCACTCTTACATCCCTCCATCGTGTTCTAGTAGGAAAGGAGAAAGTATAAGACTATGCATAGTGTTATTTATGCCCTAAAATTTCCACAGATTTAACACATGTAAGTCTATAGTTTCAAAAAGCTAGGCAAAGTCCTCACATAATAAATTCAAGGAATTCCATATGTGAAGCCAACTCCAAGCATACAACAAAAAATTATTTGAAAAAGAAGCCATTAAGGAAAATGATGCATTACTTAAAGTACAAAAGTTATTACAGTGATCAAGGATTCTCATCAGAAATTGTAGAAGTCAAAAGAAAGTGACACGATATTTTTTTGCATGAGAAAGAAAAGAGACATCAATCCAGAATTTTTCTTCAGAAATGAAAATTAAAGGCAAGGCCCAGTGATAGAATGGTAGATAAGTGATTGGTTCTTGATTCAAAGCTTAATGACAAATGAAAAGAAAAAGAAGACTAAGAAAAGAAAGGAACAGATTAAGAAATGAGAAGAATGAAAACTAAGAATTTTTCACTGAACTATCTGCTCTAAAAGAATGGCTGAGAGCTGGAGAGATGGCTCAGGGTTGAACCTCTCTCTTACAAGCAGAATATCGTGAATTCCAATCCCAGGTCCCACATTAAAAAAACCACCAGGCACAAATGACAGCAGCCTGTACTTTTGGTCCTATAAAGTAAAGCTTGGAAAACTCCAGAACAAAGCAAAATAGGAAGTAGAAGCAATTCAGAGTGATTCCCAAGTGCACACACAGTGCACTCTGATATACAGTCACACACACACACACACACACACACACACGCAAATACACACATGGATACACACATGTACAAACATGTGTGTGCACACACACAAACTAAATAAATAAATGAATGAATAAATACACAAAATAATGGTTGAAGAAGTTTTTCAAACAAAAAGGAAATGACACAAAGCAAAACCACGGTGAATGCTGAGTTAGGCACAAGTACCTGACTTTCTTTTCCTGACCTTTCTCAGTGACTCAGACATACCAGTTTCCTGACATTCTTCTAGCTCACTAAACTCACTTCTCAAGGCCTTTGCATGTTTTTCCTCCCAAGAAAATAGTGACTAATCTGTGAAGTTGTCTATCCCTTTCTTTTCAGATCTCTATGTAAAACTCCCCTCCCCACCTGAGTATTTAATCTACAGTAGTACTTTTTGTCAACTCAATTTTATTTTTCTTTATAGCATGTATTACTTGAAATTCTATGACTCTCCATTTACATTTTTGTCACACTAGAATGAAATCCTTGCCTTACTTTTTCATCAATGTATCTTTAGCATCTGAAGCAGTATTTAATACCTAGTAGATAAATTTTTAACTCTGGAAAGATCTCAGAAATATTTCCATTGTTTTTCAAAGTCTCTGCTTCTATTGTCATTGTGAGGTGTTAATAGGTGTGGTGTTAAATAAATAGATATGGTGTTAAATAAATATGTTCATAAATAAATTAGTAAAATATATAAATTAAATCTTCCTTTTTAGAGAGAAAATGATGGAAAGAAGAAAAACATAACTTAATCTAAGAGATGCTCATGGTAGATGAAATGGGCAGAAATTGGACAAATGGTGTCCATTTTTAGTTACACAATTAAGACTAGAAACCTACCATGCCACATTACTACCATTAATAACAATGTATTATATACTTGAATATGGTTGGCAGAGTAAATCTTAAGTGTTCTCATCAGAAGGAACCTATGTGAGGTTATGAATATGTTAACTAGATTATGATAACCATGTCACTTTGTATATATCTAATATGTACATCAAAGCATACTGTTGTATAGATTAGATGTAAACAATTTGTGTCAATTTTGCCTAGTTAAAACAAACAAGTGGTGAGATAGTAGAATTTTTACAAGTAAAAAAAATGAAGCTAAGTACAGAAAAATAATCAAACCTAGAGAAAATAGGTAAATCTAGAAAAGGAAGCATAAATATTTGACATAAACTTGCATGCAAAAGTATTTGTATAAAATAGTAGTCTCTAAATTTTTAAGTCTGAATATGCAAATAAGATGGAGTTGCATTCACAGGAAATTAAAATGAAAACTAGAGAGATTTAGAGGATTTTTTTAAATAGGTGAAAAGAAAACTTCCTTTAGAAAGGAAGAACATTACAGCTAATGTTACAATTAATTGGGACATAGAATTTTCATTCTGTGTATATTATATTTTTCTTCTTTAAGTTCTAGTAACCAGTGAAGCAACATCTATATAAGTTTTATTATTATTATTATTATTATTATTATTATTATTATTATTATTATTTCCGCTCATACAAACTTAACAGGTACACCGGTCCCCTCCTGCTCTCCCCTCCCCTAACGTCTATATAAGTTTGAATCAAGGTGTGATAGATGAGTTTTATACATTATCTTTCACTTGTTAAACATAAAAATGCTTTCATGCCTGTAGTTTTCTAAAACTTTTACTTGAAAGCATTCTCTCACTGATTGAAACTTATATGAAAACAGAGACCTGAAGAACTCTATAAAATAATTATAGGAGACATTTGGGTGGTAAAATTCTTCTTTCCTACCAACAAAGACTCTGAATTAGATCATTGAAGAGTTACAAGAGATTATTATATTGGCCTGAGCCAATCATGCTAGACCAGCCTCTTTTACAAGATATGAACTCAAGCTATACAAAAGACATAAGAAACTTTGGAGAAATTTTCCTTTTTTATTAAAAGCTGAAAACCAGAGCTTTTCTTTGCCTCTGATGGCACTGAGTCATAACTTGATACTCAGAACTACAACATTTTGAGATTCAGGAAGAGATAAGCCTGACAGCAAACCCAAAACTCTAAGTATGCAAATAGATAAAGCACAGATATTCTTGAGTTGCTAAGATGGCTCAGCAGCTATAAGTACCTGGTAAACAAGCCTGGCAACCTCAGTTTCAATCCCACGAAGAAGGAGGGAACCAATTTTTGAAAGTTGTCCTCTGGCCTCTATAGGCTCTCTCTTCCACTCTCTCTGATAAAATATTGAAAAGAATACAAATCTTGGTTTCTAATACCATTTTCTAATAAAAGGAACTGTATAAATCAATATAAACCTCAACTTCATAACGATGGATTCAGACCAGTATAACTTCTTAGATATTACCTAAAGATCCAACAACCAAGAAAATAATTTTCAAAGCTTGATTATTAATATGGTCAAAGTAATGAAAGAGGAAATCCAAAAGGATTTATATAACTGCATAATATGCCAATATGAACAGGAGCACAACAGGCACTAGATGAGATGAAAAAGGCAGTTGAAGAAACCAAACTAGGCATAGAGCCATTGAAAAAAATCTCACACAGAGATTAAACTTGAAATTAGAAACAAGCTAATTAACTCCAAAACTCAGCAGAAAGTCTTATTAACAGAAGGAAAAAAGCAGAAAATAGAACATTAGAACTAGAAGGCAAGATGGCAGAACAAATTTCTTTATCAAAAAGGTTGAAAAAGCTAAAACAGCAGTTGACAGGAATATTCAAGAGTTATGAGACACCTTGAAGAAGACAAACCTGTGCATTAATGGAATCCCAAAACAAGAAACTCAAAAAGCTACACTGGAAGAGGTTTTTTTTCAAGCTATAATTAATGAAAATTTTCCACACCTACACAAAGAGATTTCCCATCAAAACACCAGAGGCATATCACACACTAATCATGTATGACCAAAGAGAAAATCACCACAGCAAATAATAGTCAAGACACTACAGAGACAAGACAAAGAGAATGTGTTAAAACATTCAAGAGAGAAAAACAAAGTCACATTTAAAGGTAAGTCATATTAGAATAACAGCTGATTTTTCAATAGAAATGGTAAAAGCCAAAAGAGCTTGGAGAGATGTCATGAATGAGCACAAATGCCAACTCAGGCTGATAGGCCCATAAAACTATCAATCATAATTGAAGGTGAAAGAAAAATCTTCCACTATAAGGACAAGCCGAAGGCTTTCTTGATGAAACAAACAAACCAGGCCTGCAGAAGACACCAGAAAAGATACTAAATCTCAAAGAAAAGGACAAATGCATTCAAGAGGACAGAAGGGAAAAATAATATCAACACAACGACCAAGCAAACAAATAAATACATAAAAGAAACACAGAACAAATAATGTCAGGAATCAATAGATATTTCTCAATCATAGCCCTAAACATCAATGGACTTAACTCTTCAATCAAGACAAATAGGCTACAAACATGGATTAAAAATAACAATCTATCAATCTGCTGCCTTAAGGAAACACATCTCACCAAGAAAGATAGACACATTCTCAGAGTAAAAAGCTGTCAAAGATATTCCAAGCTAACAGAAGGAAACAAACAGAAGTAGCAGTTCCAGTATCAAACAAAATAGACTTCAAACCAAAAGAAATCATAAGAGACACAGAAGGATATTACATATTAGTCAAAGGAATAATTCATTAAGAAGACTTCACAATAGTGAATATAAACACACCTAATTAATAGGATCATCCACATTCACAAAACAAACACTACAATATCTAAAACAACAAATAAACTCAAAAAATACGGGACTTCAAAACCCCACTCTCACTATTGAGAGGCCAAAAATTGAATAGAGACACACTGGAGCTGAATTAAACTATAACCCAAATGGACCTAACTGACCCCTACTGAACCTTCCATCCAAACATCAAGGAATACAAATTCTTTTCAACTGCCCATGGAACTTTCTCCAACAGACCACTTAGTGTACCACAAAGCAAGCCTCCACATACACAGGAAAGTTGAAATTATATCCTGTTCTTTATCAGAACACCATGAATGAAGCTATACATCCAAACAAAGTAAGTGACAGAAAATACACAAATTCATGGAAATTAAACACCATGGTACTGAATGAGGAATTGATTCAGACAGAAATCAAAGTTTACCCAATCCTTCCCATGTTTGTGGAGCATTTTTGAGCCTTGGTTCTCTCCTTTTCAAAATGTGGCTACCCTGAGCATCTCAAAGAATAATGAAAAAAATTACTTCTTTGTATGTAAAGTGGAAAGCAGATGATACTATGTCACATGACCTTACAATCCCTTGCCCAGGGCTAGATCAGTCAGAAGGATATCACAAACTTCCTATTAAAATCTTATTAAAGTTCTCACTAGCTTTAAAAAAAAGAAATTTAAAAATTCCTAGAAGTGAATGATAATGAGATCACAACATATTAAAATTTCTGAAACATGATAAAAGCTGTCCTAAGAGGAAATTTTATAGCACTCAATGCCTATAACAAAAAAATGGAAACAACACAAATAAATAACTTAGCAATGCAATTTTAAAGCCTTAAGGAGACAAGAACAATCCAAACTCAAAAGCAGGTAGAGGAGCAGAGATTATAAAAATCAGGGGAAAAATATCTGAAATTGAGATAAGGAAAACCATACAAAGAATCAATCAAACAAAGACCTGGCTCATTGAAAAAAAATCAACAAGATTTATAAACCCTTAGTCAAATTAACCAAAGCCAAACAAGAGAAAACCTAATTAATAAAATTAGAGATGAAAATGGAACTATTATAATAGATAATAAGGAAACTCAGAGAATTATAAGGTCATACTTCCAAACTTATACTCCACAGAGTTTGATAATCAGAAAGAAATGGATGAATTTCTGAGTACACACAACTTACCAAAACTGAAACAGAATGAACTGAATTATCTAAATAGTTCTATAACCAATGATAAAAGTAAAAAAGTAATCACAAACTTGTCTACCAAAAAGAAAAGCCCAGGAATTCTACCAGATATTTAAAGAACAATGTATACTATTATTCCTTAAACTATTCCATAAAATTACAAAGGAAACACTTTCAAGTTCTTTCTACAAAGCTAACATTGCACTAATCCCAAAACCAAATAAAGATACAATAAAAAAGAAAACTATAGACCAATCTCATTAATGAACATAGATGCAAAGATCCCTAACAATATGTTACCAAACCAGATTCAGAAACATATCAAAAAGATCTTTCACCATGATAAAGTAGGATTATTCTGGATACACAGGGTTGGTTTAGCATACATAAATCAATAAATGTAATACATCAAGAACTAGGCAAAGCTGTCCACTCTCCACTTCTATTCAATATTGTACCTGATGTCTTAGCTAGAGCCATAAGACAAGAGAGGGAAATAAAGAGGATACATATAGGAAAAGAAGAAGACAAGTTATCCCTATTTGCAGGTGACATGTTTCTTACATAAGTGACCCTAAAAACTCCACTAGGAAACACCTGGAACTAATACATAAGTTCAGCAAAGTGGCAGGTTACAAAACCAATGTTCAAAAATCAATGACTTTCTTATACCTCAAGGATGCAAAAAGTGACAAAGTCCTAAGAGAAACAATTCCACTTATCATTTTCCCTAAAAAATGAAGCACTCTGGTGTAAATATAACCAAGGAACTGAGAGACCTATATAGTGAAAACTTTAAAGCTCTAAAGAAAGAAATTGCAGGAGACACCAGAAGGTGTAAAGTCCTCCCATGCTTCTGGATCAGTAGAATTAGCATCGTAAAAATGACCATCCTACCAAAAGCAATACACAGATGCAATCCAATCACAATCAAAATTCCAAGGCAATTCTTTACAGAAATTGAAAAAAAATCTCAAAAATTATGTGGAAGCAACATGCCATCAGGGAAATGCAAATCAAAACCTCCCTGAGATATCATGTCACCCTGGTCAAGATGGCAAAAATCCACAATACAAACACCAAATGTTGGAGAGGATGTAGTGAGAAGGGCACTCTCCTACAAAGCTGGTGGGAATGCAGGCTTACACAACCACTCTGGCGATCAGTCTGGTGATTTTTTAAAAAGTTAAAGAATGAAATGCCATATGACCCTGTTATTCCACTTTTGGGAATAATCCCCCATAAAGTAAAAATTCACCTCAATGGCACAAGCATGACCATGTTCATAGCAGCTCTATTTATAATAGCAAGGTCATGGAATCAACCCAAATGCCCAACACTTGACGCGTAGATAAGGAAAATATGGTACATTTATACAATGGAATACTACTCAGCCATCAGAAAAGATGAATTAATGAAATTTGCCAGAAATGGATGGAATTAGAAAAAATTACATTTAGTGTAGTATCCCAGACACAGAAAATTAAGTGCTGTATGTACTCCCTAATAAGTGGATCCTAGTACCAAACCCACTTAATGTCATATTCAAAGATAAATCTCTGTAATACCTATAGTAATTGCAAAGGTTATAGACAGGAGGGAAGGGGAAGGAGGGCACCACCAGAAACAAGGAGATCATGCTATAGCAGAGAAAATAGGTCACCATCAAGTACTGCAAATAAGGAGTGAGGCATCTGGTTAAGCTCACTCACTTTCCTTCTTGGTCACTTGCAACTGAGGGGTTTGATCTCACCAATCAGGGAGGGCATAGAGTCTAGCAGATAGATGGTAACCATCCTGCATATGGGAGACTGACCTCCCCTCACCATGGTCTCCTACTTATTCTATCTACCTTTGATTCTACTCTTATAGTAAGACTCTATTTAACAGTCTTTTTTCTCTGGCTAGGAGGTGACATCCAATACCAGGATGGAGCCAAGGGCGGTGCAGGAACAGCAAAACTGAAAAAAACAACAAGCCATTATTCAGAACATTAGAGACCCTACATTAATCACCTGGATCCAGACTAGCCAAATCTCTCCTCATTCTAAAGCTCAGGGAAATTTGCGGAAGAGGGGGCGGTAAGATTGTAAGAGCCTAAAGATGGGGAGGAGCAATGATATACAAGATACTCCACACAAGTTAGAGCCAAAGTAATCATAATAGGACTTTGCATGATCTGCGCAATGATTGACATATCAATGACCCCCCCCAAAGTCTAGCATGGGTCACAGGTACTAGTATCCTTAGAGGCAAGGGATTAACAGTCACAATAGTGTTCCATACTAAAGGGGAGCACAAGAAAGGGCTCTAGGTAATGCTACTGAGTCCTTACACCTCATTAGAGTGGAAGACACAGCAGGAAGTTTGACATTCACACTAAAGGATGCTCCAGGGATTGGAGGGGAAAGAGGGCACTGGGAGAAATGGAAGGAGGGGGGTGAAATCAAGGGGAAGTGAGGGGAGGGAGCAAGGGGGTCCGGGGAGGGGTGGAGGGAAGGAGGGTACCGGAGCGCCTATTAAGTTTGTATGAGTAGAAAAATAATAATAATATATTATCTGGAAGCACAAAAGCCCCAGTTTAACCAAAACAATTGTGAGTAATAAAAACTTGGCCAGAGGTATTACCATACCAGACCTTAATCTATACTACAAATCTGTAGTAATAAAGACAGCATGGTACTGGCTCCAAACTGACACATAGATCAATGGATAAAGGTTGAAGACCCAGATATAAGCTCTTACAACTACATCCACCTGATTTTTGCCACAGGCGCCCAGAATATCCAATGGAAAAAGAACAGTATCTTCAACAAATGGTGTTGGCAAAACTGGATATCTACATGTAGAAAGTTGAAACTGGACCCTTACTCTCACCATACACAAAAATCAACTCAAAATAGATCAAGTACCTAATATTAGACCAGACACTATAAAAATCCTAGAGGAAAGAGTATAGAATTTCCATGAACTGATTAGCCTAGACCAATGCTTTCTAAACAGTACCCCAATTGCACAGGAAACAAACCAAAACTCAACAAATGGGATCACATGAAATAGAAGAGCTTCTGTTCAGCTAAAGATATTGTTAACTAAGCAAAAAGACAGCCCACAGAATGGGAGAAAATCTTTAATAACCACACAACTGATACAGGGCTAGCACCCAGAGTGCATAAAGAACTCAAAAATTTAAACACTAAGGCAGTAAACAGCCCAATTAGAAAATGGACCTTGGAACTCAAAAAAAAAATTTTCCTAAGAGGAAATTGACACGACCAACAAATACCTTAAAAAATGTTCCAACTCCCTAACCATTAAGGAAATGCAAATCAAAATCAACCTGAGATATCATTTACCTTCGTCAGAATGGCTAAAATCCAAAACACATACAACAACAAATGTTGAAGAGGATGTGAAGAGAAGGGAACCCTCATACATTGCTGATGGGAATGCAGACTTGTACAACCACTCTGGAAATCAGTATGGTGGTTTCTAAACATTAAAAATTGAAATGCCGCATGATCTAGCTATACCACTACTGGGAATATTCCCCAAAAATGTTTCTCCTGAAGTTCTGGACTCTATATCAACCACTTAGAACTAGGCCAGACTAATCTCTCCCCATCCTGAAGCTCAGGGACATTTGCAGAAGAGGGGGCGGTAAGAGTGTAAGAGCAAAAGGATGGGAGCAGCAATGATTTGCAAGATACTCCACACAAGTTAGGGCCGAAGCAATCATAATTGGACTTTGCATGCCCTGCGCAATGTCCAACACACTATTGACCTCACAAAGTCTAGCATCTGCTAAAGGCACCAAGATCCTTGGAGGCAAGGGATTGGCAGCCACAGCAGTGTTCCTATGCTTAAGGAGAACACGGGAAAGGGTTCAGGGAAAGGCCACTGGGTCCTTGTACGTCATCGGAGAGGAGGGCCCAGAGGAGAATCAGGCATGCACAAGAAAGGACTCTCTGGGAATTGGGGCGGGAGGCACTGGGGGATGGGAAGGGAGAGGTGAGGGGAGAGGGAGCAGTGGGTTCGGGGGGAGGAGGAGGGAGGGAGGGAACTGGCGTACCTATTAAGTTTGTATGAGCTGAAATAATAATAAAAATGTATTAAAAATGTTTCTCCTTACTATACTGATACATGTACATCTGTTCATTGCAACACTACTCACAATAGTTAAGTCATGGAATCAATCAAAATGCCCAAAAGTGGATGAATGGATAATGAAAATGTGGTACATCTACACAATGGGATACTATTCAGCCACTGAAAAAGAATTAATGAAATTTGCTGATAAATAGATAGAGTTAGAAGAAATTATACTGAGCAAAGTATACCAAGTACAGAAAGTCCAACATCACATGTTCTCCCTTATAAGTGGAACTTAGCACCAAATCCTTATATTAATCCACCCAAGAGAAGCTCTCTTTGATACCCATTATAACCACAAAGAAGCATAACTAGGAAGGTAGGGGAAAGAAGACCCCCAAGATAGCAGAGACAAAGGAACCCAGTTAATTAGATAAACAAGGCCACTGTCAAGAAAAGCCTGTAAGTATTGAGACATCTGATCCTGTCCACCAGTCTCCTACCTGTCCTGCCCTAGACTGGTTGACAGTGCTGGATGAGTGTTCCCACTCATGGTGGGGGGAATTGCAGTTTAGAAGGCAGGAGGTTGGTTGCCTGGAAGTTGATCCTACTCTTCTTCTGTGTAGTATTCTATTCTCCCCTATCCTTTACGCTTTTTCATATATAAATGCCTTCTTTAAACAGTTTTTTAATAGGAGTGGATCTCAACACCCAGATAGAATGCAGCACAAAACAGTGGAAATACAGTGAAATAGACAATAGCCAACCAGAATGAAGAGTACCAGCAATCCTACAATGTCCACCACAACAAGGCCAGCCAAATCTCTACCTATTCCAAGGCACAGAAAACTTAGCAAAAGAGGGGGTGTTAAGAATATAAGAGTCTAAAGATGAGGAGGTCCACCACAGGACAAGACACATCAATCAAGACAGGGCTGCTGCAAACAGGAACTCACTGCAATGAAACTTGACTTAACCAGACCCACACAATGGCTGACATTTTAACATGCCTCTATATAAGGGGAAACAATTTCAACAGTAGGATTCTTAGGATCTAAAGTTATACTGGTGAAGGGAAGTTCCCATATCAGTGGTCTGCCCAAGGAAGGACCACTTAGTCTGTCACAAATGCCTGAACCCCCACTAGAACAGATGATCCAGAGGGAAACCCACGACCCATAGAAGCTGATGATCAGAAGGAAAAGGGTTGGATCCTGGAAAGGAGAGGAGGGAAAATGGAAGGAGATGAGAAGGAGATAGGAAGGAGGGAAGAGGGAGATAGGGATATCTATGAATTGTGCTTGCTAATTTTATTTAATAATAAAATAAAATATCAAAAAGCACATAAAATAATGATAATTTCCATGGGGAAAAATACAGACTGTCACAAAAAAATACCAGATACATTGCTGAATTTAATTTGAGGACAAATCAGGCTGATGGGGAATTTGATATGTGAAGTTTACAGTAGTAGAAGAACAAATACTAATATAAAGAGAGCAGGGAAGAAAACTTTGTGTCTTTTGCCACAAATACATGGTTGCCTCTATTTCAGGATTTAGACTGTAGCAGTGTTCTTAAAAGCACAAGGCTTGTTCTGACTCACTACACCAGAAGGCGAGGGACATAAGAACAGTAAAGATTCCTGACTGCCACTCTTCGTCTCCTGAATCCCACAGGTGATGACACTCTGTAGTCTGAAGTCTCAATATGCTTTCCAGTGATTCTCACTGTCCCAGAGAGAGATGCTGCTTATTTAGAGCTGTAATAATCTCTCTAGGAAAAAGTGCATGTTTATTTCGGAATGTCTTGGGCTTTTTATTTGCTTCAAAATATTTCAGGAAGAAACTTCAGTGAACCTCTTTATCGATAAGGACCCCTCAACAAAAATAAAAAATAATGTATAGAATAATTGTTCATGCTGCACAGTGACCAACATATCATTGACCCCTCAAAGTCTAGCATGGACTAAAGGCACTAGCATCCTTAGAAGCAAGGGATTAACAGTCACAATAGTGTTCCTCTACTTAAGGGGAACACAAGAAAGAGTTCTAGGAAATGCCACTGAGTCCTTACACCTCATCAGAGAGGAAGACCCAGAGGAAAGTTTGATATACACATTAAAGGATGCTTCAGAGATGGGGGGAGGGGACACTGGGAGAAAGGGAGGGAGGGGGGAAAAAACGAGGAAAAGGGGGGAGGGAGTAGGGAGGTCCAGGGAGGGGTGGAGGGAGGGAGGGGACAGGGTACCTATTAAGTTTGTATGAGCAGAAAAATAAATTTAAAAATAAAAAAAGAACAATTGTTCATGGAAGCAGGAGAATACCCAAAAGCTCATGGGCCGGCTAGGCTGACTTATTTAGTGGAAAGTCAAAGACTTGTACCTAAAGGTTGTCCTGAAGTTCCTATGATCACTGCTGCAGCACATGAGTCACATACATGCACATGCACACATGCACATGCATGCATACATGCACAGGCACACATACACAGAGATACATACTATTGCAAACTTATAGGACACATGCCCAATGTTTGAAGATGCAAATTAAACATTTTGTGGTTAAACTTATTCTGTTATGATTATAAATTTATCACTCTTAAATATAAAATTGGTTTCAATCAAACATAGTGGACACTGAATGAGAAGCAGCAGTTGTGATGGAGAAAAATACTTACAGTTTAAAATGTGATGATAACTTTAGAAATTGGCTGGCTTTTGATGCATCTTACGGGAAACAGTTAATTTGAATTTTACCTGTCAGAAATATCTTTTAAGGTAGGATCATATAGGATCACATCTTATTCATACATCTACTTCTGCCTTACTCAGAATCTGATACATAAAAATGCTTGCTACTTTATTAAATTGATTTCTCCTCTCCTACATAAGTTAAATTTACAATATCTTCTCACGTGGATTCCTTTTAAAGGATATTTAATCCTAAATTCTATAATATTCCATTACAAATGAACACTTATCTTGACTTAAAAGTTTTATATTCAGAACTCTAAAATTGCATTTTTATATTGCACATTTGATTAACTCAGGGTAAAGGATCCCATGATACATAGTGGTGCCTCTGCCACACTTGCCGCCCTCTTGAACCCTGAATATACTAAGCTCCTGCTCCTGGACAGTCATTTCAAATGTCACTTCTTTAGCAGCATTATCAACTAATTTACAGAAACTCTCTATAATTGGAGCTCAATATTACCCCTTTTAATCCCTCCTTTAACATCAGTCTATTATCTTCAAATCCTTTATCAATTACCTGAACCTTTCATTTGGGCTTCCACTCATTTTTGTTTTTTCACTTTTTTCCTTGATTTGACATAAATTCTGTCATAGGAAGGGTCTTTGTGTGGGGTTTAACTTTGACTCCTCTGATCCTTGAAATGCACTCTATTCCTGCAAGGCAATAAAAAAAATGGAACTGCAAACAAATGCATGTCTGCATCCGTCTCTCTTCCTTGGTCACTTCGATTTTTCTTGTCATAGTAACTGTTTGCCACTTTTGTTGACCACATCCAAACTCTTCCAGAAGTAACTTAACTTTCAAATCATAACATGCAACCTCAGCAGATTTCCTATATATCACTCACTATACATTTACTTTAGAAGGTTGTCAGGAGAATCAAATGTGAATAACAAATGTATGTTGACATGTAGATACAAGGGGCTGAGCTGGCTCATTCACTATCACACTGAATTATATATGTATAATCCCAAAATGCACTAATACTTCAAAACGTGTGTCTTTGTTGGGGGAGATGACGGGTGACTAATAGAATCAAAACTGTGCTGGCATGAAAAAATATAAGATGAAGTAAGTGGTAATTTTCATAAAATACACGGGGCCTTGTGTATAAACCATGAATGGAAAATCAAACTGGAGCTCTCCTCAGTCAAGAAAGGAGAAGTGGTTCATATAGGATTAGACTGAAATGCATGAACACTTATCTTTCCGGCCATGAGAACTACATCATTCACGTCATTTTTCACATATGGACCAGTGAATATTACTCAAAGGCAATATGATTTGCTTCTTAAAATAATCTGAACTTCCTCGGTGATTCAAATAAAGATAATCATAGATTTTATTTTGTTTATGTTACATAGGCAAATGTGTAACTATGTAGCTTCAAAATCAAAGTCAGAAAAGTATTCTGATCTTGGCTATGGCAAATATGCCACCAAATCAAAGTGGCAAAAAAGAATGGTATTTAGAGAAAAATGTCAGACCAAGTTAAAGATGTGATTTGGTTTTACCTATCCCAGACAAGAGGCATGTTCAGTAGCAAACTCTGGTGCTGTCAAATAGAAAAAAAGAAATTCCCATGCTCTGAAGGCTCCACAGCCAAAATGGAGTAGTCCATTTTAATTTTCAGAGGAATTTGGTGAACAAATGACTAGATATCCACCAAACCTTGGTACTAATGAAAAATACAGTGCATTCTGAGAAAATCAATATATAGTTTGCCTGAAGGTATCCCAAAGGAAACATTCAGTTATTGAGGTTTAAAACACGTTAGCCCCAGAATAATAAAATTCTTGAATTGCAGGCGTTTGCAAGAACAGCAAAGGGGTTAAAGACATTTTATATTTTATCAAAACTCTAAAACTGCTGTGCAGACTTTTTATGCATTTTTTCTTGCTACTTCTCCATGCAAAGGCCTTCACCAATACCTCCGAGCATTGCTTTATGTTTAGACCTTCTTAATTTGCTCTTCAAATAAAATATCTTCCATTCAACTCCTTCCTGTCTTCCACAAATGCGTAGGGTCACTGAAGATTGGGTTGGGGGAACAGGGACGATATCTTAAGGAGAAGATATTAGCCAGTATCTCAGCATGGTCCACTGTTTTGTCTTGGAAAATAAATACTTTCTTATCTAAGCCACTTTTGATGTTGACTTTCATTGAGGTTCTTATTTTGGTCAAAGACATGGAGAAATGAGAAATTGTGTTTTAAATAAATGTAAGAAAATGATCATTACCAAATATAAAACATTAAAATTATCTCTGCCAAGAAAGAATTTTTTTAAAAATACCTTAAAATATAAGTTGCATTTTTAAGTAAATCATGAGATTCAGAAAACAATCTAATCTGACTCCAGCCATCTGTATTTATCAATTATTTAGTATTGGTTCAAAAGTCATGGCATAAAGTCCTTTCAAGGAAAGAAAACAAACTATCTTTGAAGCAAATCAGACAAGGAGCTCAGTCTATACAACATCCTATGTTTCACTTCTTTCACCAAGTAAAACATTATCAGTCACCAAAGAGATGACAGAAGATCAACATTTGTCAAAAAATTACTATGCAGAATAAATTATAAATTCAATACACATGTATTTTAAAGCAGTATTATATTTAGCAAGAATATTCTTTTAACTAAAAAGTTAGTAAAAAAAAAGTAACAAATACATGTTATCAATTCCTGAAAATACTATGATAAGAGACTATTTAAGAAAGTATTTACAAAACTACTTTTATAATCACATTATAATCATCACTTATAGTCAGGTAACCCATTGAATCACAAACAGTAACACAGGGGTTGTCATAATTCAAATATATCACCAAGAAATAATTTATTATGATCGTGTTGATACAACTCTAAGTCACTTATTAAGACCTCTTACTTTTGAACTCTTCTCATTGTTCCAAACTTAGTATATTTCTTATATTCATCAAACAAATCTTAGCTCATTCTTTTAAAAAATATATAGCTCTTACTAAGAAGATTGTGTTGCAGTTCTGAAGAGGCTGAGCACAGCTCTTCCAGCTGTGTGTGTACTGAAATAGATGTGATTTTCTAGTGCTAATCCATTGTGCTATTTACTTAGCTCTGATCTTAAAAAAAAAGAGCACAGTAGGCTCTGAATATTCGTTTGTTTCACACTTGTGGAATTAAAAAAAAGAAAGGAAAAAAATAAAGATAGAAAACATTTGGAAGAAAAATGCATGTCTTGATTCAGCAAGGTGTTATAGCTGGTACAGATTTCTGGCAACCTAAATTGGATTCCAGGAGCCCACATAATGGATCCAAAAAAGAACTGACTTCTGAAAGTTGCTTTCTGACTTCCACACGTGCTGTGTACTTGTGTACCTCCTCTCTCTCTCTCTCTCTCTCTCTCTCTCTCTCTCTCTCTCTCTCTCTCTCTCTCTCTGTCTCACTCTGTTTATTCTTTTTCCTTTCTCTTATAATTTTAATATATGTCTCCTATACATAGATGTTTCCTTCATTTTTCTACAAATAAGTAATAAATACATATCATTTCAGTTATATTATGTGTGAAAATAGTGTTTCATTTTATGAAAAGAGATCTGAACAACTTTAGAATTGGAGTCTGTGAAAGGTGTCATTCCTGCAACTGATTCTCCAAGATCCTAAGCTACAACTATTTCTCATGCACCTTTCATTGACATTGAAAATATTTCTCTACTTGTTCCACTCATTAAGACACAGACAAAATAGACATCTATTCTATAGGGTATCCATCACACAAAAAGGTTTCAGCAATTGGTTTTACAAGATAGATTTTCAATCATACTGTGAGTAAACTGTAATCGTAAGTGCTCTAAACCCAACTGGTCAAAAAGTACTTGGTATCCTAAAGGAGCTTTGACCAATAAATCACTAGTATGCAGCTCTTTGATAATTATGATAGGAAAAAAATACACATGAATCCAATATAGTCCATTTGAAAACTCTTACTTGAATTTGAGTTCATCTTCCATGGCTAAGTTTATTAGTATCACTGAATGAGACAATCAGCTTGACGATTTCTTTAGCCTTTCAAACAGTCTTGCACTAAAAAGAATAAACAGCAAATTAACAATAATCAAAGAAAATCAATATAATAGTTTTAAGAGACCATTCAGCTTCGGAATGATTTCTTTTTTTTTCAGAATGATTTCTTTATTGCATAAGAAATCCTTGCTATTTTAATTATTTTCTGCATTTATTTATTTACTCCTATAATTACTAAAAATTGAAAATTGCCAAAATGGAATAAACCTGTAACACAGAAGTATGGATTTTTAGCCAAGAGGGATGGCACACGCCTAAAAAAAATCCAACTCATGAGAGACTGAGGCAGGAGAATTGCTGTCAACTTCAGGCAAATCTGGCTTACATAGTAGGTTCTAAATCATCTTAATATATATAAAATGAAATTTAAAAATGAATTGTCTAGAATATGTAAAAGAGATAATTTCAGGAACTAAAGACATGACTTGGTTAGTAAGTACCTACTGCACATATATGAGAACTTGAGTTCAGATCCCCAGCACCAAGTAACAGCCAATATCATGTGTCTGTAACACCAATGCTTGGGGACTAGAAACGGGAACCATTGGCAAGCTATCCTGGTTGAATCCATGAGCTCCGGGTTAAGTGAGAGACCTTACGTCAAAAAATAGTAAGTTTGGGGCGAGATCCAGCCGGGCCTCAACGCGCGCTCTAGGACCCCCAGGTCAGCCCACGGGGACCCGGCTCCGACTCCCACCATCCAGCCGGAGCCGCGCGGGGGGCCGAGGGACGAGGACTACCTCCTCCTGCGCCCGGGCCCCGCCCCAGCTGCCCTCGGGTTAAATAGCTCCACGCCAACGCGCCCATCCTTCCCTTCTTCGCCCCGCCCCCGCTCCGCCGGTCGGGACGCCTGCGCGAGATCCAGCCGGGCCTCAACGCGCGCTCTAGGACCCCCAGGTCAGCCCACGGGGACCCGGCTCCGACTCCCACCATCCAGCCGGAGCCGCGCGGGGGCCGAGGGACGAGGAGCACCTCCCCCTGCGCCCGGGCCCCGCCCCAGCTGCCCTCGGGTTAAATAGCTCCACGCTGACGCGCCCATCCTTCCCTTTTTCGCCCCGCCCCCGCTCCGCCGGTCGGGACGCCTGCGCGAGATCCACCCAGGCCTCACCCCGCGCCCTAGGTAAGTCCCCGTTCAGGCCCTGCCCACCAGTACCCCAGGCCAAATAATTCAGTTTAGTGAAATTGAGAGATCTTAAGAGTTAAAATGACAATGCCAAAGTCAAAGTGCAAATCCATGAGAAGCAACACTCAAGTAAACAAATTTCCCACTGAAGAAATTAATCCCATAATGTTAGACTCCAACAAGAACAAACCCGCGGAAAAAGGCCAAGAAAGCCCCACCCAGGATAAAGACTTTCAAAATATGATCATTACCATGTTCAATACTATGAAAGAGGAAATCCGGGAGGAATTACATAATAGAATCAATCGCTTTGAAGAGCAACACAACAGACATCTGGAGGAGTTGAGAAAAACAGTGCAAGAAACAAAAAGTGGCATAGAACAGTTAAAACAAACTCAAGCAGAGTTTAAAACTGAGCTAAAAGACAAGTTATCTTCAACCCAGAACGCCACAGAGAGTCTTATCAACAGAACTAATGAAGCAGAAAACAGAATTTCAGACCTTGAAGATAAAGTGGGAGTACTAACCAGCTCAATGGAAGAGGTTGTTAAAGCCAAAAAGATACTTGAGAGAAATATCCAAGAGATATGGGACACCCTGAAGAAGCCTAACATGCGTATTCATGGAATACCGGAGCAAGAATCTCAAAATACCACCCCTGAGGAAATTTTTCAAACGATCATCAAGGAAAACTTTCCTCATCTAAAAAAGAGAGGCCCATTCATATACAAGAGGCATTCCGCACCCCAAACAGATACGACCAAAATAGAAGCACACCGCGGCAAATAATAGTTAAAACACTCCACATTCAAGATAAAGAACTGGTGATGAGAGCTTCAAGGGAGAAAAAACAAGTCACTTTTAAAGGCAAACCTATTAAAATAACTAATGACTTCTCAGTCGAAACAGTAAAAGCAAGAAGAGCTTGGAGAGACATACTTCAAGTATTGAATGAGCAAAAATGTCAACCCAGGCTGATTTACCCTGCAAAACTATCAGTCATGATCGAGGGAGAAAGAAAAATTTTCCAGCACAAAGACAACTTTAAGGGATACATGGCCACCAAACCAGGCCTTCAAAAACTGCTAGAAATGATACTCAAGCGTGAAGAAAAAAACAGGCATATCCAGGAGAACAGAAGGCAAATATAACACCATTAAAAGCGAAGCAATATACTTATAAAAGCTACTAAACATAATAAATGTCTGGAATTAACAATAGTTTCTCCATTATAACACTAAATGTTAATGGACTTAATTCACCGATCAAGAGACACAGATTACAAACTTGGATTAAAAATCACAATCCATCAATCTGTTGCCTGCAGGAAACCCATCTCACCACAAAAGATAGGCACGCTCTAAAAATAAAAGGCTGGTCAACAATTCTACAAGCAAATGGAAGCAGAAAACAGGCAGGGGTAGCCATTATGCTATCAGACAAAGTGGATTTCAAACCAAAAAAAATTATAAGAGACACGGATGGATACTACATTTTAGTCAGAGGTACAATTCACCAGGAAGATTTCACAATACTGAACATATATGCACCCAATACGGGCCCCCCCACATTCATTAAGAAAACCCTACAGCGTCTAAAGCAAGAAATCAACCCCCAAACGATAATTCTTGGGGACTTCAACACCACCCTCTCTACATGGGATAGATCAACAGGTCAAAAGCTTAACAGAGACACTTTGGAACTTAATCAAACCCTGAAAGAAATGGACCTCACAGATCTCTATCGAACTTTTCACCCACGCACCAAAGAATACACATTTTTCTCAGCAGCACATGGAACTTTCTCCAAAATAGATCACATATTGGGCCACAAAATGAATCTACACATATACAAGAAAGTTGAAATTCTAACCTGTGCCCTATCAGACCACCACGGCCTAAAGCTGGACATCCACAACACATCAAACAAGAGAAAATGCACTAACTCCTAGAAACTTAACACTATGATGCTGAATGAGAACTGGATTCAGGAAGAAATTAAAAAGGAAATTCAAGATTTCCTGAAAGTGAATGATAACGAAAATACAACTTACCAAAATCTCTGGGACACAATGAAAGCTGTTCTAAGAGGTAAGTTCATAGCTCTTAATGCCCACGTCAAAAAAATGGAAACATCAGAAATAAACAACTTAACAATGCAGCTTAAAGCTTTAGAGAAACTAGAGCAATCTGATCCTAAAAGCAGTAGAAGAGAAGAGATTAGCAAAATAAGGGGAGAAATATCTGAAATCGAGACTAAGAAAACGATAGAAAAAATCAACCAATCAAAAAGCTGGTTCTTTGAAAAAATCAACAAGATTGATACACCCCTAGCTAAACTAACCAAAAGCAAGAGAGAGAAAACCCAAATTAACAAAATTAGAAATGAACATGGAGTTATCACTACGGATACCCAAGAAATCCAGAGAATTATAACATCATATTTCAAAAACTTATACTCTGTGAAGTTTGACAACACAAAAGAGATGGATGAATTTCTAAGTAAACACAACTTACCTAAATTGAATCAGGAAGTTGTGAATTATTTAAATAGTCCTATAACATATAAGGAAATTGAGGAAGTAATCTCAAATCTTCCCACCAAAAAATGTCCTGGACCAGATGGATTCAGCACAGAGTTCTACAAGACATTTAAGGAGTTAATAACACCAATACTCCTTAAACTGTTCCATCAAATAGCAAAGGAAGGAACACTACCAAATTCCTTCTATGAAGCTAATATCGTTTTAATCCCAAAACCTAATAAAGATTCACTTAAAAAGAAAACTATAGGCCGATCTCCCTGATGAACACAGACGCAAAGATTCTCAACAAAGTCTTAGCAAATCGGATTCAAAAACATATTAAAAAGATCATTCATGGGGACCAAGTAGGCTTCATCCCCGGCACACAAGGTTGGTTCAACATACGCAAATCAATAAATGTAATTCATCATGTAAACCAGTCCAAAGTCCAAGACCACATGATACTCTCGATAGATGCAGAAAAAGCTTTTGACAAGATCCAACAGCCTTTTATGATCAAAACGCTAGAGACAGTAGGAATGGAAGGAACCTTTATCAATATAATAAAAGCTGTATACAACAAGCCCACAGCAAGGATTATGCTCAATGGGGAACAATTGGAAGCATTCCCACTTCGATCAGGAACAAGACAAGGCTGTCCACTCTCACCACTTCTATTCAATATTGTACTTGAAGTCTTAGCCGAAGCCATAAGACAAGAAAGGGACATAAGAGGGATTCAAATTGGCAAGGAAGAAGTCAAGCTATCTCTATTTGCAGATGACATGATCTTATACCTGAGTGATCCCAAAAACAACACCAGGAAGCTCCTGGAACTAATTGAGAAGTTCAGCAGGGTGGCAGGATACAAAATAAATGTGCAAAAATCAGAGGCCTTCCTATATGCCCAGAATGAAAGAAGTGAAAAAGCCTTGAGAGAAACCATGCCATTTACTATAACCCCTAAAAAAATGAAATACCTTGGTATAAACCTAACTAAGGAGGTAAAAGACCTTTACAATGAAAACTTTAAAACCCTAAAGAAAGAAATTGCAGAAGACACCAGAAGGTGGAAAGACCTCCCTTGTTCCTGGATTGGCAGAATCAACATTGTAAAAATGACCATCCTACCAAAGGCAATATACAGATTCAATGCTATACCAATCAAAATCCCAAAGCAATTCTTCAAAGAAGTTGACCAAACAATCTCAAAGTTCATTTGGAGGCACAAAAGACCCAGGATAGCCAAAACAATCCTGAGTAACAAAAACACAGCTGGAGGTATTACCATACCAAACCTAAGTCTATACTACAAATCCATAGTTATAAAGACAGCCTGGTACTGGCTCCAAAATAGACACACAGATCAATGGATAAGGATTGAAGACCCAGATATAAGCCCACAAAGTTACAGCCATTTGGTCTTTGACAAAGGGGCCCAAAGAATCCAATGGAAAAAGAACAGCATCTTCAACAAATGGTGCTGGCAAAACTGGATCTCCACATGCAGAAGATTAAAGCTGGACCCGTACTTGTCACCATGTACAAGACTTAATTCCAAATGGATCAAGGACCTTGATATCAGGCCAGAGACTTTAAAAACCATAGTTGAAAAGATAGGGAACTCCCTCGAGCTGGTTGGGCTAGGCCAACAGTTCCTAAACAGACATCCAATGGCACAGTCACTGCTACCAACTCTCAACAGTTGGGATCTTGTGAAATTAAAGAGCTTCTGTTCAGATAAAGAGATTGTAACACGAGCTCAAAGGCAACCCACAGAATGGGAGAAAATCTTCACTAACCACATATCTGACAGAGCTCTACTGTCCAGAGTGCACAAAGAACTTAGAAAATTAAACTCCAAGAAAAACACTGGCCCAATTAAAAAATGGGCCCTGGAACTTCAAAGAAACTTTACCAGGGATGAAATTAAAATGTCTAACAATTATCTTAAAAAATGCTCCACTTCCTTCGCCATCAGGGAAATGCAAATCAAAACTTCCCTGAGATATCATCTCACCCCGGTCAGGATGGCAAAAATCCACAATACAAACAACGACAAATGCTGGAGAGGATGTGGAGAGAGGGGAACTCTCCTACATTGTTGGTGGGAATGCAGGCTCATACAGCCACTCTGGCGAGCCGTCTGGAGATTCTTAAAGAAATTAAAGATTGAAATGCCATATGACCCTGCTATCCCACTTTTGGGAATAACCCCCCAAGCAGCAAAGGTTCGCCTCGATAGCACAAGCTCGACCATGTTCATAGCAGCACTGTTTACAATAGCAAAGTCATGGAATCAACCTAAATGTCCAACAGTTGACGAGTGGATAAGGAAACTGTGGTACATCTATACAATGGAGTACTACTCAGCCATCAAAAATGATGAATTACTGGAATTTGCTGGGAAATGGATGTCATTAGAAAGAATTATATTAAGTGAAGTATCCCAAACCCAGAAAATTAAGCGCCGTATGTACTCCCTAATAGGTGGCTCCTAGTACCAAACTCACCCAGCCCACATTGGGACACTCAAAAGTAAACCTATGTAACACAGTAATTGCAAGGATTATGAACAAGAGAGATGGGTTAGGAGGGCCACACCAGAAACAAAGAGAGAGGAGACCATGTTACAGCAGAGAAAATAGGCCTCCATGAAGGTCTGCAAGTAAGTAATGAGAAACCTGGTTAAGTTCACAGACGTTCTTTCCTGATCTCACCAGAAGGGGAGGGCATATAGTCTAGCAGATAAAAGTAATCATTTTGCAAATGGGTGATGGACCCCTCTCTCAGTGAGGTTTCCTACTCTTATTACATCTACCCTTGAATGTGCTATTACAACAAGACTCCAGTTTAACAGCTTTTTGTCTCTGGCCAGGGGGTGACATACAGTGCCCAGCAGAATGGAGTGAAGGGAATTGCAGGAGCAGCAAAACTGCAAAAGAAATCAACAAACCACAATCCAGAACTTCAGAGACTCTATATCAATCACATAGAACTAGGACAGCCTAATCTCTCCCCATCCTGGAGCTCAGGGACATTTGCGGAAGAGGGGGCGGTAAGATTGTAAGAGCAAAAGGATGGGAGGAGCAACGATTTGCAAGATTCTCAACAATAGTTGGGGCCAAAGCAATCATAATGGAACTTTGCATGCCCTGCGCAATGTCCAGCGCACTGTTGCCCTCATAAAGTCTAGCATCTGATAAGGGCACCGAGACCCCTGGAGGCAAGGGATTGACAGCCATAGTAGTGATCTTATGCTTAAGGGGAACAAGAGAAAGGGCTTATGGAAATGCCACTGGGTCCTTATATGTCATCGGAGAGGAGGACACAGTGGAGAGTTAGGCACACACAATAAAGGACTATCTGGGAATTGGGGGGAGGCACTGGGGGAAGGGGAGGGGGAAGAGGGGGGAGGGAGGGAACTGGTAAAAAATTTTTTAAAATGTATAATTAAATTTTTAATAAAAAAAAAAAATAGTAAGTTTGGGAGCAGTGAGGAAGATACCCAACATCAACCTCTGATTTCCATGTGCATACAAGATACATAAGTACACATGGACTTACACCACACACACACAAACAGTGATAATACTAAGTTTAATACACTTGGCTTTATAGCCCTTTAGGAAGTAAGTAAACATGGCACAGAGGTATTTGAACGTGCATTTTGGTTCCAGCACTGCAACCAGGAAATGGAGCCAACCTAGATGCACATCAACAGATGAATGGATAAAGAAAATGTGGTACATATACACAATGCAATTTTATGCAACCTTATAGAAAAGGCAACCACGGTATTTGCAGGGAAACAGGTAGAATTGAAAATCATTGTGTTGGGGCTGGAGAGGTGGCTCAGGGGTTAAGCCTCTGCCTTGCAGGCGGAAGGTCCCGAGTTCGGATCCCAGATCCCACGCATAGACGCCAGGCGGAAGCGGGGGCGGCCTGCGCTTCTGGTCCTGGTAAGGCGGAGCCTGTGAATCCCGGGGCAGAAGGAGGTGGAGGCGTCCATGGTGGCTCGCGAATTCGTCCGTGGTTCTACACATACACACATACACACACACACACACACACACACACACGCACATGCGCACAGTTGAATAAATAATAATAATAAAAAAAATCATTGTGTTAAGTAAAATAAGCCAGATTCAGAAAGAAAAATACCATGTTTTAGCTTCTACACAAATACCATGTTTTAGCTTCTACACAGAACTCAGACTGTGTGTGTGTGTGTGTGTGTGTGTGTGTGTGTGTGTGTGTTGTGTGTTATATTTATGCATGTGTAGGTCATGAAACCAGTAAAGGGAGCATGACAAGGGAGAAAGAGATCTTAAGGGAGGGGAAGAAATGATAGTAAAACATGATTAAAAAAAGAAGAAGAAAGGAGACTACCTGGGTAAAGAAAGGCAGCCACCAGAGGTAGGTGGAGGACATGCAGAAGGCAGTGGGGGAGGGAAATGAAGCAGAACAACATACAAAGCTACTTAATGTATGAAAGTGCCAAAGTAAAACCAATTACTTTGTATGCTAACATAAAAGATTAAAATAAAAAATAGTTTTAAAAACAATAAACAGCATTCCACAGTACCAGATAGAATCCTATTTGGTTATAAAGCTGCTCCTTTCCATCAACTTAATGAATAAAAATTAAAGGATACATGTTTCAGAACTAGCTCAGTGTAGTGGAACAAACATATCAGTGGTAGATGTGACTACTACTTAGCTAGGTGATAATGTATAAATTGTTCTATCACTTTGAGGTTATAATCAATATTAAATGAGACTGTATATGCAAAATATTTGGGTCAGAGTCATCATTAATGATTCACAGTTCCTTCCTATTTGCAGTTTTTCTTTATGTGGAAGAGATATTTGTTCTAATTTTAGATGCTGACTTGACAACTGATCCAACATAGTAGTTGAGGTAGATACCTGGATTATAGGACAGCAGGCTTCAATAAATGTCACAATCTAAATGTGCATCTGTATCAAAGATAAATATTTTTTCATCATTCATGCTTATTCATTAGATAGATAAAAGCAAAATTTGCTAGAAGTCTATGGAATTAATGCTTTTATTCCTATAATCTTTATATTTTACACAATATTAGTTTATTTCTTAAAATTAAATGTCAAAAGTAAGGAAATACAGGGATTTTATAATTGTACAATATGTTTAAGATGTTGTGAAAATATGCAAATAAGGTATATGGACAATTCAGTTGTCTAAATTAAGATAATTTCATAATGAAGTACTCTGCTTAAAACTAAAATATAAGGAGGAGATGGTTCAGGGGCTAAAGCTTTTACCTGCATCAAAACTGAAAAAAAAATCAACAAACCATAATTCAGAACATCAGAGACTCTATATCAACCACCTGGAATTAGGCCAGCTTAATCTCTCCCCATCCTGAAGCTCAGGGAAATTTGCGGAAGAGGGGGCGGTAAGATTGTAAGAGCACAAGGATGGGGAGGAGTAATGACATGCAAGATACTCCACACAAGTTAGGGCCGAAGCAATCATAATAGGACTTGCATGACCTGCACAATGATCAACACATTATTGATCCCTCAAAGTCTAGCATGGACTAAAAACACTAGGATCCTTAGAAGCTAGGGATTGACAGCCACAATAGTGTTCCTATACTTAAGGGGAACACAAGAAAGTTCTAGGAAATACCACTGAGTCCTTACACCTCATCAGAGAGGAGGACCCAGAGGAAAGTTTGACATACACATTAAAGGATACTCCAGGGATGGGGGAGGGGAGGCACTGGGAGATAGGGAGGGAGGGGGGGAATGGAAGAGGAAAAAGGGAAAGGAACAAGGGGGTCCAGGGAGGGATGGAGGGAGGGAGGGGACTGGCGTACCTATTAAGTTCATATGATCGGAAATAAATAAATAAATACTTTTTTTAAAAAAGCTTTTGCCTGGCAAGCAAAAGGATGAGTACCCATGTAAAAAGAACAGGAGGATATGGCAGTAGCCTGCACTTCCAGCTCTAGAAAGCTGAGCTTGGAAAACCTCAGAGCAAAGTAACAAGGGAAAGCCATCCAGGATGATTCCTAAAAGTCACTCTTTTTTTTTTTATTATTTATTCAATTGTGCGTGTGTGTATGTATGTGTGTGCATGTGTGTGTCTGTGTGTGTGTAGAACCACGGACGAATTCAGGAACCACCATGGACGCCTCCACTTCCTTCTTGTTTACTCTGCCCCAGGATTCACAGGCTCTGCCCTACCAGGACCAGAAGCGCAGGCCGCCCCCCTCCCCCTCCCCCTCCCCTCCCCTCCCCCTCCCCTCCCCCTCCCCCTCCCCTCCCCCTCCCCCGCCCCTCCCCCTCCCCCTCCCCCTCCCCTATCAAAGGATTCTGAATCTTTATACTTTCATTTTTATCACTTATTTCATCTATGTTATAGTCTAAGAATATTTGGAAAGCTAAATGTGAATTTGTGAGTAATTAAATATCTGCTGAAACATAAATCATTCATTGTGACAGGTTTTGTTCATTGAGTCTATTGTTTTGATTTTGAGTTTCTACATCAATTCATTTATTTATTATTCTATTGGTTAGTGTCATCTATTCCAAATTATCTATTACTTCAGCTTCAATGCCTAATTTTACTCATGAGAACACAAATTTACAATCATTAGTTTTTAATATTTAAGTATATATCAGTGCTTAATATTTTCCTCCCAAAGAAATCCCAATTGAAGTCCTTGGAAGTATTTAGAATACAAGATTAAATTGTAGATACATTGAAAAAACATTTGTTTTCCTTTAAAACATTTCATCATCAGGTATTGAGTAAGCAGATCTTTTCATTCTCTACAAAATTACTATCCTTGCCAAAATATCTGTCTTGGTTATTCCATTTGGACACTGTTTATGAAATAGGCTATACTATTAAACCAAAAATATTAACACATTTTAAAAACTCATATCACAATTGTCTCCAATTCATTGTTCTGCTTAGTATCCAGTCAGGGAATAGAAAGTACATGATTTATCTGAAAGAAAAACATGCAATATGAAGTAACCACTGACGAATACCCTTGAACTATTGGTTTCCAAGTATATTAATAATAATAATAATAATAATAATATTAACTTTGGCAGATAACCCACACCACATAAAAATTCTAAAAGAAATTCAAACATGGGAAGATCTAAATATAAGGCTAAAAGTATATAAACATTCCAGCAACAATATTTATGATATTAGATTAGACAAAAATATTTTAGATAGAAGAGCATAGTCCATGAAAGAGAAAAATGATAATGTATCAGCAAAGTTAAAGATTTTACTTCTCAAAAGATATGGTGGAAAGAATGAAAATGAAATACAGAGTAGGAGAAATATTTTTAAATTTTATTTCTTTTTGTCATGTATGTATAAACATTTTAGTATGTGTGAGGGTACAAGTGTGGCATAAGCACGAATGCTGTTGTGTGTGCTTAGGCCACAGGTAGGAATTAGTTGTCTTCCTCGATCACCCTCCATCTTGTCTCACTTAAAAATGGAACTCACCAATTTTGCTAATCTACATAGCTGGCTTGTTCCCCTGACTCGTCCTCCTAATACTGGGATTACAAGTGAGTTACAACACCTGCCCAGTGCTATACAGATGGTGGGGATCTGACCTCCAATCCTCAGGTTTGTGTGGCAAATGCTTTACCCCTCCGGTCATCTCCTCAGCCCTACTGGTGTGGTGTGGTGTGTGTGTGTGTGTGTGTATGATATGTGTTCACGTGCAGTACATTGGTAGGCATACATGTGTATGCACATGTGTCACAATGTATATATGATCAAAGGACAGCCTTGCCATGACAAACCTCACCTTCCAGCTCAGTTAAGGCAGGGTCTCCTTGCTATTTGCTGCTGCACAGCAGGGTAGCTGTTGTGCACATATCTGGGGATTTTTCTGTATCTGCCTTCCATATCCTCATAGAAATACTGAATTGCAGGCATGTGTTACAATGCCCAGCTTTATGTGTGCTTTTGGGATTCAAATTCTGGAGTAGAAAACACTTTACCCACTGAGCCATCTCCCAAGCTCTTATATCATATTTCTGATAAAGAACTTGAATTCAGAATATATAGTTTAGAAACTTGAAACTCTTTAACAATAAAACAACCCAAATTTTTTAAAAAACAAACAAAGTAGTTGCACAATCAGTCCACCAAATAAAGTATATGAATGACAAACAAGCACATGAAAAGAATTTTCTAAGGTGATGGATGTTTCATCAGCTTTATTGTGCTGATGGATTCATTCATTAATCGTTAAAGAAATGCAAATGAAAAAATACACTTATCACAATGTCTGAAAATTATGGGTCATACTGTTTTGCTGACATTGTGAATATAAAGCTTTCAAACATCAGTGAAGGAAACAAATAATAGTACAACTTTTTAAAGTGTTTTTGGGCTGGAGAGATGGCTCAGGGATTAAGACTCTGTTTTGCAAGCAGAAGGTCCTGAGTTCAGATCCTAGGTCCCATAAAAAAAAAAAAAAAAAGAACCAGGTGGAAATGGTGGCAGCCTGCATACCTGGATACAGTCCTGAAATCATCCTTGACCCTCCACAGAAGCATACAGTATACAAACACACACATACACACACACACTACACACAAAGTAAATAAATAAATGAAATATTTAAATAAAAAAATGAAATGAGGTTCTTGAAATATTAAACATGGGCTAGGGAGGTGGTTCAGAAGTTAATGTGATTGTCACGTAAGAAAAAAAAAAAAAACCATACTTCAGATTTTCAAAGCCCATGCAAAATCCAAGGTAGTATGGTAAACTGCTGGTAATTCCAGTCTTGGAAGAGAGATTAGGAATTCCCAGAACCACCGGGCTAGACAGACTAACCCTATTATTCAGCTCTGTGTTTAATCTATCTCAAAGAGAATAAAAAACAAGAGTATGACAACATGATTTTCTATTTCAACCACACAGACCTTTTCCTCCACATGCATGAAAATACACACACACGCACACACACACACACACACACACACACACACACACACACACCACAAATGGGAAGAAAGAAAGTTAAACAAAACTTTCAAGTAATTAGACAAGAGAAAAGAAGTCTTTGGCCACATAAAGAGTCAAATACAAGTGTTCATAAGGGTTTTATTTTCAGTGTTGAAGGGGGAAGTAATCCATAACCTCTCAATAAGTGAGCAGAGAAGCATGCAGAGGTATATTCATCTACAGTATTATGCAGGAATGATAGTAAAGCTATCACAGTAACTGAGAAATGGAGAAAGCACATTGTTTTCATTGACAATGTCACCTAACAACATTCAGCTATGTTGAGGAACTTCAAGATGTATGTTCTGAGTGAAAGAAGACAGAGCAATAAGCAAAACATTTTTTTTTAAAAAGTGCATACTTTGTGATCAGAAGAGCCAGGAAGGATCAGGGAGAGAAATTACAATGCAGTATGAAAAACTTTTGAAATTCCTTTTCTTGATCATGATCAGGTTGGCACTAATCAAGTGGACAAGGAAAAAATTTCTAGAACTTAGAGAATTCTTTCTAGGCACCTCTTAGGCCTTCCATATCTAATAGCATAAGTCACTTAGGGGAGGGAGGGGGTAAAAGGAAGGGGGAAGTGGGGAGAGTGCAATGAGGGACGACTGGGGAAGGGAGGAGAAGGGAGAGTACAGGGTATCTATTGAGCTTGTATGGTTAGAAAAAATAAAATGTGGGAGAAAAACAATAAAGATTCTGGACATTTAAAAATGAAAGTTATTTGAGATCCCAAGTAAAAGAAGAAAGAGGAAATAGAATAAAATGATTAGTTAAAAAAGGAAGTTAAAAGCTCCAGCTGTGGACTCATGACCAGTTATAGAAACTAAGACCACATCACCTTTGTGTTGTTTCTTCTTTGCCTATCCTATGTACCAGACACACACACACACACACACACACACACACACACACACACACACACCTCCGACAGGTAACTATTCCTCTTAATAATTCAAAATCTGACACTTTAGTATCTTAGTTTAATGGACTGAGAATTCCAAAATAATCATATGACATTCTTATACTCAAATTCAATTAGAACCACTGTAGATTCCCAGAAGGAAAAAAGTAACTTCTTGGATGTAAGAAATCAAAACTACCAGAATCAAAATTAGGGAAAAAGAGTGCAAAAATTCTAGGAGTCAATTTTTAGGGTAATAGTGAGAAAAGCCAAACATGATGGTACACACCTATAATCCCAGCACGTAGGAGGACGAACCAGAAAGATCTTGAACTAAAGTCAGCCTAAGCTACATAATGATACTTAGTTTCAAAAAGAAAAATCTTTGAGAAGAATCACTCCTCTACCTCTGGATTCCTAGTTGCAAATAATATTGAAATAGGAAACAAAATAATCATATTTTTATCTCTGAGTGAAAGCACATACAACATACTTCAAAGTAAAGCATTCATTCCTTCAGGGTGCTTTCTTTTCTTTTTTTAAAATTTTTTTAATTATTATTTATTCAATTGTGGATGTATGCATTCAATTGTGGATGTATGCATGTGTGTGTATGTATATGTGTGTGTGTATGTATGTGTGTGTGTGTAGAACCACGGGCGAATTTGGGAACCACCATGGACGCCTGCACCTCCTCCTTGTTTACTCTGCCCCGGGATTCACAGGCTCCGCCCTACCAGGACCAGAAACGCAGGCCACCCCCGCTTCCTGCCCGGCGTCTATACGTGGTGTCTAGGATCCGAACTCAGGACCTTCCGCCTGCAAGGCAGAAGCTTAAGCCCTGAGCCACGTCTCCAGCCCTTAGGGTGCTTTCTTAGCTAAAGCATGAACTAAATCTTCTTTTTCTACTTTCATGTATATGTGTGTGGAAGGGTACATGTTTTAGTATATGCATGATTTTACATGTTCAGGTACATGTCTATGTGTGTGTGCATGTACTTGAGTGTCTATGGGCATAGAGGCCTGAGTTTAATAGCAGGAATCATCCTAGGTCATTCTGATTCTTTGGAGACTAAATCTCTAAATTAACCTTGAGGTCATCTGTATAATCTTGCTAGTTTAGCAGCCAACTTGCTCTGTAGAGTCCCAGACTGCCTTCTGGGGCTTACAGGAGGCCATCACATGTGCCTGGTATTTGGGGGAGATTTGGGGGTTTGAGCCCCAGTCCTTTTGCTTTCACAGCAAATGCTTTAACCACTGAGTGATCTCCTCTGGCATGAACTGAGTCTTAAGAAAGCAATTTCTAGAGCTGGTGAGACGGCTGAGCAGGTAAGGGTACCTATATGCAAACCTGGTAACTCAAGTTTGGTATCAGGAGGCCCATAGTGAGGAGAAAACTAACTCCCAAAGGTTAGTGTCTGACCTCCATAGATGCACAGTCTTGTACAAGTGAGTCGAAAAAGTCCATTCTGGTGCATTATGAGGTCAATTGTTCTAGATTGCGGGAAACTTGATAAGACTATTGAATTCCTAGACTGCAGTTCATCCCTGTAATTTCTTTCTCTTTTTCTTTCTCTTTCTTTCTTTCTCTTTTTCTTTCTTTCTTTCTTTTTCTTTTTCTTTCTTTCTCTTTCTTTTTCTTTCTTTCTTCCTTTTTCCTTCTCTCTCTCTCTCTCTCTCTCTCTCTCTCTCTCTCTTTCTATAAAGTGGGATTCTTTATCATGAAATGCTGTACAAAATACTATGATCATGGGCTGAAAAGATAGCTCAGCAGGTAAAAGGCAGTTGCCCACAACCTTGGAACCCACATGGTAGAAGAAAAAGCTAACCTCTATACTTTTTCCGTTGAATACATGTGCCTTCTCTCTCTCCCTCTCCCTCTCTCTCTCTTTCTCTTTCTCCTCCCCTCCCTCCTGCCCTCCCTTTCATAATAATAATAAATAAGTAAATAAAGTTAAATTTAGAAAAGAATACCAGGATTATCATTATCAGGCATATCATGAAGTCATTTAGTAAAATTAAAGATGCTGATGTTGACAGAAGAAATAAACTTATTTCCACAGCACATTGCTTATTTAACTGAGGACTAAATCTCCATCTGAATCTTGAGAGAGCTATCCAGTCAGCCTCCAGTCAACACAAGGCCAGCTGACTCTCCACACAGACTCCATGCTGTCTCTCATGTTGCATTTGAACAATGGACAACAGTGCTCACCAGATCAACCTCTAAAAAGGGCTATTAAGTTGTTAGCCCATGCCGAGCTTATGTTCCTGCCACTGTGGTCAATCTGAACTGATCGAGTAATGCGATAACTAAGGAATGAAATTGTCTGGCATTTAAACAATGAGCAAATACACTACCCACCTAAGTATTGAGTGTCCTCGACAGTGAACGATTTTTATTTTTCACAAGCATTTATGGGGGAGAAAAATATATACCCTGTGACTATTCTGAAAGATTATGCATCCACGTATCTCTTCTCAAAATTCTATATATTCTGTTACTAATTCATTTCAAAGTTTTTATCATCTCATCAAACTATTATCAGCTTCTTACAAATCAGTGCAGATGTTATAGATTTGTGTGATCATCTCAAACTATATTATGTATATTACAATCTTCACCTCCACAATGCATATTTCACAATGCATTGGTATTTGGAAATAGGGCCTTTAGAAGGTGACAAGATCATGTGTGTACTTTCATCTACACAGGATTTATGAAGAAACAATTTTTTTCACCCCTGAAGGTTGTAATACTCTGCTATGCTAGTTCTAAGAGATGAATATAATGAAATTTTATTCACTTTTCAAATCAGCTAAAAATATGCAACCAAACTTGCAATCTAGAGGATTGTCTTTCATCAAATATCCCTGTCCATCCAAGCATTGCAATGACCATAAGGTCTTTTCTGGACATCATAGTGAATGTGCCTAACTCACTTTTGGAAATTAAATGCTGTTATTTACCTAAAGAGGTTGAACAGTCAGCACATAAGTGTTCAAGAACATAAGTTTTCCACTCACTGTAATGGAAGTGTTCTCTTTGGAATCCCAGGACATAAAGTTAAAACAACTATTCATGTTAAATACACTGAAATATTCTGAGCTTCAAAAACTTCAGACTTTTACTATTCCAAATAAGCTCTGTCATTTTTTCAGTGTGTATAGACCACCATTGACTCCAAGTACCAGTCAACCAGATTAAAAAAAAAACTGGTAAAGTACCTTCCACCTGCACAAGCAAATTAAGTCCAGAAACACTAGTAAGTGAACTCCTTACATCAGTAAATGTGGCACAAGTCAATATTGTATCACATTATTCTTGGTCCATTATCCTTGGAATGCATTTTGTCATGCATTATCAGGATTTCTGCCATATCAATTAACAAACTTATGTAGATGTTTGACAAACAAAATATTTACTTGTACTTGCACCTGTGAGACATACTAAAATAAGATCCTAGTAATGGGTTTGGTAACAAGAAAGAATGAGTGGGGTAGGTCTTAAGGAGACCTTTCCCCACTTTACAAGGACCTAAACTTGGTAAGTTATTACAGGATTTTCAAGTAGAGGGAGGATAAATCTGGAAAGACAAGATATATACACCAAAGGTGGCTCTGTTACAATCATCCAGCTGACGCCCTCATTTACATGGGACAGACTTGGCTAGTTTGTGAATGAAATTCATGTTAGAATGAATCTGCACAACTAAATTTGATGTTTAATCAAATCATTGGTATGAGAAATAAGAATATTTTTCATTTTCATTATTCTTTTAGTGTTTCATAAATGATACAGTAAAGTTTTTATATTTTAATGCCTTAACCCTAAATCCGATTCCTCTCTCTTTCCCATTACATTTCTTCTTCTTTACCAGTCTCCCACCTTTCATGTCTTTTCACATGTGTGGCCAATTGAGTTTCATCTAGATTGCTTTTGGTGGCATTTGCCTGAGTACTTAACAGAGCATTAATCACCTATCAGTGAGTACGCGATTGAGAAAAATACCCATGCCCCATCACTGTTAACCTTCATTGATCTTCTATGGAGGTGTGTGGCTATGTGACAGATGTAGGTGTCAATTTGACAATTTCAGTCTGGGCTTTGGGCACAGCTGTGAAAAACTGATATCTAGTCAATCCCTTGAGCAAGCAAGTAGGAGACTGTTTAATTGACATGGAAAACCTAGCCCACAGAGAGTGTTACTTTCCAATAGCAGACCAAATAAAGAGAGTGCCAGACAGAAAGGTCTAACCCTCCTTTTTCTGCCCTGTTCTAGTGAGCTCCTTGTTTGTTGCTATTGTTCTTCATTGTTTGTTACTGCTGTTCCTTTTTCCTTGTTGCTGCTGTACTGCCATTTTTCACTGTTGCACTGTTGCTGTTCTTTGTTGACATGGAAACCCAGCCTCTTCAGCCCTCCAACATGACTGAGGTTTGGAGATTCTCTAGGAATCCTCTGGCCTTAGCATCAGACTGGGACTGCTGTGACACTCTCCGGCCTTCACCATGTACTGAGAACACTGAGCTATTCAGCTCCTGAACTGAACAGTTATGGACAACTACTGTTGGACTACTTAGATTTTATCTTGCAAATCAATGTAATAAATTCCCTTTTTTATGTGTATCCATTCTATTGGTTCTACTTGTCTAGAGAACTCTGACTAACTCTGAGATCTTTCCTATTCCATGATGAAGTGTTGATAGGAAAAATCCGGTGCAAGTCTTGTGGAAATACACATAGCTTTAATGAATTCATGGGTCAAACATACCTGTCATATCCAGAAGATAATATCTTACCATGCCCCTCCCCTCCTTCAGGCTCTTACAATTTAATCACTTTTCTGCCATGTTCCCTGAGTCTTGGGATAGGGGGTGACTTAGTTGCCCTGTTTAGTGCCAAGAAGTCCACAGTCACTTATTTTCTGTACTTTGGCCAGTTGTGATTTTCTGTAATAAACACCTTCCATTGCAAAAAGAAGCTTCTAAGTTAAGCGCTGAGTGTTCTTCCAGCATAACAGCAAATTCTTAAAAGCTAAGGTGATATAATGTGTTTGTAGCTAAAACATAATAACCCCCCTTAGGGTATATGTCATTCTCTTTCATAGGTTCTTGTTCTAATTTACAGTACAAGAATGTGATTCCTGTTGATAAGAGGGCCTTAAATCCAGTCAGAAAGCTGTTGACTGCCTCTTGACATTCATGCCACTATTACACTTCTGGTCACCTCTTGCCAGGGTGGTTGTTATTGTAGCCTGAAGTTTTCATGGATCGATGGGACTGTTCAGTGTTTTTCTCCCCTGGCAGATTTCTCAGTACTTTCTGATACCATGAAAGCTGTACAAAAAGTTGAAAGTTTCCAGACCAGTTCTAGGTGGTGCTTTTTATGCTTGTACTAGGATCAACACTTGCTGTATCTTCAGCCAAAGGTCTAACTTTCAGTTTCTGGAGGGCAGCCAAGAGCAATGCAAAAACCTATATTGTTTTGGAGGCCTTTGAGACTTCTCTGACCCACAAATTATTAAGAAGTATCCCATATTTGGTTGGTACTTGGAACATTGTTTAGTTGCCTGTAGGTTCTAGTTTTGGCATCATAGAGCATTTTTCATTTTTCCCGGAAATAAGGTGTACTATAGATTTTTTTAGACATTTTGACTAGGTCTTAAACTGAATATTAGAAACTTGTGGTTCTCATTTACTTTCTCTAAATGTTCTAATTTTTTGGAAAGAATTCACTCCATATCAAGGACTTTGAAATCTTTAATATAGCCATAGAAGTCAAATAGCAAATACTTAGGTTCTTAAGTACTCATTTCAGAAAGCACATAATGGCAAGTAACGCAAGTAACTCAGCACTACTTTAATGCTACTACATGTCATAGACCATCTCATATCCTGTTGATGCAGAGTTTAATACTCATTTACATTCAAGAATGAGCCCAAACCAATACTTAAAGCCCATCTTGGTAAAATTTCTTAGCCACCATTCTATATTATTTAGACTATTTGGTATATATACAAATTATTTTCTAATTTTTTATTTTGCTATTTTTACAAGCATATTGAATACTTATACTTGCTTCTCTCCATTTCCCCTCCCTCCCATCCCTTCTTTTCCCAATCAATCTTTCCCACTCCTTCCCATCCTCCTGCTTGTATGCTTCTTTGAACCCTAGGGTTCCCTTTGCCTTGTCTACTATTAAGGGGGTTTGGACCTCTGTGACATACCAAGTTGCCTCTCTTCTGGCTAAGGCTTTGGGAACCTTGTAGAAGAGGGAGCAGTAGGACTGTAAGAGCCTAAAGATGGTTCACTGTTGAACAAGACATTGCACTCAAGGCAGGACTGCTGCATCTAGGAACTCACTACAGTAGGACTTGTCCATATCAGACTTGCATAATACCAACATGCTCCCATAGACTACCTAGGAACTTAAGAAAGATATTTTCTGGGTTGGAGAGAGGTCTCAGGGGTTAAGACTATACTTTGTAAACACAAGGTCCTGCTCAGATCCCAGGTCCCATGTAAAAACACCAGGTAGAAATGGTGGTGTCCTGCACTTCTGGTCCTGGTAGGTGGAGCCTGGGAAATCCCAGAGCAAAACAAAAAGAAGGTAGGAGCAATCCAGGATGATTCCCAAAATTGCCCTTGGTCCTTGTCATAGTTAGTACAGGTGTGAACTTAATAGTTGAAGGTTTAAGCTCTGGGCACATTTGTAGAGAATTAGTAGTTGAGTTAAGCCCAGAGCAAACCTGCAGGAGATTGTCTAGCTAATAGACAAGGCCCAGCCCATGATGAGTAGGACTAGGCCCTGGAATAAAATACAGAGAGCTGATTGAGAAAGTTGACATCCTTGTGCACACTTGACCAGACATGTGGTCTGGCAAGTAAGGATCATCCCTCTCTCAGCCTTTACATAGAGATGCTGTGGCCAGTCCCCTCGGCCCTGGTGTTGGCGTGACTCCCCTGTCAAGCTGGACTGAGAACTGTAACCGGACAATTGTAAGAGAATAAACCCCTTGTTCCCTTAAGCCATTTGATGGTGATTTGTTTTGTACTGCTAGAGTCCTCCACAAGAACAAACAGTGTCTTCTTATACATATACACACATACACACGCAAAATAAATAAATAAATAATTTTTTAAAAAGAAAGATGTTTTCTAATTTTTAGAGTATAGTTGTATAGAAAAGGATAAATTGCAATAAATCACAAAAACATTTCATAAAATAACCTTTCATGTGATTTACTGAAAAATGATTAGTTTTCATTTAGTAAATCTATCATAGTGATTGGAAATTAACCCATAGGTAATGTTTATTTCAAAACAACAATTACATGCCGCCTCTCAAGGAAGTTCTATGTAGTAAAGTTACAGACTTACTTATTTTTAATTTTAGATGTTTTAGAAGTGGTTTACAGGCACCAAACTAAATTACTCAGGAAAAAGACTACATCTTCATTTGAACTTTCATTTACATAAATTTGTAAATGCCCTAAATTTATACTTACTTTTGAAAAAATAAATGGACCTGTAAGTTTTTTTCTTAAAATCAACTTATAACAACAAATCTATATTTTTATTTTCTTTTTCCATAGTAGGTATACAGAAAGAAGAGAATTAACTAGTGTTCAGCCATTATTAAATATCAATTTGGTAAGCAGTAATATAGTAAAAGCAAGTTTCAGAACTAGATCTCTTAATTGCAAAATGAGATAAAAAGTCAGATAAATGCTTTTCTGAATTAATATAATGCTCATGAGAAGAGCTGAACTCTTATCAATATGTAGAATTAGCAATAGATTCTAGACCTGAGATAGGTTCAGTTGGATGTCAGACATTAATGCCACAGTATCAACAAAATATCTCATAGAATATGATTCAGCCATTTAAATGAATAACAACAGGTTCCATTGCACAATTTTTAGTCTGATTTGCATTAATCACCACAGTAGAAAGCAATGGCTAACCTCTAATTTTTAAAGTAATGTTTTAATTATATCAAGTTTTATGCTGTAACAAGTTCAGAGTAATACATTCAATTAAGCATTTTAATTTTAAGGATGTCGAATCGAGCCCAGATTGACTAGAAATGGCAAATAAAGCCTTATGAAATATTAAACCTGATATTTAAAGGCAAAGAACCCTGTTTAAAAAATAAAATTCTATAGTGAAATAGTAGTATGAAAATTTAATAGCTGACTGGTTAGATTACATAGATTGAACTCTGCCCACATACAGAGAGTGTGGTGTGTGTCTGTATCTGTGTCCCTGTGTGTATGCATATGTGTGCATGCGTGTGTGCATGTGTGTGTGTGTGTGTCCTATTCTGTTTGATGTTTTGTTCTATTCACTATGCTCTTTATTATCCAAGCATCAATTAAATCAGAAACTGTGGGAGGGAAATCAAACACTGATTATCTCTGCAAGTTTCTTTTTTTTGTTTGTTTGTTTATTTCGGCTCATACAAACTTATTAGGTACACCAGTTCCCTCCCTCCCTCCTCCTCCCCCCGTACCCCCTGCTCCCCCTCCCCACCCCTCTCCCTCCCCATCCCCCAGTGCCTCCCACCCCAATTCCCAGAGAGTCCTTTCTTGTGCATGTCTGATTTTCCTCTGGGCTCTCCTCTCCGATGACGTACAAGGACCCAGTGGCCTTTCCCTGAACCCTTTCCCGTGTTCCCCTTAGGTATAGGAACACTGCTGTGGCTGCCAATCCTTTGCCTCCAAGGATCTTGGTGCCTTTAGCAGATGCTAGACTTTGTGAGGGCAACAGTGTGTTGGACAATGCGCAGGGCATGCAAAGTCCAATTATGATTGCTTCAGCCCGAACTAGTATAGAGTATCTTACATATCATTGCTCCTCCCATCCTTATGCTCTTACACTCTTACCGCCCCCTCTTCCGCAAATTTCCCTGAGCTTCAAGATGGGGAGAGACTAAGCTGGCCTAGTTCTAGGTGGTTGATATAGAGTCTCTGAAGTTCTGGATTGTGGTTTGTTGATTTTCTTTTGCAGTTTTGCTGCTCCTGCAATGCCCTTCACTCCATCCTGGTGGGCATTGTATGTTACCCCCTGGCCAGAGACAAAAAGCTGTTAGAGTCTATCTCTGCAAGTTTCTTAACCAGTTCTGCACACAGTCAGGGTTGAGAATTGTTTCTGAATTATCTCCATTGAACATAATTTAAAGAGAAAAAAAGTAGAAATATATCTTCAAGTTTCTTTGAGATATTTACAGTATAAAAATCAAATGACAGTATGGATTATTGTATAAATATATGCTTCATAATAACCATATTTTCTGTCATTATTCATGTGAGATTTTAAAAACAAACAATTTTTGGAATTTATGTTCAAATTAGGCACTTTCTAATTAAAATACATCTGTTCTTGTTAGCACCTTTCCTTCTTCGTTGCTTTGACAATTTATAGATTTTTTTCTTAGTAATTATTATGAAAAGTTCGATAGAAAATGAATTAAATTATAGGATATGGAGAAATCAAGCAGGAAACAACCTGGAACTTTCATCCTTCTTGCTTGGTTTTCACAGTATGAGGAGATACTGTGCAGGCTGCTATGGGAGAAAAAGCCAGAACAGTTTTATTCAGCTGTGAATCCTGTGAACTACAAGAACCATACTGGCAAAAAGTATCCATCAGTGCAATACTTTAAGTATGTTATGAGGGTAAGTAATCACCTTTCAGTTAGATTTTTTATTAACATTTTTTATTATTATTATTTCCGCTCATACAAACCTAACAGGTACACCTGTCCCCTCCCTCCACTTCCTCCCGACCCCCTGCTCCCCCCTCCCCTCTCCCCTCCCTCCCTGTCCCCCAGTGCCTCCCCCCCCCAATCCCCTGAGCATCCTTTAATGTGCATGCCAAACTCTCCTCTGGGTCCTCCTCTCCGATGAGGTGCAAGGACCCAGTAGCATTTCCCAAAACCCTTTCCTGTGTTCCCCTTAAGCTTAGGAACACTACTATGTCTGTCATTCCCTAGCCTCCAAGGATACTAGTGCCTTAGTCGGTGCTAGACTTTGTGGGATCAATAATGTGCTGGACATAGTGTAGGTCATGCAAAGTCCTATTATGATTGCTTTGGCCCTAACTTATGTGGAGTATCTTGCATATCATTTTCCCATCCTTGTGCTCTTACAATTTTACAGCCCCCTCTTCCGCAAATTTCCCTGAGCTTCAGGATGGGGAGAGACTAAGCTGGCCTAGTTCTAGGTGGTTGATATAGAGTCTCTGATGTTCTGAATTATGGTTTGTTGATTTTTTTTCGGTTTTGCTGCTCCTGCAATGCCCTTGGCTCCATCCTGATGGGTATTGGATGTTGTCCCCTGGCCAGAGATAAAAACCTGTTAAATTAGAGTCTTGTTATAAGAGTATATTCAAAGGTAGATGGAATAAAAGTAGGAGACTGCAGTGAGAGAAGGGTCAATCACCCATTTTCAAAATGGTTACTTTCTATCAGGCAGCCTATATGCCCTCCCCTTCTGGTGAGATCATACCCCATCAGTTGCAAATGATCAGGAAGGAAAGTCTGTGAACTTAACCAGATGTCTCATTACTTACTTGCAGTCCTTGATGGTGGCCTATTTTTCTGTTGTAACATAGTCCCCTCTCTCCTTGTTTCTGGTGGACCCCTCCTTTCCCATCCCTCCTGTTTCTAATCTTTATTATTACTGTAGGTATTACAGAGATTTGTATTTGAGTGTCTCTAAGTGGGTTTGATACTGGATCCACCTATTAGGGAGTACATAGGGTGCTTAATTTTCTGTGTCTGGAATACTTCACTTAATATAATTGTTTTTAATTCCATCCATTTCCCGGCAAATTTCATTAATTCATCATTTTTGATGAATGAGTAGTATTCCATTGTATAAATGTACCACATTTTTCTTATCCACTCATCAACTGTTGGACATTTGGGCTGATTCCATGACTTTGCTACTGTAAACAGTGCTACTATGAACATGGTCGTGCTTGTGCTATCGAGGTGTATTTTTGCTATATGGGGGGTTATTCCCAAAAGTGGAATAGCAGGGTCATATGGCATTTCAATCCTTATCTTCTTTAAGAATTGCCAGACAGCTCGCCAGAGTGGTTGTATGAGCCTGCACTCCTACCAGAAATGTTGGAGAGTTCCCCTCTCTCCACATCCTCTCCAGCACTTGGTGTTTTTGTATTGTGGATTTTTGCAATACTGGCTAAGGATGTGGAGCATTTTTTAAGATATTTGTTAGACATTTTAATTTCGTCCTTGGTAAAGTTTCTTTTAAGTTCCAAGGCCCATTTTTTAATTCGTCTATTTGTTTCATTGGTGTTTAGTTTTCTAAGTTCTTTGAGAACTCTGGATAATAGAGCTCTATCAGATATGTGGTTTGTGAAGATTTTCTCCCATTCTGTGCGTTGCCTTTGTGCTCCACTTACAATCTCTTTATCTGAAAAGAAGCTCTTTAATTTCACAAGATCCCATCTGTTAAGTGTTGGTTGTACTGACTGTGCTATTGGATGTCCATTTAGGAACTGTTGGCCTAGCCCAATCAGCTCGAGGGAGTTCCCTACCCTTTAAACTATGATTTTTATAGTCTCTGGCCTTATATCGAGGTCCTTGATCCATTTAGAACTACTTCTTCTACATGGTGACAAGTACGGGTCCAGTTTAAATCTTCTGCATGTGGAGATCCAGTTTTGCCAGCACCATTGGTTGAAGATGCTGATATTTTTCCATTGGACTTTTTGGACCCCTTTGTCAAAGATCAAATGGCTGTAATTTTGTGGGCTTATATCTGGGTCTTCAACCCTTATACATTGATCTGTATGTCTATTTTGGAGCCAATACCAGGTGGTTTTTACAACTATGGATTTGTAATATAAACTAGGGTTTGGTATGGTGATATCTCCAGCTGTGTTTTTGTTACTCAGGGTTGTTTTTGCTCTCCTGGGTCTTTTGTGCCTCCATATGAATTTTGAGATTGTTTGGTCAACTTCTTTAAAGAATTGCTTTGGGATTTTAATTGCTATAGCATTGAAATTGTATATTGCCTTTGGTAGGATGGTCATTTTTATGATGTTGATTCTGCCAATCCAGGAACATGGGAGGTCTTTCCACCTTCTGGTGTCTTCTGCAATTTCTTTCTTTAGGGTTTTAAAGTTTTCATTGTAAAGGTCTTTTACCTCCTTGGTTAGGTTTATACCAAAATATTTCATATTTTTAGGGGCTATAGTAAATGGGATTGTTTCTCTCAGGGCTTTTTCACTTCTTTCTTTCTGGGCATATAGGAAGGCCACTGATTTTTGCACATTTATTTTGTATCCTGCCACCCTGCTGAACTTCTGAATTAGTTCCAGGAGCTTCCTGGTGGAGTTTTTGGGATCACTCAGGTATAAGATCATATCATCTACAAATAGAGATAACTTGACTTCTTCTTTGCCGATTTGAATCCCTTTTATATCCCTTTCTTGTCTTATGGCTTCAGCTAAGACTTCAAATACAATATTGAATAGAAGTGGTGAGAGTGGACAGCCTTGTCTAGTTCCTGAAGTGGGAATGCTTCAAGTTTTTCCCCATTTAGTATAATCCTTGCTGTTGGCTTGTTGTATACATCTTTTATTATATTGATAAAGGTTTCTTCCATTCCAACTGTCTCTAATTTTTTGATCATAAAGTGCTGTTGGGTCTTGTCAAAAGCTTTTTCTGCATCTATTGAGAGTATCATGTGGTCTTGAACTTTGGACTAGTTTATGAGGTGAATTACATTGATTGATTTGCGTATGTTGAACTAACCTTGTGTGCCTGGGATAAAGCTTACTTGATCCCCGTGGATGATCTTTTTGATATGTTTTTGAATCTGATTTGCTAAGACTTTGTTGAGAATCTTTGCATCTGTGTTCATCAGAGAGATTGGCCTGTAGTTTTCTTTTTTAAGTGTATCTTTATTATGTTTTGGGATTAAGACGATATTAGCTTCATAGAAGGAATTTGGTAGTGTTCCTTTCTTTGCTATTTGATGGAACAGTTTAAGGAGTATTGGTGTTATTAGCTCCTTAAATGTCTGGTAGAACTCTGTGCTGAATCCATCTGGTCCAGGACATTTTTTGGTGGGAAGATTTGAGATTACTTCCTCAATTTCCTCATATGTTATAGGACTATTTAAATAATTCACAACTTCCTGATTCAATTTAGGTATGTTGTGTTTACTTAGGCATTCATCCATCTCTTTTTTGTTGTCAAATTTCACCGCATATAAGTTTTTGAAATATGATGTTATAATTCTCTGGATTTCTTGGGTATCAGTAGTGATAACTCCATTTTCATTTCTAATTTTGTTAATTTGTGTTTTCTCCCTGTTGCTTTTGGTTAATTTAGCTAGGGGTGTGTTGCAGTCCGCCTGTATAGTTGCTGATAAATGACCAGAACACAGCTTAAGGGAACAAGGAGTTTACTTTCTTACGATAGTCCGGTTACAGTTCATAGTCCAGCTTGACGGGAGAGCACACACCAACACCAGGGCCAAGGGAATTGGCCACCATAACGGCTGAGAGATGGACAATCCTTACTTGCCAGACTAGCATGTCTGGCCAAGTATACAGAAGGATGCCCCCTCTCAACCAGCTCTCTGTGATTTATCCAGGGCCTAATCCCACCCACCATGGGCTAGGTCTTCCCCAGCAGCTAGACAATCTCCTTCAGGTTTGCTCTGGGCTTAACTCAACCATCAACTCTCTACAACTGTGCCCAGAGCTCAAACCCTCAAGAGTCAAGTTGACACCTGTGCTTTAACTATGACAGGGTGTATCAATCTTATTGAATTTTTCAAAAAACCAGCTTTTTGACTGGTTGATTTTGTGTATCATTTTCCTAATCTCAATTTCAGATATTTCTCTCCTTATTTTGCTAATGTCCTCCCTTCTACTGCTTTTAGGATCAGATTGCTCTAGTGTCTCTAAAGCTTTAAGCTGTATTGTTAAGTTGTTTATTTCTGATGGTTCCATTTTTTTGATATAGGCATTAAGAGCTATGAACTTACCTCTTAGGACAGCTTTCATTATGTCCCAGAGATTTTGGTAAGTTGTATTTTCATTATCATTCACTTTCAGGAAATCTTGAATTTCCTTTTTAATTTCTTCCTGAATCCAATTCTCATTCAGCATCATAGTGTTAAGTTTCCAGGAGTTAGTGTATTTTCTGTTGCTTGTTGTGTTGTGGATGTCAAGCTTTAGGCCGTGGTGGTCTGATAAGGTGCAGGCTAGAATTTCAACTTTCCTGTATATGTGGAGATTCGTTTTGTGGCCCAATATGTTATCTATTTTGGAGAAAGTTCTGTGTGCTGCTGAGAAAAATGTGTATTCTTTGGTGCATGGATGAAAAGTTCAATAGAGATCTGTAAGGTCCATTTCAGTAAGAGTTTGATTAAGCTCCGAAGTGTCTCTGTTAAGTTTTTAACCTGTTGATCTATCTCATGTTGAGAGGGCGGTGTTGGAAACCCCAAGAATTATCGTTTTTGAGATTGATTTCTCACTTTAGACGCTGTAGGATTTGCTTAATGAATGTGGAGGGGCCTGCATTGGGTACATATATGTTCAGTATTGTGAAGTCTTCCTGGTGAATTGTACCTGTGACTAAAATGTAGTATCCATCTGTGTCTCTTATGATTTTTTTGGTTTGAAGTCCACTTTGTCTGATAGCATAATGGCTACTCTTGCCTGTTTTCTGATTCCATTATCTTGCAGAATTTTGGACCAGCCTTTTATTTTTAAGATGTGCCTATCTTTTCTGGTGAGATGGGTTTCCTGCAGGCAGCAGATTGATGGATTTTGATTTTTTAATCCAAGTTTGTAATCTGTGTCTCTTGATCTGTGAGTTAGTTCCATTAACATTTAATGTTATAATGGAGAAACTATTTTTAATTCCGGACATTTATTATGTTTAGTGGCTTTCATAAGTGTATTGTTTCACTTTTAGGTTTTGGTGGTATTATACTTCCTGTCTGTTCTCCTGGATATGCCTGTTTTTTGCTTCAAGCTTGAGTATCATTTCTAGCATTTTCTGAAGGCCTGGTTTGGTGGACATGTATCCCTTCAAGTTGTCTTTGTGCTGGAAGATTTTTCTTTCTCCCTCAATCATGATGGATAGTTTTGTGGGGTATATCAGCCTGGGTTGACATTTTTGCTCATTCAATACTTGAAGTATGTCTCTCCAAGCTCTTCTTGCTTTTACTGTTTACACTGAGAAGTCATTTGTTATTCTAATAGGTTTACCTTTAAAAGTGACTTGTTTTTTTTCCCTTAAAGCTCTCAGCACCATTTCTTTATCTTGAATGTGAAGTATTTTAACTATTTGCCGTGGCGAGTTTCAATTTTGGTCATATCTGTTTGGGCTACAGAATGCCTCTTGTATATGGTGGGCCTCTCTTTTTTTAGATGAGGAAAGTTTTCCTTGATGATAGTTTGAAAAATTTCCTCAGGTGTAGTATTTTGGGATTCTTGCTCTGATATTCCATGAATACGCATGTTCGGCTTCTTCAGGGTGTCCCATAACTCTTGAATATTTCTCTCGAGTAGCTTTTTGGCTTTAACAACCTCTTCCACTGAGCTGGTTAATACTCCTACTTTGTCTTCAAGGTCTGAAATTCTATTTTCTGCTTCGTTAGTTCTGATAAGACTCTCCGTTGAGTTCTGGGTTGAAGGTAACTTGTCTTTTAGTTCAGTTTTAAACTCTGCTTGAGTCTGTTTTCACTGCTCTATGTCTGTTTTTGTTTCTTGAACTGTTTTTCTCAACTCCTCCAAGTGTCTGTTGTGTTCCTTTTCAAAGTGATTGAGGCAGTTATTTAATTCTTCCCAGATTTCCTCTTTCATAGTATTGAACATGCTAATGATCATGTTTTGAAAGTCATTATCCTGGGTCAGGCTTTCTTGGCTATTTTCCGTGGGTTTGTTGTGGTTGGAGTCTATCATTATGGGATTAATTCCTTCAGTGGGAGATTTGTTTTCTTGGGCGTTGTTTCTCATGGATTTGCACTTTGACTTGGGCATTGTCCTTTTAACTCTTAAGACCTTCTTTCAATGTGCTTTTATCACAAGACTCTAACAGCTTTTTGTCTCTGGCCAGGGGGTAACATAAAATGCCCACCAGGATGGAGTGAAGGGCATTGCAGGAGCAGCAAAACTGCAAAAGAAAATCAACAAACCACAATCCAGAACTTCAGAGACTCTATATCAACCACCTAGAACTAGGCCAGCTTAGTCTCTCCCCATCTTGAAGCTCAGGGAAATTTGCGGAAGAGGGGACGGTAAGAGTGTAAGAGCAAAAGGATGGGAGGAGCAATGATATGTAAGATACTCTATACTAGTTAGGGCTGAAGCAATCATAATTGGACTTTTCATGCCCTGAGCATTGTCCAACACACTGTTGCCCTCACAAAGTCTAGCATCTGCTAAAGGCACCAAGATCCTTGGAGGCAAAGGATTGGCAGCCACAGCAGTGTTCCTATACCTAAGGGGAACACGAGAAAGGGTTCAGGGAAAGGCCACTGGGTCCTTGTACGTCATCGGAGAGGAAGGCCCAGAGGAAAATCAGTCATGCACAAGAAAGGACTCTCTGGGAATTGGGGCGGGAGGCACTGGGGGATGGGGAGGGAGAGGGGTGGGGAGGGGTGGGGAGGGAGAGCAGGGGGTACGGGGGGAGGAGGAGGGAGGGAGGGAACTGGTGTACCTAATAAGTTTGTATGAGCTGAAATTAAAAAAAAAAAAAAGACCTTCTTTCAATTTCTGTGTGTTTTTCACTGAACTGACTTATTTGGCCTAAGGTTTGGGGGGGAGTTTCCTAGGTCGCCATGAGTCTTGGCTGGACTGTCCTGGGCGGGTGGAGAAAGGGAAGAGGTGGTGGTGGCAGGGCGCTACTTAACCTGTGGAGCTGGGGAGTGGCCCAGTGTGTCCTCCTCGGCCTGGCACAGCCCCGGCTCTGGCTAGCTGGTGGGAGGAGCTGGGTCCAGTGGGCTGCCTGGGGCTTGGGGTTGGGGGGTGCTTACTTAGGTCGCTGTGAGTCCTGACTGGACTGCTCACGTCCCAGGCAGGTGGGGAAAGGCTCGGTTAGATTTAAGGCCTATTTCACAGAAGGGAACTCAAGCCTAGTACTGTAAACAGTGATTGGATTTATAAATAGGGACATCATAAGTCCTAAAGGAGACCTACTATTATTTTTTGACTGTATGGACATGGTATCAAGCTGCCTTTAAAGCTGCTAATCATTTCTCTTTTTTACCTTGCTGTTCTGTAAACAATTCAAAGTATTTTTAATAAATTTCATTTTTGCTGAAATCAGTCAGGGTATATCTCTTTGGCTTATGACAAAGAACTCTTAACATTGTCAGTATAAGAATACTTTGTATGAAACACCACCACACTACTATTTGACATTCTGGTGTTCTTATCCTTAATAAAGACACATGTGAAATAAATTGAGTGAGAGATATAAGCAGAAAAATGACAAAGAAAGGGGTTGGGAAGACAGCTTAGAACCAACGTAAAAAAATCCAGGAGTGCTAACTCACATTTGTGAGCCCAGAACTGGGAAAGTAGAGGCAGGTAGATCTCTTGCTGGCCAGCCAGCCTACTTTAATTGAAGATTTACAGGCCAGTAAGAGACCTTGGTTTTTTACTTTTTAGTTTTATTTTTCTAGTTTTATAAGCATACAAGCATCTCTGTTTCCCTCAATTCCCCCTCCCACTCATCTTCCTTCCCTTCCCTTCCTCAGTCCATCCTATTCCCTCATACCTTCTGCTGTCTGTTTCTATAGATCCCAGAGTTCCCTCTAATTCGTCTAATCTTTTTTTAATTTTTCTACTTTTACAAGCTTATTGAATACTTATCCCTGCTTCTATCCTTCATCTCTCTTCCTATCTCTCCATCAATCCTGTCCTCCTGCCTGTCTGCTTGTATGTATCCCACGGTTGCCTCTGGCTTGTCTACTCTTGTGGAGGTTCAGGTCTCTGTGGCTTATCAAGTTGCCTCTTTTCAGACCACCCCACTGATAGGGACATTTCCCTTCACTCATCCAGCTTTTGTCCCCAAGGTTTCTACTCTTTATTTTTATCTCTTTTAAGTTCCTTGATATTTTATGGGGGCATGTTGGTATGTTATGCAGGTCTAATTATGCAGGTCTAATACAGACAAGTCTCACTGTAGTAAGTTCCTAGATGCAGCAGTCCTGCCTTGAGTGGGATACTTTGTCCAAAAGTCAACCTTATCATCTTTAGGTTCTTATATTCTCACCGCCCTCTCTTCCATGAGTTCACAAAGTAAATGCTAATCATTTCTTAAAACCCATTAATTAGTGCAGAACTCAGCTTTCATCTCAAAAAATTTTTGGTTTTTGCAATAGATGGAGGTTGGCAGGAAATAAATAACTGAGGACCATGGCCCTAGCACAACATTTAGCCCTTAACACTCCAAGATCAGGAACATAACAGAAGATGAAACAGAAAGAATACAAAAACTACCCTTAGCCTTAAGCAAAGGAGCCTCTCATTGCAGGACCCGACATAAATACCAAAAATCACAGTTGCACAAGATGCTGAGAATAAATGAAGGTAGAAGATTCAGTCCTCAACATGGCATATGTACTATCTATGTAGGTTCAAAGACCTTTTCAGAAGAAGAGGGCAGAAATAATGTAAAACCAGAAGACAGAGGAAAAGGTTATGAAATGTCATCCCTAAAAGCTACATGGCCATAGCAATCATGAACCTACAACACATGTGGTACTGCAATGAACCAGATAGGCACGGAGAGAGGAAGAAGATAAGAAAATGTACAGAAGAAAGTAATCAGAATGCTTTATATACATGCATGAAGATGTCAAAGACAAAATTTCATCAAGAAAACCAAAAAAAAGTAACTAAATTACTGTGTGAATTGTGATTATTTTATAACTTAAGAAGTCATTTCTAGAGAATCCTGATACAACATTCATTATTCAATAGTCAAAAGGACAATATATAATACATTCAAGTATTATGACACATTAAAAATTAAATAAATGTAAAATAAAATAATTCTTGATTGTGGGTGCTTGTTCAGGGCTTTCAGGGGTTCTTTGAGTACTGACCGACGAGCGAAAGTCAGCAGTTGGAACTTCTTTGTTCCTGCTCTTTGTGCCTTTTGGAAGTTTTGCTTGTGCTGTGGTCAGTCTCCAGCGAGAAGGTAATATCGATCAGCTAACTGAATTCTCACCTTGTGATTTATTAATTGGGAACAGGACAGAATGTTCCCAGAGTTATGGGAATGTCTGCCTTGAAACTACTGTTACCTTAAAACTGCTGACAGTTTGAATACTAAGCTAGTCATCAGTCATCACAATTTAGTTTCTCATCAAATGTTCTCTTGATATTCATTCCTTACTTCTTGTTTTTATAAGAATATGTCATTCTTGCTGTTTTGGCTATTATGAAGGACTTTGGGTGGTTGCAACTTTCATGTATAATATCTGAGTAGTTTAGCATAAACTCATCTCAGTTTTAATCTCAGGATAGCTGAGACCCCTTGGACCTTGCTCTGGTTTAATTCCCACCTATCCCCCTCGTGGAACTCACATTGACTGGTAAGAGCTGGCACTTACACTTGATATCCTTAAAATTTATTTATACTTCTGTATAGCACTGTTACAAAAAGTGAATACAATTCATTTGAATCTTATGAAGAAGGATTTTTTGAAGTGTTTTTAAAAATAAGAAGGAAGGGCCAGAAAGATGGTTGAGCAGGTAAAAACACTTTGGAAAGCTGGCAACCAAGTCCATGAGGTTGGAGGAGAGAACTAACTTTCAGAAGTTGTCTTCTAATCTCCACACATGCACTGTAGCACATGCATATCTGCACTCACACCCACAAACACATAGGCATGCACATCTATACACGTAGTCACACACAGTTAAAGATAAAGAAATGATTTTTAATGGAAAAAATTCCGGTTTATGAAAAAATTAAAATTGAATCACTACAATATCTCAAAGTTTTAAAATTAATTTTAACATTCTAAACTATTATATATATATAATAGAGGGTTTAAGCCTCTGCCTTACAAGTAGAAGGACCTGAGTTCAAATCCCAGATTACACATAAAAATGCCAGGAGGAAATGGTGGAAGCCTTCACTTCTGACCCTGAAAGGCAGAGTCTGGGAAACCCCAGAGCAGGAAATAGGAAGTAGAACAATTCAGGATGATTTCTGAAGGTACCCTTTGGCCTCCATGGGGCCCCATAGTACTTTCTGATACATATAAACATACATACACAGATACACAGACACACACATGGATAGATATACAATAAATAAATATTTTTTAAAATAAAAAATATATAAAATATTTATGACACCATTGAGAACAATATTATAACATTTCAACTCCAGCAACATTTGCAGATGTTTAAAAATTGCACATTACTTCATAAAGCTTTTCTAAATTAGATGTGAGCATTTCTACTTGAACATGCAATGAGCATCTAACTAAATCTTGGCATTGGCTTATCATCATCACCTTTCATCCAACCAAAATGAACACAAGATTTGTATGTGCTTCATTGATTTTGGTTCATAATTGCTATCATGGAAATAACAAACAGGACTTGCTATATAAATAGTTTCTTTCATGATATTATTTCAAAGATAAAGGTATCAATAGCTTTCCATGGTTTCCTCTACCAATTGCCTAAATTCTATAACTGAGGATTAAGTGAGTTAATGTCAATAGGATACACACATAATAGGTGCACACTTGTTAATTAAAGCCATATAATTCATTCTTCCTATTATATTGTGTATTAAGAAATAAGATGTTGATAGGTTTAGAATGTGTGCCTCTCAAAATTTACATTGGAATTTAATCCTCAATGCAAGAATAGCATTGGGAGAACTGCAGAATTGATCAAGTTGTAACTGCTATGCCCTCATGAATGATACTAATATCTTATGTAGGACATATCCTGTTTCTTTCATATCCTTGACCTTCCACCTCATAAAGATATCAGAGACATACCAACCCTTGCAAACACCTCTCATGGCCTCTTGACCTTGGACTTTAAGGTCTTCAAACTCTGGGGGGGGGGAATGCTATTTATGAATCATCAAATTCTAACATATTTTGTTACAGCAAAAGCAACTGGCTAGGGTAGACACTTAGTCATACAGCCATTTTCTTTTTAGGACTTAGGGTTTGTTTTTTTTTCAAACCTGTCCCTGGAACGTGGAAGGATTAATAGAGCTAAAGAGGAAAAGACAAGTAGAAATTGAGTGTCTTCAGAAAGGAAAACAACTGTGAGGGTTAAAAGCTCAGAAGGCAGAGGATTTATTACCGAAATGCAGGACAGAAATGTCCCTTCATTCACAATTCTTCCCAGTGTCAATTTGCCTTCCATGCAATTAGGCAATATCAAGCTGCAGCAATGCTGTCAGCTAGGTTATTCTGCAGAGCATGCAGAACCAATAATTTATTTTTGTGCCTAAATTCAGAGTCTTAAAGGGAAAAATGGTAGTGTATATTTGATTAAAGTAATACTTGCATATCAAATATAGGCTATATTAATTTTAACTTTCTCATCATCAAAAACACTTCCCCACACACTTAAACATAAGGTAAAGAAAATTTGTCACTTATGTAACACCAAGATTAGTATGTTTAGATAGCATAATATCACAAGAGTAAACAATATTCCAATATATATTCTTTTTCTATGTTGAAGATAAAATCTGATGTATAAAAATTAATTTTGTTAAGACATTCAAGTATTGAAAAAGTTATGAATGCAGATATAATTTCTAAAGATGAAACTATATAAATTTGAAATATCAAATGTGTGCTTATAAATCATACCTTCATATACCATATCATATGATTGCAAAATGAAATATTTTATTCATTTTGTACACATTAGCCTCTCTCCCACCTCCCTATTCCATGCTCCCTCTCATTTTCCACTTCAGTGATTTGCTTCTTTGAAAACTTACGAATTCATAGGCTCAGGGTTGTCTTAATTTTTTGATAGACAATAAATCATAGTATTCTCTAGCTGGAGTTCTTGTTTGTTTAATTTTTCTTATTTGTTAAATTCTTATTTGTCAGATTCTGATTCTAAGTTTTGCTCCCATTGCCCTTTTTTCCTCCACTTCCAGTAAACATGCACCTCTTCAGTCCTCAGTTTCTGCCTCTGAGAAATGAGGCCAAGATAGACAACAAAGTTTTCACCCGGACTAAATGAAACAATGCATGTGACACACTCAGCAAAGGAACATCATGTGGCCTCAGCGATTATTTTCTTTCCTTCTTACATCTCTTGTTCTTTTAAGCTCTAGAATGATCATAGCAACTGTCATGTAAAAGAAGGAAATGTTTCCTTCAAGCATAGATATACTTGGGTCAGTCTCACTTCCAGCTTGATTATCAATTTATTTGCTTTTGAAGAAAGCATTCAACCACGTACCTAACTACAAAATGGTGCACCTCCCTTCTAGAAGGTGAAATTTCAAAGTACGATTACTCTAGAATTTCCCTTTGGCAGCCACAGTTGTTCCTAGAAAGAGAATCTAAACTAAAATGAGGGCTAGCTTTGAATTCAAAACAGGAATTTGATGTCTTCATAGAATGTTTAACATAAACTGTGCTGGAGGATAAAGAGCAAGAATTAATGTTATTTGGACTCGGTAGAAATGCCCATAGCTAAGCCCTCTACTGATACATAGAACTGACTTCTGGGGCTGTCGCCTGCATGGAGACTGCAAAGGTCTTGTAGACACCCCCTGAGGGTCCTTGAACAAGGACCCTCTGTTCTGAGAATTTAACTGATTCATAATGATTTGAATGTTGACAAAAACGGTTATTGATTGTAGTTGAAACTAAATTTTAAAGTGAGTTAAAAGTCATTAGGTATCCTGGAATTTTGCAAGTTGCTGAAATATATGGGATTTTCACAAGGAATGTTTATGAACTAACCCATGAATATAAATTCTTTGTCTCCATGTTCATGATATATGTGATGAAAAGACATTTTGGGAAAAAATACTTTTAACTTTCTTTAAAGTTTCCCAAATATGAATTTCATATAAAATTAAGAATGTTCATCTGTTGTCCCTAGTTTCCACCAAAGATAGCCTGAACAATTCTGAAATGCATAATGATTTATGCTTGAATTCAGTTTTGACATAACACACTCTTGTATGTCAAAGTTTAGTTAAGATTATGAAACAGAAAAATATTCCAAAGTCTAAAAGTTACACCCTGAGGAGCTTTTGCATAAGCAAACTAATTTCAATTTAAGTGTTAAAACAAGTTTCACACTTCCAAAAATTACTCCTGACGAGAGAGAACTCATATTTATTCTCATATTACCACTGTCCAACTTTGAACTTTAATTCGCATGTGTATCCATTTTTTAAAAAATGATGGATTGGGCTGATGAGATGGTTCAGCAGGTAATGTCACTTGCATGCAAACCTGACCTGAATTCCATCCCAAAGCCCATGTGGTAGAAGAAGAAAAACTAACTTGCAAAAGTTGTCCTCTGACTTCCACATGTACCCCTCACCCTGTGTGTGTTGAGTGTGTGTGTGTGTCAAATCTCTTTTTCTTTATTAAATAGATACATAAAGTCTTCTTTGAAAATAGAAATAAAAATTGAACTAGGGAGTGGCTCAGGAGTTAAAGTCTTTGCCTCACAAACAAAAGGACCTGAGTTCAGATCCCTAGGTCCCATATAAAAATGCCCAGTGAAAATGGCAGCAATCTGCAATTCTGGCAGTGGAAGGCAGAGTCTGAGAAACCCAAGATCAAAGCAATAAAGAGGCAGAGCAATCCAGGATGATTCCTGATGTCACTCTTAGGCCTCCATTGGCACACACACTCCGGTGCCTTCTTTTACATATGCCTGCACACTCATGTACATACAAAAAAAGAACTGATAGATTGAAATTGTTAAGCAATAATTTTGTCTGAATGTGAATTCTCAAAACTACACTGAGGACCTATAATTAGAAAAATTCCAATACTCCTGAACATTGTGAGGCAGGCAATTAACAAATATACACAAAAGCAAAATTTACTTGAAAAGTCAAATATTTCATAATACACTGAAAAACAAAATGTCATCATTAATTGTGAAGTAACACTACCCTTGTCAATTTCTAATAATAATAAATATAGATAAAAAATCTAATAAAATAAATGCAAATTGTTGCCAATAAGAGATTAGAATAGACTGCTGGCCTATTCTTTTACTCTCTAATTCATTACTTTCTTAATGGTGAGCCAAAAATGTTGTTCCTAATATAAATGACTATATGTGAGTAGCTCTAGCTCCCATCAATATCAGCAACAGAACTTCAAAAATACAAATTTCTGAATACACGCCTACTATAAGTGGCTGTATTGTTTTATTTATTTATTTGTGTGTGTGTGTGTGTATGTGTGTGTGTGTGTGTGTGTGTGTGTCAGAGGCACTGTGTGTATTGGTGAAGGCCCAACAGTGACTTCAAGAATCATCCTGGATTGCTTTGCTCTGAGTTTTCCCAAGCTCTACCTTTCAGGGTTAGAAGTACAGACCACCACCATTTCTGCTCAATGTTTTTACAGTAGGATGTGGGCTAAAAACTGAGGTCCTTCTACTTATGAGGCAGAGGCTTAACCCCTGAGCCATCTCTCCAATCCCAATATTGTTGTCTTAAATATTTTATCAAGGCACAGTACAAAAGAATTCATCAAGTTATCACCTTGACTTTGAACATTTAAAAAAATTGGGTGCTGATGTTCACAGGCAGGATATGCAAGAAAGATACTAGTTCCTGTACTACTTTCTTTGAACTTGACTGCATTATATACAGCTAAGCAGCTACATCTATGTCATGAGGCTTTTCTCTTTATCCTTCTGCTTTACACGAGACTTAATAGAGAGCCAAATGTCATCTGGATTTTTATTACCATTAAAACAAAATGGATTCATTAGTTTTATGTAAACATGTATATATCTTCAGAGATTTCAAAAGCATGAGTATTAACTGGACATAGTGATATGTATTTGTAATCCCTAGATTCAGGAGGCTAAATCAGTGAACTCTCAAGTTTGAGGCCAGCCTGTCTCAAACAAACAAACAAACAAACAAAGACATTATTATGATTTCATGTATTAAGATATCGCTTTAAATCTCACTTCTCAGAAAGACTTTAACCATCTTGTGTTTATTTGTCATAATACTTGCAACTATCTCATATTTTCTTTTATTTATCTCTTTACTGTATTTCATCTTTAAATGCAGATTCCATAATTAGGATTACAATTCAAACCAAAAGAGTGCCATGTATGTAAGCTTTATCAATATTTATTGAATATTTATTAATTTTTCTGATAGAATTTCTGTGCACCTGAGCATATATTGGATAACTTGAAAATCATTCCAAATTTTTGAAGCATCATTCAAATTCTAATTACTTCCAGAACTAGATGAATATGTGCCTGATCTCTTTTCCCTTTCTATGCTTAGAGCCCAAATCTTGCTATGTAGCCTCTATGTCCTCAAACTTGTGATCCTTTGGCCTTGGTTGCTGAAATTATGAACATACTACACTAGTTACAGCTCATTACATAGTTAACATGTGGCAAGTCACTGAAATTTTTCAGAGGACTCTAATTGTTTCAGTAACTGAAAGGAAAAAAAATGACTTGCCTTCAAGAGGGAATTACTGAGAATGACTGGGTTTCTTCATGTAGTTAATATATTGGTGACATCTGCTTATTATTCCTTCCTCCAATTTCAGAATCTTGTTTGGCTATTGTTTGTTGTCTGCACTTTTTCCTTGTCATATTCATATACTTTGCAACTTTTAATCCAATTATTAATCTCTATTTATACACATAATAGTCACTTTGTTATTAGTTTTGTGTGTGCATTTAAGTATATTAAGGCATATGTGTGTGTTGTGTATACTTTTTCAGGTAGGAGAAACATATGCATATGTGTACTCATGTGTATGGAAGACAAAGTTCAACTTAAGGTATCGCCTTCAGTTATTCTCTTTAAGGGGTTTTCCCCCTGGATGGCTCTCTCCCAACGATTATCCCTTCTTAAAGTTCTCCAAATGTACATGTCTAGGTATGGCTACCCATGAAGCTGTCCTCAGGCAGAGAAATATGAAAGACAGAGATATGGAAATGTAGAGAAAAGTCAGACAGAAACAGTTGGAAAAATCCACCATTCTACTGCAGGGAGAAAATAAAGTCCCCATCCAGGTCTGCCAGTCTCTCTTTCTTTCTTTTTTTTTTTTTGTTTGTTTGTTTCTTTTTTTTTATTAAAAATTTAATTATACATTTTAAAGTTTTTTTGCCAGTCTCTTTTTATACACAGGGGATAATCAGAGGGCTGGCACTCTGTATTCAAATCTGGACATAGGACTTCCGATAGATTCATGTAGTTAATATATTGGTGACATCTGCTTATTATTCCTTCCTCCAATTTCAGAATCTTGGCTATTGTTTGTTGTCTGCACTTTTTCCTTGTCATATTCATATACTTTTCAACTTTTAATCCAATTATTAATCTCTATTTATACACATAATAGATTGGAAGGACAGAGCTCCTAGTTTCTGGTGCACCCTTGGATGGCTGCCTGAGAGTTAGAAAATCAACCTTCCTGATATTTATTACGGGACAAAAAGTCTATATAAGACATTTCCAACATAAGCAGAAATCCCTACCGTCTCAGACAATGGCCTCATTTCTTGAGGGGCTCCAAAAATCACCAGTGAATTAGATGCCAGTGGGTTTTGTACTTCAGTTTTCCATGGAAAGTTCATAATTTTGACTCTTCTCAGCCTTCCATGCTTTTTAAATGCCATTTTTTCATTTTGTGTATTGAGTCATACTTGGTTTTTTTGATTCATGAACTCCTATCAAACCTTTCTGTCTCTCTTTATTCTCATAATCACTGACATAATCCAAATCATAATCACCTTTTTGTTATGCCATAGCTTCATAATGAATTTTTCTTCACTCCAAAAGACAGAATAATGTGTTGAAAATGTAAATTCAAATACACCAGTCTCTTGCTTAAAGCCTTCCATGTTGTATCACAATCATGTCAAAGACTGTAACCCTATATACAATGTCTGCCTTTATTCCAAGTCCACCTTAGGTCATCTGCCTTGATTTCTCTGTATGTCTTTACCCTAGTTACACTAACTTTGAAATTTTTCCAACACGGTATGTTTCTTCCTGTCTAGGGACCTAGTCATGTGCTATCTGCTTTTCTGTAAGTTCTGCCCCCATATCCCTCTTAGTCACCTTCTGTTCCTCCTTCAGCTTACTTTGTCAAACATTTCTGAATATTTCATCCCAGACTTGTCCCTGTACTTCTTAACTATAGAACCTACATATCTATAGCTAATCAATTGTATAATTAGTTGTTTCAAATCTAGCTTCCCTACTTTAAGATAAATTTCATAGTACTAAGCATGCATTCATTTGCTCCAGTTGTTCTTCTAACCTCTTTTTCAAAAAGGTATACTTTATTTCCTTGTTCTCACCATTTTAAAAATATTTTTATTTGAGATATACAGAGATAGAAAAAGAGAGAGAAAATGAGAATGCATGTTATGGCACACAGGCGGGAGTCAAAAGACAACTTTCAGAAATTGGTTTTATCCATTCTCCATGTAGGCTTCTGGGAACTGGGAATTGAATTTGCATTACCAAGTTTGTGAGCAGGTGCATTATCCACTGCACTATCTCTGTTCTTCTAGTCTTACACAGTATTTTACATGTGGAATAACCTCAATATATAGTTTTGAATGTATCAAAAAGAAACACTAAGCATGGGTTGTTTATAGCAGTGGCAGAGTGCTGACCAGGCATACATGAGGTTCTGAGTTCAATCCTCAGTAGAAAAGAAGGAATAACTCCAAATAAACAAACATAATTGCTATCATCATGTCCTCTTACCCTCATGTCCCACTTATGCATCTTGGCCATCATCAATCATTTTGTCTTTCTGGCCCATAAAACTCACATTTCTGTCTTTCTTGATTCAATAACTCTCTCACAGTCCAAATCTAAAGTTGCTTATATTACATTTTCTATGTTGACATATCTTTACCATGGATTTCTATGACATTAGTAAAACGGTGTTTTAAGCAATAGTTTTCACTAATTTTTCATATTCATCAATCTACACTTCCCAAGGAGAGTTTAGACTTGTTACAATTAGTATCATTTCCTGCACTTTTCCTGTGAGCTCTCAAAGCTTCCTATCTCACAATTCTACACTCAACAAGAACATAAATATCTCCTAACAGTACATATGCTTACAAGTTACTTCATAAATACTTGCTGGTTAATAGATTATTTTCTGTTGGTCCAAAATTTCTCAATTGGTCCTAACATATTTAGCTATACTTTCAATGTAGGAAAGAGCAGCATGACCATATGAGTATTGGAGTTTTCTGTTATCACTAAAAGTCAAAAGCATGAACTCGGTACAGATGAAACATTTCATCTGGATTTTCTACTTTGCTTTATGATAAAATCTGTTGACAATATGAATCTGGACACCAATTTTACCAAAATCTATACTTGGTCTCTGTGTGCAAGACATATGATTTGCAAACCACATTAGTCCTCCATGTTATCTTTGGAATCCTTTCAGCACAGAGACAGAACTCACTGTAGCTTTAAAAACTACATTCATAAATCAAAACAGTATACTAATAATTTTGAAATATTAATAGAGTCAGATATTTAACCCACGTCAAGAGCATTGTTTCCTAATGGTACATAAATACGGAGGAGCTACATATTTTTACCAATTGATCTCATCTATGTATATGTGCAATGTCTATTAATGCATCAATCCAATTTTCGTTTATTCTCCACAAACCTTTGAACTTTGTTTGTAGTAGTATAATAGGAGTCTAGTAAAAATTTCATTAAATTCAGTTTCCCATTTCTCTTTCATTATTTTGGATCTACGTTTTGTAAAAATGTAAAAATTCATTGAGATTTTTGTGTGAAAATATAATCAATGGCTTAAATTCTCCTTGTAGTTTTTTGACTGTAGGCTGGGCACTAAAAGAGGTTAATATTTAAGTCATGTGAGTATTATTTAGAAAAGAGCATATCTTTGTTCATGATTCCTAACATTCTAAGGGAAGCAATGGAGCTTTGAAATCTAGGGGCTAGAGGTGTAACCCAGTGGTAGAACATTTGCCCAACATGTCCCAGGCACTGAGTTTGATCCCTAGAACTTCAAAATGATCCTCAGTCACTCTAGGAAAAGATTAGACCTGAAAGACACGGAACTTAATTTATATCTTTTTTTCAACCAACTAAATTTATAAATATTTTTCTGGCCATTTTATAAGCAAAGTATCTCAATAAATTTTGCATTTTAATCAAAATGAAACAAACACAGATAATTACTTTCAAACTGCTATGCTTAAAATATGTCTATAATTCTGTGTTCTAGTATTCAGTTCCAGGAAGTCCATTAACCTGGCTCTTCCCATTTGATGGCCATGGGCTACTCCCCACACACACTCAGGATCTCAGAAACACATCCTACAAGATTAGAAAGTTAATTCAGAGATTGCTGAATGAATCTTTAGGAATGATACTTGCCCAACATGGATGGAATCTTTCTATCCAAATCAATTTCTGAGCCCAGATGGCAACAGCTATCTCAGAAAGACTAATCTCTTATTTACATGAATTCATTCTTTCATTAATGAATGCTTTTTGAGCATTTACTGTGTGTCCATTGAATATATTGAGAAATGAGCAAGATGGGTACAATGCTTATCTACAAATCTTATCCTTTTTTAGTATATGATTATTTAGAAATAATTCAGTGAAAATTACCAGAAAATAAAGAATAATACTGGTTTCAGCTGGGTGTGGTGCCAGACAACTGTAACTCCAGCATTCAAGGGATTGAGGCAGAAGTATTTCAAATTACAGGTTAACCTAGGCAACATAGCAAGTTGCAGGGTAACCTGAAGCACTTTGTCTTCTTAAAGAAAAAAAAGTACCAGTTTTGAGGAAAATATAAATAATAAATAAAATTTTCAACTTAAAGAATATGTTTCATAAAAGGGAAATCAAGAGCATACTTGACACTGTCTCATAATGATAATCCATCATCTAGCTAACTAGCAAGATAGGCCTGATAGTTATGAATTCATCCTTACATAGTTAATACGAACAATCTTTCTAAATTCACATATCCTGTGGCATTCACCAATTGACAAAAGAAATAATGTCACATCTGCAAAATAAGAAATTACTCATGAAAGTACAATTTTAGGGCCAACAGGATGATTCAGCTAATTAAAAGTGCTTACCACCAAGCCTGACAACCTAAGTTCAATCATTGGAATTGACATGGTGGAAGGAGAGAACATTTTCCCTAAAACTGTCCTCTGACCTCCACATGTATACTGTGGCATGAGGCACGCACGCACACTCACCCACACACACACACACACACACACACACACACACACATACACACAAATTAACAAGAGTAAAAAAATACTTAAAAGTTTACATGCTTATTAATAAGTGACTTTTTAAATTATTGATTCGTTCGAAAGTCAGCTACTAAAGATAATTAACAAACAGGATTAATGAAATGTTCTTAGTGAACTCTTAAGCATCATTTGAGAATGTTTGTATACACCACTAGTTCATTAGCCCTCAATTGTACTTATGCAAATCCAACTGAATTCATCATATAAATAAATATACATAAAGCTAGATAGTCCGATAAGTACAAATAATTACAATAAAACCAAAAAAATTTACATAAATGCTTATTCCTATTTGGTATATGGTTGTTTAGACACACCTGCTTTCACTGGCCAATTTTCTGCCTAGCAACAATATGATACATACAAAGGCCTAAAAAAATTATTTTAATAATATCAAATATCAATTTACATTCTAAAAAGAATGCTATGTTCCAAAAACCTTAAGAAGAGCCCAGTCTTTCTGTGAACACATCCTTATACATTTGATATTTGTGTCTTCATAAATACTCTGGTGTATTAGAAAAACATACCTTCTTAAAGGCATTGGAGTTAGCAGAAATCATTTTAAAGAAGCATACAATTAATCTGTGATCATGACAGGTACATAGACTAGAGAATTAATGAAAAGCAAGATATCTTAAACTAATAGGCTTTTAGTGTTATCAGTTTGATTTTGCAAGAAATTCATGTCATGTATTTTCAAAATGGAATGATAAAAATACTTTCTAGAGTATTGCAATGGTATTTAAAATAAAATACTCATAACTTTAAAATACTGCTTTTACTAGATATCATTTGTCATTACGTGTAACTGTATATTTGAGAGAGTTCCAATAATAGCCTTTAATTAAACCAAGGACTGTTAGAGGGTTTCCGTTGCCCTTTGAAGTTCTTAATTATTACTTGTATCCAACCTTTTATGGTACACTTAAGGTTAAATAATTTAAATATATCTTAAAGAGAAATATGAAGACTTTTGCCTGTTTTAATTAAATATCTGAATTTCTGGATTTGAAAATAATAACATATGTTTTGATTTTTTTCATGGCCGAATGGCAAAATACTCGCTATATTAAACAACAACAAAAAAATGGTAGCTTTTTATGGGACTAATCGCTAAGCAGATGCATGTAAATGAGCTATTTTCTATGCATGGCTTCCAAAAGTGCTAATTAAATAGTTGGTATTCAAGGCTATGCTCGCTCATTGTTTAGTGACACACAAATCCAGCGATGTGTGCCAGCAGACATTTTAAGTTGAATGTTTTCTCCTCTACGGCCTTTGTCATGAAATGGTGGTGCCATGATGAGAACGCTAGTGTAAGTAAAACATTGAAATATGCTTTAATAATGTTTTAACCATGTAGTGACACTAGCCTAGCTTTCTAATGAATTTTTAATTTCTTTTTTTCTTATAAGGGTGGTATGAGTTATCGCTGATGCATATTAAATCATATACATGAGTCATTTTCTCTAAATTTGCATAAAATGGCTAAATGCTAATGCACCAAATGGAGCTTACTCTATGTGGTGCAGCAAATATTCCCTTGTAGATTTTCTGCAATCAATCTCCTGTATTTCATTAGCAACCAGATAAGGTGTGGTCTGCAGGATAAAAAAGAAAAGTGTGCAGCTCATGAACTTATGAGGCTGCAGATGATTTCTACATGGTCATTAGAGTGGGTGCTGCAATTAGAATTTATGTAGGTAAAACACACACAGGCTTCCTTTAAAGGCACAGTGCAACTAGAGTTCGGGAAACAGCCTTGCAGGGAGGAACAATGAAAAGGCACCATTTGATTACTGTGTTTTCTGCATCCATAATGAAATAAAGGAAAGCCATACTGGCAATTTAGTACCATTTGATTGGTAGAACCTTGCTCACATTTTACAGTTTCCTTATTTTGATGAAAAAAAGAACTTTCAACAATAACCATGGGTAAAATATTTTGTTTCCTAACTTCCCTTTTTTTTTGTCAAATAATGATGATGGATTCTCTGTACTGACATTGAATATTTACATAGGGCTTTTCCTACTACCAAAATACTCTTAGCTGAACTGGTATTAAGATGACATTCCATAAAGATAGTATTGAAGTAATAGTGTTACTGGGCAAACCACACATGCTTTCTTGAAGGATATACTTGCTACTGACTCCCGTTTATCAACCTTTTTCTTGTCTACCATGTTTTTTGCCATCTGGAATATTTTTAACCTGAAAAAAAATTGGGGAAAAGATTGGCTATTTAAAAATAAATGTATGCTTTGCCCTACAGTTATTTTGAATTAGTCTTGATAAATAATTAAGGAATGCATAATATATTATTTAGATGCCATGGTCTTAAGAATTTGAGTGGTATTTCAAGTACAATTATAGTCATTTATTTATCAGTAGAAAATTTACATAATCACACTTCAAAATCCAGTGGACTGGAGAGATATCAGAAAGACACCCATGAATGTGGTAATGACTCTGAGCATTAGATTAAGTTAATAATGTAGTGATGCACAAGATATTCTAATATCTTGCATTGCAATATTTGATCACTTGTAAGGATAAAAGCCTAAATATTTTTTCTCTTTTCAAGCTGCATTTTTTTAGAGAAGAGCTCTTTATTGTATAAAATGCAATTTGAAAAATCAAAATTGAATTAGATCATCTTTAATGAAAGAGAGCTATTTAAGCACTGACTTTTGATAAACAAAGCCAAATGTCTGTTTCCAATGGTAAAAAAATAATTTACTCTTAATAATTATTGGTTAACAAAAAATAATTTTCATCTCATATATCTTGAAGTGAAAATATAAATCACAAAGTTAAATGTCAGAAAAATTATGAAAAATTAGGTCTTCTGTCAGAGAACATTGTACACAAATGCAGGAAAGACTACCCATTGACAAGACAATATACTTTCAATCCTACTATGAATTCCTCCTTAGCAGCTAGTCCACCTGAGATAAATTTGACAGAAATATGTGCAATATTTGTACTATACTGTTTGACTCACTGGACTTTTATGTCATATATGCAAACTGAGACTTCAGGCTATAATTGAATATGGATCTTCTGTGCAAAAAATCTCAGTTAGTCAGCAATTTCTAACTTGCGAACATCTGAACTTTTTATTTCGAGTATTAATCTGCAAATCGTGATGAGTCGGCTTATAAAGCAATGCAAGTATAAATTCATTAGCTAATTACTATTTTTCTGTGTTGTCTAGGTATTTTCACTATTAAAACCACGTATGAAGCACATACTGCAAAATCTGAAGATGAAGCTCTCTAATTGTTTGAGCTGGGTATAATAGCTTAAACTTGGGAGGATGAGGCAGAAGGATCTCTGTGAATTTGGGATCAACCTGGACTACATATTTTGTTCTTGGCTATCTTCATCTACAGTATGAGACCCTGTCTCAAAAGATTATTTTTCCAGAAACTGGAGAAATAGACCAGCAGGTAATGCACCTGCTTACAAACTAAGTGACCTGCATTTGATCCCTGATATCCACGAGGTGGAATAAGGGACCTGACTTCCCAAACACTACCAATATACCATGGAATGCATCCTCTCTCTTTCTCTCTCCCTCCCTCTGTAAATAAACAAAACATTAATATTAAAAAGCTTTAAATTTTTAAAAATATTATTACCATGAATTAATCATGATATTAGATTCAGGCCTTATTTATCAAAATCAGATATTTTGCATATAAGTGTTGTTCAGTATATATCATTTTAAAGTATTAAATTATCCTTAAAATATGTATGCCATGTATGCAATGTTAAATTAGCTTTGCCTGGTATTAGGAACCTGAAGTTGAATATGATGAACAGTATGTACAAAAATTCTTACATTTTAATAAATTTCACTCACATGCACGAGTAAATTTTTTAGCTAAAAAAAGATTTAAGGAACATTCTGAGTAGTACCATGCAATTCATTTGAGTGACCCTATTAATAGAAAGTATTTGTTTTGACTTTTTGTTACTTTTATATACAACTTTCATCTCAAATGATTCCTTTTCATTGTGTGTGCACACCCATCTGTGTGTGTGTGACTGTCTATAGGTGGGTGTTCATGTGTGTACAAGAGTCTTTTGAGGGTGTGTGCTGTGGAGACCCAAGGGTGACATCAGGAATCATCTTGGATTGCTCTTTCACGTTATTGCTTTGCTCTGGGGATATCCCAGGCTCTGTCTTCCAGGGCCACAATTACAGACCACCACCATATTTCCCCACTTGCCAGGTATTTTTAAGTGGAATCCGGGATTCTGAACTCAGGTCATTTTGCTTGTGTGGCAAAGGCTGTAATCATTGACTCATCTCCCCAGTCCTTAGGTAACTCCTTAGCCATTAACTTACAGGTTTTCACCAGTTTTCATAGTGATCAGTATGGATAGTTATTTCTAGCCTCACACTAGCTAGAGAATGGTATAAGCTGCAAACACTTTAACCTTGTCATGTTCGAGTTTAAAAGTAAAAAAGAAGAAAACAGCCTACTAATAGTTACTCCTCTATCTTCTGAAAGTTTGTTTTGCCAAGACAAGTGACTATTGAAAGAAATTCATGGAACACAAGAAATCTGCTAGCTACCTACTTAGTGACACAACTAAGATGGTTAAGTACTTCAATAACACAGCATTTTCCCAGGGTAATTTCTAATTGGCCCTGTCATAAATAGTCACAAACTACCTTTAAACAGAAATCAGTCTGAAACTAGCTGAGCTGACTATAACCAAAAGTTGGTAAGAATATGCCTCCAAATTTACCTGTGAAAATAGAGCTGAACTAATTTTTCAAAGCAGAAATTGAACAGACCTTGACAATACTAAATAGACTAGTAACCAGAAAGCCACTTCTTGAAATCTCACCTGAGCTTCCAAGAGACTTTTCCTATTCTTTGGTTAATAAAAATACTCTTCAGGATCCTTATTAATAAGTAGCACATAGGTGCACACTCAGATGCCTAGGCCTTTCTTCTGGGGATCATGCCTAACCAGAAGCAATAACCGCCCAAGGTCTCCCAGGATGATTGACTGTCACCTGAAGGTAGACTAGTGCAGCGCCTATGCTTTCTGCTTTCTTTGCTCTTCCAAAGTCTTTCAACTAGGCTCAATGGAATGCTGAAGACCCGGACCTGAAACAGGCGAGGTGGATTTAGGCCTGTTAGAGTTAAGATGGTATCATTAGCTGCGCACAGCGTGACTTCCCGCTAATCCTCTCTGCAACTTACAACAAGTTTAAATGTCCATGCATGATGTTATTAACTGGCTTTAGTAAGTGCTTAAGACCCAGATCTCTTTTTAAAGTAATCTCTGAACAAGTTCTACTGTATCCACCCAACAAGGAGATTAATATGTCCAGCAAATCAGATGAACGGAAGATGCCCCCTGAACTCCTTCTGGGCAAAGGGGGTAGAGGTGGACGCTTTTCCTAATAAGGACTCAGAGTTGGTGCGACTCCACCCTAACAAGTTCCGTCTCCCAAGAGCTTTCCCGCAGGAGGAATCCTTTCTGATAGCAGCATCTCACTAACAACAAAATATGTTGGGGGAAGGGAACCCTATCAGTGCCAATGATACTGGATACACCCAAGGAAGAAACCTAAGCAGGGCTAGCAAAGCTCACGACAGAACAGGTCTTAAGCAACCGGGCACGAGCCAACTGAGAACTGGAATACCCACTGCAGAAACCGCCTTCAGGCGTGACCAGACCTGGCCGTCACCCCATTCACAAACTCGGCTAACTGCAACGCTCAAAGAGGCGCGGACCCAGGAGCGACGACCGAGGCGGGGCCCAGGGCCCCGTGCAGGTCCGGAGAGCAAGCAAACCGCAAAACACCTCCAGCCGGTTGGACGCATTCAAGGTGCCGGGCGCCAGGGAGGCAGCCCCGCGGAGCCCCGCAGCCACCGGCGCGGGAACTTGAGCCCGCGCGAACCCCAGGGGGTCTCGCCACCCGCCCGCGCGTCCGCCGGCGGCGCGCGCTCCACCTCCCTGCCGCGCGCCGGCCCGGGAGCGCGCGCGTTGGCGCATCCGCTCCCGCAGCCCCGGTAGCCCGTCTCCCGGGAAACACCAATCAGACGCGCGCTCTCCGTCGCCGGCGCGGCCGGGGAGGACTGGGGCTGTTCCGCAGGCGCTGTGCTGCCCAGCGGCGCTCCCGCAGCCCGGCCCAGCGGCTTCTGCAGGCCGCCTGCCCTCTCCGAGCGCCGCCCACGCCCAGCACCTTGGAAGGCGGCTGCTATTTTTAGATCTAGACTGCGCTGTGCCGGTGCCCAGTTAACAATCGAATCAAACCACCGAGCACAGGGCTGGGCTTCTCTTTGAACAAATAGGGCCCAGAACTCCATATTTCTCTGAGTAAAGTCGATTATCTGCACTTTTTAAAAGCTCTACCCCCTGTGGCCTGGCAGTTGGCTGCAAAGTGGAAAGCCACATGCTTTCTACCTCAAAAACTGGCCATCACCTTTCTGAGGAAGTGCACCAACTCCTGCGGCCCTGATCGAGGACAGGCAGCAATCACAACTATGTGCTTTTCATTTCCATTCATCATCTTAGAATTAATTCCACAGTAAAGTCGAACAAGTCCCCGAAGGGGTGAAATGGACTCTCCAGGCAAATGGGAATGGAGGTTTCTGCTGATTTCCATACAAGCTTGTTTAACTTGTGCTAATAAACCGGCGGGGGGGGGGGGGGGGAGTCAGTATAACAAAGCCATCCATTAAAACCAGAGACTCTGAACCGCTTTACATGACCCGTTGCCTTAGGGTGTGTTTAACTGTCTCCAAGTACTGGTAAAACCAGTATTCTAGCTATCTCTGACTCAAAAACTTGAATTCTAGTTTCCGATCTCAAGGGACACCCTGCTTCTAGTCTCCTATGTCACCACTATCACCACCTAGCATTCGTACCAATGCAACATAACATGGTGTGTTTCACTTACTCTACATAATTAGGGAAAAGATAAGCCACAGAAAGACAAAGTGAAAAGGGCAATATTCTTGAGCCTCCTTGGTATTCCCACAGGTGACCCACTGGAAAACCACCGATTATTTTCTTTCATTCATTGTCTTCACACTCTGAAAAATAAAGCCAATTCTTCACTTCTCAATTGTGTAAAAGTCAAAATTCTTCAAATGTAAAAATACTCTGGTGTTGGTATGTTGCCTATGAATAGGAAGGATGTTTTTGAAGTTGTAATACGATCACCCTTATCTCATTATTTGAATGGTTTCTTAACTTTCCTCACAGCACATAAAATCAAATGAAAATTTCATAAATTTCCAAATTTATAAAATCATTTTAATTTTTAAAATAAACACATATAGAACTACTAAAGGAAATATGAATGTTCAAGAATTCATTTTGGAAAAGCTATTCCATTTTGAATGTAAGCTATGCATGTATCTTATTATTATGCATATTAATAGTAACCTCAGTAACAGATAAATACTGAGAAACATGCCCATTTATATTTTGCCACGATATTAAGGAAGTCTTCCTGTGTATCTGTGGTTTATAACTTCTGTTCAATTTCCATGTTTGTTGCCTTACTGATATTTTATGAGTGTTGTTATGCTATCTCCTTTATAATTCAACAATCAAGTGACTTTTTCATTGTTAATTTCTGATATTATAAAGTAGGACAGGGAAAATGGGTTAGTCATATCTTTATATTTACCTTATCTATTTCTAAGTTTAAAAATCTAGATGTCAAAACTTACAGTTAATGTTCCTGTTTAGAAATACACAAAATAATACCTTTGCTGTTGGCAACTCAGATGTATTATTCAGCAAAACAGCAATTACTCATTGTTTTGCACTTACATGTTAAGAACTATTCGACACTTGGTGACACAATAAGAAAATTGCAAAGTCAATTATATTTAAAATAGACATCCTAATAAAACATACACAACCAACACCTTTCTCTCTCTTTGAATTGTTTCTGCTACCTTTTTCTGACTATTAACAGTCAAACAGATTGCGTGAGCATTAACTTTAAAGAGAACTGATTGATTCACATTATGACAAAAGTTGGAAAATGCAAAAGAAGTTCTACACAGGGAAGTGCCAGTATGTCCCTGTGTGCTTTGGGAAGTGTGTTTCTATGGTGTTCTTTTACAATGGCATTCATAGTAGCAAACTTTGAAAAAGTCATGTGCTAAAATTTCAAAACAAAACTTAAGTTCAATTTACACACACTAGCTATTCTAAGCAGAACTACTACAGCACTAAAACCCAAGTGGAGTCTATTTATCCTTAATTAAGGTTTCAGGTAAAAGTAGATGTTTATTTTACAGTATTTTAATTGCACATGAGGCATTTTTTTGTAACTTGAACTTCCAAGTAATGAATTCCACTTCTAAGCTCAGCCTGCAGCCTGAAGTTTCCATCAGAAAATTAAAATGTTTGTCTGGATAAAATAAGTTCTTAACGAACTCTCTTACTTCTTTTCATTTCTTTTTGTAGTTTCTGCAATGTAGCTCCTTGCAATGATATTAGTTCTAGTGTGGGAAAATATTATAATTGAGATCTGGTAAGTTATTTGCAGACTTCAAGTTTTTCTTTACACTGTGCTGACATTTAGTACAGCCCTGGTGAGGAAAACAATACTACCATTCATAGCTCTAGACGTAGATTTCAATCGACTTAAGCGGGCACAATGAAACTTGGTCATTCACTGGTTACCCATATTGTGTTCTCAAATTTTCTCTCAGCAAAAGTATAATGACTCAGTATTGTATGGTTGCATAGACAAGGGCTCGGAACAAGAGACACTAGTTTTGTCTGACGGTGTGAGAAAGTCGTGAAGGGATCTTTTCTTCCAGATGGTGTTAAATTCAGCTGCCTTTTTAACATTGGCCTTGCACAGAAATCTGCTGCTCCCCTTTCACAAAGACTGTGCTTGGTTCCCACTAGTTAACATGCATACTCACGCAACCTGCAACTTCACTCCAACTGTTTTACAATGCGGTGGTATGCTAAATAAACTTGATCCGGTTTCTGGCAATGTTAAAACTAGCTTTCAAAGAAGTACTTAACTGATATTTACACTTCTTTTGACTTAACTGTACATGCCTTAGGAATATTTCAAATTTCAAAGAAATATCACCTTATTAGAAGGTCATTGAAGAGATTATCTCAGACACCCTTCAGAACCATGCTCTGATACAGTACCCCCTTCAACACACACAAATAAAACAAAATGTCAGAAGTTTGATGTGTAATAGGAAAAAAAGAAAATTTGGGACATGTTGCAGCAAGAGCAGTGGAACAGCAAAAAATAAAATGAAAATAACATTGAAATGTATTTTTATTGATTGATAAGTTATGTTAACATTAGTATGATACAAAGCAAGTTTGATATGACAATGGCAAACACATAATTTTAATATTATTTATTTTCCTTCGATGTTATATTTAACACATTTACATAAAAGACCAAAATGTAGGCAAAAGCTTCAGTAATTTGACTCCATTGAGTGCTTTCAGTAAACAATAGGTTCCCCCAGCAAACATCTTATTGCCTTAATTGAACCTCCTTGAGAAAGAAAACCACACACTTTGTAATGTAAATGTTAATTGTAGTAGACAATGGTTCTAGGTAAATAGCACCCCTGGACATGAAGCAAATGAAAGGAATACAGGCACTTAACAATGAAAGGTTGTTTGCACAAACACTGCTTCAAATGTAAATAAACAAGGGTCTTCTTAACAGTCACTACGGTAGTAAAACTTTGGCACGTGTTCAGCAGCCAAATTGAGAATTTATGTTACTAAAGTCCCTCAGAGTTTTAAATGAAACCCACAGTGGTTTTGTAGGCTTTTCTAGACTCAAGTCTGACAAGAAGCTGAAGTTACAAAGGAAAATGTACTGTCTCCAAAGAAAAATTATACATTTGGAAATGTCAGTAATATAGGTCATGTGGAAGATAACAAGCTGTTTTGGACATCATTACACTGGCTGCATTTATGTACAAATGTCTAGCCAAATGCTTGCCTGGTAACAAGTGGCAGAGCTAAGGACTTCCAGGAAAGGATTTCTCCAAATCTCAAGGTTGATGCCAGTTATTTTTAGAATTAAAGGGGAGGGGGGCTTTTAGATAACATCTAGCTAGACTACTCCAAAACCACTTTTCATCACATTATTAGTGTACTCAATTCCTACAGGTTGATGATTTTATGATTTTATTTCCACCTCATAATCTATTAGCATAAACAGGCCAAGTTCCTAACAGGAAGAAGTACACAACCTGAAGACATAGCAAGGAGTGTTACATGGACATGTGGAATTTAAAATACAGCTGCCAACAGAAAAGCAAAAGGTGGTCACCAGGAGCTAAACACAGACAGAGGGTCTCACTTGAATTGGAGGGGGGAAGGGCAGAGACCAGTGAGACTTTTTTGGAATCGCTTGCTACTAGCTTTCCTTAAATAAAGAAAATCTCAACCAAAGAAGAAAGTCAAATTTAATCACGGCCAAATTAAACAATGATTTAAAAAATGAACAAAAACAGACATTACGGAGCAACTACCGACCAGTTGGCATTGCCATTTGGGAGGCTGCAGACGGCTGTGGGTGGGAAATGCCTTTACTTTCTTAAGCGATGGAGATGAGTATGGTGTGCACGCTTGATGTTTTTTTCATACCCCTACCCCCCAACAGGGCTGTCTGTCATAGGCTGCCGGCCCCGCTTTACCACTTGCCCCCGAGCGTGGGAATCGGAGCGTCCTGCCGTTCACATCTCCTGCGTTCCGTTTAGCGGAATCAATTAGGCAAGACAGACCCTCAGATTCCCCACCCCCTTTCCATTTTTGTCAGGTCTATATACGTCCTAATTATTTCAGTTTGGGATGCCAGAGCTGTTTCCTGGATAGGCCTGATCATCCTTAAACAAAAAGAGAGGAGGCGCACACGTGGGTTGTGGCGTAAATGTCACTTTCATTTCCAATGCTAGGCGCAGAGTAAGACAGAACATTTTTTTAACACTCTGACAAGAGGGGAGGCGATCTCGTCTCCATCATGTCTTTCTGCTTCAGTAGCTTCCTCACGGAAACCCACTTGGAACAGAGAAGCATCTGTCCTTGTATTTTGAATAGAAGAATAAAAATCGGCCTTGGCTTTTTTTTTCCCCTCTGTTACTTCTAAGTCCTCAGTAGAGGTAAACTACTAACTTTCCAGTCTAAACTTTTGTGAAAGTTTGATTTCGTGGAATTTGATGTATGTCCCAAATATATAGAAACTTGTTTCCAAGCACAAGCTTCAGACTTGGGGGTAGGGCCTAGAAAGGGACCTGTCCAAACCTACATAATTATGAAATTATTTTTAAACTAGGTAGCACACATCCCTACGACAGCTTTCTAAAGGAGAAAAAAACTCCTTACATAAACTGGTTGCCTTAGAACAAATGGTACAAGCATTGGTATTCATTGATGCTACACAATTCTTTGCAGTTGTCAGTAGCCCCTCTTAAAACCTGACACTTTGAGATTTCAGCGCATGCGCAATCTCCTTGCACACACCCCCCTCCCCATTTAATCACAAGGAAAAACAAAAACAAAGTTAGATTCAATAAGCATTCCTGACCTTTCTGGTTTTAACTGTCTCTTGGTCGTAGTCTTTTTACTCTGGCACGCTCCCGGCGATCTTGAAGGAGTTTTTACTTTCGGTTATCTAGCTTTATGAAGACCAATACACTCATACAGCTAGATAACCAAAGATAACAACTCGCTTCCCTCATTCGTCTGTCTTCCTTTGGCCGGACTCCATGTCTCCATCCTTTCAGGTAGTACCGAAGAATAGTCCTCAAGAATACTGGCCGAGTTCAAGATTCCTTCTTTTATGTAAATATGACCTGGGTTTTTTTGTCTGTGTGTGCAGGCGCAGCTAAAACATCCAGATAAGATCTGTTGCCTTCAGAGTTTATTCCAAACTTTCTTTCCTTTCCAGCAAGTAGTCTCCGGCAGCTTTAGCCAACAATTCATCTATTAATAGCAGAATATGAAAGCAGCTCCTAAGGTGCAGCGAGCTGTTGGGAGTGATCCGCAGCGTCCTTTCCCTTCACAGGCCTCTATTTGCATTGTAAATTGCTTCATTCTCACGCAAGACTCTTTAGCCTTCCTCTATAAAGATGTACAAAGCCAGAGGCAATTTCCAGCGCAGGTTAAGGAGGAAGGGGGGAAATCCCAGTGACAGCTGGTTCAAGTCAGGGTTGCTCCAATCCTTTGGATTAGGCATCCGAGCTTTTTACCCGGTGGTGGCAGCTTGATGGCACATGTATTGGAAGTGAGTGTTTTAGGGGAAGATCGTCGGTTTTGCAGGGCTTCTAGGCTGGGAGGGAGAAGATGCCTTCTTGCTGGCGTGCCGCTGCCCCGGTCTGAAAGAAGGAGAAAAGGGCCATCATTGGAGGGGCTTTCACTGCCAGATTGTGGACCAGCCCGGCAAGGTCAAAGGTTCGAGACTGCGGGAGACCAAGGTAATGATGATGTCATGAGAAATCTCAAGTACATGGTTATTGATATGCATCAGCAATCAGCCAACTGCCACATGCCTGCTGCCCGAGTAGCGGAGGTGCAGGCAGCGGCCACGGTGGCGTTGGCAGCAGCAGCAGCAGCAGCATTGCAACGTGCCCTATATTCCCAATCAACATTTCTTCTGCTAGTGCTACCAACCGCTCCTGGAAAAGCAACCCGCGCGGCCTTTTACCTTCTCGATGCTAGCGCAGATTGCGCTAATATCCAAAGACTGAAAGAAATCTCTCTCTAAGGACAGATAAAAAGCATTTCAGGTCTGGGGAACGTCTTTCCCTGGATTTCTCTTCTGGCAGAGTGCATAGGCAGACAGATGGAAGGCACTTTGCTATTGCTTAAAGCAGGGCCTCGCTGTCTAGGGCTGGGAATGAGATCTGTGATACACGCAATGAGTCGATGTGTGATTACATTGACAATTTGCTTTGGGATGTTTTTAGTGGCTTCGCAGCTCAGTCATGGTTCATATATATGCACTTTAGTGATGGGACAACACATTTTGTTCTGTAAATTCAAACTGAATGCTCTATTCAGGCGAGCTTCATCCTGGTTTTTGTTTGCTTGTTCCAATGCCTGCATATGTAGGATGTGTGCGCTACAATGCAGCACAGGTAAACATCGCAGCACTAGTTTCTAATGTTTTACACAACTCTATTGCAATAAGCACCCTGACCCTCTGCCTATTGTTTAAGCATCACTTTTCAAACAGAATAAGATATACTAAACTTGTTTATGAAACTATGATCAAGTACTGTTACCTCCTGAAAAAATAAAGCACCTGGATGTTAAGAGAATGACTCTCTCCACCTTGCTTTATCCCTCCCCCATCTTTCTTCTGTCTAGAGGTTAGGTTTGCTTTATAAATTCATTAGCACCATTCATTTTCTTAGATGTTGTAAAGTGTGACTAGGATCACTTCAAGGAGTCCTTTCCTTCTGTCTCCTTTGTAATGGGTTACTGACTAGCGTTATCTCTAATAGGTACAGGTCTACCATTCAGATGTCTTTCAACACAACACCTGTGGTAACCTACCTATGAGGCATTTTCTCCATGGGTATACCTTTTAGACTATTTTTCAAAATTAAAAATTATGTTTGGTGGTGTTACTATTCCTTAAAATGAATGCTATATGCAAATATCTATTGAACATGTCACAAATGTATCACAATATTCTCATTTCTATATAGGGTTTTTCCCCAATAATTAAAACACTTGAGATTACTTTAAAAATACATTCTTTCACCAATTCGGTAAATTACTTTAAGACATGATTGTGAGTATGATTATCTAATTACATATAGAGCACTCATATGTAAACCCTGAAGAAAAGAATTGACGAGAAATTTTAAAAAACAATTAGAATTGCTAAGAAAAAAATCTAGACAAAGAGTTTAAACATAATGTCATCAATTAAAGTTATGATTCAATAACACAGATGCCAAACTTGTTCTTTGAATTATTTACCTACTTTGATGGTATGCATTCTTGTACTAATGATTTAGGAAAGTCTAAGTTATAAAAATAACCCATCAATTTATTGAGTAAGAGGTAAGGCTGTATTAAGTTAATTTGCTGTATTAAGTTAATACATAAAGTGAACAAGCAAACTAAAAAACAATTTAGCAAACACATTCATAGATGCTCCTACTTGAATTGTCTGGCCACAATATCAACCACTAAAGTAAAATTCAACACACTGCCGAGGCACGTGCCATTCTTAGGATTTTGTAAAATCCTGGTGGGTTTTAAAGCCTTGGAAGATTGAAAAGCATTGTGGTGTTGCTCTCCAAGAATTAGAAGCAGAGTCATTAAGGATTTGTCAGGTATTACATAAAGCAAGCATGTGATAAAATGTTGCTCATTGAGTCAAAGCCTATGAAATTCCAGATATTTTTAGAATAACTGCTTGCTTTATACCTAGATGGGGGCTGCAAGCTATACATTTGTCTGTGTATGTGTGTGCATCACCCTCACATTTGAGTGAATTAGAAATTTATTATGACTATAACCCTGCACTTAACAATTAAATGCATCTTTAGAAACAAAGCATCCATCATTAGAGCCAACACACTGAGCATCTGAATGATTCTGCAATTAGAAGCTACAGAAGTTACTGTCTTAAAATAGCATCTGTGAGGACAGCACCACATAGTCATATCAGCTCACTCCAGGACTGCCTTCCAAGCTTGGTACCCCTAACAGATTCGTCGTGGGAACCCCAATAAGTGAAATGAGCCAGATGAAGATTATGTTAAGTCTGTTCATTAATCATAGAACCAATCACATATTTTACCTCCCCATTACCTCTTTGGTTTGGAAAAATTTATTAAAAATACAATATGATACAATATTGAATCCCTGAGTAAGAGGTAAGAACCTTATTTAGAGTACTGTCAAGGTTTATATCATGGATTATCATATATATAAACTGTAGTATGATGCATACTCCAAGACATGCTAAAATAATCGTGCATTTCTAAAGACTTTCTGACAATGTCTGTTACACATAAAGAACAACACTTAACAAGTACATTTTTGCTCATATTTTTGCTTTTAAAAAGCTATTTAGCTGGATTGCAGAAACTCCATTTGAAATCCACATATTGAAGGTTGCACTAAATTCAAAAGACTTATTCTCTAATAATTTCTTATTAATATCTAGTAGATTAGGATGTAATTGTCATGCCTGTTTTCTGATCTTTTCATAGGTCTCCAGATGGTTGAAACAGGAATTGAACACATCCTGGTTTACTTGAGAATAAATAGTCTGCGTGAGCCACAACTAAAAATCTCTGATTTCTTCATGTTGGGTATGAACCATGAGCTCAAATACACCTAGTCTGTCACCAATGTTTAGAACATTCCTAAGTACTATTCACACTGCTGCAGAGTACATAAAGTACTTGCTTGTCACCAAACTTTTTAAAAAAATATTGGTTTGTATGACTGTCAGGTATTCAAACCATACTCCACCAATGTACTCACTACTACTATTTTCTTTACATACTTTTTTAAAAAAAGCTATTCTATCTACAGCAATTTGTGTGGCTCAACTAAGGTACCTAGTGGCATACCTTCCAATAAATGTGTATCCTACTATATCCTATGACTGTGCACTTGCTTCTTATGGGCCATTGCAGGCTTTATTTATATTACTCGCAAACATACATTTTATATATTTTATATATTTCACAAAGGCTCTTCCTACAGGGGAAATAACTGAACATATAGAAACTTAAACATTTTCTGGAATTCTGTCTGTTGCATTGGGGGATATTTGCTGCCAATCAGCAAATAATACTTTATTTTGTTTTTGCACAACACTCTGATTTTATTAAACATAAAATTTTAAATTACCTTGGTTGGTTGGGTAATCTGTTCATTTTGTGCTTCTTTGAGGTGTCATCTGAAAAACAGTCAAGAAAACAAATAATCATGGTATATGTATATATAATTATATTTAGATATGGCTTAATTTAAAGTATTGCAATTATCCTGATTCCTTAAAATGCCAAGAGATTCCATAAAATGATGGTAGAAATGTTCTGGGCTTTAGCATCTATAGGGTTAAGTATGTTAATTTGCATTTAAATGGAGACATGCATGATAATGGGAATGCAAAATATGCAGAATCTAGAGGGGTTTGAAATTAATTTTTCTTTCTCTTTTTATTTTTAGCTTGGAAAGGAGAGATTTAAGAAACATTAGGGACTTGAACCTTGCAACCTTCCATACAAAAGAGAAGTAAGAGCCATGCCATGGAAGGATTTTAAGTCTGGAAGAAAGTCTTGTTTTCTAAATGTTTGAGGGACTGAATTTCCAGACCTTTCAAACAATGGGAATCCCTGGATAAATGTCTGCTCCATTAGAAAGATGCAAATAATTTACTGTAAGGCCACTGCACAGTGAGATGTGCATTCATATCTATGGCTCCTGATTGGCTCTCTCCTTCAGTAAATCAATGAATAATGTAAAACCTGATTGCTGTAAAGTGGTGGATTTTTTTTTATTCTCTTCTCCCATCCCCCCATGATCCAATATCCTTTAGGAAGCTTTATCCTTCCCAAAATAGATTGTTTTTCTTCGACGAATTTTTTGTGCTTATTGTTATTTTGGACTGCTGGGGCGGGGCTGTTGGTTTTACAAAATGCCAGTACTGCACAGGTTCAATTATGCTGACTACTGTAGCTCGCTCCTTAGCCAGCGCCCTACTTGCTGGTGCTTTCATAGAGGTGAGTAGTGGGCAGACAGATGTGGGCACCAGGAGAGGGAGAAAAGGATCTGACCCCATCATTCTGGGCCCAAGGCAACCACAGTTCCAAAGCTCCCTCTCTTACCCTCCACTCCCCGCCGGCCGTGGCCGTGACTTGACAGGGCCTCAGGTCTAACTTCTGAACGAATCCACTGAATTGTCTGACCCCTCCAGCCAGTGTCCCATTCAAGCACTGCGAGCGGGCACATTTGCAAGAGAAAACGCCTCAAACCCTAATGCAAATACATTGCTTGAGTTCTCACGTTCTGCGTTTCTGCAGACAGTTCCCAGCCACGCCAAGGAGGTCTAGTCTTCCCGACGGGTTTGGGCTCTAAGTAAGGCTAGACCGGGTTCACCTTCCATACCGAAAGAGTCTAAAGTTAAACAGCCCCAACTCCCAAAAATTAAGCACGAAGGTTGCTTTTGGGTAAAGCTGAAGCGGCTTCTCGCTTCCAAAATTCAAAGGCAGTGAAAAATAAAGTAGTGACCCACTAGCCGCAGTTATCGCACGGAAGTTTTCCACCAGCATCTAATCAGACCCTGGTTTCAGTACCTCGGAGCTACAACTTTGGCAGCGTCAAGGGAGGCAAATTATTCAAAATGTGAATGCAGAATTCAAGAACTCAAAACACAATTGTATTTAGCTCTCAGAGACAAAAGTCCCACCACCAACGCCACGAAATTACATACAAAATTTCATCTTCCAACGTAATATTTTCTGGTAAGTCTTGCCGGTAGATAATTAATAGTCTCGACTCAGAAAACTCAGAGGATCAACAGGTTTGACATCCGAAGCAAACAATCAATTAGCTGAAGCAAAGCCCGGGACTGGCCCTCCTAGCGACCCGCAGCCGGCTCTGCGGGCACCCGCTCCGGGGCAAGATGAGGATGTGGGCGCCGGGCACCGCGGGCACTGCGGGCCCGCAACGCCGGTCAGAGCTGCAGCCGGCGGGTCGCCGAGATACTCACTTATCTTCCTTGCGCCATGTAGTGATGCTCTCCAAATCCAGCCACAGAGGGATCGAAGAGCCAGCAGAAGACAAGATCCAGTCACATCGGAACGCGGCTAAGGCAGCAAACCAGTCTCCTTTTGGCGTCTCAAAGAAAAAAAAAATCAGATCATTCCTCCGTTAGCACATTTAAAACTGCCGCTCAATTCCACATGGCGATGCTTGCTTGATTGCGTCTGAAATAGTTTACACGGGTCTTCCCTTCCGAGGGGGAGAGAGAAGCGTGCAAAAGACCAAGGGGGGGGGGCAACTCCCCACACACACACTCACACACACCAAGCACTTGCTCCCTGAGCCTCGGAGTGAAGAGTGAAGTGGTGTGTGCGAGGCTTGGCAAGTTTTTGGGGGGGCTGTCCAAGGTCTAGTCCAGCCCCCTCTGCCGAGGACGACGTGCTCTGAAACTCAACCAATTTCCCCACAGCTTTTGTTGCTGATGAACTGAAGCCCTATTGTTCATCCATTGCCACGGTCTTTTTCAGTCCCCACACTATCTCTACGTTGCCAGAGATAATGAATTTGCACCCAAACCTCTCATAGTCCCCTCCTGACAGACGGAACAAATTAGAAATGTCTCGTCTGAAGGAAGGCAATGGCTACATTTTCCTATTGTGGGATGCAAAGCACATATTTCTTTGGCAACTTCTTATGCCTTTCTACCTTTTCTTTTTCTTTTTTCTTGTTCCTGTTTCCCCCCCTCCTCCAGTTTCCCCTTTGTTTTTTAAGACATATTTAAAAAACAGTCCTCTTGCCTTCTTTTTCCAGAGCACCATTTTATGTAATAGCGCGCCTTCCCACCTTCCTTCTTCCCTTGCCTTTCTTTAGGGATTCCCTTGGCAATTTTATTTACAAACTTAGAGAATGACCTTTTGACTTGCAGACTTTTTTTTTTAAAGAAAGGTCTTTTAGTTCAAACCCCCTCCTCCTTTTTGCGGTGATTGTTCAACGTGTTGGGCTAAAGAGACCAATGCCCTGTAAGGATTTTTATTCTCCAAACTCCAATGCTATTCAAAAGGTACCAGGGACGCGCGATAGGGATTATCTGTTTGAGAAGAAACCGTGTGTGTGTGTGTGTGTGTGTGTGTGTGTGTGTGTGTGTGTGTGTGTGTGTCAGAGTCAGAAATGTGGGCGGGTGAGGGTGGACCTATACAGAAAGAAAAGTGGGGGCTCTCAGGGAAGGTGGGCATCCTGCAGACAAGAGGGAGGCCATCAGAGGCTGGGTGGGGGAGGAAGGAGGAGGAGAAGGAGGAGTTGGAGGAGGAGGAGGAGGAGGAGGAGGCGGCGGCGGTGCAGGAATCTGTCCGGCTGAGGGCTGTTTGCCCCCTTGGGCCTGTTTGCGTGGCAGGGGCTGGACGCTGACCCGGCGCGGGTATCTACGACCGCGCCAGGGTGGTTGTTCAGAGCTTGCGCGCGTGCGAGCCGGGAGCGCGAGAGGTGGCGCGCTGGAAAAATGCAGACTAGTGGCCCGTATGTAAATGTGGCCCGTGGGGAGCCGGGAGGCTGTGGGCAGAGCCGCGGCGCGCGGCCCAGCTTTCCCGCCAAGTGCAGCCGGAGGACAGCCAGCTGCGCGTGTCCTTGGCCAGAGAGACCCCCGCCCGCCGCGCGCGAGCGCGCCCACCCCCTGATGCCCGCGCCGCTCACATACACACTCCCCTCGCAGGCGTGGGCACTGTGGTCGCGAGCATGGCAAGAAAACAAAGGTGGGACTGCTAGGAAGTGGCCACCTTGGCAGCCAAGGCCAAGTCTTGAGAATCCAAAGCCTGGCCTCCAGCGCCCCTTCCTTGCCTGCGGGCGGCGATCTTCCCATCCCCCCCCCCAACTCAGAAGAGGTGGAACACTAAACCCCGTCCATCGGCCTAGGCGAGGGAGGCGAGCTGGCGGGGGCGAGTGTGCTTAGGGAGGTGCCAGCTGCCCCCACCCAGTGCGCGGGCACGCACGGGCTGGCGCGCGAGGAGAAAGGCGCGGAGCCCGGGGCCTCCTTCCTGCGGCTCCCGGTCCCGCGGCCTCCGCGCCCCAGCCGCAGACAGCCTGGAAGAAAACAGCAGGGCAATGCAAACTGCAGCCCACGGAATAGCTGGCACCTCAAGTTCCCTTGCCCAGACAATGCAATCGGGAAGGGTCTGCCGGTTCACTGGAGGCCTTTGCGGGCTTAACTCCTCCAAAAGGCGAACTCCAACTCCAGCCTATGGGCACTGTCCTGAGGCCTCCCCCAGATCAGTCCCAGACGTGGCCAAGTAAAAGACTGGTCTAATCGATCTGCCATCGCCTGCCTTGGGGTTCACCAGCCCAAACACCTTCCCACACACAGACACGGCAGCGCGCGCGCACACGGGCGCAGGCGCGCGCACACACGCTCCCGTCACAGTTCGCTCGCGCTGCGGGCATTGCTCTTAATGAAGCCGACCTGCATAATGAGTTCACAGGTAAACAGGTCCCCCAAAAGAGAAGCCTCACCTATTGAGCTGAGCAATTTACCTCTCCCTACTGAAAACACGTGCAGTGTAGCGTGTATTGAGTGCTTAGCTGTTGTCTGTGGTCTTCCCCTCTTCTTCTCCTGGTGAGAAGCCAAAAAAGAGAAAAGAAATCGTGTTCCATTGTCAAGTCTTCTTTCTGAGAAGCGACCCCAGCGTTAGTCTGAACCCCCTGGGATTCTCGTTTGGGTGGTTATCTGTTGTTTTCGGTTTGTGGCGGTGGGTGTGTTGTTTTTCGGGGTGGGGGGAGAAAAGAACGTGTATTGGTGAGGCTGGAGGCGGAGGACCAGAGTCGGTGCGTGCGGCGTGAAGGCTGGCTGGCGAGATGCAGAGCCGAGGTCGCGGCTGGTCCTCCCCTGGGGCTGGCACCCGCGCCCTGCATCTCGGGCCTGGGCTCAGCCGCTGCAGTGGCCCGCGCGGGCGGGCTCCGCCGGCTGCCGCTCCGTGTTTTCCCCCATCCCGGCTTCACGTTCAAGGTTTAGCTGCGAGGTCACGTCCATTGACGTCAGCTCCCTGTCTCCCTCTACGTCCGGCTACATTTACATACATCAAGGAAATTAGGGCATTAAAAAAATATGCAAATCCTGCGTGAAGAGGAGCGAGTGCATTCCTGGCGCGATCGCCTTTTATTGAAGCTTTTAATTAAAGAGGCCAGTTGGCGAGCCCCTGAAACAACCGCCAAAACCCCCCAAAAGAGAAAAATAAACGCTGTAGCCTTCGGGAACGGTTGTTTCGGCTCCTGTTCTGTGGGCGGCTGAGGACCGCCGGCTGCCCGGCTCGGAGAAGAACAGGTTAGAGGAGGCAGCTCCAGCCCCTGCATAATCAGGGCTCCGCGGCGCCTCCATTCTTTCCTCCTCCTCCTCCTCCTCTCCTCCTCCTCCACCTTTCCTCCTCCTCCTCCTCCTCCTGCTCCCGCTCCTGTTGGGTCCAGCGTGTATTATTTTTAATACTGATGCATATGTAAAGGTATATTTGCATTTTAAAAATTCTTGAAAATTTCAGGTTGTATCGTTTTGTTGTTTCCCCTCCCCCCTCTTTCCGTTTTATTATGTCTATCTGTCTCTGTTGTCCCTTTCTGTCAGTCTTTATTTTTTGGCCTGTGTCCGCTGCTGTCTCTTGCGAGCTAATTATACGCAGTTGCCTCCCTACTTCTGTTTATTTAAGGATAGAAATATGCATATCTGGTAGGAATGCCATGCCAACTGGAGAACATCCTAGTTTGATCATAAAAGAAACCCATGCTTATTCTTTCCTCATATACTCCTCCATGAACTATAGTGCTTATCGTTCAAAGCTCAAAGTTTGATTGCCTAATTAAGTTCATATTAACGGAAACACAGTTTGGAGCCAGTACACTTGAAATAATGTACATGTAAGTGAAGTAGTTCTAAAGATTTCTTAAAATTTTTGTGCTGATTAACTGAGAGATGTGGTATTCACCATCTATGGCTTTTGAGCATTTCTTATTGCAAAAAAAAATCTATTTTAAAATGTGTAGACACAGCAATGGACAGCCTTCTGCAAGGAAGACATTTTCAACCATGTTGTACATTGCATCTTGTCTGCTGGATTCAGAATTGGCTGAGTTTCATTTTTATCAAAATATGGATGGAAGCCCAATATCTTGATTGCAAAGCATCTTTAATTCTGCATTTTGAAATGAGAACAAATGCCCAAACAAAACAGTTGACTATATTAAGGCAGTTGATGTGTCCTAACATACAACAGGCCTCGAGTTGAATTTCAAGCAGTAGCATTCTTTTTTATAGGATAAGATTTCCTTTCCTAGTATTATAGCTATCCGGCATGATGGCTATTGAATATATAAATTTAAATTACATATACTAAAATTCCTCGAAGCTGTCATTTAAAAAAAAAAACTCAGTCCATAATTGCACAGCCACAAAGAACCGAAAATATGCACACATGCAGCTTTTCAATTAAACAAGTCCAAGTACATGCACAGGTAATTAGTTTTCTTATGAATGACTTACCTGCACAGTTACTCAGGGCAAGACTCAGCCCTCCCCAGTGGCCTTCAGGTATAAATATTCACATGTATTGCCTCCCATTTCAAACCTACAGCTGTATGCCATCTTTCATGCTGGACTCTCTAGCATCCATTTTCAGCACCCTTAATTCTTATGGCATTTCCAGCTTTACCTCTGGCTGTAGTTTTTCCAAGCCTACACCAAAGTGCTCATATGATATGTCACCCAATAAAAAGTGGTCAGATGGCTACACGTAAAACATTAAAAAATGGAAACACTCATCCTTCGGGTTCGCCCTTGCCTTTCCATATATAGCAAGATTACATTTCCCAAGGTACATTTTATGAATAATTGCTAGATTCTACAACTGGTTACAGAATTGCCGGTTTCTGCGGGGCACCTAGCTGACTAAAACAATTCAGCAAGCTGAATGTCTGAGTTTGGCTGCAATTGAATTATGCGTGGCTGGCTGTTTCTGCCTGGGCTATGGCACATACCTGCCCGCTTTTATGCAGGCTCAGGACAAACACACGGGCCACTTTGAGGGCATAGAATGTTGGTGCATGTATTTAGATGGCAGTAGCAAGGAATGTGTGCATGTATTGCTGTCTCAGCATGCGTGTGTGTACTGATGCGTGTACAGGCGCGCTGTGAGACAAGGGACACAGAGAGGTACACCTCTTATCTCTGATCTCTCTGTAATCTTCTTTTCTGTTTCTAATCTCTCTTATTAGCGCATGGTAGTAACCCAAAGCGTGTGACTCCTCACTGTCGCTGCCTGTGCGCGCTGTCGCTTACCCCAAGGGCCGGTGGCTCGTTGGCTCCCTGGCTCGGTGGGTGATGTGGTAGAGGGTGGGTAGCGCCGCTGCCGCCGCTGCCGCGGGTCCGGGTGCTCTGTCCCAGCCCAGCAGCGGAGCGCGCGGTGTCGGAGCCCCCTCCCTCCCGCCCTCACCCCTATCCTCTCCTCCCTCCTCTCTGCGCCTCCCTCCACTCCCCCCTCCACCTCGCATTACCATATGGAGGTCGAGTCCCCGCGAATCACAGCGGCAGCGGGCGGTATTTGAATAAGCCCCGCTACCCCAGGCAGACCCCCAACTCCTTCGCTAGCCTTGAGCCCTTCACCAAGGGCCACAACTCCTGTCCAAAACCTGGTAACTGCAGACAGCTACCCCAAAGTCTACTTTACTCCACGGGAGAGGCCAGATAAGGGTGCTGGGCCTCTCAATTGCTACTTTCAGGTTAACTTGACTGATAGAATCAGACAATAAATTATAGGAAAGAGGGGGTGTGAGGAGAGAGAAAGCAAAGGGGACAGGAGGGAAAGAAGAAAGGAAAGGAGGACAGGAGCTATAGAGGGGAGAAGGAAGACAGAGGCTAGAAGGGAAAAAACAGAGAAAGAGTGCAGAAGGTTGAAGAAGAGGAAATGGAATGCGGCTGGGAGAAATAACCAAATATGTGAATTTCGGCTTTTCAAGCTAAAAATACTGCCTCACCGAACTTTACAACCTCCAATTAGACACGTGTCTGTCCCCCATTTCTCCCCATCACCTAGTAATTAACTTGCTGTCTCAATCAGAACAGATTATTTAAAAATATCCAACAGATATCGGACTTAATAGAAAGGAGCCAATTTTATGAAACTCAGCAAAATGGATGACATTTGATGAAGATGTTGGCCACCTCAGGTTAAAAACTAAGCTTGCCTTGAAGGTTCAATCCCTTGTGCACCTGTCCTCAGAGATAGCGAGATCTCAGCCTAGAGCCACCACAAAATGCATTCCAATATACTATGACTTTAAACGAGAATTTTTCCTGTCCGCTTTGTCTGATATTTGCTGTTTTGCTTCTTTATGAATTGTTTTTGCTTTTACAAGAATATACACATAAAGCACGGGTACTAAAATGATTTACAGCAAATTTTTGGCTAAAGACATGATGTTAAATGCCTATTTAAATACAGAACCACGTCCCTTTCGCATACTAACTCTTTCATTGGCACAGGCTTTTGAATCCAGGGTTTTCTATATTGTTTTCACCTTCTGATCAGATAACAAAGTCTCCAGTCACCTACAGGATGTATGCAATGTAAATGTTCTTGGTGTTCATAAACCAGATTCCTCCCACCCAATACACAAAAGAACATCTCAGATTAGTTATCTCTTACGCTGCATACCAAGTCAAAGGCAGGGCTTCGCAAGACACCAGAGAAGGGCCCAGAATTCTCAATACCTAGAATCTTAATACAGATCCTAAAGACTAACTTTATCCAAAGGAGATTAACACTTAGCAATAAATGCTTTGGAGGAAAAGAACACCAAATGCCAAATACCCCTTCCTGGGCCAGAGGATATCGCAGTCACCCGATATTTCTGTGAGCATACGTATGTGCAAGATGGTGTACAGGTCACAAATGTGTGCAGGCTTTCTCTCTCTCTCTCTCTCTCTCTCTCTCTCTCTCTCTCTCTCTCTCTCTCTCTGCAAGAATATTAAAGTCAATTCATTTTCTGTGCGTGCTCCGCGAAGCTAGAATTTCAATATCTGTTTTTAAAGCTACTTGGAACCCGGGTTGAATTTCCTGGATCCGTATTAAATTCCCCCACTTGGAGATTTCATTAGGATGCTCTCCACTCTCTGCCGACAAGGCATTGGAAAAGAAAGAAGGGAGAGCTGGTGGTTACTGAAGAAGCCACTTTCAGTCTCTTCGTGGGGCCCCACGTTCACCCCAACAGATTAGTCTGTACTTTCTCTACCTGAAGGTGCTCTCTTAGGTCGACCAGAGTTGTTATGGTCCTGACCAGGTGGATAAGGGTACGGTTGGGGGAGGAGAAACGAGGGAGCAGCCACACTACCCCCGCCCCAGTCTTGGGGTCTGGGAACCTACCCCCTCCCTATAGCCCAGTGAGCTAGGGGCCAGTTCGAAGTTCCTGGCTCTCGCGGACAGGGAAACAGCGACACCTACTGGCCGCTGGAGCTCCGTGCTTGGTCGTCGGGGCGGCCCAGTAAGCGAGAGGTTGCTGTCTCTGGAATTGGAGGGTCGGGGGAAGCCGGTGCACCAGGCCTCGCTGCACCGGGAAAAGCAAATACGCATATTCCAGAGACCTCTAAGGGAAGTGCAGAAAGGGACTGAACACCCAGGCAGTGCGTCTATCCTGCAGTCAAAGGTCCTTTCTTCTGGGGACCCCTAGGAACCCCAGGGTTGTAGTTGGCCGCCGTCCATTGTTTGTATGAAATTTAGGGCAGTTTGAAACCCTGACTTTCTTGGATTCATAATCTAGGCCTCTTCACCCCCATTCCTATGTCAGCGCAGACTACAAACATTATCTTTACAAATGCGGGGCGCAGCAAGCAGGCATGTGAATGGATGAACGTTCTTGGTGGCTGACCGACCTCCACACCCTCAGCGCGCTTGCACCACATCCATGGATGAGATATGGTACCTTTTTTTCTTTAATAATCACAATATTATTAATTCCTCCTCATGTTAAAGCAGACTCAAGAGTGTTAGTGATATTCTTGAATCTTAAGGTGTCTGTACACACATGTAAGTGTAACTACACGCACACTCCTCCTGCTAAATGCCTTCAGTTATTGTTTTCTATTGGGAAAGTAGGCTAGGGTGCAAAGGAATAGGGTGTAATGAAATCCTAACAAGGATGAGGATGGAGACCAATTCCGTGTATTCCAGACTTTGTCTTATGAGTCTTTTCTGTAAATGCAAAAAAAAAAAAAATCCATTTCATATGAAAAGGTGTGAAGTAGGTGGTCCTAGCAGCCGGTTGAGGGAGGGGCCTCAGCGTCCCCAGTTCCTCTCGTTTCCTTTTCCTGTGCTAGCTTCTCAGCTGCTGGACCTCAAGATGCTTTACTGTGATTTTGATACTGACCTGCTTGAATAATAAAACGCAGCCCTTCTGAAAATTTTGGGAGTGTTTGAATTGTTTGAATCTTAGAGATTTCCATTATATCTTGGAGATTACTTATTTAGAAATACAGATTATATATATATATATAAAAGCACCTGTTCTAAGCTCAAGAGTTCATCTCAAAAGTTCTTATCCTTAGATTTAGAGTGCTAGTTGGCAAAGATGTATTGGATTGGTGGGGGGGCAGACATGAAATATTTTAAGCAGAGTGTGGGGTAAGGGGACAAGGATGCCTACTTAGGTCTAAATTTGTGCCCTTATTCTCTTCAATAGCAAAAGTTTGCAAATTCTGTTTTCTTTAAATTAAATTTTAAGCTTTTAGTGTCCTTAAGACCAAGAGGTGTAGACCAGCTTTCTTTCCATTTTTATTTTTATTATTTTATATCTAAAATCCAAAGAAGCTTGGTCTTCAAATCAGTCTTGTATACACCTTTTATCGTTTCCTAATTTTCCCGCAGGTGGATCTGAGTATGCCTTGATAATACATGAACTCACATCTTAGAATAGACACTTAGCAGTTTGTATCCTGTGTGGAAAAGTTTCTATCACTAATGAATACAATAGAAGAATAGTCTTGTGTCATTTTCTTCAATAGTCTTATACTGTATAGTTAGCAGTTTGTATCCTGTGTGGAAAAGTTTCTATCACTAATGAATACAATAGAAGAATAGTCTTGTGTCATTTTCTTCAATAGTCTTATACTGTATAGTATATCAAAATTTATCCTTAAAAAAACCTGGGAAAGGAGAGTGATCACAAATAAAATTATATTGGGTATATAAACACCCAGTCAAACACTCTATCCAAAGGGTTCTTTAGATATTTAAATCACCTTGAAAAATTAAGGTTTCCTTTTTCCCTTTCCTTTTTTTTTATAGAATGTCTTCATCCAGGCACAACAAATTCTTGTTTCATCATCATTTGTTTAATTCTCAACATTTTTATTTGGCCTTTGACATTAAAAACCTAGAACGATAGGATGTATGTATCAAATGGTGAAATGTCTCTGCATACTGACTACCGATAGCATTAGTGTATTATACCCTAAATGAATGATAGTTCTTGATATAGAAGAGAAAATTGGGTCAGCAAAACAATGTTTTATTTTATAAGAAACCATCCTACAGATAAATATAGACGTGTGCTTCTAGTGCTGTGTATGCAAAGTGAGGGTGGAGACAAGCTCTGCGGTGCATTCATGTCTCTCTTGATGTATTTCTCTTTCAACCTCTCATGTTTAATGAGAAAAATAAAGAATTGAAAAGAGACTGAGCTGTATTCCAGTGGGTCTGTGTTCTTTGTCATATCTGCCCTGTAGTCTCAACAGGGAGGGTGAGTTTCCTTCCTTCTAGTTTGTTGAGTAACGTGAAGGAAGAAATGAGGGATAGGAATACTGGTCAGAAAAGCACAAGACGGTGAAGTGGATATAACCAAAAGCTCCTAGGCGATTGTTTTGGGGAGGAGCACTGGCGTGTAGAAGCAGCAGAGACGAGCTGGGGGGGATGCTTTCTGAATGTTGACCAATCTTCCTTTCAGCTTCCTCAAAAGATTCAGGGACTCACTAATGTTTGACTTTAGGGAGTAGAGCATCAAGGACACTTGTATGCAGCTACCCATAGGGGTGTGTGTGTGTGTGTGTGTGTGTGTGTGTGTGTGTGAGTGCGCGCGCGCGCACACACACACATGTGTACACTAAGGAGAAGTCACTTCAACAAAATACACTTGAAAACTGTTTTGCTTTAAATTCTGCTAGGTCATCACTTGGGACTAGGCACCAAGGTCATTAACGGTCAAAAGAATTAAGGGAGACAGGCAGCTTTGTTGCTCTTGATGGTGTGAATATGGCTTCTCTTTCATTTCTCTGGCTCTTTCTGGTACTTCTTTCCAGTAGGTTATGGGCAGGGCGAGGCTCTAGCTTCCTCCTCCGCCTTTCTCTATCTGGGCTAACAAAACTGTTCTAACACTCCAGCCATCTGCCGCAGGTGTGGTGGATGGCAGGGGGCCGACCTAACCACGTTCCGGTGTCTCTTCTAGGTCGTCACCGTTGTGCACCAAACAAATGAGTCCTGTTTCGCCACTAGGGTGCCGAGGTGGAAGGTGGATACTGGCCCCAGCCTTTGGCAACGCTCAGCGCTTAGAAACCAGAGCCAGCTGACAACATACTAAACACACAGGCACAGAGAAAACGCCCAGCCAACCCGCGCTCCTTCTGCCCCCCCTTCTCTCTACCGCGAGGAAGCGGACGCAGCATTTACCCATTGAAAAGCCCTTTCTGCTCCCTCTGAATTCATGGTGACTTAGGGCTCTTTCCTCCCAGCACATAACCACTGGGGTATGTGTGTGCGTTTGGGGGAGGGGGAAGAGGAGAAACGCATGAACGTGCGTGTCTATTTAAAACGCTTATTGGTAGGTCAGCAGCAGCTGATCAGACATGGTAATCCAATAATCTTTCTGACTACATGCAATTTTTCGTTAAAGTCATTCTTTTTAAAGGAAAAAGGAAAAACTTCCTTTTTTTTTTTTTCTTTTTCTTGCGCGTGCCTCTCCTATGTTCGGAAGAACTGAGGAGCCCCCATCTTGCCAAACTTTCCCTTTTTTCTCACTTGCTGGCGGCCGGAGCTCTTTGAACAGGAGTGTGTATAGGGGCGGCTGCTGATCGCTCGGCCCGCGGGGAGAATTAGAGAACTAGAAGCCACCCACAGTTGCTTGTTCCCAGGATTGGCTCGGAAGGGGCCCTGGAGCGTGACTCGGAGGTGGGAGCTCCCTGGTTCGCGCATGCCAGACCCGATTTCACGATTGCACACGACGATCGGTCTCTAAGCTTTAGGCAGGGTCTGGACCCAGCCAGGTGGGATCTCCGCGGGTCCCCAAAGTACTTACCTAGAGCGAGCCCAGGGAAATGGTGGCCTAGAAGCATCAAGTTTCCTCTCCCCGATGTGCCAGATTTCTCTCCTGTCTTCCAATCTCTGTAGGCTTCTCTCTCTCTCTCTCTCTCTCTCTCTCTCTCTCTCTCTCATTACTTTTGACTTTTAGAGGTAAAAGCTTGCTTACACGGAGGAGAGAGGGAGGGGAAAGGGAGTGGGGGAAGGGTGGAGGAAGGGAGGGAGAGAGAGGAGAGAGAAGAGTGAGAAAGGGAGAGAGAGAGAATGGAGGGTGAAGAGGAGGAGAATCAGAAGGTACTGCAGGCGTCGGTAGAAGAGGAGGAGGAAGAGGTGGAGAGATGGGAGGGGTAGGGTGGAGTAACCGAAGATGGGCTGGGATGCAACCGCCAGGAATAAATTGCTCCCCACCCAGCTGCAGTGAGACGCCCCCAGCGTCCCGGGGGAGCCTGTGCGTCAGCTTCAGGCTGGCCTAAGGCGGGGCGGTACAAAAGCTAAAACTGCGGGACCCTCCGTGAGGGCTACGGGGAGGGGGGTGGGGGGGCAGCCACCCAGCGCTGAAGGCCGCTCCACCCACGATCTCAAACTGAGGAGGGTCCTTCGCGCCTGCAGGAGCGGCTATCTAGGGGCTTCTAGCTCCACGGAACTTTGATTGCATTTCCAGAGCCTGACGGTCTTCCTTTGCGTCTCAGACGTGTGCAAGGATGCACGCCGCGGTTACTTTACCCGGCCGCTGGCACACCTTAGCCTTAGTAGTTGGTGCCCGAGCGTATCACCCGGAGGCTGTCCCAATACCTTGTTAAGCCTGCACCCACCGTCGCTCTTCCTTCTCTTAACTCAGCTTGATTTACAAAACCATTGTGTGTGTGTGTGTGCGTGTGTGCGTGTGTGTGTATGCGTGTGCGTGTGTGTGTGTGCGTGCGCGCGTGTGTGTGTGTATACACGGACGCGAACATGTTTATACGCGCGTAGAGCACGCTCCAGGCAAGAAAGAAGGTAAATTCGACACAAAAAGTAGCTTTGGTCTGCTGCAGCTTGGACCCACGAGCAAGTCAGATCAGATGCAGCATTTGAGATTTCAAAGTAAGGACCCAGGCTCACTGGATCATTTCAATTGAGTTTTTATACATCGAGGATTATCAATTGTTAAGCAGGACGAAAATAGAATTAAAAAAATTATTTCTGGCACTTTGGTAATAGTCTGGAGCTGAAAGTGCTTGGAAAGGTTTCCTTGAACAGAAACACCCAGAATGGATAAAGGTGCCAGACTCGCACGAAACCCTTGCAGTACGTGACAGGATTAAAGATGGGAGCATGCCATTAGTTCTGTGTTAAACGCATTAAACCAGCACCATGCCATGATTACAAGGCAGCCTTTAATGTATAAACATGGGCCACCACAGAGGGTGCGCACAACCCGTTTATAAAACTCTGTGTGCACACGCAGACACACTCTTATAAAGAAAGTTTAAGCGTTATCTTTAAACCCATGATTGCATTTTCTCAAACATTTATTCCTAAATGCAGCATTTTCCCCTTTTCTTTCCTGACTGACCTGTAGATACAACCTTATACAGTAGGCTGCTAGACTCTATGTAATTTCGCTTATATTTATCTAAAATAGAGCATCATAAAATGTCAGAGGGTTAAGGGAAAAGTCGAGGTGCATGGAGAAATCTTTTATTGTCAGTTTTACCCCTCTCCCTCCCCAAAACAGCTTAATTTAAATAATGGCTAATGATGTCTTGGTAGCCACCTCCTTTCTCCCATTCCACGAAATGGTTTAGTGAAGTAGGAATTTGTGTACTCGGTGACGTGCCTATCCTGGTCGGGAATAGTTTCTGAGCATTGCATCGTTCAACACTTGGCAGGTGGTTTGAGGGCCGTTTATATGCCAAATCTTATTTTACAGCAAGGATAATAAAACGTTCTTAATTTATGCCCAGCACGGTTTTGAAGGGCAATGGAACAACGAAGATGTCCTTTGAAAAAGTATGTTAGCTGAAGGCAAATCAAAATATTTTCCCTCAGCAGAAAGACCTGACTACGAACTGTATTAATTGAGGGCCCTGTTTTGCCAATCCACGTGGGACTTTGCTAGGTTCTTTTGGACAGCATCAATAGTAGAACAAATGGGAAGCGCAAAGACTTCAGTCCAGTCTGAACCCGTGGTGGGCTGCTGCCAGAAACCAATGCTTAGCTCAGAGCTTTGCCCCCCACCTTCATGCAACAGTAAAGCTTGGGACTCAGTGTGCTGGGATAAAAGTTCTGGGTTTCTGCCAATACTCCGTGCTTTAAGTGAACATCCATCCTGTAAGGATACTGTTCGTACAATGGCATGGTTCGGACAGAACATTCGTATTTTCCCATCATTAACAGCTGAATAATAATTAAACTGCTTTGCTCATTTTTTGGTAACTCCAATACCTGTGTGTGAAGTGACAGGATAATGTTTGATTCTAATGAAGCCTCAGGAGTAGCTTCTACAGAGAAGAGGACAGTAGGCAAAGCACAATATTGAATTACCGAACCATTGTTAACGAAAGTAATTGATTATCCATCATATAGAACAGACCAGAAGAAATTTGGGGCTAGGTTTAAGAAGGTCTTGCAGGTTACAAAACTTCCCTTTGTACTTGAAACAGACAGCTTGATAAATTACACATCATTTTTCCCCCTTTTCAATTCATTTGCAACCTCGGAGATTTCTTCTTTACTAGTGAAATGTGCCCGAAGGCTCAGATTAGACACCAAGTTGCCAATAATGTCCCAAAGATGCCTGTCTGAATGGCGTGGAACCTTTAATGAGAACCAGAGAAAGCCTTGAACTACAGTTGCTGGGGTCGGGGGTGGGAGGCTGCGCTCTCAGAGTAGTAGTATTTTAAGCACGGGAAAAGAGACTTGAAAATGTGACTTAACGACTAGATTCTGGGCAAAATCATCTTGTCCTATTGGAGGAAGAACAAGAGGAGAAGAGGAGGAGGAGATGGAGGAGGAAGAGAAGAAAGTGGAGGAGGAGGAACAAGAGAAGCTAATATATTTTTAAGTTCTATCCAGGAAGAGATATCTCTATGTGACATCTGTTCCCCATCCAGATCACTACAAGATCTTCAACTAGCATAGGAGATCAGCAACTGGCATTCACAAAGACATTCTTACGTGTTTCAAAAACAGGGGCAGTAATGGGGTGCCCTTTCCAGATTCTTTTCAAGGACAGCTCCTTAACAATCGCCGGTTTTGGCAACAGCCAGAGAAACAGGAATAATTCACCATCAAATAATTTTGAACCTAACATACTTATTGGCGCTACTGGAAACTTTATTTCCCTGACTGATATTAGTATTTTTCTCTGCTTATCTTCCACAAGCTGCTTTATTTATTTATTTTTTCATTTACAAGTATTCATTGAGATTGAGCTGTACATAACTAACACAGAGGTACAAAGGCATTTTGGGGTCATTATTTGTCAATATAAAGAATGCACTAGCATTCCAAGCAGTAACTCTGGAAATGGGATCTACTCGCAGAAGAACAGGGTTATAGTTTGTTGTTTGTAGTCAGTCTCAGTGACGGATCTGGAGCTAGCCATGCCCATACCTGTGAATCTCTACTGTATACTCAGCTTCTGTCATTACAGTTCCTGCTGTAACTCTTATTTAGTTTTTAACTTTCTTGTCACCTATGATAAATTGTTGTCATCAAAAATCAGGTGGAGGTTCAAACTGAGACTTCACCTTGGTCACTTACAACTTATTCGATTTTATCATTAAAAATTAAGCTTACTCCCCAATATTCAGCATTTGGCTTTTTAAGGCTCAGAGTCTTCCTTCAGTTATCTAAGTTGTCGTTGTCAGATTTCATGATGGTAATAATTTGGTGCATAAAAGTGCATGGATAGCTTAGAGAGCAGCGTCACCATTTCTAAATTGTCTTTCGTTCCTGCCCAATAAAATGGAAGCTGGCAGTGTTTGATGCTTCCTTCTAAGCATACCAAAGTTGGTTAAATAAAATGTGCCTGACATCTTAGAAAAGGTTGTGGATGGGCTCTCCTTGGTATTTGAAGGTTAGTACTTCCTTGAAAGAGGAGCGACCCTTTGCCCGTGAGAGTAGGCTACTTAAAAAACAAAACGAAACAAACAAACAAAAAAACCTCAACATTTTGCATCCAAACTCTCAATGAAAGTATATACCTGTGCGATAAGAAAAAGCAAATAACCATGAGAACAGAAGTTTTCAGCTTCTACCAGAGGGGTTGCGATGAGAGAGACAGAGAGAAAGAGAGAGAGAGAGAGAGAGAGAGAGAGAGAGAGAGAGATCAGGGTAGCTCCCCGTTGACCCCCCAGCCTGGAATCTCAGGCACCTGCGCTAAGGCCAGCGAACCTTCTCTAGTGAGCAGCGGAGGAGGTGCTAGGCTCTTCCCCAGGGCCCCCCGATTCCCCGGGAGCTTTCTGAAGCACTTTGACCTCCTCCGTCATTTCGCCTGTTCTTTGGGCTTCAAATAACACCTGCTGCCACGGATCTGGCACACCTGACACCAGATGTAGTCAAAAAGAAAAGAAAAGAGAAAGCCCCACCTTTCTTAATTCCGTTTGGTAAGAGCCCAGGCGGACAAATCCATTACATAACGTCGGCTCGGGCTGACACCTGTGCGGGCAGGGCGGTGGGATCCGGTTCCAGGGGGCGGGGTGGGCAGTAGCGCTGGTTTCTAGCACTCAAGCCCAAGGCAAGAGAGGAACAGGGACGAAGTCTAGGGCTCTTGGTGGGCCCTCTTTGGTGACTCAGGTGGGGCTGGATTCTGAAGGGGGGGGGTCTTTCAAGTGAGGCTCCTGAATACTTTAAGGATGTGAAAACCTGGACAGCTGTTTTCAAATCCCCTCTTTCTGGAGGCACCAGTTACCCGTGGGTGCTGCAGCCCAGGCGAAGTCCCGGAAGCGCCCTCTCCGACCTCAAGGAAACCAGACTTCTCACCAGCTGCAGATCTTGCCCGGAAACCCTCACTCGACTCCTGCCCACATCTTGGATGTTACTAATGCTGAATTTGGAGGTGGCCATGACTTGGCCTAGCATGTGCTCAGTAACCTGTCTAGGGTGTCCCTTTCGAGACCGCGGACAATAGCTTCATTAAGGACCGTCCTTAACCGAGTCAAGAGAAGCCCCTTCTTGGCCACCCGCTCGCACGCATTGGATTTCTTTTGCCAGCGCCTGAGCACTCAGGGTGGAAGGCCGTTTCCTACGCTCCATCCCGCCCTTGCGCAGGTCCAGCTCTTTGAGGAACCAGATCCGGAAAGTGCAGACTCCCTCACTTTCAGGAAACTCGCAATCTTCCTTCTCCCCAAACTTCCCGCCATCCATAAACGCAAAAAGACCCCAGGTGATATAATTCTCCAGAATCCGAATGAACGTTTCCAGTTTTCCTCCCCATTCCCCTAAAGAATTAAGAGCAACCCGGGTGCCCCACCCATTAGGACACTACGTCAAAGAAGCTTATCATGGCGGCTTACAATTAAGACCAACTTGGATAGGGCTTTTGGAACGTTTCAAGCCGTACGAGGGATTTCATTTTTGACGCAGTCTACTTTGTCCCTCAGAGGAAAACGCTCTGAGGCTTTCTGGTTGAACAATAATGTAGACTTCAAATTTCTTAAGGCTCTCCAAAAATAAAGAAGGCGCATGCAACGGTTATCAGAGCCCTTCCCTGGACACTGTAGTTCCCCTTCCCACCCCACTCCCACGCTGAAACCTCCTGGAGTCCTTTTCCCTCTCTACCCCTCCTCTTTCCCACCCTGTGCCCACAGTCATGAGAAACATCATCGCTTCTATTTCTTCCATCTATAGAGACACCTGGCACTTCTTTGTGCTCTACGTCCCAAATAAATAGCTTCCCTGTCCATTTGTGTGCGCCTAGGACGGTGTAGACCAGCGTCCCCTCTCCTGCGTAGCGACAGGCGTCGGAGAAATTCTCCCGAGGGACAAGGATGCTGGTGGGGCCGTAACGCGCGCCGTCCAGTCTGCTAGAGCTGGGGGAGCAAAGCCGGGCCCCTTGGAACCTCGCAGAGAACGCTGCTGTCCAACCAGCAACTTAGCCCCACCGAACCCAAGTTAAAGCGTGAAGACACTATACCTTACCCCGGGTTACTCTGGCGCCTGTCTCCCACTTTGGACCTGCTGGAAGTGTTGGGTTTGGGGAGGTTTGCTTTGGCTGGGTGTGAGTTGTCTATATAAGCCCTGCTGGAGTACTGTACCGTGGAACCCGCCTTGATGGACTTGGGTGTTAATTAACGCGCGGCTAATTTGAGCTGCAGGATGGGAGGCAGCAGGTCGAGCGGCGAGCCGCGAGGGGCCAGTGACCTCTAGTGGACAAGAAAGGATATGCAGTGCGGGCGAGTCGGCGCGCCAGCCGGGCTTGGGCAAACTCCTAGGGCCATCCAGAACTTATCTGAATTCCACATCGGGGACAGACACGAGTCCTCAATTGGTGCGGGGGTTGCGGGGAAGGAGTTGCCAACAAGTGAGGCAGAGCGAGGACCTTAGCTCTCTGGAAGCATCGGAAGCCTTAAGAGAATACAGTTCCCACGCTCACACTTTACCAGTTCTTCAAGGCGAGTTTTTCTGCTTTCTGAACCCAGAGAAAAGCAGAGCTTCAACGCTTAAGTTCATCCAGAGAAGGTGGTTCACGATGCACTTCTGTAAATAAAGTTCATTAGCATCCTAAAATCTATTCTTACTTTTAAAGATTGTTTTTTTTTCCCTAAAAATTCCTAATTGAATAGAAGAAAGTAAAATACCGAAGGGTGTGTTTTCCTTTAAAGTTGACATTCCTCAGGTAAATAAGACGACCCTAAAAGATAGAAACTACTACAAAACAAGCAGCTACAATACCACATTTAATCAAAATAAAGGCCGGAGGGTTAAACGACCTATACTTTTCCTTGCCACTTACTTCATCAAGCAAGTAGACCAGTTCTGAAGTTATTTTGGAAAGGGTTGTCCTGGTGTGGCAGGAATTCAAAATGAACCAAGGACCTTGATAATTCAGCTTGCATGCTCCCCCACTTTTAAAATATAAATAACATTTTCATTTTTGCTTGTGCCTGTTTCTCAGATCAGTAAAGACGCTAGACCTCTTGGTTTCCCAGAATGACCTCTCTGAATGAACCTGCACCTTTTGGCTCCCATGGGGTTTTAAGGGAACCCTAGTAAGTTTCTTTCCTTGCACTCTTCCTCCAAGGAAGTATGGCTTACTGGGTGCTCCTAGACATTGGGGTGTCTAAGTCCTCCTTGTGACATTCCTCAGGTACAGTCTACTCCAGGGCTGAAACTTTGCTTCTTCCTAGGGGGTGCTTAGTCCCTGGAACTGAGAATACAGGTCTGGAGAGTTTCTGTCTGACTGGTGAGAATCTACTACAGAAAGCATGTTCCAGGGCCTCTGCAGGGGATATCTGGCAGCTGGGGAAGGAAAAGCAGAACTGAGTGCTAGACGAGGCAGAACAGTGTTGCCTTTTCTCTGAACTTCTGTTCTCATTGACTGAGTTGCAGAGACCAGGAAGTCACGGTTGGAGTGAACTGTTTGCCCACCAGACTGTGGTCGCATTCCGAATGCGCCTCCACGAACGGGATCCGGGAGGGACTTCTCTGGAAATCCCTTTTCAGGTGGGGTAGGGCCATTGGGAATTCCGGGTGGTACTGTTTAGAGTGGGAGGCAAATGGCTATATACACTTGTAGTAGGGCTCTCACAGTTCAAAATTGTACCCCGATAAGATCAGGAACACGCGATAAAAATGAACTCACAGACAGCAACAATTCAAAGAGCTGTATTTCTTTGTGGACTTACAAGAAAAGATAGAACTGTTTAAGCGAAATGGTGTTTGTAGGTCCCAACACAAAATACACTTGGCGACAAAGCACAGTAACAGGGAAAATCGAGTGAAGTTTTTTTTTTTTTTTTTTTTTTTTTTTTTAATCTTACCAGTAAACTAAACTACAAATAACAACAAAGGTTCAGTTTTAAAATGCACAGACGTGCTCACTTTCAACAGTGCCTCGGATGAGAACCATGTTTTACTTAAGCTCCTCCCCGCGGCTCCCCAGAAGTCCTCAATCCCTGCCAGAATAGACAAACTCATTGATTTTGGAATTAAATCAGGAAAAAAAGAGCCGCGCTCAGACAACGACTGATGGAGTTTCTGAATCTCTCTAGACATCACTTGAGGGGCCTGCTGAACCCGCAGCCTCACTCCTGTGATGCAGGAACCAGAGAGATGGAGAACCCACTCTGCCCACCTTCTGCCACTCTTCACAAAGGAGACCCCTCGCGCTTGGGCCCTTGGGAGCTTGGGAATTGCGGATTCATCCGTGGCACCCCTCAACCCGAGTCATAAGGAACGCTCTTTGCTTGTAAACTAGAACTTCCCAAGGGCACTATGGGCAGACTTGAGTTGGAATGTGCCAGTTTCCCTCTCACGGAGGGCGCTCCTTAGCCTTGCACCTTCTGAGTGGGCGCCAAAGAACAGTTTACACTAGTTCTGGAGAGGCGATTTAGCGGTTCTGGGCTTTCAGGGTGGCCCTGAGACCCCAGACGACTATGCCAACTTCTGGCACGCCTTGCTAGGGTACAGGCCGCTGGGGTACAGGGTCAGGGTTTATTTCCGAGTTCGCAACTTTCAGAAGCGGGGCCCTGCTGAGAAAGGGGGTTGCCCTCTTACACGCTTGACGACTTCTCCAACCCCAGTAAGGTTTAGACAAGTCTGAGCTTCAACATTTGGTTCCTAGAGTTTTTCTGAGTTTCTCTTTTCTACCGAGTTCCTCAATCACTAACGGGGACCGAAGGACTTAAAACAATGTGTGTGTCCTATTCTGCAGGCATCCTTCCGCTGGTAAAAGAGGAATTAAATCCAGTCTTTCCCAAACAACTTCGTTGCAAAATCTGCCCCCTTCCTACCTTCCAAAAAGAATCTTAAATTGGGATAATAAATGCTTCGTCCTCCCTGAAAACAATGCTTTACTGGCAGAATGACCCAAAATTGGCGAGTCTGGGGCACAGAAAAAGATGTAGACTGTCACAATCCCTGTGCGCAGCAGCTGCGCCCAGGCGATCAGAAGGGTAATTCAGGTTTAACTAGACTCCCCGGTACTGCGTTCCTATCTCCCCGCTTTTTTTTTTTTTCTTGAGTTATAGATTTTAATTGAGAAGATATTTAGAAAATAAATACAGCCAATTTAAGCTGTTCCCTCTGTTCCCTCTGTGCATGTATTTATATATCAAATGATCCGAAGAGTCTCGCGCTTTCTTTTCTCCTGCCTTTTATTCACTATTCTTTTTCCCGAATTGCAAAATTTCAGTGCGGTGGAGAGCACCTCCCTTCCAGAATGAGAAAAGTGAAATTTTTCAGTGTCAATTTTAACTTCTGTGTCTTATTCCCCTTGCAACGATGACGACGATACGAGCGAGATCGAAGTCGACTTTATCGATCCCTTCTGCTGTTTGGGGAAGGTCTTAGGAGGACCAGAGGCAAGGATTTCTGTTCTGAAACTTTCGCTTGAGGGAAGAGGATGTGGACTGCTTTCCATAGTCTTCCAGGACAAGACCTTAAGAGAAAGCAAGGAAGAGAAAAGCGAAAAGGAAGAAAGAAAATCTCAGGAGCCGCCCTTGGACAGTCCTGGGAGCGAATTCCCGTGTGTTGCGCCGGGATTTGTCTCCCTGAAGTTCCAGTTCCGCTCTTTGATTGTCAGCCCCACACCGGAGTGGCTGCTGGGCGGGAACCCCTTAGAGTGTTATTCACTCCAGAGTCAGATTCTCAGACACTTTTAGGACGCTCCGCCCCAGGTGGGTGGGACCCAGGTGACTGTTGAGCTTGGGACGCTCAGAGGAGTCTGCTCTTTCTGCCCTGGACCCAGAGAAATTGGGATGGTCTCCAGCCAAGGCGAGGACCCGAACCCAGTGTCCCACTGCCTCTACGAGCGCAAAGGAGTGCTCTTCCTGGCCTCAGTTTCTTCATGTGCTGTACATAAACTTTATTATGCAAAGGTTATTCTTTTTTTCCTCCAAACTTCAAAATATGCTGTATTTTTATTTTAATTTTCGGAATTGATTTCAAAGAACCACATACGCATAGGGTAGAATTATCTGCCCAAAATGTTTCTGTTGGTTGGGGGAGGGGGCAAAAACCTGCCTGTGCTTGACATAATTTTTATTTCAGTCGATTTAAAGAAAATATCCGGAAGATATTTGGCTCATTAGCTAAGTGATACAGTTGTCAGTTTATAGCATTCAAGCAGTAGGCATTGAGCTAAAGGTTTTCTTTTCAGTAATTCTCACAATCATGTTCTCTCTCTCTCTCTCTCTCTCTCTCTCTCTCTCTCTCTCTCTCTCTCTCTCTCTCTTCCCCTCATTTCTTTGCATCGAAGCCGGGCTTGGCCTTCTGACCCTCCTCCACTGCCCCCCCCCCACCATATTCTCTAGCCTTGGCTTCCTAACAAGTCCTGGAACTGCTGGCTGAGCCAAAATTCCCTTTTTGTCTTTTCATTTTAAAACCAAGCACAGAAACACTGAGTTTCCCATAGGTACAGAGCTAAGAGTGAACAGATATACAGTATGAGCCATATTCCTTCAGAACCTCTAGAATGGAACCCATGGCTGCCCGTTAAAGGAGAAAGCTGCGGTCAAGAAACTAGATCAGAACCATGAATAGAGTTTGGAGCACAGAATGTGAAACTGGTTTGTGTTTGCATGGCATCCAAAGGTCTTGACAGGGGCTAATGGAAGCCCTAGTATGCTAATAGTTCTAGCAAGTTCAAATATTTTGCTGTGCTTCTTGACCGTTTAGTTTTTTAAAAACTAAGATTAGAAGCATGGAAGACAATGGAATGCTGTAAAGAGGAAAATCAAACACCAGAACTAAAAAGTAAAAAACAATTTGTCTCTCAAAAGTAATTGGCAAAAGAACAATTATGTCAACACACAAAGAAAGTAGAAAAAGTAGCAGGTGTGGTTGTGTATGGATGTAACCTCAGTCCATGGGGGGAGGGGCTGAAGAAATTGAGGCAGAAGTCTGAGGGCAGTCTGAGCTTGCATACTTGTTCTACGCCAGTCTGGACTAAAAGCAAAATTCCACTGAAAGAAAGAATAGTAGATTTCATTTTGAAATTAATTTGGCTAATTTTGATATGGAGAATCTCTGTATTTGAGACAAAAGACATAACATAAAAAAGAAAAAATTCATCCTCTAGTTATACATCATGACATGTGATAATAAAGTAAAATTTTAAATAAATGTGTCAAAATATGCAAAGTATTCATCTGGAAGATTATGTACTTATTTGAATAAAGTCATTTTCCAACAATATATTTGGATTCCTTCTCTCCATGTCTTCCTCCTTTTTCTATCTCTCAAGCTTCTTTTTTTCTACCTCCTTGTTTTTCTCTTTTCTTCCTCTCATCCATTTTGTCCTTAAAATCTATTTCTGAGACACATGAGAAAAATAAGCCACATTTGTCTACTTTTCCCAAATAGTTCTTATGGAAAAATAAAGCCCATAAGTGATATTTTCAAATGAGATTAATAAGTCAATTTGAACATAACATCCTCTGATTGCAGTGAACATTCAGAACCATGTGTACTATCCCGACAAAAGCCTTCCTTGAAAATTGTTTCTTAAAATGTAGCTTTACAGTCACATTTGTTTACTACTAGGTTATCGTCTATTGAAGTAGATGATAGCAGAATATAATAACATTTTAAGGAGGCATTGTGCTGTATTTAGTATTGGTGTTCTTTCTGTCTATTTTTCTGCTGTCTGTCTATCTGTCTCTGTGTGTGTGTGGTGGGGGAGCAAGGCTGACTTTGGGAATCATCCTGAATTGCTTCTACCTCCTTGTTTTGCTCTGGGATCTTCTAGGCTGCTGTCAGGCGTTTTTAGGTGGGACTTGGAATCAAACTTAGGACCTTATGCCTGTGAGACAGAGTCTTAACAGCCATCTCTCCAGCCCCACCTTATTTTTTTGAGACATTGTCTGGGATGGTTTGTTTTAAGTGTCAACCTAATAACCAGGAGGCAGTTCTCCTAGTCCACCTGAGAAGTTGTTTCTAGATTAAAGTTGATCTCTTGTCATACCTGTGAGGGATTTTCTTTCTTCTTTTTTTTAATTTAAATTTTTTTTATTATTTATTCAATTGTGCGTGTATGCGTGTGTGTGTGCATGTATGTGTGTGTATGTAGAACCACGGACGAATTCGGGAATCACCATGGACCGTCTTCACCTCCTCCTTGTTTACTCTGCCCGGGGATTCACAGGCTCCGTCCTACCAGGACCAGAAACGCAGGCTGCCCCCGCTTCTGCCTGGCGTCTATACGTGGGGTCTAGGATCTGGAACTCAGGACCTTCTGCCTGCAAGGCAGAGGCTTAACCCCTGAGCCACCTCTCCAGCCCCGGATTTTCTTGATTATACAATTGACATAGGAAGACCCAACACCACGTTGGTGGGATCATTTCTTAGGACAGTGGTCTGGGAAAGTGTAAGATGGAGAAAACTGGCTGAGCTTAAGTAGCAAACATGCACTCTTCCCTGTCCTCTGTTCTTGCTGTGATTGTGGTATAACCAGCACACTCCAACTCCTGCACTGTAACGTCCCTATGATGATGAACTGTAACCTGGAATAAACCTCTTCTCCTAAAATGCCTGGGTCAGGTATTTTGCTGCAGTAAGGTCTCTCATTGAACTTGAAGCTTGCTTATTTGGGTAGAATGGTTAAACAAAAAGTTCCAGGAATCTGCCTGGCTCCACCCCTCAGTGCTAGGGTTACAGGCTTATGCTATCACATCTGACTGTTATGTGGGTGCTAGGACATCCAAACTCAAGTCCTTACCCTTATGCAGCAAACACTTTACCTGCAGAGTCACTTCCTCAACTCCTATAATATTTTTATTTACTTTTTTTTGTATGTGTGTCTCGTGTGTGTGTTTCTATGTATATGTCTTTGTGTATCAGAAGGCACTGTGTGTGCCTGTGTAGGTTCAAGGGTGACTTTGGAAATCATCCTGGATTGTTTCTATTTCTTATTTGCTTTGCATTGGAGTTTCCCAGGCATTGCCTTCCAGGAGTAGAAGCAGAAGTTGTGGCTCTTTCTGCCTGGAGTTATTACGTGGGACCAAGTCAGACCATCTGCTTGTGAGGGAAAGGCCCCCCTGTAAAATACTTTTAAACCAAGTAGATCACAGTTTGATGAAATACAACCAGTGATAAGACACAGCGACAGCACATACACAAATAAAATACAATTTTCCATGGGGGGGGGGAGAATGTATGTTTGTTTCGTTGTCTCAGATTCAACTACAGCAAGAAAACATATCCACATGTAAAAATTCACCAGAACCACTGCTAAGATGCTCAAAATTGTAGTCATAAAAAGCATAAAAGAGCTTTTGTTATCATCACTTACTACAAAGTTTTTCTTCTTCATTGGCAAATTTAGTAGCAGTAAGCCTTCATTCAGCTCTCTCTGATCCTGATGCTAGATTTGACTGTGCTCTCAAGCTGCTGCCATTATGACTTCCTTGCCATGATTTACTGTGACTTTGATTTGTGAGACAGACTAAGCCTTTCCTCCCTTAAGTTGCTTTTGTTGGAATATTTTATCACAAAATAGGGAGAAATAAGACAATATCAGTCACTGAATACTTACATTCATTTCTCTATTGATTCAGCCACTATTTATAGCATGGTCATTCTGCAGTTGATGCTATGCATATCAAAATAATTGACACTACTCTTTTCCTCTTAGGTTGGTTAGAACAATACAGGGCTAGTCTTTATCGTGTGTGTGATGTGTGATATGAACATGTGCATGAAGCCAGAGGTTGATATCAGTTTTCTACTTCAATTGTTCTGTCAACTTAGGAATTTAAGTTCAACTCTGTGAACTTAAGGATTTTGCTAGGATGACTGATCAAAGGCAACAGAATTTGGATTGAAGACGTGCTGCACTGGGTCTGTCTTTTTTATGTGTGCTAGAGATCTAACCATGATCTCACTGCTTGTACAGGAAGCACTTATCCAACTGAATAATCCTCAACTGACCCAAAAGATGTAGCCTCTAGTCATCATGTTTTTCAACAAAATTGCATCAGGTAAAATTAACTGCAGAACATTTAGTGTTTTCTCTGCTTGTTTTAATTTTCTTTCCTTTTCTTAAGCCTTTTTGAATCTTTGATTCTTTTTTAAAAAGTTCATGATAGGGCTTGGGGCTTGGCTCAGGGGAACTGTACATGCTGAGTATGTATTGAGCCCTAGGTTCAATCCTCGACTCTGATATTTTCAGATATCCTATATCTGATCAAGTTTCATACTGAGGAGTAAAAGATTAATTTTGTCTATTTCCTAGTGATAGTTACCAAATTAGCAATCAAAGGCTTTCTATAAAATTGCCAAAGCAGAAAAATAAGGTATAATTATTTTCAAAGTCAGAGCTCCTGAAATTATATTGCCTATGTACAAATTAATTATTTTATTCACAAACCTGAGAATTTAAATTGAGTAACAAAGGAGATTTTCTGAAAGAATTAATAGATGAAGAGTCTCCATGGATACTTCTAAAATCATATGAACTTTTTTAACATTTGGAGTCAAGATACTTGTACATGTTTACTTCCTTCACTTTCTCCTTCTTTCTTTCACTACTCTTCTCTTTGTTCAGATTCTCAGTTCCTCTTATTTCTTCATTTTGATTGTTCCTTTCTTCTAGAAATCTAGAAGATATCAGAAAATGCTTGGAAAAAGAAAAGAAGAAATAGGGTTATCAGTTCTTAGCGTTCCCAACTAGGCAGTCAGTGGCACTGAATAAATTGCTTGTATGAAACAGGTCAGCTGGGGGTGGGGGTAGGAGGGTCTATGCAGTTGCTAACCTCTTCTCTTCTGTTTAAAGAGACAATGAGGACAGAGTTGTCCCTTAACTTAAATATTTGAATTATTCATTAGTCAGAATTAAATTTCCATTCAGAGACAGGTGACACACATGTTTTCTTGAACAATTATTATCACTTATTATTTCCAACAGTAATTTTATGCTCTCACTATTAGCCCTTAATTTCTATGTAAATCCTTTTCATAAAACTGGCAGAACATGGACATTTTTTTTAAATTGAGTCTCTTTACCTCCTGATATATTTCTTGGCATCTTTGCACTCCTCATCTGGCACTTGATGGTTGGGTTTTCAGATTAGTCTGACTGTTGACATGCCCATGCAAAACACTCTTTCACTGAGCATATTGCCTTTGCAGGAGAAGCCACCTTCTCCCACCTTCACCATATTGTATCCATATTTTTTATATCAATTGTCAAACATTGACTCTTACAGTTCCCCTTTTCGATTTTCATAGTGCACCACATTTGACACTTTAACTACTTTTACTAGTTGTCCATGCCTTGTCACAGAGACTGAAATTGACACAGGCTTCGCCTAAACAGTTGCCTTGAATAAGTACATTTGCCATGTGGATTTTCTCTTCAAATCTTGAGGAACACCTTGGATAGTCTCCTGCTAATCTTTTAGTATAATTATATGGGCTCCAGTACTTTGAAGAACATTTGAAGAATGCTATCATTCTTTATAGCAGTCATTTTTTCTTTCCCCCTTTTTATAATATGGGAAAGTTGTCTTTGCTTTCCTTAACATCTTAAAGAAACTGGTCATTTCTTTCAATTATTAACGCAGGTAACAAATTCCATTAATCTTAGTAGTATTTATGGTTTTCTTGCCAATAGAAAATAGAGATTTTCCTACCATATCATTTTTAATTTTTTTTCTTTGATAACTTTCATACATAAACACAATTAATTTATGTGTTTCACCCCTTACTATCCATTCTCATTCCCCCTCCTGTCCCACTTCATACATTATACTTTACAGACAAGCTCCCCTTATCCTGTCTGGTGTTAGTTCAATAGTCCCTCAGGATGGTATAGAATTTCTTAAGACCTCATCCATGATGAAATAGGTCAACTCTTGTGCAGGTCTAATGGAAGTAGACATCACTGCACTGAATTTTTGGGTACAGCAATCCTATGGTGACCAGAAGATACTGTCTGGCAGTACCACTCTATATCCTCACATTCTTGCAGTCATAATACCCTCTTTTCCTCAAGGTTCCTTAAACCATAGGATGGGAGTGATTTTAATGTCCTATTTAAATTGAGTACTACACGGTCACTTATTCTCTGCACTTTGGCATGTTGTGATTCTATACATTATAAGAAGCAAAAGGATGCTTTTTGGTGAAGTGCTGAGAATTTCTCTAATTTATGGATATAATGATAAGTGCTTATATGGTAGTTTGATATCAAGAATTTATACCTAATAGTAAGAATTTTTTTCCCACCTAGGGCCTATGGTCTTCATTTTCTTGGGTATTTGAGTAGATTTCCATTTCTAGACATGTTTTCCTTGTTGAAAAAGCCAATCAGAAAACAGTTCATTATTTATGAACCTTACATGCCACTATTGCACCAATGGTGCCCTTTGCCAGAGTAGTTGTTACTGAAGTTTGCAGAATTTACAACTGCTTAACACATTGTTTTTATTTCAGATATCTCAAAACATTACCAATGTCCTTCACTATTTTATGCATATGTATTTTTAAATTTACATATTTAGAAGTATTTATTCTTGCCTCATAGATGAGTACAATGAATTTGAGTAATTTTCATCCTGTCCTTCCTGATTCCATCCCTCCTCCTTCTCCGACTGAAATAGTTTTTTCCCAGTAAGTCTTGCTTGTGCATCCATCTCTCTCTCTCTCTCTCTCTCTCTCGCCATTGTGTTTCATCAAGGTTACCTACATTGCAAGTGCCTGAGCACCTGCTAGAGAATGAACTATGTATTAAGGGGTCTACCACTAGAGTAACTCTGTTATAGATAGATACAGGTTTAAGGCTTGAAGCTCTGGGTTCAATTGTGGAGAATTGGTAGCCGAGTTAAGCCCAGAGCAAATCTGCAGGATATTGCCTGATTGATGGGGAGGCAATGTCCATGGTGCGTGGGCCTAGTTCTCTGCAGGTGAAAAAGATGGAGGGAGCTCGTTAAGGAAGTTAGGGTGCTTCTATATCCTTGGCTAGACCTTCTGATCTAGCAAGTAAGGATTGTCTCTGTCTTGATTATCCTGTGGATATGGTGTGGCCAGTTCCTAGTGTTGATGTGGGCTCTCTTACCAAGGTGGAGCAAGAATTGTAACCAGACAATTGTAAGCTAGAATAAAGCTTCTTGTTCTCCTATAAGCCATTTGGTCCTGATCAAAAACATGCAGAGTAACTCCAACAGTCTCCCTTTCTCATAGTCATTATTGCTGTTGTGATGCCTCATGAGAGCTTCCCTCTTACATAATGAAGTACTGGCAGGTCAAATATTATGCAGGTCTAATCTAAGTGAACACAGCTGCACTGAGTATACAGGTGCGAGCAGCCCTATCATGTCCAGAAGACATGTAGTGATTTTCTTTCAGAAAGTCAACTTTTAAATGAGCTTCACAAGTGTTTTTGAAATTAATTAGTGTACAGGATCATGAGGTTGCATCAAATGTAGCTTATGCCTACTATTCTACTGGCTTGAAATAATTTCACCCATATTTAATGCTCAAAGTTCTTCCCTTTGGAACAAACTGTGTTACACCAATGAGGGGGAGAGAAAGGTAGACACTTTAGAAGTTAGTGTGATAACTCTCAGTATTTGTAAGTGAAGGACTATAACTTCAAACATTTTATTCAAGTTCTGGCTCCTCACATTACAACTGGGTGACATTATAGCAAGTTATTTAATGTTTCTGTGCTGTGATTTTCCTTCACCTGCAAAATGGGCTTAATGATTATGACCATCTAACAAGGTGTTGAGAGGATTCAGTGAGTGGATATACGGAAAGTGCTGAGCACTTGACATCTAGTAAATACTTGCTATGGCCCCTGTGGCTTTGCTCTGTTGAGGTGACACAAAAATGAAAAAAAAAAAAAGATAAGGATACATACAGAAAAGCTGGAATTAGATGGGCTGCTGCCTTGGGTAGAGACACAATATCAATGTAGCTTATCTCAAGTATGTTTACTATATAGACGAGCCAATAATAATCCCACACCAGCAGGTGTCATGGAACATAAAAAATGAGGATGTTGTGAATTTCTTACAGCATACCAGGTATTCTATAGTATAAGGTCAACTCTGTACAACTCCTATGTGAGGAATGAGACAGACAGGATTGTCCCCTTAGCCAGATACTGCTCCAACCTTGTTGGTTCAGATCTGTTCTGACATGGCCTTGCTTATGTCAATTCTCTTGCATGGCTGTGCTCATACTAAGTGCTTCTCTTATAATTCTACTTTATGGCAGATGCTCTCCATAAGTGCTTAAGTGCTTAGTGTATTATTATTACAGTTTGCCTGCGTGATTGCTCATAATGACCATTAAACAGCTTAAGGGAACAAGGGTTTTATTGTCTCTTATGATTACTGGCTATAGTTCTTAGTCTAGCTTGATGGGAGAGCACACACCAACACCAGGGCCAAGGGAACTGGCCACACCATCAACACATAATGGTTGAGAGAGGGACAGTCCTTACTTGTCAGACCAGCATGTCTAGCCAAGTACACACAAAGATGCCAACAACTTCAACCAACCCTCTGTCTTTTACTCCAGAGCCTAATCCCATCCACCATAGGTTGGGCCCACCCCATCAGCTAGACAGTTTCCTTCAGGCTTGTTCTGGGCACAGCTCAATCACTAATTCTCCACAAATGTGCCCAGAGCTCAAACCCTCAACTGTCAAATTGATACCTATGCCTAATTATGACAATGATGATTTGTACTTGTTTCTTAAAACATGAGAAGTCAAAGTCTTGAATGAAGTAAACACAGATATAGGATAAGAATGATCTGAAAGAAAGTTTTTTTTTTTTTAATAGAGAACAAGTCAGATAGTGTCATACAAAGGTAAGTTCCTAGTGGTCCCAGCATTCTGACACCATTTTTGAAAAGTGCTTTGTGTCCTTTGCATTCATTAAGGGCAAGTGTCCTGTCTGAGTGCTCTCATGATGAATTCAGAGCATTCTCATGATGCATAGCAATAGAGGTTGATAAAGCATGGATGACATTCATATAAAGGCATGATAGAGCTATGTTTATCAGCTTCATATGGAATCAGTTTTGTGGCTATACATAGGCATGCCATGAACATTAACAAAAAATTTAGTATTTTTGTGTTGCTTTTTACTTCAAGTCTTTTTATACCAGGTTTCTCCTGCCATGCTTTCAATATATAAGTCTGCTTACTGTATCAATGTTGAACCATAAACATTTTGTTCCATAAAAGTAATGGTGGTACATCCTTAGCCATCAGGGAAATGCAAATCAAAACTTCCCTGAGATATCATCTCACCCCGGTCAGGATGGCAAAAATCCACAATACAAACAACACCAACTGCTGGAGAGGATGTGGAGAGAGGGGAACTCTCCTACATTGCTGGTGGGAATGCAGGCTCATACAGCCACTCTAGCAAGCTGTCTGGAGATTCTTAAAGAAATTAAAAATTGAAATGCCATATGACCCTGCTATTCCACTTTTGGGAATAACCCCCCATACAGCAAAAATTCACCTTGATAGCACAAGCACGACTATGTTCATAGCAACACTGTTTACAATAGCAAAGTCATGGAATCAGCCCAAATGTCCAACAGTTGACGAGTGGATAAGGAAACTGTGGTACATCTACACAATGAAGTACTACTCAGCCATCAAAAATGATGAATTAATGGAATTTGCCGGGAAATGGATGTCATTAGAAACAATTATATTACATGAAGTATCCCAGACCCAGAAAATTAAGTGCCATATGTACTCCCTAATAAGTGGCTCCTAGTACCAAACCCACCTAGAGACACTCAAGGATAAATCTCTGTAATACCTACAGTAATTGCAAGGAATATGAACAGGAGGGATGTGGTAGGAGGGCCTCACCAGAAACAAGGAGAGAAGGGACCATGTTACAGCAGAGAAAATAAGCCACCATCAAGGACTGCAAATGAGTAATGAGACATCTGGTTAAGTTCACAGACTTTCATTCCTGATCATTTACAACTGATGGGGTATGATCTCACCAGAAGGGGAGGGCATATAGTCTGGCAGATAAAAGGTAACCATTTTGCAAATGGGTGATTGACCCCTCCCTCACTGCGGTTTCCTACCTTTATTACATCTACCTTTGAATATACTCTTATAACAAGACTCTAGTTTAACAGCTTTTTATCTCTGGCCAGGGGATGACATCCAATACCCATCAGGATGGAGTGAAGGGCATTGTAGGAGCAGCAAAACTGGAAAAAAAATCAACAAACCATAATCCAGAACATCAGAGACTCTATATCAACTACCTGGAACTAGGCCAGCCTAATCTCTCCCCATCCAGAAGCTCAGGGAAATTTGCAGAAGAGGGGGCAGTAAGATTGTAAGAGCACAAGGATGGGAGGAACAATGATATGCAAGATACTCCACACAAGTTAGGGCCGAAGCAATCATAATTGGACTTTGCATACCCTGCGCAATGTCCAACACACTATTGACCCCTCAAATTCTAGGATTTGCTAAAGGCACTAAGATCCTTGGAGGCAAGGGATTGACAGCCACAGTAGTGTTTCTATGCTTAAGGGGAACACAGGAAAGGGTTCTGGGAAATGCCACTGGATCCTTGCACCTCATGGAGAGGAGGACCCAGAGGAGAGTCTGGCATGCACATTAAAGGATGCTCTGGGGATGGGAGGGGAAGGCACTTGGGGGATAGGGAGGGAGGAGGGAGGGGAGGGGGCATAGGGCGGTGGGAGGTTGGAGGGCAGAAGGGGACTGGTGTACCTGTTAAAGTTGTATGAGTAGAAATAAAAAAAAAGTAATGGTGGTAGTTGTCCTACAATTTCCTAAACAAGAAAGGGCAGCAGTTTCAAGATTAATCTTTACCAAGACAACAAATAGGGGCTTCTAATTTTAAGATGAATCTAATTATCTGTTTCTTTGTCATCAAGCAGTGAATGTATACATACACATAAAGACTTCACCAACACAGGAAGGGACAGCACAGGACAACTTCTCATATCATTATAAGCCGCAAGCACTAGAAGCCAAGTAATTCACAATGCCCCACCTGCCCCTCCTCCTCTCGACATTTCTGCAGAAGAGAAAGAAATGCTACTTGTTTACCTAGCGCTATGGGAGAGAAAGGTATACTGTGTATGGACAAATGGGTTCAGATTTTAAACTGCAGCTTTAATGTCTTGTCAGCTTCTACCTGGTAACTTCACTTTTTCCAGATAAAAACATAACAGAAAAAAATGTTATTTCAGGAATGAAGTGTTTTGTAGATATCTGAATCAACAACATAGCATTTTAAATTTCAATTCTAGCCTAACTAAAAATCGGAAGAAACAGTTAGAATGGGTATCTAAATATAAACTCTAAAATGTAAAAACCATCAGCAATGCAATGATTAATAGAGCATAGGTAAGCTTTTTTTTGCTGTAATGCATATTTCCTTGAAAAATATCACACATTTAACTGAATAGTAAACCTATAGCAGTTTACATGCAAATAAACCTCTATTTTTGTGGTTTTGAATTTTTTCCTTTTCAATGTGTTTATGGTACATATTTTCTCTTTACCAAGCATTTTAATTTGATGTTATTTATGATTACTCATACACTGCTAATATTGCCACCATATTGATCACTTGATTCAGATGGTAGAAGATGGGCGCTGGCTAGCCCAGTGAGTATCCCACCTGTCCAGTGGGACCTGGCTGGCTTGGCTGTTTGCCACCACGACAAATGGTATTTGTAATTCTTCATGACATTCTAATTTCAAAATTCCTTGACAACAGTGTTTGTACTTTGAAAAAATTGTTTTATTTTCCAAGGCACAAAACATTCTGCTGTTCTGCCTTAAGAGTTTGAAAAAAACATTTGTTTAATGTAGAGAAAAACAAAGAATCATAACTGTCCTTTAGTCACGCCTGTGGTCACAAATGACAGAAAAGATCATTGTCTACTACTCTTCAGCCATCATTTTCTTCAATGAAGAAAAACACACAGTTGGAAGTCTAAAGGAACTTACAGACTCAGTTACTCGAGAACTTGGTAAAAGTTAACTCGAACATATTTTTAAATTTTGACCCTCTCTCCTGAACCTTTACAAAGATGTCTACCCAAGTAGCCTAGATTATCTTATCAGTGAACACACTTATTATCATTTATATATGTATAAATGGAAAATCAAAAATTTTACTTGTCTTTTACTTAAAAGCCCTTAAAATCTTCCACTGAAATTTATTGTAGGAGAAAATGCAAATGAATACCTAAGAACATAACTGTTTCTTTTTATTCCTATTTAACCTTCCTGTGTCTACATAGCAATAATGTACAAAATTACAAGTTATTTAGCTAGTAAGTGCTCTTTCCACTTATGGGACTTGAATATTTTAACTATTTTTTTTTTTAAAGATTCAGCTTAAAGAACTCGGACTGCATTCTGCTTATGGTATTGAGTTCCTGCAGCTGTATAAGGCCTCCATTATTGAATTAACTGGGATTATCTCAGAGAAGTCCCAGAGGCCACTGGATAAAATAAGATGTGCCAAAGAGAAATTGCATTTGTACATAGAATACAGCTCTTAATATCAAAATAATTTGAGCTATACGTAAAATGTTAGTGAGCAGGAACACATGCATTGTGTAGAAGTACTCATTCATTGTGCATAGAAGAAATATTTCTCACAAAACAGAGATATGGGAAGCCCTTATGTAGATTAACCTTAGAGTCTTCGTATATGAGTTCTTTTGAATATCCTGTACAGATTAACTAGAAATGGGGCATTAATAGTTTTCAAAGAATGGATATGAGAAATTCCAACTATATATATATATATATGTATGTACACTCATATGTATATTTATAGTACAAGTAAAATAGCAAAATGTGACATCTTTAACATTTCAGTTTAATTTCATTGTATTTCAATGCATAATAAATGCTCTATTAGAAGTTATTGATTTGAGCATAAATGAAAACATTATGGTACTTCACTAATCATAGGTTAAACTTAAATCTTTGTTTCAAGTAGAAATCAAAGAGCTTGTCCAAATGTTATTGTAGTTAATTTTTTTTTCAGTTTTGGGTATAAATAATATTGTTATTATAATTCAAAGTTATTTTTTCAGTATTGAGTATAAAATATTTAAGATATACAGAAAATGTAAGCATAAGACCTTATAACCACACCCAATCTTCAGGGTCTCAACTATTTCTTAATTTCTTTTTTAAAAAAGAAATGCTAGAAAATAACTGCCTTACCAAAATTATAGCCCTTCAAACTTGGTATATATTTCTCCTGTGCATTTTGAAACTATTTTACTATGTATTCATGTATCTAGGATTTCCTTTTCTACAAAAATTATTCACTGAAGTTTTTTCCATGTTGCTACAGGAATACTCTTTATTAGCAGATGAAATGAAAAATTGATGATTTTGTCAAATAATATCAAGAATATATGTGAATGAAAATAGTTCTAAGCCCTGGGCACAGAGAGAGAACCTGCAGGAACTTTCTAGTTGATGGGGAAGGCCCATCCCAGGGTAGTGAGACCAAGCCTTGAACAGGTGAATAAAATACAGAGAACTGGTTGAAAAAGTTGGCATCCTTGTGTATACTTGGCCACACATGCTGGTCTGGGAAGTAAATATTGGCCCTCTCTCAGCCATTATGTGGATATGGTGTGGCCAGTTCTCTTTGCCATTTTGTGATGGTGCATGTTTTCCTGCCAAGCTGTATTAAGAACTATTATTGGACAATCATAGAATAAACCCTTTTTTTCCTTAAGTGGTTTTGTCATGACTTTATCAGCAATGTGAGGTGAGTTGCAACACTGAACATTAGGCCAACCTCTGTTTGCTGTTAACTCAGGAAAAAAGAAAGAAGTATTAGACACAGAAATAGTAGGAGTTGGGAGGGAATTCCAAAGTTTCAAAATACATATTTATAACCATTCACTCCTTTCTGACCATTGCCCAGGAGTAAGCCAAAGATGAAATGGGCCAGTTTTTCAGCACTGTTGATTCAAACACACAGTGTGACACCGATCACACCTAGATTGTTCCTTACTTTGTGCCAGTCCATAGTGGGTATAGTACCTTGCGTCATGTCTACCTAGAGAATGTGGGATGACAAGTTGCTTGCTTCCAGTTAGTCTTATAAGAAAACATACCCTGACAAAGATGTCTACTGGAGCATCCTAGATTAATTCATCAACAAACGCAATTTCTTTTTCTGTTTATTATGGAACAAGACTGTTCTTATTCTGTCAGCCTACAGTTTGTCAAGAATATCAGATGCCTACATTTAACTATAGGCCAAGAGTCATCAAAATATATCATGCCTGCTGTTCAGAACTATTGTCTAAGGGACTCCTTGTAGTGTCAGATCCTTACTAGCATCTTCTGTCACTCCTTGTAGTGACGGATCCTTACTAGCATCTTCCAGTCTGTCACTGAGGATAGGTAGTTGCTGCTTCCAAATGTGTACCATCAGCTTCTAATGTACATAAATAGCCAGTAACGTGGTTCAAACATGTAGAGAAAGGTGGGTTAAGAGGCCCTATGGAGCATTAACTTTGCTCATGTGGCTGAGTGAAGGACAAGGATGCATACAACACGATATCTGCTACCTTTTCATGGAATATGAAAGTGATGCTGGAGCTGGACTTCCTGCGCTTTTTTATGCCATTTACATTTGACCGGTAAGGCCTTTGACTATTCAACATTACTACATTACTACATCACTAATCGTCAAGTTAGAGCTGAACTGCATCAAAATGGGAAAGGTAGGCAGATGTGTGAAGACTTTTCCTAGGGAGATGCCACACAATCATCTATCCATAGGAGTTCCATGACAGACCAAAATAATGATAAACCAATCAGTTTATTGGCTAATTTATAGGAGCAGGGGTGAAGATTTCTGGCAGGAACAAATAATTTGATGGCAGCTCACTAAAGCATGGCTCATGACTATCTCATGGCTATCTAAGTGATCTCTCTTCTCTCTCTGCTTTTCTCTCTCTCTCTGTCTCTCTGTCTCTCTGTCTCTCTGTCTCTCTCTGTCTCTCTCTCTTCTTGACTGCTCTGTATCTTGTTCTAACTGAATGGCCTGACTGTTCAGCAGTCTCCTTTAAGCTTCTTCACTGTCTGGGAATTTCTTTCAGACTGCTCTTAACTTCTGGGAAGTCTCTGCTATGGTTTGAATATAAGTTGCCCCCCGCAGGCTCATGTGTTTGAATACTTGATGTTGTTTGGCACCTTTAGGAGGTAGAAGGACCTGTTGGAGTAAAGGACATGATGGGGGATGAACCTGGAGGCTGGTTAGTTCCTCTCTGCTTCTGGGAGAAATTTGCTCTCTCAGCCTCCACTATGGACGTGACCTAACCCCATCCATCCAGCTTCTGCTGCCTGCCATGCTTTTTCCACTATAATGGACTGTAGCTCCCTCTAGAATTGTAAGCCAAATAAATCTTTCTCCCTTTAAGCTGTTTGAATTTTGGTGGTGTCTCACAGAAGTAAAAAGAGAAATTTTTACAGAAATTGGTACCAAGAAGTGAGGTGTTGCTGTAAGAATAAGAGGATCCAGTATCAAAAAGTGAGGTATTGCTGTGAAGGTGCGAGAACTTGGAACCAAGAAATAGAGAAGTATAGTCACTGCTGTGATATGGCTTAGATTGCTTGTTGGGTGAACTATGAAGAACTTTGTGTCTTGGAGATGGGACCAAAGGGGTCATTCTAGTGAGAGCTTGGAAGAGATTAATTTTGTGAGAGCTGCTGACAGTGGAAGCCCAACTTATGATGGTTCAGATGAGGGGGGCAGTCTGTATTGGGAACTTGATGAGGGAAAAATAGAGTGACGCATTGGCAGAGAGTTTGATCAAGTTTTGCCTGTGTCCTGATGGTTTGCCTGAAGTTTAGTTTGAGTATTTGGCAGAGGAAGTTTCAAGACAATGTAGTCTTGACAGTGTGGCATGGCTAATTTTTTAGTGTTCTTGTTCACAGTTATGATGAAAATGAGCAAGTAATCAGGCAAAAAGAAATGAAAACCATGAGGTTTGATGAGAAAAAATGTGAAGACGAGTTTAAAGAAGATAGACAGCCAAATGGTGGCTGTTGTTAAAGAGATCAGCTCCATTAGTGAATAAATGTCTGTTTTCCACTTGTATAATAGAAGAGGCTGCACTTTCAGGGAAAAATCTTCACAGAGGGCTCCTACCCATAAGAATGCAAATTCTTTTGGAAGGGAACAGCTGAAAGGCAAAGCTCCAAAGGGATATTCTGTTTTGACTCCTCTAAAGCAAAGACCCAAGATAGATTCCACCCAGTGTCAGCACAGAGAAGCCAAATCAACTGAAATTCAAGGGGACCTAAAGCTGCACAAAATCTGGCAACACTTTTCTTGTGGTACTTGTTTTTAGAGGCATTAATAATACAAGAGTGAGGCGGTCATAAATTCCTGTTTTGATGTTTCAGATAATAGTTGAATTCAGGCAGTGTATGGTAGGATTAGAGAACCCGCAGAAAGGCCTAAGAAAGGTATTTTGTGCATGGAGTTAAAGCCTGGTTGGCCATTGAGACATAAAGATGTTAAAAGAAAGCTATGCCTCATGGGAGGAGTCAACCTAAGAGAATGGATAAAAGGAGTCAACCCAAGAAAGCGATGTGTTCTGTGGGCAGAACTGGAAGGGTGAAATCAAAGCATTTTGGAATGGAGATGATTTCAACAAAAGGCTGAACTTGGAGCTGCAGGATTTGGAGCTTGTCCTGCTGATTTTGGTCTTATCATGGACTGACTTTTGCTGGGTATCTCCCATCCCTCCCTTTTGGAATGGGAATATTTACTTTGCTGTCTTTTGTCTTTAGATTTACAAGAAGCTTTTGTCCCTTGGACTTTTAGACTGTGTTGGAACTATTGATGCAGTCTATGGGATTTTTGAAATTCAACTGAGTATGGCCTGCATCATGAGATGGCCATGAGCCTGTGGGGGCTAGGCGTGAAGTCATGGTTTGAATATAAGGCTCATGTGTTTGAATCTCTAGTTGCTGTTTGGGAAGATTATGGTACTTTTGGGAGGTGCAGTCTTGCAGAAGTAAGGCATATTGCAGAGGATCTATGACATTGAAGTTGGTTAGTCCCTCCCTGATTCCAGGAGAATTTTGATTTCTTAGTTTCCATGATAGACATGACTTAAGAATCTTCTATCTTCTGCCTGCTATACCTTTTCTGCCACTTTGGAATAATAAGCCAAATAAACCTTTTTTTCTCCTTTTTGTTGTATTTGGGTATTGTCTCATGGCAACACAGAGAGTAACCATTGTAGTCTTTCCCTTTTATCTGTTTGGTTGGCAAGAAAGGCTCTTCCTCCAGGCTGTTATTTTTATCCTAGAGGGTGCCTCTCCCTAGTCAAATCTTTTTAGTTTTAGGAACCTCCTGAGCCTCCAGGGTTGTTTACTGGTTGAGACTGGGGCAATATTCCAGATGACTACCTAGAGGAAAAATGCCACACAACAGTGACCGAAGAATTAAGAGTCTTGTCATGGATCAGATATTTAGTTTCAGCAAGAGTTTAGTAACAGATTGATAGCTCCCCCTTTTCCAATTGCACCAGGTATATTTTTTCTTACGATTTTGTGGTTGATGATTTTTATGTACATGCAGTGATTCTTGGTAAGACACATCAGAGAACACACACACACACACACACACACACACACACACACACAGAGGAGCATACATACAGCCTGCCCTTCCTTCCTTCCTTCCTTCCTTCCTTCCTTCCTTCCTTCCTTCCTTCCTTCCTTCCTTCCTTCCTTCCTTCCTTCCTTCCTTCCTTCCTTCCTTCCCTCTTTCCCTTTCCTTCTTTCTTCCTTCCTTCTTTCTTTCTTCCTTTCTTCCCTCTTTCTCTCTTCTTTCTTTCTTTCTTTCTTTCTTTCTTTCTTTCTTTCTTTCTTTCTTTCTTTCTTTCTTTCTCTCTCTCTCTCTCTCTCTCTCTCTCTCTTTCTTTCTTTCTTTCTCTCTTTCTTTCTCTTTCTCTCTCTTTCTTCCTTTCTGATAAGGATCAAACCCAGGGCATTGCAATGCTAGGCAGACACACTATTCTAGTCCTTGCATTTTCAAGACATGATATCACTATGTACCTGAGGCTAGTATCAAACTTACGATTTTCCTTCTTTAGCCTTCTGAATGTTGTAATTACAGGAGTGCATTACCTCCACCTAATTGTGTATTTTGCTTTTTTAATATTTAGTCTATGTTCCTGAGCAGATCATAAATTTAAGTGGTCCTGCCTCCTCAGACTCCTGAGTAACTGGGAATGCAGGCATACCATAGCAGCTAAATTCAGACATATAATATATACCCATTCCATTGTATAATCAGTTAACGAAAGTCACAATAACATATACAGCACATAGGAGAGCATAAAGCCTTAGTCTATGCTATAATTCTTCTCTGTAGACTTTGCCTGAGCTCTGTCAGTTGAATTCAGCTATTTTCCCTTTCAGAGAAATCTACACCAAGGACTTTAGCACATGTATGTCAGGGGTTCAGTAGCAGTAACCAAAGCTCATGGTGTCTTTTGCTGGAAATTGGAAGGACAGGCCTGGTTCAGACACATATTTCACTTTTCTCTTTTTTCTTGAGACATTATCTCATGTATCCATGTTGGTCTTGAACTTGCTTTGTAGTCCAAGATGACTTTGAGCTCCTGAGCCTCCTACTTTCACCTCCTGAGTTCTGGGATTACAAGAATGCGCCATCATACCCTGTTTATGTGATACTGAAGACTGACTTCAGGGTGTGCTTTTGCATATGGATGTATTCACAAGAGGGTCCTTGAATGTATGTGGCTATGTAGATGTAAGGTGATATGAAGTATCATCCTGAGTTACTCTTATACCTTATTGTTTTGCTCTGGGGGTTTCCAGACTCCATCTTCCAGGGGCAGAATTACATGCTGCCATAATATCTGCATTTTCTACATGGGATGTGGGGATCTGAACTCAGGTCCTTTTGCCTGTGAGGCAAAGGCTTTAACCAGCTAGCCATCTCTCCAGCCATGCTCTCCATGTACTTATTTGATAAAACAAACAGATAGACCCTAATATTTTATGAAAACTACATTATGTTTTAATGTTTCTTAATAGTTAAGAAAAGGCTAAAACGCCTGCTCCTTCTTTCATCAAACATATTTTTCCTATTTATCCTGTGTATTTTCCTTTGAAATTCATACCTTCATGAAATTCTGTGGTACTTTCAGTGTATTTAAGTTGATTAACTTTGCCATTTCACAAAACGTACCTCAAAATGCACCTGTGTTTTTTGTTTTCATTTGTGCTGATTTTTATTCTACATGTATGGACAGTTGTATCCATGGATGACCAATTTTACAGGGAAGTGATCTAATATTTATAATAATTCACTTTTGATATAATGGTTTTTCAAAACTTCACATAATTTTCCTGGAATGGAAAATTTTGGACAATCTGCAGGTAAAAAGTAAGTATTATAACTTTCCTTCATCTTCTGGAGTTTAACATTATGTTGAGCAAGAGTTGATCAGAATATGGCATAAAATTTTAAAAAAAGACATTAGATGCCATTTAACATACTGGAATAAATAATACTGCCACCTTTAGGTAGTCAATTTATTTGATGTGTATAATCACATTATACAATCAATCTCAGTGTAATCATATTAATTTACCTCTAAAACTTTAGCATTTCTGATAGCTTGATTATCACTTAACTGGTTTTCCTTTCCTTATCTGTGGTAAAATAATACTATATTACAATATTATAGGGAGTAATTTCAAAGCATCTAAGATAGCTAGTACATTTGAGAAGGTTCTCTTTTTATTAATGTACATTAATTTTTATAAAAAGTTTTAATGTGATATTTCCATATATTTATCTGATGTGTTAGGACCATATTTACCATATTAGTTTTTTTAACTTCCACATCCTCAGTTAATCCCCTTTCAGTTTCTCATCTTTCTTCCTTATTCCTTTCCAGTTTTTACATCTGAAAAAAATGACTAGTTTTTGGAGGATTTGCCTTATTTCACTCAATATGATGAGCTCCAATTTCATCCATTTTTATGCAAGTTAAATTTTATTCTTCTTAATGACTCAATAAAACTCTGTGTTGAGCCTAGATTTAGATTAAAAAAAGCTGTGCACTATGACAGAAAAGAGGAGCAGCTTTTAATGTGAATATGGGATCAATGGGACTATGACTATTTTATTGAAGCAGGCCCTATCACACACCAACAAGAAGTATTGTTGAGTGTGAGTTCTTATTCTGTAATATATAGTATTCTGAATTTGAGAACAATCATATATGTTTTATCTATCTATCTATCTATCTATCTATCTATCTATCTATCTATCTATCTATCTATCATCTATCGTGTGTCGTGTGTGTGTGTGTGTGTGTGTGTGTGTGTGTGTATATTAGAAGGCACCTATGTGCCCGAGGAGGCCCAAAGGTGACTATAGGAAACATTCTGGCTTTTTCTACTTCCTTTTTACTTTGCTCTGGGATTTCCCAGGCTCTGCTTTCCAGAGCCAAAAGTGCAGGCCATCATTATTTCTGATTTACATTTTAATGTGGAATCTGTGATTTGAACTCAGGTTCTTCTGCTTTTGAGGCAGAGTCTTAACTCCTGATTCAGCTCTAGCTCCCATATATGTTTTATATTTATTTATTTTAGTGTGTGTGTGTGTGTGTGTGTGTGTGTGTGTGTGTGTGTGCATCAGAGAGTACTATGTGTCCCTGTGAAAGACCAAGGGTGACTTCGGGAATCATTCTGGATTGCTTCTACTTTCTTCTTGCTTCACTCTGGGATTTCCCAGGCTCCCCCCACCAGAGCCACAGCTATTTCTACCTGGCATTTTTACATGGGATCTGGGTTCAGAATTCAGAACCTTTTTTTTAACTCTTTTAACATTTTTTATTATCTCTGCTCATACAAACTTAATAGGTACACCGGTTCCCTCCCTCCCTCCTCCTTCCCCCTATTCCCCCTGCTCCCCCTCCCCTCACCCCTCCCTCTCCACTCCCCAGTGCCTCCCCTCCCCCAATCCCCAGAGAATCCTTTAATGTGCATGCCAAACTCTCCTCTGGGTCCTCCTCTCCGATGACGTACAAGGACCCAGCAGCATTTCGGAATTCAGAACCTTAAGGCAGAGTTTTAACCCTGAGCCATCTTTCCACCTCCATATATGTTTTTAAGTGAGGAAAACTACAAAATGCACATAATATTAAATGTGAAATTTGACGAATTGGAGAAAGTTCCTTTGTGACCCCTCTGCCTAATCCCCGTCTCCTGGTCACCCACTATTCTATTATCTATGAACATAAGTTGATTTCATGCGTTGTGAACTTCAGATAAGTTGAATCATGGTAACTGACTTTAAGTGATTTTAAGTGATTATAAACACAGTTAACTCACAAACTGGCTGTATTTTGATGTATACAACTACTCCAATATAATTTTAAAATTCTAGATTCTCTTCTATGCAAATTTATACATTTATAAAATTTTAAAGAAAAAGTTCCCATTTCCTGATTCTACATTGCACAATAATCTCCATTTTTCCTTAAATTCATTATTAAAGTCAGGAAAAACCTGGGCTTTATTAAGGAAGAGGATCTGAAGGTTGATGTATATGTTCTTGTATTGTCAATGTATACATTCTAGGATAAACTAGAAGATGGAAATCATTCTTTTGAGTTATTTCTTAGTCATCAAACTCAAAGGATAAGAGGTAAAACTTATCTGCGTGTTATATGTTAATTCTTCAGTAGAGAATATGTCTCCGTATTTGGTCAAATAAGTTCTATAACTTCACAGAAATAGAAATTTGTGGAGTCAAAGTGCAGAAGTTAGGGCAGTCATACATGTGGAGGACTGGTAAAGTAGTGATGGATGAAACACAATCATTTTAGCTTTCTAAACTGGAAACTGGAGCAATTTGGAAGTATAGGATAGTAGCATCATCTTTTCATAATTGTAGCTATTGGCAAGGTCACAGAAGTTGGGAGTGATGTCTTTTAAAAATTATTTGGCAAGCATGCAGTAAACTCAGAGAGCAACTTTTGGAGTCGATTTTCTCCTTTTACTATGTGGGTTCCAGGGATTCAACTTGGGTCAGTTTTGCACAGCAAGCGCCTTTACCTTCAGAACTATCTTGCTGGACCAAATACAATGTAGTTTTTAAGTTCTAAGCTGGATTGTTAATGAACATGACATGTAAATTCAACAGAAATCTAATGAAGATACTTGTTTTAATATTTTACACTAGATGTCTCAGAGGATAAAGATTCTTCATTGTGCATCCTTACAGGATGAGTTCTGAACTAAGGTTTCAAAAATGCAAATAAGAGACTGGCAAGGAAACCACAAATATTCTTAGAATATATTTGTGATTTCATTAGAGGAAACTACTAAGATGTAGATCTTTGGCAGTGTGTAGTCAGTAAAGAAGAGAACCCTAATCTTAAGTTTGGGGGTTCTCTCCAACTAAGATGTGAGCTTAGGCCTTTTGTCCTTGGAGAATCCAAGAAGCTAGCTAGGTGTGCTCCAAGTATGGCCGATTCTGAAGACCTTGCTATCTTGAGGAGAGATATCTACAGTTCATTGAGTGGATGCATGAGTGGCTTTTGGAAAAGTTTTTTTTTCCCCTCTAAACTAAAATCTGTCTATCAACACGAGTTGCATATCTGCATAATTAAAAAATCAAACGGTGTTTAACAGTCTATGTTGCCAGTCTTTCTTTCCATTTACTCCTTTTCCTATCTCCACTGCACCATTTTGGTAACTACTCTATGGTATCTTTGTGTATCTGTTCACTGGTTCGTTATGCAAACATGTTTTCTTCTCTCTTGTTTAAAAAGTAGCAAACTCTATACATTGCTCCATTGCTGCATTACAGAAAATCTAGTAAAGCATTCTGGCAGTTTTCCATATCAATATGTAGCAGTTTTGATTTTATGATTTTTTAAATACAGAGAATTCTATTGTGTAGATTTATCATAATTTATCTATATACGCCTTTAAAGATGGGCCTTTTTCTTGTAATTTAACCAAAATTAGTACATGTACAAATTTTAGCATGCAAAGTGGGTTCATATTTACAGAGAGGGAACTTGTTTGTAAACATTGAAAACCCATTTCACATGGAATATTTGTGTAATATGTGATTGAAGGAAACAATTTTGTTTCTAAATATTACTGCTAGGAATGAACATGCATGTGATATACTTAGCAACATCAGCAGGAAACTTTGGGATGAGTATCTGCACAGCATGGCTTTACCCATTAGTAGAGTTGTATGCTCTGTGCATCAGTATAGCAGGGACACACCAAATTGTCTTTGGGAAATGAATAAGATATCTCTAAGGAAATGAAAAAAGCACAGATTGTAGTCATAAGAAAATCAGACTTTGTTTCCCCTGGTGTTATGGAGTGTAGTTGAGCAATGTTTGGGAGGTATAGAGATTCTGATCTTCTCAGTGATTAACACCTTCAAGGACCTTAACTGAGCTTTCAGTAATTAACTTCTACAAGGACTTTCAGAGCAACTCCAGTGACAGACCCAGTGGGTTATGGAAAAATCAATGTTTAAAGAGAACAAATGGAAAATATTATTTCATTTGCCAGAGCTGATGCTTGCTGATTCTAAACCCTGACTTCCCAAAATATGAGGTAAAAAAATGTAACCTGTTGAGTTACCTGTTGAGTTAACCTGTTGAGTTAAGCTGAAATGGAAAATTACTGAAATCACAAAGGTGTACAAGTGAGAACATTTTAGAGACTCCATCCCATCCACAGCCTGCACCTGTTATGGCCTTCTGCAGTCAGCCTGACTACTGAAAGTAGCCATTGCTTCTGCTTCTAGAAAGCTCTGCTTCATTGGCTCTACCACTGCCCTGTTATAGTATAAAACAAAAGTGCAAGCTGAACTCATGGCTGGAGTCCTTGAAGAGCGATCTTTGTTCCAGACCACTGGTGAATTAAGCTCTTTTCTTGCATCCTAATTGATGTCTGAGAAATTATTCCAGAGTAACTACTGCAACAAATATTAAAACTTTGTTACAGCATCACTGAGTAGTTTAAATCAGATAATTCACATCGAGTTCATTGCAGAGAATCCTTTGTGTATATGCTAGTGTCTTTGCCTCTACCTATCAGCTTTAGCTTCTGTGTTTTAGGTCACCCAGCCACTGTGATTCTGGACTCATTCTCCTTTAACATAAGAGAATGAGAACCAGTCAAGGGATCTGACAAGGATCCTGCATCATTGGCTTTGGAGAAAATGTTCTATCCTTTGAATTTTTTCACTGGTAGTGAGTGTGGTCTCCCTTTATGGTCCTTGCACTGAGTTACTAGATCCAAAGGTCATAATTTCCATTTGGCTAAGAGCAAAAGGTGACTGCTTTGACAGGAAGGGTCTTCCTTGGGTCTGCTGCAGATGTGACCAAACTGTAGTGGCTAGAGATGCCCCCAAACATGAAAAGTACTTGTTTTATGGCATTTATCCTCTGGGGATAGCTTACTACTATCTTAAACTTTGCCTCTAGTCTAAGCTAAGGATCATATTGTGTAATGGTTTGAAACATCCCATCCTGGAAAAAGGCTCCTCAAGTAAACAGCTCTTTAAGAAGAGGAAATTCCTAAAACTAACAAGCTTTGGGGGAAGGACTCCCTCTGGGATGTGGAAAAGCAGTAAACAACAGCTTCAAGAAGAGACTCTCCTGAATGCCAAGCATGCTGAGCAATCAAATAATTTGAAAGGAGTCCACAGAACAGCCAAGAAATCTGAAGAAGATTCTGGAACACATGGTAGAGACCCTCTTAGCAAGTCATGCAGCAGGGTTGCAGCTTCTGTGAGTTTTATTCATGCTGGGTTGCGTTTTCTAGTGATGTACCCAGCTGCCTTTTGAGTCATCCCTGCTCCAGGAAGTCACCCTCACCGCCACTTCTGTAAGTAATCCCAATAAACTTGGTTTGACAAATTGGAATTTGGTGTAATGTTACTTTGATCTGCTGTCAGATTCCTATCTGGGGTAGAAACACAGGGTGATATTTCCCAAAGAAAAGTGTTCATACAGCATTACTTTATGGCCTTAAATCACACACTTTATCCTGTATGCTTTTCTAACCCCTTCCACCTTAATCAAAAGTGCCCAGGGTGAAAGAGGAAAAATGAAAAAATAATCTCATTTTTTTTGTGGAGATATTTTAGGAAACAGGAATAGTTAGAATTCTGAGAAGATACTTCTGGGGATAGTTCTCTTTCATTCCTGGCTCTTGATTAGAAGTTAATCTTTAAGAGTAACATAGTTCCCATAGTAATATGCAAACAAATGGAAAAATAGTGTTTTTAGGTCACCAAGTACAAATTGAGATTCACAATCCTTCATGGATTCCATAATGAATTTCAATAATTATATATCCAAAAGCCACCGAAATAAAGACATCATGTCCAGTTTGGTCTTGGGGGGGCATAAGATACAATCCTGCAGCCATTGGTAGGTTAGTCCATGTCTGTGTCCTATTTACCTGCATCTCTTCTAGCCTATTAATATGCTTGGATACCATTCATCTTTAAGAAAACAAACCAATAAACTAACAAAATCCAATTTCCTTTGGACTTCAACCATGCTAGCCACTGAAGACAGCTCTCTTGTTTTAATGATCAAAACTTTGATAATCTATATTTGATGTGAATTTTGATAATTCACATTTAGTCTGTATTTGATGCCTGAAATTTCACAATACCTGTTAAACAACTTCATGGTCTGTCTTGACTTTCATTGAAGTTTGCTAAAAGTATCTCTGAGCTGTCCCTCAGAACACCAAAGTACTTTCCATTATCTTCCCCCTTTATAGCCCTACATAAAGTCTTTGACATTGTTGAACATTTATATTTTCTTGAAACCTTTCTAAAGGCCTGGAATGCTTGAGTCTTCCTTTTGTCTGGCTGCTCATTCTTGACCTCTTTACTTCTTTCATCTCTGCAGCTATTTCTTTCTCTACATTCTCTCTTCTCCTAGATGAGTTCAGTGACAGGTATAGCTTCACTCTGCTTGTCACACTCAAAGATTTATCTTTGGCATTAATGGGTACCCTGAGTTTAAGTCTATAATTATGATACTCATATATGTAAGTCCAAATCAACATACAGAACACTGAAGTACCTATCTTCCACTGGAGAAACTGACTTTTCCATTTACAATTTGGATGTTATCAGGAAACTAATCACTTGAGTTTAAAACAGTAAACTTTCATAATTTTCTGTGTACCATCAGACCAACCATTAGCCTAACAATTAACCAAATTCTCAAAATTCTACTTTTTAAGTTATTCAACTGATTTCTTAAGTTCCAGATGTCTTAATTTGCAGTACCTAATCAAGCTATCAGACAATCTTTCCAGTCTTATTTCTAAACATTCCCCTACTTATGGTGGCCCTTTATCCAAATATAAGGGGCCAAAATTCCTACATATTTGTGTCTTGGTTTCTCATCTGTGTGCCTCTGTATTCATTATTTCCTCAGTGCATAACAGCATAATTGTTGTCATCATAATTGCAGAACCCCTTGAAAAATGAAAATGTGGGATTTCTTGCTTGGAAGACAGGAAAAGGGTACTTTCTATAAAGGAACAGTCTTTCCCTCTTTCTTGTGATTCTCTTCTGTTTACACACATGCTCTCCTGTCCCACCACAACACAAGCTCACAGACAAAACTATTAAGAGGCTAAAGATGCTGAGAACAGATCACTAACATTATCGGAGGGCAGGGTCATGGGACACACAGTCAGTCTTGTCCTCAACTTTTCGGATCTTTTAAAAGCAAAGGAAAGGCTGCCTAGGCTAATCAGATCACAAAGTTGCCACATTTTGGCCTCTGCCCTTTCTTATCCAATGATGGCCAAGTGGTTCACTCATCACTTTGAAAATGCCTGTCGGAACACTTTCTACTTTCTATTCAGCAGAGACTGAATCTTTTTGTATCCTGGAATCTACCACAAGTGTTATATGTAATCATTGCTTATTAAATGTTTGCTGAAAGCAGATCAAAGACCACAAGATAGATGGCTCTGTGCCACTGAAGCCTTGTGTAACATTTCAGCGAACCTCTTCATCTCCTCACCTCAAGCAAGAAACACTAATGCAAAAATCCAAATTATCTGATAGCCAGCAGTGCCTTCTGGTTCTCTTTTCCAATTTCTAAATTGATTTATTTTGATATTTTGAAGAACACATGCCAGGAATTATGACTGAATTTTGGTAATGGATATATTTAGTTTCAAAATATATGCATGAATCCACTAGTTTACTTAAATATCTAGATGTAAGCCTATCTTCAACCTTTTGTGGTTAAAAATTGCTTTGAATAAAAAAAGGAAATACATTCCCTATATTTTAGCTAGTGCAATAATTTACCTTTACTTCATGGAAATGTCTTTTATGAAGACCCTAGGAAATATCTGAGTATTTAAACATACTAGCAAGGATTTTTATGGAAACACTTTGATAAAGAAGAGGAACCAGTCCATAAGAGATTGAAGCTTCCCACACTGACTGAATATCACATTATCTTAAGAACAGTTATCCAATTCACACCCTCCCACACACATACACATATCCGTCTTTTCATATATTTTGAGTTGAAAACTGAGAAAGCTCATTTGTGCCTGGGGGATAAGTAGCTTTTCAAAACATGATAAAGTAGAACAAATTTAAACAGCAAAACACTAATTTAAAAAAAATGCACCACGGACACTGCATCACTAAGAAAGCCAGTAACTTTACTGAATTGTCTGCAAAATACAAATTATACCTTATTTCCAGCAGGAGAAACTTTTGAAACTTTCCCACTTTAATTCACTACAGACAGCTGAATTAAGTCCCTTGAGATACACAGATGTGGTTTAACTTAGGTATAACATCTTGTCATCTAATGGCGACAAAGTCCAGCTTATGCCGCTGTGAGCCTCTATTTGAATACTTGTTGCAAATGCTTGTATGCCCTCATTTACAAGCTTTTTAATTACTGTCATTGAATGGAAACAAGTCCCCAGAAAAGGAAAAAAAAAGAAGAAAAATGATACAGCAAACCATTTGAAGCAATCCAAGGCCTAAGCCTACGGTGACCAGGATCTCTTTGCTCCAAGAGCACACTGATACTACACTCACACCACAACAGAATCCATCACTTAGCTGACCTCTCTGAATTAAACTGAGGTATGAATCAATTTGAGGTATGAGCAGGGAAGGCAAAATGTAATACCAGATTATGAAAAAAACCCAAAATGGACAAATTTAATGCGGAAGATATGTGGCTTGGATTGCTCCACATCTTTGGTTAAAACATATCAAGAAAAGCCTTTAATTACATCTGTAGCCTGAAGCATTCTAAACAGACACTAGTATTCAAGCAATCTCCAAGAGATCTGTAATGGCAGGAAATTAACACCATATAAGTGAGGACACCATGCAGATGGCACAGACGAGAGCAGATGAAGTATGCTATGCTTAGGCAACACCTTTATTGAGGGTTCAAGTGGCTTCTTCAAAAAATTTTTTTAAAGAAGGAAATACAAAGCATTTACTCTCAGAATGAAAAAACAAAGAAAAAGAATCAAGGGAGCAAAAATGCCATCTCAGAGCTGAAAGAAGGGTGTGCCAGAAAAATAAATACATAGCAGTGTGGGAGGGCAGACAGTCTTTCAAAAGTGTATTGGGATTTTTTTAAATCCTCACCTGGGTTAACTTTAGAATGATCGAAACAGGACAGATAGTTTCATATTCATCATTACAAAATGTTAAATTCCATCTTTGGGGAAAAAATAAGCCATTTTCCTAAAAAGCCCCACAAGTTAAAAAAAGATCAAAATGAACAGCCTCCACACATCAATGCATACAATATACAGGTTGTGCAGTTTACGGACATTGTAACACTGTTGCCAGTATTTCAGCTCAATGTTAACAAAAAATCTTTTCAAATAGGATTAGGTATAACAATACTTGCAGCAGTGTAAAATGTCACTTATGGTTCTTTTAATTGTAAGGAACCAGTTTGTCTAGCATGTTACTCTAGGGCAGGTAATGTAAAATAATAATCTCTCAGAGCTCTGCCCTAAACTCCTGGATACAAAGGATTTACTGTGATTCAAAACCGTACTAAGCTTTGTAAATACAATAAACGGTAAATTACAGAAAAGGCATAAGGGTTACAGTGACTGTTTCTAAAAAATGACTTGTCACAATCAAAATTGTGCTTCTTCTCATTAAATCATCTTAAAAAATTCCCTTCGCTATTAACCCCCACCTTATGTGAATTCAGGAGTGGGAACAAGAGACGACTGGCATCCATTTTCAAGCGATTTTTGTTCTTTTCAGGGTCTTATAAAACTATTGTCAGAACTGCTATAAATAGCCGAGATTTCTGCTGGTACTTCAGCTTACTTTATCTTCAGCATTAGAAATTCATGTTTTCTTTGTTGCTGAGGCAAATTGCAGGTAAAAAATTAATATGGCTATTTCTTCATATTTTCATATAACAACCCTTTCCCACCCAGTGGTAAGATTCGACTGATATTGGTAAACATACGTATTTTAAAATGACACAGCACATTTGCGATATGTTTGCATATTTTAGTACAAGTTAGAAAGATGAATTGTCAGGATGGGATCAAGTCTATGGTGAAATCAAGATTGATTTTCTTATTTTTCCCCCTCATTGTGCTTGTGTGTATTCATGTGTGTACATGCAAGCAGATGTACTAATTGACATGATTTTAGGGATGATTTTTTTTCCTCTGCATAAATGCTGTTTTTCATGTTTCATGGATACCTTTAGTAGTGGGATATTTATGAAATGGTTGACATACATTTTTGTTTTTAATATATAAAACATCACTACAAGGCAGGCTAGTATCCTATATGGATACAACCAAAGGTGCATTGTGGGCTAATTATGGATTGCAGATCAAGTGAAGAAAAATAAGCCTCGTTAATAAGGTCTTTTGGCTTCTGCCACCCAGCGGCAGCCTTTTACAATGAGAAACACTTAGCAACTATGCAGGCAAAAGAAAAAGAAAACTGGATAAGAAATGTCCTATGCATGACATAGCAGTACTTTTATGACTGTATTTTTGTTGTGTATGCCAATGTTTATGATTGGAGATGTCGACAGATCTTCACATTCCAAGAGAAGGAAGTCATTCCTAGCCTGAAATACCTTTAAAACACTTTATACTCATTTTTTATGGCACTCACTTTTTAAAGGGTCTGAAAATCCCTTATAGACAAATATTAGACAGAAGTTATATTTTCTTGAAAAATTAAAAAAGGGACATAGAGAGGTTTTTTAATGGGATTTCTTGACATGGCTATTAAATCTCTTTATTGAAAAAAAAATAGATGACATACATGCTTTATGCAGAAGTGACATTTGGGGGCCCTGACACACCGCTTTCAACAGTCCTATATTGCTGACAAGATTGTTAAGGGTCAGTTAAAATAATTAAAACAGATGGCAAGCAACTATCCCTCTATCTGCTTCTTTCTTTTCTAGCACCCAGTCTTTCACATTTTCTTCTGTAGGAATTTATATTCATTCATCAAGTAAACTCCACATCACTTGTTTCTAGGGCCATACTTTGAGGACATAGCTTCTTCCTCTGGGCATATTTGTAAGAAACATATCAAATTTTAGGGTGAAAACCAACGACATAATTTAGAATATGGGCAAGTTAGGATATGCACTTACTGAATTCCAAGATGCATGGTGAAATGGAGAGATCTGAAAAGGGGCCCTGCATTTGATAAAAATGCAAAAAAAAAAAAAGAAATAAAAGTAGTTTGGAAGAAACTAATTAATATATACAATGGATGTCAGTTGACCCAATAGATTACTACTACTTTAAAAACAATTTAGGGAGTTGCAATGTGATATGTTCTAACCCCACAGGTTATCCTTTTGACAGCTGACCTTGAACTTATAAAATGTATGCAGAGTAAAAGAAATCAGAAAGAAAATAGTTACTCAAATGTGCAATTGCACACATATACCCCCCTCCCGCTATTAAGATAACAAAACTTCTGCTATTACCATAATATTATATATATTAGAAAGCTATACACAAGCATGTTAATTTCACAGATTTTTTAAAAGATTCTTAATATTTTATATAATTAGAAATACACATTTCAAAAACAAAACTTCTACAAAGAGAAAACAGTTATCTTGGTTAGCAAAGCATGGAGTTCTTCATGGCTTAGGGTAGTGCTTTCTATACAAAAAGTCCTTTTTGGTTTTTTATAGGACTGTTTAAAATATTAGCGAAGCTCTCAAGGGGGAAAAACACATTTTGGCTTAAGTAAACTACGAAAAGCCACAAATGCTTTGCAAACTTTGTCTTACCTTTTATATGAAAATAAGCAAAATGTAATGTACATATTTTTATATTTTTTATTTAATAAGAGATGCAGACCCAGATTTATTTATTTAATTAATTAAATACGTTAGCTCTCAAACTCCACTTTTTTTTTTTTTAAATAGGTATGGTCCTCTTTGAATGGCCTTTGATCCTTTTTAATGAGTGCCATACGCCAATGATATGCCTGCAGGTTTGTGAGCGTGCTTGGGTTGTTAGGTGACCAGGCAGTTCCTAACATTTACCAATGGCCACCCCTTGCCGGGTCTGTCCAAACTTCTATACATCTTTTTTTTTCTATATGTTGCATAACAGCTGCTCTCTCTTTCAGTAAAGATCTGCCGCTTTTGGCAAATGTTTCCTTTTGTATATTTACACGTGATAACGTTGAACCTGCAACATGACACTATCTATTGTAACATACATTTTGCAAAGGGAGCACAACAGTGAAGAGAAGTTAGCCTTAAAATCTATTTTGTACAAGTGTTCTGTTGTACAACGCAAGTGCTAAGCTTATCTCAGCATTTCTGTTTATCTTTATTCTATATCACTGAGGCAATTTAAAAGTACTTTTACAAAACAGAGTACCTGACTTTTTTTTTTTTTTCCACACACGGCACATATAATGCATATCGACCCCCCTTCCCTATTAAGGTATAGCACACACACACACTGCAAGAAAAAAAAAAAACTATTAAGTAATAATGTGATCATGTTGCCCATCCTTCAGAGAGTCGCATGCGCTTGACTGAGGGACTTTCCCTTTCGTCCGGCGAAGGTCTGGTGAGTCCAATGGGGGAGTGGAATTCGTTCCGGTGATCCTCCCGGTCGCTCCCGTCGTAGGAACTGCTACAGCTGCTCAAGCTGTCAACAGGAGATCTCCCCGCCTCGTGGCGCGTGTGTTGTGGGTATCTCGAAGGTGTGGTGGTACGGTCTCTAGGAGGAGAAACAGGTTCTGACTTGATGTTGAGGCTTTGAGTAGAAGGCAGGGAGAGATTTGAACTCTGAGATAAATGAGTGCTAGTGCAAGCTCTGTAGGAGGAAAGGAAACCCAGTTACAGATGGAGGAGGCCTGGAGCCCCCAGGAACTCACAGTTACAAACACATCAAACAGTCATCAGAGCATGCCCAGAGAGAGGGGTAGTGCTGCCAAGCACCCTGGGGCATCTCTGCCTTCCAGCGATTAGGAGATTAGGATGCCTTTGTTATCTGCCTGCTAGTAATTACGGTATTTAACTGGTCCAGGCATGGGAGTCATATCTCTAATTACTGATAGCCTTCTTAAACACAGAAGGCTCTGTTTTGGAAAGTCTTAAGACATGATGCAAAATTCATTCTCTGCATCCTTGTAATTTCTCCCTATACTACTTCCAACTTCTCATTTTCCAAGCCTTTAGAGACAATGTCTGACTGTGAATTAGACTTTTTTTTTTTGGTTACCTAATGTCTGTGTTTGAAAAGATATTTTAAAAAGTTTATAACTGATATGAACATTTCCCTCCAATATAATCAGCAGATACAGAGGGAGTTGCACAGTCTCAGAGAGAAAGTGAAGTGTTTTAAATTTCTGAATCAATGAAAATAACACACAGTACTACAAACTGATCAATGCTTGGAACCTGGGAAAGAGGAAACCAGGAGGGAGACTGAAAATTATCCCATGAAATATTATATATTGGCTTAATATTTATTATTAAATAGACTTTCTAGCCCACTAAAACTGATACATAATTGAACTTTCTGCATTCTTTATAATTATATGGATAAAAATGGAGTGTTCAGCTTCTAATTCCCTTATCTTTACTAATCTTTACTATGGTTAGGCCCCAGTACTGATGTGAAACTTCTTGTCTATAAAACTATTAGCTGATACCTCTGCTGTTGCAAAGAGGGATGCCGTGTGTCATTACTATGTTTATAATCTTTATTCCTCACTTATTCCCAGAGAGCAAAATTTTCCCTTCTTCAAAAATGTAGGAGAATTTATATACTTGAAATTCTGGAGACAAAAACATTTAAGCCTTTCAATGTACAAGAGCAATCACAGTGACCAGGGTAAACTATGGCTGCAACTTGGGTGTCAATTTAAGGTGCTTTTATTATTCTTGCATTCTGCTTGCACTGACATCCATGGCCAGAGCCAGAATACCACACCACAAGCATGGTAGCCTCTTTGATTGATGGGAGTCAGTGAAAAGTTATCCAGAAGACACACCCATTTTAAACAAAGAAAGCAAATCTACCTATTACAAATGTAACTATGTTCCTTTCCAATGGAGAGACCTGGATGATGTTAACTATAGTATTATCTGAGCAGTGGAAAACTGGGTTGTACTTCAGAAGAGACGGTGGAGTGGCTTGAGGTTTGATTTTTGGACTTGAGAAGTGTAAAGATATAAAATTAGTCAGAAATAAGTTGATCTTTGAGTAATATTTTATACAAAAGCACCACCTACTGGTGAGGGATTACTTTCCTTTTCTTATTAACAGATGAGTTAATATAGAGACTAACAGAAAGGAGTTACTTGCTTCTGTAATAACCTTTTCTTTCTCTTATAGAATTAAAGTAGTCAAAACTTAACCAAAGTAGTCAACACTTAACCTCAAGAGCTCTATTTCAGTGTATAGCACTGTCAATTTTTGTTCATATCTGGAACTATTTATTTGAAGCTTTTTTATTTTAGCTTGTATTAGTTTACTAATTTTCTAAGAGTTTTAATGTAATAATCTTTAAACAAAAGATATGTTAAGTAACGAGTAGCAGAAACACCTGTATTTCAAAAGGATCCATAACAGCAGCCTATTTTTTCTTGGCTCAGAGTTACTTCATGATTCACTTTGATATTGGAGGAAATCATCTTTGATTTCTAGAAGAAAGTTTTCCTGGCTCTGGGTAAGAAACACCATGTCGCTAAAATTTAATTAAATGTTTCTGCTATGGGTCACACAAATGTCTAATAATGACTACCAATTAGGATCCTGAAGACGACATGGTATATCAATAAATACTGTTGTCTGACCTTTGACCTTTAACTTGTATTTCTCTAAGCACAGAAACAAGGGAAGTTTCTAAAAAAAGTGAGTTGTACTAGATAGGCAATTAATCTAAAAAATTAATTGAAAAGTAATGTAGTCAAAAATAATGTTTCTTCAATGGTATTTGTGAGGTGCATCTCATGCATTTATTTGCTGCATGTCCAGATGTCATTTGGAATGTGTAGGTTGAGCTGCATCTCTTTCCCAATAAAGATAAGAATGGTTACTGATGATTATGTTCTATGAACATAGGAGCTTATCCTGTGGAACTTCATTTGATACTGAACTTGAACACAAGCTTATATGAACCACTCAGTCCTGTGGACTAAATCTTCAGTAATAAAACGAAACTGGTAGTTTAGACTAACTAACTAACTTCATTCCATTGTCGTACAGAACACAACACAGAGCAGCTAGTCTCTGTTATCCAAGAAGTACTTTCTTGAAAAGAAAAAGAAAGCACCATGAAGAGCTATTTAACTGTGTAAATGCTAGCTTGTTCTTGAGAATAAAATGTCGTTATGGACAACTATGAATGATTTCATATGTGTGGGTGGGTGATAAAGAGGAAGAGGAGACGTAGGAGTTATGTAAGCTGTTATTTCAGGTCCTTCACACAAGCCTTCATTGACTGTAGATGCCTTTCAACTGAGAAAAATACCTTTCCTACAAATCCTGTAGACGTACCAATAGCTTTATTCAAATTTTTCTGCTAGCAAATTTAGGCTACTATTTTTCCTTGAGACAGGGTGTTATGTAACCCAGGTTGGCCTTAAACTTGCCTCAGTTCCCAAGTCTTGGGGTTATGGGCATACATCATCCTATTCATGGAGCTCAATCTTTCAACACTCATCTCTGCTTAAGGTTATCTTCCTCCTTATGCACTGAGCACCCTCATCAGCAAAGACAAGGAGCGGCAATGCTTCTGGAGGACAGGTGGCCCCATTTTACGTGGAAGTTGAAAACCTGAGATCTGAGGGTCATTTTCACTCAAAGATCACATTCCTCCTTTGCCATACATGCGTATTCCTGTGTGAAATAAATGCATGCTGCTTGTCCAGCTTTGAGGGCAAATGGATTTTTTTGATGGACAAAATATGAAGATTTTGACTATATTTTACAATTTTAAGAAAGAATTACAATATCATCTTGGGTTACTGGGAGTATAGACTCTGGTAGAGTGAAAATCTTGTTCTACTCTTTGCTTGAACTGTGGTGTCTAGTCAAAGAATAAGCCCTAACAAAGTCTATGAGATGGTTTGAATTGGAGAACGTATCAATTCATTGGAATGATTCGCACTGTAAGGGGTCTTACATCATGTTACAACTTGGAATTTTCTAGAAAGTTTGTGTGCATACAAGACAGTCCATTTGAAGGAATCTCCTTTTAAGAAGCTACTGTGTATGTATTCAGAGAGAATAGTTTGAGAGTGCATGTTTGCCTGTGTGAGAGGAGAGGTGAGAGAAGGAGAGATGAGTTGGGAAGACTTGGTCATTCTGTGGATTTGAGCTAAAAGGAAGGTGATGAAGTAGCTTACAGCTTCCACTGAATTCAAGTCATGTACAATGAGATTTAGTGTTGGAAAAATGAGAGATGACATTTCTTTCCAGTCCAGAGATGTTTTCCTTTCCCACTTATGGACAGTGGAGAATTACATTATTCCTATGTGATAGAGAGTTTTAAAATTGCAGCAAGGTTAAAATATCAGTAGATGTGTGTATGTGTTTATAAGTGAAAATGGAAAAGAACAGGTATTACTGAGAAAAAGTCATGTTCAGATCAAATGGCATGGCTTTTTACATATGATATGATCTTGGGGGAAATTTAATATAAATTTTAACAGGTGAATTTCATGAAAATTAGAAAAGAACAGCTCCTCTTACTAAGAAATACAGTGGAATTTCCTACTCAGCTGCAGCAGTGCAAGGTGATATGTACATATTTTAAAATCGTCTGTATGCTATTATTTACTTAGTTATAATTACCTGAAAAAGCTACTGCAATTAATATTTACTTGTAAGGTAGCATTGGAGGGAAAATTTAGGTGTTCTACAAAGAGAAACTCAAGGTTGATTGGCACTTTATGCACTGTCAATGTTAATCTTTCAAGAAAGCAGAACAGTTATGTGTTGATTTGCTTTATGATGCACTTGGAATACTAGATCACCAGTGATGGTGACTTATGCAAAAGACATGCACGAGTAAATGAGGATTGTATGTCAGAACTCTGGTCAATGCTTCATCAATACATGGCTATCTATCAGCATCAATACATGGATGTTAGTAGGGAGGGAGAGAAAAGAAGGGCAAGAGATTAAGTTGCTACTTCTGTTCTAATCAATGAACCTTCTTAGACATATGGATATTGAACTAGTTAACTAATGTAACTAACTGTTGATTAAAGTGGCTCAGTGGAAGACGAAAAATTATCTAGGCATTGTAGGATGCTTCTGAAATAAGAAAATTTATCTTTACACACTAGTATTTTCTTTTGAATATTAACTCAGTTTTGATGTTATTAGTTAAAATTAAAGTCAGGATTTTGGCTTAAGTTTAGACCTTTAAAAAAGCTGTCCTATGAGTAGTGATAATTGTGATTTTAGGGCATTTTAAGATTTGAACCTCTCTACACACATAAATGACACAAGTCATTTTTATGACAAGATATATCTTAAAACTACCACAAGGGGGCAGAAAGATACATCCTTTGGCAGAAAACAACAAAAGTTATTTTTATACCCCTATTTAGCAATTAGATTGTACGTACTAATTAGTGTTTATGCATATATTTTAACACAATATCTCTAAGTACACAACTATATTATGAATACATTATAAATATATAAAGCCTGTATAGAAACTAAATGGTTGCTTCTACAAACATTAAGTTCACATCAGAGTAAACTATGTGGTCCTCGCTATGTAATAATAAAAAAAAACCCCTCAAATAGTTCAAAACCATAAAGAACTCACACCCTAAATGCCTTCAGAGTTTTTTTCTTGAATTGTGTGAAAACATAACTAAATAAAAATACTATCGTTGACAGAAATGGAAGCAAATACAGCCTAAAATCTTGTGGGAAGAATGTATCTAATTACCACAGAGATTCTTGTCCTCTTGAAGAAAGGAAACAAAGCAATATTTAAGCTACTTGAACTGTGTTGATCTGAAAATTACTGTCATATTTCTATAGAGAGTATCCTTTCATGGGTTCATAAATATGGCTTTTGTTATTTAAAAACACATCTTAAAATTATGCCATAAAAGACATAATATTGCTTACCCCAACTGACTGAGGGCAGACGGGGGCATGTTGTGTAGGTGTTGCTGTTGCCAGCCAGTTACTGAGCCAAGGTGAAGAGCGCTGGCAGTGTTGAACCCAGACAGAGACGACAGGTCTGCACTGCTCAGAGAGTACTCTAGATGAAGAAATAACAAGGATAACAAGGAAAACAGTTAATGTGGAAGCTGTCAAATTGTAAATCATGTTATACATTTTTCAATGTCTTATCAAAGTTTTTGATTGAGAAAATAGGGAGATGTTTTTAATTAAAAATTAAATAAATTTAATTAAACTAAATGGGAATGTTTTTAATTAAAAATTAAATAAAAACATTATTTACCAAAGCAAGAATTTCATGAAAGCTTCAAAGTAATAATATATCTTATAATTCTGGTTCATGATTCTAAATTGGCTCAAAAGTATATACATGTTTGATGATCTATAGATGCTTAAGAGTATCTCAAGAAAGTGAAATTTCTATTATGTTAAAGAAGCAATAGCTTGATTTCCTTGACATTTTGAATTTAGTTTGGATGTGTAAAACTTTCAGTCACTTATGAAAGAAAAATGTGGACAGCCACTTTGCCTTAGCAAAAGAATAGGCAATGGTTTAGTATGCTTTGGACACTCATACTATGCACAACTTCTTAGTAATAATAACAACATGTAGTAACTTTTTCATCTGTTCTTTAAATAAAAAATATTTAATGTAATATCTGCATACATCAAAATCACTCACCGGTACCATATGTTGTTGAAATGGCTGATGGATAGCCTCCCATTCCTTGTCCTGGTAAAGTAGGAGTTGCTACGGAAACCACTGGGGTAGCCAATGACTGAGCAGACTGGGAGTTATTTATCCTTTGATTCTTTTAAAGTAAATAAAAAGACATTAATGCTGGACTGTTTTAAAAAGTTAAAAATATTAGGCTTCAGTATTAGTTTTGTGCATAAAGAGATAAGTTGGTACAAAGCTCACGAAATTAATCATTTAACATGTGTCTCTATGAACTCTGCCAACCCTATCATTTACAATCCTTCAAGAGACCAGCTGTTGCCATAGTAACCCATTACATCAGTATCTCCTAGGCAACTGAACTAGTAACAAGTACCATAGCTTTATTATGGGTAAAAACAGACTATGTTGAGAACTGATGAAATATGTATACTGTACTTCCATTGTTTCAGTTTTTATTCAAATGCAAATTAAAAAATTAAAATCACCCAAGGTAGATTTTATGATCAGTTTTGTGTAGAGAGAACAGACAGGTAGGAAATTCATGCTACATTCTGACCAGCAGGTGGTGCTCTGGCCACTTTTCTTAGCTTCTTAACTTCCCTCAAATTAGATGGCATAGAAGCCAGTGCCTGTATTTAACTCCTTACAGCAAAGTAATAAGCTTGAAATCATTGCACTTTCACTCTTGGGAAAATTAGCATTTTACTTTTAAATAACAAAAGAAGTACTTTTGTGTGTTTGGATTCTCCTATAAGTTAAATCTTAAAATATTTACTATGGTGTCCAGTTACAGAGGTTCTCTGGAAGACCAGATAATTCTTTTTGCCTGTCAGCGGTCCTTGAAGCTAATGATAGCTAAGTGTAATAAATGTGAAAACAGTCACTTAAGTTTCAAAGTATTTCCATTTTGTCATGACCAACAGCTTAAACTAAGATACTTTCAGGTATTGCTGGGCACGTCTTCTAAGGGAAGCATTTGTACTACTTACCAAAAGCAGGTCGACATCCTCAGACTGACAGCATGGGGAAGGAGTTTTAGTAATTAGTGTCAGTAAATATTTATAATTGGGAAAATTCTTTTTGACAAAAAGAAAAACATCTTCTGATAGACACAACAATTTAGACAGCCTTACAAACCAAACTCTAAAGATAATGCCTCACAAAGGCATTCTTTGTTTCCCTTAATGAGGTATTTGTCTGAAATGTGAAGAAAATCTATCTAGTTTTCAGCACAAGTCGGTGTCTCAATATTCATTATGTCACCATTATATTTTTTGGGGGGGAGGAAAGATTGCATTTTGAAACCCTATATGAAGGGGAAGTCACACCTGGCTGCCAGAGAAACCTGACTGGTCCTCATAGAACCACTGGGAAAACATCAGTTTTACGGGATGTGGAATAAATCTGCTGATAGAGACAGCCTGCCATGCTTGGCCTACACTGACGGCAGCCTTGTGGGAGGTTTTATTTATTAGACCCAGTCTTTTCCGAAGGGAACGTTGCACATTGTGTGATTTTTTTTTGTTGAGTAGATATTCAAAATTAATCTGCACTGTGCCGTAATAAACTAATCAACTCACAGGACTATTTTACCCTGAAGCTTGCCACAGAGCAGAGAACTCTAAAAAGAAAGAAATGTGTTTTCAGGATGATCTAAATTTGCCTACTGAATCTTCGTTTTAAATGTTCTCACCCTTAAGCACCGATAATTTGGAGAATATATATGTTATGTTTTGAGCTTGGTTCCACAATATTTTTTCATGTTAGGCATGTAAGAAAAATGATAACATCTAGGTGATATTATATATTTCAATTTACATCCATTTATTTTTCCTTAAAAGTGTGTTATAACTCTTTTTGATATCAAATACAGCCTTTGTTTTCAAACGGTTTTAACACGGTTTGATTTTGACAACAATTTTCACATAGGCTATGCAGGCAAAGATAAATTGAGGCAATGCATAGGCATAAGATGTATTAGATATTTGCAGTGCAATACATCTAAGAAAGGAACTGCAAATTAATAGGAGAAAGTTCATTTAGGAATTATGGGAAGTGTTTTTCACTGTCAGCATCATGAAGACATAAATAGCTCAATAATGTAACAACACTGTTACGAAGTGCCTCGTGATTACTCTTCCTACAGAGTATGATTTTTACCAGTGGTAGATTTTTTTTCCTAACTTTAAAATCAAGCCCCTCAGGAGAAAAATGTTTTCCTTGTCTCAATAAAACAGCCTTGTAGGGAAGAGTTCATGGGATTTATTTTAATATAGAAAAGGAAAATGCAAGCTAGTTACCAGAAATACTAGCTAGGTGCAATCTCAAATCACTAGGATGAAGAGCACTATTAATGACTAGTGTTAATTTTCTGGAGAACTTAATTCATACTTAGACAAACACTAAAGTAACAAGATATATGTCGAATATTATCAACATGTACATAACGTAGGTTTGCATTACCACTGATGGCATCGTGTTCTTGCTGCCCGGTGGAATAAGGACCCGGAGATCTGGTTTGCGGTTGTTCATTCCTAAATTCATCGGAGGAGGAGACTTGGCCTGCATATTCTTGTTCAAGTTACCAGGTGAGACCAGCAGACCTGGCGAGTTTCGGGGATTGCCATACCCGTTCCCTGTTGGAACACAAAGACAGTAGGAGAACTAAGATTGAGATCTCGACTCAAGTATGTTTCTAAAGAACACGCTGTGAGAGGCAAGAAACGGCTCCACGGTCAGATACCCAGAAGCACTCTGCTGGGCCACAGGATGACTTGTTTTACCCATGTGAAGGACAGCAACCAATCAGTGTTATTACTTCATATCCTTTGAAAGAAGATTAAAAACCCTTAATGAGAAGAGAGGAAAAGACACATCAACTTGCTCTGAAATCATCATAAGTTTTTTTTTTTCTATTAAAAAAAATCCGGAAGTAAGTCAGACAGTTGTTCAGGATCTAAGAAAAGCCCAGAATTGGTCCTGCGCTTTAATTCACTAACTTGGCCCAGGCCCGGCTGCAGGAGTGACTCACTCTTTCAGTCTGCGGGTCTGGGTTTTATTCTGTGTCTGTGGTCCTTAGATGAAGAGAGGGCAAAGCTGCAAGGCTGTAATTTCTAGGCCCTGCGGGAGGGGGGCTAAGCCGCGCCACACTTTGCTGCTCAGTGTCCTCCCATGAGGTCTCCTGACCGCCTCCCTTGCATTTGCTTTGGCTTCCCTGCCAAGGTCAGCGTTGGACCCAGAAACCTTGCGGGAGTCCCTGCTCCTGCACCTCTCCTTTTAGGAGTGGAGTTGTGCAGCCTGCACGGCCGTGCCGACTCATCCAGGCACTGGGGAGACTCTGATAGCCATGCAATAGCAAAATGGGTGTCCGAAAGGCCTCCTAACACATACCGGTCTCTGATAGGACGAACTAAGTAGTACGGTTGTGGATGCAACATGCACTGGAGTGAGAGTCTATTCGGGAAGCCATCTGCGTACTGTTTATGATTGGAGAGTAAGTGAAAGCAACTACTGGATTCAGTAATGCTCCCAAGAAAACAAGAAGGCTGTTTTCTAAGACTCTAAAGGGCACAGTTAAACCTCTCTGTCGTCGTCATCATCATCATCACAAACACAAGTATCTATTACCCCTGGGACAGGGTCTCAGCCTTGAAAGGTCCTAACATCCCTCTGCAGTAATCCTCACTCGTCAACATGCACAGACTGATGCTAGAGAGTTAAGTTAGCTGCCTATAGAGTGTATTTCAGTTTCCATCACAGAAGAGATTACCCAAGAAAGACTACCGAAGTGGAAGGAACTGATCTGGATCTCAAGAAAGGGAAAAAAGAGGTAGGAAGAGAAACTAAGCCTGTGGTTGGTCTGTTGTGTGGAGAGAGGGCTAATGGAAAAATTTACAAAACATAGTCAGGAACCTTGTGAGGAACAATTTAGGGAGGAACTCATGAAGAAAGAGTTGTTGGTAAGGACACAGAATTTGATCTGTGAAGACCCAAAATTCCAGAGTAATCTTCTTGAGATAATATAGTGGGATTGCAGACTGCAAAATTCTGGAATAGAGATATAATATATGTCTAATAAGTGAAATATCTACTATATCTCTAACAGGTCAAACGTCTACTGGCAAATGTCTACCTAGAATTAGGAAGGCCTGGTTATATGGACCATTCTGGAGATAACTGTAAGCTTCAGAGAGAAGCAAGAAGCAGTTGGAGAAGAAAAGCACAGGTGAATTTCAAGGAGACATTTACCTTTGTTCGTATTCACCTTCTTTTGCCCCTACATTTTGCTGGTTCCTCATTCCCCCAAAACATTTCTATGGGAGCATTTTTTTAAAAAATATATTTGGGGCATATTGATTGAAGCACATTTGTTCTTTATGTGCAACTCAGTTCCCTGCCTCATTTTATGCATGAGCAAATAGGTTAAATATACAATTAAAAATTCCAAGATTCAATCTCTCAGTTGGATTATGCATAACATTCCCAAGCTACTGGAGACAAAACAAAAATAAAACAAACAAACGCCCCCAAAACATGTGTCAAGTACAGAGTAGTTGCTTAAGAAATTTGTGCTGAATTTGAATATTAATTAGTCTTCTATAATAAAACTTTAGAAAAACTGGCTAAATTATAGCTAGATAGGTATGTCAAAGCCAGAATTATCAGCTACAGTTAATTTGGACAATGTTTGGTGACAACAGCTATTGAATGAAACAATACATTTGCCATTTCTCATAAGGAGAAAACCATATTATGTTGCCCGAGAAAAATGCTTGCTAAATTAGAATGCTCAGAGGAGTTTTATATTTAATATGTCTTACTGAGTCATCATTCGATGTCACAGCCTTAAACTAAATAAATAATTTCTACTGGGCCTGAAAGGAATGGAAAAACAAGACTGCATGTACAGTATATGTTCCTCTTCACTAAAGTTCAGAGAGACACACTGAGGACATGTGTTACTTACATGCTAAGCCTGTGTGAAATGTGGTTTAAATAAACAATCAAATGGAAAATTAGTCATATACTTTCAAAAGAAGAGGAAAAATGTCAGTTAAGCAGTGCAATGAAGCCTGAACAGATGAGAAGAAACTGAACCCTGGTTTGGTAGATGCTGATACTAGTTTGCATGAAGGAGTAATTTTGCTAAAAGGAAGTAAAACCACTTTGTGAAATGTGTTGTCCTGTGATATGACAAACATTGGGCCAGTGTGCAAAAATGGACATGCTTCACAGAGGTTATGAAAAAAGTTTCTTTATATATATATATGTATATATATAACCATTTTCTGCAGTAAACTTGGAGCAATGTGAATAAAACCTATGTGTTTTTTTGCCTACATTTTAAAACAGTGATTTGGAGCAGCAGTAGGAAGGGGGAAAAACATACATACATACATACATACATACATAACTTTTTACCTTGTAAATGCCTCAGAACTAAAAAACTGAATGAAAAAGTATTCTGTTTCTTTCCTGAACTATTTCCTGCTTTTTGGAAATTATGGCATTTTAGAAGATTAGTCACATATTTTCAGGTGTTTGTATACTGAATGTAAAATATTTTGAACCATGATGGCACTTCTTAAATTCATATTTTTAGAGCACACAGTTATTTTTAAGAACAAATAAATTCTACTCTTTTTATGGGTAAATTTCTGCTGTTTTTAGTATATTGTGCCAGTTAGCATTTTGGAGCCGTATAATAACCATTTCTGTTTCCAGCCACCAAATTGTTATTCTTTTGGCATAATATAGATTCAGGAATGCAAGACTGTGGATCCTAAACCAGTGATATAGAAACCTATCATTTGGAAATCAATGATGAATACATGCATGTGGTTTACTGCTAAGAAGAGCCTGCATTTAAGCTGGCTGGGAAACCACAGCCTCCTCCTCACTCAGAATGCTGTGGCCGGTGCGGAGGCTGCTGTCCCACCTTAAGATAAATTCCCCAGAGAGCATGGTCACATTGCAGTTCAGGGGCCAGGGAGGTGGGAAGTACCACCTCTCACCAACCTTCTAATATACAGATTCAACCTTTCTTCATGCCATGTTTAAAATTGCCCTTCACTTGGACAATTATCAATTTAGACATGACTGTACGCAGATGCCACATTCTCCTGACCACTTGAAAGGACAAAAATTATAAAGCATGGGGCGAATGGATTTCCTGATTACAGATTATGAGAAAACGAGGTACAGACCAACTTTAGAGTCCAAAGAAATCTTTATGGTTTCATTTGATTCAAAATATTGTTTCACATAAAATAAAACAATTTGAGCTTTCATGAAACAACTTCTAAAAAGGATAACAGAATCTACCTCTGCTGGCTACAACTATATAAACACTCATATTAAAATTAGTGTAAATATCATGAGTTATGGTGTTAGGAGAATTTTTTCTTCTCCTCAGTTAACTTACAAACATTTACTGCTTTTTCTCCATTTTTTTTTCTTTTTTATTGACTCCTATTTTAAGAAGTTGTAAATTCAAAGAACATATTCCTGGCTCAAGATGTTATGAGGCAGGCATTTTGCCTTGTCTCACAGAGCTCGATTGACCATGTAATTCTTGGGCCCACAGTTCTACAACTTTCTTTTATTTGGATGCTTGGGCTTTTGAGTCTTCTCATTTGTTTGCTTGTTTTTTTTTCCCTTCCAAGACTTTTAAGTACAGTTTCATGAAATTAATAAGCATAGGACTGAAATTACTCCTAGGACTGTGGCTGATTCATTTTGTGCAGTTTTCTAACTTCCAAACTCTCATCTTTGGCCATTTCCTCCCCTTCTTCTAACTTTATATCCCGTGAGATATGAAATCTTGTTGAATTTTCTTACTAATTTCTTGTCTGATGTCTTGCTGCGATTCTCATTTAGGCTTTTGTCTCTAGTTGACTAATTCTTTCGACAGTTCCCCATGGATTGTTCCAGTCTTTAGCTAAAGGATTCTTCTCTAGGTCCTATCTGAACTTTTGGAGGTTTAGCTCCTACAGCAATGCAAACATTCTGTATAAATGCGTGATACTGGCCAGTCTTCCCCAGGGTACCTTTTTAAATGGTCCCTTCTGTCCTATTCCTTTGTCATATTCTGTTGAACACAGCTGGGTCAGTGCCTTGCCTTTCTCTCAGGACTTTCTATAGGTGACCCACTCGATCTGTCTAACCTAATTTCCAATGGCCAGGGCCAGGCTTACATCCTCTGAATATGCCTGAGTCTTTGCTCTGGCAGTTCAGTAACTGGCAGTGTTCAGTTTCCTGTTTAATTCAAATTTGTCTTTTAAGGATCAGCCACAGTCCCAACTCTTTCATGATGCCTTTCAGATAACTTCTGTCCACGTTGAACTCACTTCCTCTAACTCCTGCTGCAATTAGAGGCAATGGTGCCACACAACTTTTAGTTCTTTAAATGTATCATGTGTTTGAAAAGCATATATAAAATATACTAGAGGATTAGGAAGTACTCAGGAATGGAATTGAAAGCTAAGTTATTGGGAAAAGAGAAGGTAGTAAATGAAACTATAATGAATAACTTGATAATTTCAAATGCCAAAAGGGTCTTTCCTCTTTATTCGACTTGCAATACTTTTTTTTTTTTCACTTTGAAGTCAGCCTTGCACTTTGGTGGCTGAGTACATGACTGAAGTAAAGTGCTTATCTGTTATATCATGTGAAAGTTAAGAAAACATGCAAGTGGCCACCTACTAAATCTGCTTGTATGAATTAATTCGCCCTTCTTCTTAGCCTGTCATGTTTATTGGTCATTTCATAACACACCATCTTAGCTGGTTGTATGTAGAAGTATTAAATAAGGCCAATGTTTCCTTGGTGAAAATGAAAACTTCATCTTCCATACTAACATACATTTATTATCATAAGCTTTAGAGGAGACATTTCTCTGATGAAAATGAAAACTTTGGAAAGACACTGATTTTGTATTGTGCACTGAGTAGTCTTTATCATTATACATTTTCTTATAGTTCTCAACAATAATTTACTCAAATGAAATTTTTCATGAAAAGATGGGAGGAAAAAGAATTGTGAGGAGGTCGCAGTTAGGAGTGAAAAGGGTTTTGTTGGTTGTCTCAGGAAGAGACGCTTCAGAGAGAGAAGTACAAAACAGAGACATTTGAATCTCGACTATTTGTGAAGTATGTGTATTCTAGGAAGAGAAAATACTGGCTGTTTTAGAAGATACAGTCTTCAGAATTTGGAAAAATGACATTAGCTAACACAAACCTCTGAATTTGCTAACCTTATCCTGTCTACTTATACTGAATTTTTGCCAAACTTTATGCTACATAAAATGAGCAGCAAGCAATAGATTGTGTGTTAGGAAAATAACAACAGTGGCAGAGGAAATAAATACTTAAAAGGGGTTAGACTACTGTCAGAGAAGTGAATTAGGATGCATATGCTACAGAGACCACAAAAAATGAGGAATGGACCAGGCAGCAGACATGCAAAGTTTACATGACAACCAGGAGTTGGGAACCAAAGAGGCTAAAGAAGAAGAATTTAGGCTTCAACTATGGTTCTATTAAAGTTACTTCAAACTTGTGAAGTCTTTGTCTCACCACTATAATCAAGTATTTCATTAGATAAGACGATCCTAAAGATGATGTGAATCAGTCTTTCATCTTGGGTAGATATCTTAAATATTACCATACAATACCAGTAACAGCAAATAATGTGCAATGTTATTTACCAGTGATATGATATCAAGCATGGACATTATCTGTCCTAAGCAGTAGCAGGCACCTGGTAAATGCTGTGCAACTGATATTAGACATGAATGCAAAAGACCTTTAATCTTGTGGAGAGTAATCTGGGTGGGACTGAAAGGATCTCTGTAATACATAATGAAAAAAAAAAAGAACTGTGAGACTCAGAAACTTGCTTAACATCAAAGAGTCATTTACTTGTGCAGCCATAATGTGAATTACAGTAGTATGTCCATGCCCTAAAGTGAACGCCATTCCTCTTTGAAAATCATGTTCTAAGAGTTTATTTTTATTTTTTTTAAATTTATTATTATTATTTATTCAAGTGTGTGTGTGTGTGTGTGTGTGTGTGTGTGTGTAGAACCACCGGCAAATTCGGGAACCACCATGGACTGCCTCCACCTCCTCCTGTTTACTCCGCCCTGGGATTCACAGGCTCCGCCCTACCAGGACCAGAAGCGCAGGCCGCCCCCGCTTCCGCCTGGCGTCTATACGTGGGGTCTAGGATCCGAACTCAGGACCTTCCACCGGCAAGGCAGAGGCTTAACCCCTGAGCCACCTCTCCAGCCCCTAAGAGTTTATTTTTAATTGTTTTGCATGTCTGTCTATCTGTCTGTGTCTATCTGTCCATCTTTTTCTTTTTCTCTCTGTTTGTTTTGTAATAGACGGCACTTGAGTGTATGTACTTATGGAGGCCAAAGGGTAACACTGGGAATCATTCTGACTTGTTCTATCTCCTTATTGCTTTGCTCTGGGGTTTCCCAGACTCTACTTTCCAGGGTCAGAAGTGTAAGTCACCACCATTTCTTCCCAGCATTTTATATGGGATCCAAACTCAGGCCTTTGTGCTTGAAAGACAGAGGTTGTAACCTTTGAGCCATCTCTCCAGCCAGCCCTGTTCTAAGATTTTAAAAGCTTTTGGTGTCTTGTCTCACTATAAAAGAAACAGCAAAAATAACAAAAAGGGCTACAACAAGAGAAAAACATAAAACTAAAGACAGGAACTAAGCATTCTACTAACATAGAATTTTGAAGGACAACATTACATAGGCAACTTTGGCACTGTAAATATTAAGAGAGAATGGTCAAGGGATTGTAGCTCACTGGTAGAACTCTTGCTTGTCACCTCACATTAAAGCAAAGCAAGGCAAAAGCAAGACAGCAAAATAAAGCAAAGCAAGACACATTGACACTTGACAGTATCACCTGTGGGTGGAGTCTCATGGGCTATACACTCAGCCTTGTCTCACCTTCATATTTGGTTAATATTGGTTTGGAAGACACTGAACTTGCATACACGTATAAAAAGTAGAGAATGCTGTTATGCCAAGCCATATTTCTAGTCTCTCAGATAAATATTTACACTAAATAGGAAATATTGGGGTTAGCTACACAAAACATTAAAGCAGCTACTTAATTTTAGTGCATGATTTAAAGTAGATAATTAGATATGATTTTCAGAGTAGATTTTATAAAATTTTAGTCAATAATCTCAGAATCAGTAGGGGGTAAATAAAGATGTTCGCTAATTACTGTCAAAGAGACCACTTAACACATCAGAAAATGCCTATTATTTTATGGTGCCCACTATTGGTTGAATTGCTTTGTGTAGTGATACGTTAATTGATTTGTGCTTTAACTTCAGAAGTGTTTTTCCCACTTAAGATTTTTTGGTAACTGTTAGCTTTTTATACATGATAGAGAGATTGATTCCTGAAATTTGTCCTCTGACTTCCAACCTGACATCTTTTCTCTCTCCTTCATTTCCTCTCTCTCAAATAAAAGCAAAAGAAATAATATTAGAAAAGATTGTCCGGGCTGGAGAGGTGGCTCAGGGGTTAAGCCTCTGCCTTGCAGGAGGAAGGTCCTGAGTTCCGATCCCAGATCCCACGTATAGACGCCAGGCGGAAGCGGGGGCGGCCTGTGCTTCTGGCCCTGGTAGGCGGAGCCTGTGAATCCCGGGGCAGAAGGAGGTGGAGGCGTCCATGGTGGTTCCCGAATTCGCCCGTGGTTCTACACACACATACGTGCGCACGCACAATTGAATAAAATAAAACTTAAAAAAATCTTAAAAAAAAGATTGTCACTGAAATCAGCTAATTTTATATGTAACTTTTTAAAAGTTTTAAGATATCACATTAACTTCGCATATTAAGTTGCTGCTTTGTATCTGAAAAGTACATACGTCTTCCAAAAAAAGTTACTTTAAATGTCATAAGTCACCTTGCTCAGACAATCCCTACTCTACTAAAAAGGCATTCTTGGGCAATTCTTTTTTTGTGTGTGGAAAATATGTCCTTCCAGATTTAAGGCATATATTTCCTCTGCTATGAATGACTGAAATACTGTTGAGAGTACAAAAACTATGTTACTCGGTTATTGTGAATCACAATCACTTATTTCTGAGAAAAAAGATCTTTTTTTTGTGGATGTCTCTAAGAGATGTGGCAAACATGAAACACTTTGATTCAGAAATCTGGAAGCGTTAAGATTTTCAGTATGCCTAATGTAGAAGAGTGATAAGTCATATCCTCGATTCTTGTCCGGCTGAAGACTCTTTCTCCCTTTTCTGGGGGCCTCCCAGAGAAAATATGATAATGTGTATTATGAAACTGAGAATAAATCCTTGTAAAAATCTCATTGCCCTCTGTGACATGTTTTTAGAAAAATACCCCAAGAAATGCCAGAGTCAAGACTATTCTTGGCTGTGCTAGTACAAGGCAGCAGACACCCCCCAAAAGACAGAATTGTCACCTGTTGGTGGAGTCTCATGGGCTCACACTCAGCCTGTTAGACCTTCATAGTTTTAGGGAGGTGTGATTTCATCATATGGATGAAATGTGTTTGTGTGTGGAGGCCAGAGGTAAACATCGGCTGCTTTCCACATTCACTGACCATCCTGTTTTAAGACAGAGCCTCTCACTAAACCTGGAGTTCATTGATTTGGCCAGATTGGCTGACCAGGGAACAGCAGATGTTTCTGCCTCCTCAGCACAGGGATGAGAGGCATCTTCACTCCAGAAAAAAATCTCTTGTGAAATTTCCAGTCCATTAGTCAGGTAACATTTGACTTTGGACACAGCATATGTTCAGTGCTCTATGAGCAAAAGCAAAGAACTTCTACTTATATTAACTGGTTTTCCCAAAGAACAAGACTCTGTGTTGGAGCAGGATATGTGTTCTAATTGGTCCTAACTGCCACATGGCTCAAGCTCTGTCAGTCAGCTTTTGATAAAAGAGGAAACTGAGGCTTAGGGTGTCTTCTGAGATCACTCTGGCACCAAATGTGAGAGCTTTGATATAAATCCAACATTCAGACTTCCACTGCATCACTACAAAGGCCAGATGTTTGAGATTTAGCATGCCTCTCTGTGTATTCCTCCTTCTTTGAAGAAGTCTCCATACGGAAACAAGGAAGAAATGGACAATGTGATATTTCTAGTGTACAATGTCTCTCAAAATACCCTTCTGCACTGGGTACCAATCAATATTTGAGGGATATTTTTAATTGCATCGCAAAATGGTATCAAAACTCTTTTTAAAAATTCCACTTAATAGTGAATGATAGATTTATGACTCATTTAATTGTTCACTTCTTGCAATTTTGGGGCTGTCTCTTTGATAAAAATGAGGGGGTGTCTTCATTATTGATGCAATCGCTCATTCTTTCAGTCATTTTTATAAACAAAAATATTGAGACAGTATAAATTAGAGAGAACGTGACAGAAGAGAAAGAATAATTGCTTGTGGTTTTAACATTTACACAACTGCTTTGAACACATCAGAAGTTCATAATGTTCAAAGTGAAATATGTTGGGCTGTGCTGCTGCGCTCACATTCTGCCTCAGATTTATTAATACACACATTTCACTCACACCCTGGGGGACACAGACCCAGATCTGACATCTCTTCGAAAACTACTAGTGTGCTAGTAGTGAGCTTATGTTATAGCTAATGAATAGTGTTGGAATAGCATCAAACCACATTTGTTTTAGTTAGAAACTCAAGAGTATAGATAATTAAAATACTAACAAAAGTTAGTATTTATTAACTAATATTTATCCTGGGGCAAAAAGTATACTAGATGGTTTTGCAGCTTCCACAATAATCATGTGCAACAGAATTTGATAGGCTTTTTGAAGACAATAATGTCATCAAAAAGTGGCTTGTATAGCACATATTTTATTTGGTTATTTTTAATCAAAATGTGTAGTAAAGAAATATTTTCCCAAATTACTGCTTCAACAAAAAATTTGCTACACAATTTTATATTTTTCACTATACTGCTTAATATAAGTGCTAACTAAAACTTTGTTTTCACGTTTCCTGGAAAAATTAGTGTTAACCTGGTTATGTATGTAAATGAACCATAGATTTAGGTTTGCTTTTACTACTATAGTGACATGTATTAGCAGAGCACAGCTTTTTCCTTCTCTTCTACTTCTATAGTAACTGGATGCAATACACCAACATGAACATGTATATCCACACACATGCAAAACACCCATACACATGCATGCACTTCATATATGCAAACATGAAAGAATAACAAAACAATAACTAGATGTAGTTAAGAATTTCTGAAGAAAGAACACACTATCTAGAAAAACAATTAAACACTTAAAGAATGGATTTGAATAAACAAAATGAAGCCATGTTAAAGAAACTGAACATTAACACCCTTTGATGCAACTGTATAATAAATTGAAATATACTCAAGGTTTTAATATAACTAGTTTTAACACTTTAAAAATAATTAGTGATCTTTTAAACAGGAAGATTATCATGGTGTAGACTCACTGATTTGAAACTTAAATACATTATGTAATTCTAATTGTGAAATTTAAGTTATTGGCAAAAATTATTTGAAAATAGCAAATCACACACTTGGTTAAAGTCTTAAATGAAAAAGTCCCTGTTAGATTTCCAGTGAAGGAATGCCTCTATGTGTGTGTACAAGAGAGCACTTATGTGTATGTGCTTGTGTAGGCCCAGAGGTGACATCAGGAATCATCCTGGATTACCTACCCTATCTCCTTATGTATTGCTTTGCTCTGGGGTTTCCCAGGCTCTGTCCTTCAGTATCAGAATTTATGTGGGATCTGGGAATCTGAATTCATGTCTTTTCGCCTTCGAGGCAAAGACTTTAAATCCTGGATCATCTCCCCAGCAACTCCTTAATTATTTCTCTCTGCTGTCTGCTTATATACAATTTTCCATTTCTGACGATTATCTTTTTTCTGTCTTGTCTCCAAATACAATCTCAAAGTGATGTCAAAAATAAGGAAAAGAGAAAGAAAAACTGACAATATTTTAGGAAGCTAAAAATTTGCTATGCAGAAAAAAGACACAAATTTTGAGTTAAACTAGCATTTTTTGGGGGGATAGAGTAACCGGTTTTATTATCAGCCACTCATTTAGAGTAAAAATGTATGATACAATCAAAGATGCTAACTTCCACATTTCCTTATTAAACATAAGTGCTGCCCAAGTAACGTCAACCTTTAGAACATAAAGGTAAATTTTACCCTGTAGCATTTTCCCCCTATGTTTTCTTTTTGCTCTGCTTTTCCTATATTAGCATCAGCCTTGAGAGAAGGTGCCAGGTCCTGCCTTATCTGTAGTTTGCCAGGCCTTGTGCATGGGAAGTGGATACTGATTTTTCCTGGCAATGGCTGTGTATCACATGCTCTAGATTATCCAATTAGTGGACAAATATTTCTTCTTTTAATACATTTTGATAGCCTTGGTTTGAGTTAAAAATATCATTGTTATTTAATTTCTTAGATAATAATAAAGCAATTTGTGTTTTGGGTGAACTCCCAAGGCAAAACTGAAAATGAATTTGGAGTCTTTTTTTGTTGTTGTTGTTTTCTAGAACAATCAAAATCATAGAAAACTCAATAATTAACCTAGCTTTTCTTATGCTCTGATTAATAACACTTTTAAAAACAATATTATAACATGACTGGAAATATAAAATAGTACAACCTGCTTGCCTAGCATGCCCAAGGCCCTGGGTTCTAATCTAATTTTGATAATATGACATATGAATCATGTCTTTACACTAACACTTTTTTTCTTATTAAGAATAATTGAATGGTGTATTTCCATTCCAGAATGTTACAACTTGAATTTGCATTTTGTCAAGCATCAAAAATGCAAACAAGCCAATCTTAGACTAAAATTTTAACTACTTTGTTTATTGTTTTAAATCATTGAATAGGAAATGCAAAGAAGTCTTTTGGGAGGCCAAAAAAGCCAACCCAGAACTTTGTGGTGAATATTCTCAAACACAAGTGCTTGAAAAGTGGTGGTAGTAATATAGGAAAATCAAGCATTGTGCGAACATTCTTCTTTGCACTAGATTCTATACTATATTATGTTAAATTTTACTTTTGTTGCTATTTTAATTGCAAAAATCATGCAAATAAAGTTTTGTGATTATGCAATTATAAAACATTACTTGTAAATGAATTATAAAATATGTGCTCCTTATGCCCAGTATGAATACTAAGTTCAAAGGTGCTGAGTCATAAGTGAAGATCTAGGGACGTCTGTTCAGAGGTTGAAAACAGTTCCCGTTATCTGTGTTTCAATTTTTATACATGACAGTCCAATGCAACTATCAAGTCTCCATGTATTTAGCTGATGTCAATTAAGCATTCCAGAAGGAGCAAAGCTTGACAATCAGATGCATAAAATAGTAAACAATTGACAATCAAAATAAGGAAACAGCTGTTAGTTTTCTTTTTACATATAAAATTATATCTAATTTACAATGAATGCCAATTAAAATTATTAACCAATATACATAAATCTCCTTTGTCTTTTTGTCAAGTAGCTGTAGATTATATTTTCTAATTTTTCAAAGTGTTTCAAAAGCTTCTTTTTCTATTTTGAATCCTAGCTATGAATCAATCAGTAAATATGTGAGCACACTGGTACTTTCTGCTCAATAAAAAGTAACCATATTATCAAAATGAAGCCAGGGATTTTAACATGATAGTGCACTATCCAACACAAGACATTGCTGTGCTGATAGTTATTTCCATTAAATGTAATGATCATAAAAATTCAATTGAACTTGGTCTTAGAATAATCAATAACTACTCAGATTAACATATTAAAAGCTTTAACGTGCAGAGACATGACAAAATGTAATTTTAAAAGCAGTGACTTCTCATTTTGGTTGTTGAGAGGAAAAGATTAAGTAGTAGATGAATAACTGTCAACTGAAACCTAGCATGTCACCGTTACTAATGTGCTATAATGACTTGCTGTATATCTCCCTCCTGTACACCTAGAGTACAACCCCTTTACTTGCCTTTACTTTCACAATTATCTCAACTAAGCAATGATAACAGGGTTAATTGTGTTAAGAAATAATTTGTGATGATCTAGCTTGCCAGCCTACACTTCTCTATTATTTGTCAACTGTGTAGGGTTTTTACTATATTAGGGAACTTGGAAAAACCTCATTTTATTGACCAAAGGAGTTCATCCATTTAGCCAATTCATTAGACGTTCATTGTATACAGTAAAGATTATAATATTAATCTAAAGTACAGATTAAATGTTTTTGTATTTACAAAGACATTATCTTTGAAATGTCTTCACTTTTTAGCATAAATTTAGTTAAAACTTTCTGTCTAAAAAAAAATCACACAGGACTGGAGAGATGATTTGGAAATTAAGACTGTCTCACAAGCAGAAGGTCCTGAATTCAGATCCCGGAACCCACATAAAAAAAAGTCAGGCAGAAGCCACCTCAGCCTCCACTTGTGGCCCTGGGTGGAGCCTGGGAAATCTCATAGTGAAGCAAGAAGAAGGTAGAAGCAATCCAGGATGATTCCCAAAGTCACCCTTGGTCTTCCACAGGGACATAAAGTGTCCTCTGATGCACATACACACACACACACACACACACACACACACACACACACACACACAAAATAAATAAAATATCAAAAAATAAAATAACACAAACGTTTATTGAGCACCTGTTATGTACCACCTTTTATGCATTAAGCTGAGGTACAAACTAAGTCATACTTTGTCTCCAGATACCGGAAAGACACCAGGAGAGATGTGCCTGGCACTGTGATCGTGGAGTGGGGCATCACATAATGTCAGCAGCAGGCTGGCATGGGAGAGCAGGGGGAAGTTGTAGGACTCTTAATGGCTGAACTAACTCTGTTCAATGACAAACACAACGCAGGTACACAAGGCAGGGGAGAAAGAGAAAGTGAGGGGCGAACAGGTAAGAGCAAGGAGCTTTGGCACTGCCTGGGGAGGGGGCGACAATATGGCACTGAAGGTCACAGACTCTGGAGTCAGACTGTTTGGGTGCTACTTGGGCCACTGCCCAACTTCCCCAGGTCTCAGTTAGTTTGCCCATCTGTAGAAAAGGCTTAATGTAAGCATGCACTTTACAGGATTGCTAGAAGGTTGACTGAGTTTAGGATAAAATACATATAATGAACTATTTAAATATTTGCTCTTTATGGGGTTGGAGTGCAAGGCCCTTGATAACAGTGGCAGAAAAGAATGCAAGTCTGGGAAATCATTGTGAGCCAGAGATAAGAGGCTTAGGGTTAACACCAAAAGAACTGAACATTTATTGCTTGATTTTCTGTGTGGAAGTGATGACCTGCAATTGGTTTAAGACTTTCAGAAAGACCAGTCAGTCGCAGGGAGACTGGAGAGAAGTGTGATAGATGGATCTTCATCATCTATTGAAGACACTTCTGCGAGCCTGAACTAGGACTGTGGGATGAGAGTGGAGAGAGAGGGATCAACTTAGGAAATACCTTGCAAGTATAGTTAGTATACTTGGAGACTCTTGGGATGACCAAATAATGGCCCAGAGACTAGGCAGGAAAGTTGCTATATTTTATCAACAAACTGAGCTGAGAAAAGAGAATGCTTACTTTTTAGAACTCTTGGCATTTCTTGGGCACACAATGAATGTTCAACTTCTCCCCCTGGGGAAATTATCCACTGTTCTCTTTTTATAAGTTGAGGTGATTTTATTTTGTTTTAATTTTTTAAAATAAAATTACAAAGACTAAGAAATATTCAATTTGATTTCATAGGCTTACTACTTAGACTTAGAGGTTCTAACAGTATCTGAGACCTTGGATTTCAACATTTGGAAGATTCTTTGTGACTACTTTCCACTTTGCTTTTTTTTTTTTTTTTTTTTTTTGCATGCAGAGACATTCTGGCTGGCCTTGTTTCCACTTGGTGCTATGTGATTCTCTGACATCAGCATAGATATATTCAGCTTTGACATATGATACAGACTGGCATGAGAGAGAAGGAGAAGATGGGAGGGAATACATGCAGAGTGTGACAGCTATTCTCATGACTAAATGGCATCTGTAACAGGTGTTCCCTGGACTCAGAGTGGGAAAGGGCTTCTTCCTCTATTTTTAAAAAGTGGCTAAGTAACTTTTACATAACCATGTAGGTGCCTAGGAAATTACACTTGCATGGCTACAAGATATTCTCAAATTATATTCAGTATTAGGGTGGACAAATGGTCTTCTTTTCATTTTTAAATAAAAATCTTATTTATTTGAGGGAAAAGGGATGTGCATGTCACAGCACATGTGTGGAGGTCAGAGAGATAATTTTCAGAACAAATTCTCTCCGTCCACCACATGGGCTTTTGGATGGAACTCATCATCAGGTTTGTATCGGCACCCTGACCCTGCTGAGTCATTCACCAGCACTCCTTTTAATTTTAAATGTAGAGCCTTAAGGCCTGTGGCAGAAGTGTTGAGGTAGCAACACTTATTTGCTTGATGTCGTAGCCAAGACTTATGCTTAGAAGACTGAGGATTTTCTGTTTCTTTAGAAGATGATTTAATTTAGCAGGCTTTTAGGTAAGTAACAATGTCTGCAGAACCTCTTTTGGTTTCCAGTATCAGATTCTAAGCACTGCTGATATCAAACCATAAGGGACAACTAGCATCAAAGCTGAGTAACTCAAATTTATCTTCACATTTTCTTTTTGTTTTTAAGGCCTTTTACTAATTTTCATTTCCACTTATAGTAAACAAGTTGGTCTAGTGAAATATTAGATAAAGTCCCTGACATCTAGACTTTTTTTTCTTAAATTATATCTTGGTTTTTGTGACTGCCACCTAGACATTCTCTACCATCTTCACCCAATGTTTGGCTGAGACTTCAATTCAGGAAATGTTTGTCTGGATTTGATCTGGCTCTTTGGTTTTGAGGTCACAAATCATAAATTTTTTTTTGAGGGGAAAATAAACATTTCAATTTAGAATCCAGAAAAATATTACCCTTGAATTTGTTTGCTAATTTAATTGTGCTTAATTATCAAAAGATGTAAAATAGAAAGCTAATGCTACTCCACTTTTGGGAATAACCCCCCATACAGCAAAAATTCACCTCGATAACACAAGCATGACCATGTTCATAGCAGCACTGTTTACAATAGCAAAGTCATGGAATCAACCCAAATGTCCAACAGTTGATGAGTGGATAAGAAAAATGTGGTACATTTATGCAATGGAATACTACTCATTCATCAAAAATGATGAATTAATGCAATTTGCTGGGAAATGGATGGAATTAGAAACAATTATATTAAGTGAAGTATCCCAGACACAGAAAATTAAGCGCCATATGTACTCCCTAATAGGTAGATCCTAGTACCAAACCCACTTAGAGACACATTCAAAGATAAATCTCTGTAATACCTACAGTAATTGCAAAGATTATAAACAGGAGAGAAGGGGAAGGAGGGCCCTGCCAGAAACAAGGAGATAGGGGATCATGATACAGCAGAGATAACAGGCCACTATCAAGGACTGCAAGGGGTGATATCCAATCCCCATCAGGATGGAGCCAAGGGCATTGCAAGAGCAGCAAAACTGAAAAAAAATTAACAAACCATAATTCAGAACATCAGAGACTCTATATCAACTACCTGGAATCAGGCCAGCCTAATCTCTCCCCATACTGAAGCTCAGGGAAATTTGTGGAAGAGGGGGTGGTAAGATTGTAAGAGCACAAGGATGGGAGGAGTCATGACATACAAGATACTCCACACAAATTAGGGCCAAAGCAATTATAATAGGACTCTGCATGATCTGCGCAATGACCAACATATCATTGACCCCTCAAAATCTAGCATGGACTAAAGGCACTAGGATCCTTAGAAGTAAGAGATTAACAGTCACAATAGTGTTCTTATACTTAAGGGGAATACAAGAAAGAGTTCTGGGAAATGCCACTGAGTCCTTACACCTCATCAGAGAGGAGGACCCAGAGGAAAGTTTGATATGCACATTAAAGGATGCTTCAGAGATGGGGGGAAGGGGCACTGGGAGAAAGGGAGGGAGGGGGAAAGGAAGAAGAAAAGGAGGGAGAGAGCAGGGAAGTCTAGGTAGGGGTGAAGGGAGGGAGGGGATACCTATTACGTTTATATGAGTGGAAAAATAATAAAGAAAAAAAAAAGAAAGCTAATGCTACTAATCCTGTGGGTCAATCCACTGTGCTAGCCTGATACTTGGATCAGTCATCACAGTGAAGAACCAATGCCCAGAAGAGACACTATCCCCAATAGATATAGTCATAAAAATGCTTTAATATGCCCGTTTCCTTATATTTTTTCTTATAATTAGCAGGCTATTATATTTGACCCTGAAAAAATATTTTAATTAGGCTGTCCATGCATGTTTCAATAAACCTGAAGTTTTCGACATTTCAAACATAACCTTGTGTTATTCATGCATCCCTCCTACTATTTTAAATTTATAGTATGTTCCAGCTGCAAAATTGCCATGGTTACTTGTTACACCAACAAATAGAGTTGGCATTTAAAAGTATTGTGCTATCATATCTCTGTATTGAAAATGAAACGATGTCTCAATAATTTCAGAATTATGAATTAATATGGAAACATGGAAAATGTGACTATGAGATAATTGTTTACTGTTTAAGACATTATTTTTTGTTTCAGTGTTCGTGTGTGTGTATATGTATGTATGTGGGCCTATGTGCATGTGTGTATATGTGTTTGCATGTGGGTAAGTACACTTGTGTGTACAGGTGAGCATACATGTGAGTACATGGGGTATATGTGTGTGTGTGTGTGTGTGTGTGTGTGTGTAAAACTAAGTGTGATATCAAGAATCTTTTGATTACTTTTCTATCAAACTGTTTTAAGGTTGGATCTCTAAACTCAAAGCTTGCTAATAGGGCTAATCTGGTTTAGCTAACTTGCTCTGCGAATTCCAAAGCTCTAACTTCTGGGGACTAGAGTTTTCACATAGGATCTGGGGATATGATTCTTGTCTTTAGGCTTGTGTGGCAAGTGCTTTAATTACTGAGCTTTCTCCCAACTCAATGTTTAAGATATTCTTTAACGATCTTTTGGCAGCATGTAATATTGTTCTCTGAGAGTTCATCTTAATACCAAATATGGTTTTATTACTAGTACTAAAGTTGCATAATTATAATTGTACTCCCTTCTTTATGCACTTTTCTTTAGAAATAGAAATATGTAGGAAATCAGTATTTCTTTGGGTTTGAGAAGTGATTCACATTCACTTGTGAAGCGATTAACAGAGTGCACACACAGTATAGTTTGATCAAGGGATTCTTTGTCTAGGCGTTGTCTGGGATTGATATGATCAGTGGCCACAATTCTCTGCAGACCAGATGAAGCTTTTTTAAAGAAATATTTTTTATGTATGTAAGAAAGAGAAAGAGGAGGGGAGAGAGAGAGACAGAGAGAGAGAGAGAGAAAGAGAGAGAGAGAGAGAGAGAAAGAGAGAGAGAGAGAGAGAGAGAGAGAGAAGAAAAGGAGAGGAAAAGAAAGGGGAAGAGAAGAGAAGGGAAAGAGAGAGAGTGGCACACAGATGGAGGTCAGAGGGTAACTTTCAGAAGTCAGTTCTTTTCTCCTTTGTGGGTTTCCAGGGATGGAATTCAGGTTGCCAGGTTTACAGGCAGGTACCTTACTCACTTAGCTATCTCACTGGCCCTCCAGTTGAAGTTCTATTAAGAAAGATTCCAGTTGATGGCTGTCTTGGAAGTTAATATTTAATGACTCACTCACTCTTCTGAAAAGAGCTTTAGAAGTTTTCTGTAATCACTTAGCACTACTGTGGACAATGACACACGGCAGTTGTGTCAAGATCTGCACTCACCTGCACTGGTGCCTGCACCGGATGTGAGGTCTCCACCCATCAGACCACCTATGGATTAAAGAAGATCAAAAGGAGAAAGGTTAAAGGCCCACAGAACAAAACATTTTACCTTCAGCAGCTCAGCATTTGTCCTCTCCTGAGAACCATAAGCTCCTAAAGTACTACCTAAGTCAGATGGCTGACATTTGTTTTATTGTGACACGCTGTGCTCGAATGTTAAAAATACATGCAGCCACTGACATTTTGCAGAATATTTTTTCTAGGAAAGATTATATTTGAAAATTTCAGCCTTTGTAGTCTTTTCATTTTTGCTATTTCTAAGTCTAGGTCTCTCCTAAGCAGATAACTAGGAAATAAAAAGAAAAAAAAATCTCTTTAGGTCTATTCTATGCTCTGATCTCCACATACTTGAGTTTAGTTCTAAGCACATTTTATATTATTAATCTTATACAGTGTCAATTCTCCAGAACTTCAGTCATTCCACAAATCAACTAATATTTTCTACCTGAATTATGTTTGATGACACAATAAACAAATTTTCATTGCCGCAAATTTGAAAGGTGATTATTTACTGCTGATTAAGAAACGTATATTAAAACTTGGCTATGATTCTTTATGAAAATTGGAACCTTTAAATAAGATTGAATATAATAATTACTTATATTTTGAAGAAAGTTTTACCAAAAAATAGGTGGCTATCATCTAATTGAAATTTTCTAGTTGTATCTAAATAATACTTTGTTGTTATTAGTTGGTTCAGATTTTAGAGTTAGAAATCTTTTTTACTACATCTTAAGATAATATTTGTTATTTCCTATCAAATACAATTTTGGAGATAAAATATCAAATTAAATAAAAAGATTATTACAAGTTACCAAGTAGGATATTCCAGTGATAATTGATATAAAAGAAACATTTTGAGTTACCAAAATTTGCATGAAATAAAATTAAAAAATTAAAAAAATTGAGGGAATGGTACAGTGAAATTCCTTGAGCACAATGTTTTCAGACTTCAGATTCCTGAAGTCTTCTAGAGGGAAAATTCTTCCATAAATATACTACTTTTAGAACAGTTAAGTGTGGCTACGATATTAAAGATATCCTATGGAGTGCTTTCTTAAAAATACAATGTGGATACATAATAGACAGCTGTATGTGACAACTAAGAAATGTAATTATCTTTGATGCTGCATCAGGCTTAGATATATATACTCAGAACATGCTGAATTAGCTCTGTGAGTCTGGCAAATCAAATGAACTCTCTTCCTTTCAAGACTCTAAGTCCAGTGGGGAAAGAAATACATATTCAACATAGTACATCAAAATATTTGGCTTGATTTAAGATCTAAGAAAGGCTGGATTTTTTTTTCTGAACAATAATTTCATGTTTCTAGATCACTGAGAATTGAACAACAGTAAGAATCTCCTGAAAATACAGAGAAATATTCTTTGACACGTACATCTGAGTGTATGGTGTGATTTAATTTCATTTGTGACTCGGTCTTATTTTTTATTTTATAATTTTTGTAAACTAGGCTAGCATATCATAGTCCTTTCCACCCTACTTTTTCTGGGGTAAGTTAATCTAAAAGTAAGTAAAAATCAACACAAATAATAAGTAACCACATGGAGCAAATGCTATCATAGCACAGATTGGAAGTATTCATCTTGGAGGGAAGAAGACAGAATGGAAATTGAAGCAGAGGAGACTAGGAACAAGAAGTTTAGACAGGAGATTTGAAAGTTTTCTCTGTCTGAGAAAGTGTGTGGTTAAAATATAGCTATTGGGGGGAGAGGTAAATGAAGGCCTGGAAAGACAAAGTGTGTATTACAAAAATACTTTGAAAGATGTGATAAAGAATCCAGTCTCTCCCACACGCAGAATATATATCTAATAAGGAGAGGATGTCAGGCAATGCAGGACCATAGATGAAAACTCTAAGTGTATCTCACAGAAAAGAAAGCCTTCTCTTTTCCTTCCAGTGACCTGCTAACCTTATGTTCCTTCTGAGGACATACCTGTGTTACCTGCACTTGGTGGTCGATGTGTTACACCAGGAGACATACTGTTCCTTTGCAGAGAAGGGTGGGCCAGTGGCAGAAGGTTAGGATTTCCCAGTGAGCTGACAGGGTTGCTGTACACCAAACTGTTGTGGCTGGACACTGGGATGGATACTGGCATCTCAAAGTTGGGAGGTGGAACAGCCTGCAGGAGAAGAAAAAAGGGAGGGGATTCATATGTATAGGTAAGAGAAAAGAATACTAACAGAAACATTCAAGAACAGAAAGCATTTACTTTTTCAAGAAAAATTCTGAATTCAAACTGTGGCGTGCAGACGACCATAAAGAAGGAGTGCTCTCAATATTCGCAGTCACAAAGTGATTTCTTCACTTTGCTCCGAACCCTTTCTTTGCAACTGTTAGAAAAGGTTTCACTTTTGTCTAAGACAAAGCCCCATTTCATTAGATGCCATTGTCTTCAAATTCATTCTATTAAGTAATAATTGTTCATTTGTGATATCTAAGGCTGATGCCAGAATTGACTGTAAGATCAAAGGTACATGACTGAGATGACTTCACAGTGAAAAAGGAGGATTAAAAATGCAAGCCAGAGAATTTGGTTTAATTGCTTATTGAAGCATATTTATGCAGGAGTTTAATGATATAAAATCATCTTCAGGCATGTGAATAGCACATATAGTTTAATTATTATTTTTAAAGTCTGTCTTTTAATAGTAACTCTAAAGATAATGGGTATTTTAAGATACAGGCTTCAACAGAGCGTGTATTACTCACTATCTGCATTTAAAAGTGATGACAGTTCAGAAAATAAGTTGTAGTACAGAAAATAAGTTGTGTTTCATAGTTTGGTACACAGGTACTACCATTACCACATGGCAAGATCTAGATCACCAATGAAAGAACATCAGCAAATATTTGCAGATGTCTAGTTAGAGAAATTCAATTCCCAACTGTTGACCATTTGGTATGACTTTGGCAAAATTCAAAATTATGTTTATGTTTCTGCATGCAATAACTCATCATAGTTGTAAGCACCCTTGTCTTTTTCTTTTTGTCAGAAGTACAAACGAAAATATTGTTTGATTTCTTTGCCAGAGGATTCATAATATTAGAGTGCATGTCAATGATAATGAATACTGTATATTTGTGTTTATACACAAACGATTCATACAAACCCTCAGAGGTGTTTCAATAAGTGTAAATGCATGCATAGTTGTGGTTGGATTGTTTGTTCTTATTGTTCTGACTTTTACTGTTTCTTTTTTTCTTTATAACTAACACTAACTATCTATGACTGACTGGCTAACTGGCCAGTATCATGTGCGGTGTTCTGTAGAATTTCTGCAGTTCTTCATTGTTTTTGAGAGAAATGAAATGCTCATGTGCACTTATTCTTTCTGTTAGGTAACTTCCATGTTGTAAAAAGATAAAAGAAAATTATTTTTGGATAAGTACCATGACATAGTGGAATGTAAATGGGTGATAATGCATCAAAGCATGTATATTCCAATATCTAGAGACCTTTTAAACAAGAAAAAAAATAGTGCATGTTGTGGAGCAAATGTCTTTAGCATGGATAAAACCTGAAGCCCTTCATCAAAAGGGTGGTAGATACCTGATAAAACTGAGGTAACATCAGTCAAGGTCACAGGCCAGTAGCCCAGGCCCCAGCAGCAACACTGGATCCAGCAGCAGCGTGCAGAGAGGGGGAGAGGCCAGGGAGTGTCTGTAGTAGTACCTTCTCTGCTGGCCACAGCTGTGTTGTAGGGGGACATTCCTCCCAAGAGTGCCACACCCTGGGTGGGTCTCTTCAGCTAGCACACATCTTGCTCTGCTTTGGTGACTTCTCCCTCCTTTGCTCTGCTAACTCACTATTCTCTCAAGTTTCTAACTCTAGACACTTGTACAGTTCTTTGACTAGATTCTTCAGTCATCCTTCAGGTTTGATGCCTGTTTCTGGCTTAGGTCATAATAGTACCTCTGTAGATCTAGACTATGGGTATGCTATAGGAGTAGTATTTTGGAGTTTGCCAAGGGTCACAGTGCTTGTGGGTGTGCTGACACTCTGATTCCCAGCACCACCATGCTTTGTCTGACTCATTACAGTCATGCCCAAAGCATTTACTTGCCCCCTTTACCTTTCTGCTTTTGATTTTCCACACAGTATTTGGGATCCAACAGAATTTCTCGGCTCATATCCATGCTGGGAGTGCCCATTTCACTTGGGGTAAAAGCCCAACTTCTTCCAACAGTCTAGAAGACCCTTCCGGCTCCAGCTTCTACAAACTTCCTTATCTCAACTCCTGTCAGTTTTCTTTCTCTTTTCCTCATTCTGGACTCTACTATATGAAACCTGTTTACCATATCCAAACCTTGATTCAAAACCCAGCTTCTCAACGAAGCCCAGCTTAACATTCCACTCAGCCTGCCATCTTGCTTAAGCTCCTTACCCATCTTTAGAGTTCTTTCCTTTCCAAGAATTAGCTTGGATGTTGATCCAATAATGACCCCTTTCATCAAACAACTCAAGCTCTGTTGCTACAAAGGCAAGATAAAATCTTTTTGTGCTTTTAATTATATATGTGCGATACTTTTCACTGAAGAAGAATTTTTAGGGATATACTATATTAATACAGAAACACATATTTGCAATTGAACAGATATGAAGCATGTAAGTTGAATCCATGATGTAATTTAACTCCTTCATTTCCCCGTCATTGCATAAAACTTCACTTTTCAAAATGGAGAGACTTGGTAAGTGGCCCAAAGTCATCTAATCAATGGCTGATCCAGTTTCAACATTAAGTCACTTGTGGGAAATTATGTAAGTTTTAACAGTGAAAAACATTAAAAAACAGTGAAATGAAAAATACTGAAATCAGAACTCATATTTTAATTGCTAGATATTTTTGAAGCATTGTGATGCACATGAATAACAAACTAATTGTGAACCTCTTTTTTTGTTTTTTCATGTGAGTGTGTGTGTGTGTGTGTGTGTCTGTGTGTCTGTGTGTCTGTGTGTATCTGTGTGATTGTGTGTATCAGAGGGCACTGTGTGTGTCTATGGAGGCTTAAGGGTGACATCAGGAATCAGCTGTTCTACCTCTTTTTTGTTTTGTTTTGGCATTTCCCAGGTTCAGCCTTCCATAGCTGGAATTGCAGGCTGCTACCATTTCTACCCCAGTGGTTTTCTGTGGGATCTGGTATCCAAACTCAGTTCCTTCTCCTTTCAAGGTAGAGGCTTAATCCCTCAGCCATTTCTCCAGTCCAAGAAAAAGTGGACTTTAATGACTCCCCCTTACTTCCACCTTCACTTGAGGTTCATACTTTAAAGCTGTCTTATGATTGAAAATATTTTAATTTGTATTTAGTTACTATTTGTCAATATTTCACATTTACTCAGTATATAAGGATCAACTATAAAACTTCATCTTCCCTGAATATTAATAAGAATACTGGCTATGTCTTATTGGAGAATAAAGCCCACCAGTGATCACCGGAACACTTTCAGTAAAGAAGATCATTAATGATTTTTCAACTAATTCTCTACCTTCAAAATAGCTAATTCAGTCAGTAGAAGTTACCACCCCCACACCATCATCCTAAATAATTATTTGTTTTTTTTTTCCTTTTCCTTTCATGTGTATGTGCATGTATGTGTAGGGGGAAAGAGGGGTACATATCAAGAATCTTCCTTGATTATTCTTCCATCTTACTGTTTTGAGCCTGGCTCTTTAATTAAATCCAGAGCCTACTATTAATTACTAATCTGGTTAGCTAGCTTGCTCTGGGATTCCCAGTCTCTGTCTCCCATTGTTGGAATTAAAGGTAAGTCACTGTGCCCACCTGGCATTTTTTTTTTTTATGTGGGATCTGAAGATTCAAACTCCAGCCCTTTTGCTTGCATGGGAAGTGCTTTAAGAGCTGAGCCATCTCACCATTCCCAGAATTACTTAGTTTCTAGCATGTTAGAGCATAATAATTTGATGATGATTACTGTTATGCATTTTATATGGCAGGCAGATAGAATTCTGACATCAGAGTACAGTTCAACAATTTAGAACTCATGTATGCCAAAATCATTTGTGATTTCTCTTTTGTTTCATTTTCTCCATCCATATCAGAAGCCAGCTGTGATAATTTGGAAGGAAATTACAATTTTAAAAATGACCACATGGACAATATATCTTAGAGAATCAGAAAGATTATTGCTTTTCTCTTAAAGTCTCTGTTGCAGTCCAGGTTGTGTAATAACCTTTTAAGTGGGCAAGGCACTTAATCTCACTTGATCTTGATTTCCTTATCTATGGGAAGCAATGACTGCATTGATAAAGACACTAATCAGGGCTCAATATTTTGTAGAGATAACACATAATATTCCATATTATATAAAACATAAATATTTAGAATAAATTGGCATTCTTTTTCTTTTTAAAACCCGGGAAACTTTAAAACGATTATACACAAAAAAATCTTGTGTCTCCAGAAAAAAAGTTAATGGGAAAGAAAATTTACTTTCTTCAGTGATGTACTCACTGATAATAGCATGCATGTTCCAGCGAGTGCTCAGGGACATGCTAGTATTGGAAGCTTCATTAAACTCACTGTGTCTCAAAATCCGAAAGACAGAAAAGTAGGAGGGAAACTTGTTGGGAAGAAAAAGGTGTTCAGTAGGAGGAGAAGGGGGATGGGATTGGGAAATATGGGATGAAAATGACAAAATTCATTGTATACATGTACAAAACTATCAAAGGTAAAAAAAAGAAAAAAAGAACAAAAGCTCCAGAAGGCAATTTAGAATTCTAACTTTCCAAAGATCTCACACACAATCTCTGGAGTTTTAGAATATTCACATTAGGAAGATAGAATTTGGGGTACTGAAATAAAATGCTGTGGGCAGACTAGCTATGTAACTTGCAGGGCCCAAGGTGAAGGGTCTGGTATCTCTTATTCATGAAACACCAAGAAATTATTTCAATACAGTGACAGCAGGGCAAGTAACCAAGTCTAACCCTATGCAAACCGGAAAGTGGTTCTGGACTTGAGACACAGGCATGTGGGCAGAAAGGTTTGCAGTTGTTATCTATACACAATGATCATAGCTCTTGAGGCAAGTCATTCGATACTGAACAACTCTTACCAGGCTTCAGAATTCTTGGCAGAGAAAAAATACACAACTGCAATGATTAGTATCTCCAAATGTTAATATCTCTTCAAGGCTTTCTGCAACTGTAGCATGAACCTGTTCATGCCCTTCTCATCTTCAACCCCTCACTGCCCTGGCTTGCATCATTGTCTGAGTTCTTGTGAGCACCTCCCCTCATTTCCCTTACATTTAGTATCTACAGAAGTCTGACCTAACCTCACCTCATCTCAGGCACCTATCACTGTGTCTACCACTGAGTACCTTTCCATCCTATGTCATCAGGACCATCTTGTTTAGGCTGCACCCATCAGTTCTCTTTTTTTTATTTATTCAATTGTGCATGTGTGCATGTGTGTGTGTATGTGTGTAGAACCATGGTGAATTCAGGAACCACCATGGACCGCCTCCACTCCTCCTTGTTTACTCTGCCTGGGGATTCACAGGCTCTGTCCTACCAGGGCCAGAAACACAGGCTGCTCCCGCTTCCGCCCGGCGTCTATATGTGGGGTCTAGGATCCGAACTCAGGACCTCCCGCCTGCAAGGCAGAGGCTTAACCCCTGAGCCACCTCTCCAGCCCCAGTTCTCCCCTTTCTTGAAAGGCTTTATTTGATACTTAATCCCCATCAACCTTATAGGTTTCCACTATTCCTGCTTTCAGGCACTCCCTTCTCTATACATAAACAATTTCAAGTGATTTTCATTTTAATTTTTTCTGTGGATCTTAGGTACACCAGCATCTCTCTTTTTTCTCTCTGACATCCCATTATTTTGAAAAAAAAAGTTGACTCTTTCCACTTTCTCCCTTCTCATTTACTCTCAACCAATCTTGCTTCTGCCTCTCATTCATTCAGCTCCTTTCCTAATTCTTGCTTCCTCAAATGAAGTTGTTTTTGCTTGCCGTGAAGCCCAGCATGAACCGCAGCAAACCCAGCATGAGGAAATGCTGGTCGACAGGATTCCAAATCACCCGTGAATTATTTCATGTAATTGAGGAATAAGGGCATAAATTATATTACTCCAACAGGTGACTGCAATATTAAGTTTTCTATTTTAAAAGGGAAATGCTTCGAAATGGGTCTTTGAAATAGAAAAACAGCCTTGTAATGTTTTTCGAGAGGTGGAGACACTCTCTACACACAAAGGGCAGAGTGTCCTTACCCTGGCTGTAAATGTTTTAGCAGCTGTGGAAACTTTCAGAAAAACTGACTTCCAGCAACTGAGAGCAATGTGCAAAAACTAGGCTTTCATCGTGGAGACTGAAACACTCACTAAAGCCAAGAGATTTCTGCAATCCAGCTAGGGGCTGTGTGATTCCTTCTCATCCCTCTGCCCTTAAATTCTCATGGGGCTTTTATCTCCAGAGGCATGCGCGTGTGTACTTCTTAACAAATCATGTATCTTGATTTTGAACTCTTACATGAGAAGGTGGAATATGAGAAGGAAGTCCAGGTGTGTATCATTCTTCTAGGGGACAGTCTCCTGAACCTTTGGGGGCCAAATCTCCACTCACATTTAGGATCCCTCTCACTGAGGATTGCCTAGCAATACTGCAGATATTTGCCCTTTGACCAACTGTGCAGAGATTTTTTTTTCTGAAACAAAGGTGTTTTTCCTTTTAATCTCACATTTGAACTCTTTGCACACACAGCGCCAAGCTCATGTTTCGTATATGTAATCAGAAAAATTCAGACCATAGGAATTAAAAATTGGCACAAAGAAACTGTGAGATAAAATATCTCGGTGAGATAAAATTCTAAGGTATGATGTTATCATTCAAGAATTTCAAGTCTAGTTCCAAGCATGCAGGGTGGTGTATGACAGGGAGTTTCCCAATGGGTAAAGTATTCACTCCTGGACATGTTGCATACAGCACTTGTGTTTTGTGAACCCTTTGAGAATCTATAGTACAGCTCTCTTCACCATACTGTGTATTTGAATTCAGTAACAACTGTTAGAGTGACATTATTTTATTTAGTAAAAAAAAAAGACATGTATCGGTGATAAGAAAACTTGCAATATATCGTATAAATAAATACTGAAGAGTTTAATTTCATCCAATAAAGGTTGAGGGTACATTGACTAAGGTAAAACCTTAACTTATATTGTGAATGGATATGACCTAGAGCTTCTGGTCTCACACATCCATACGCTTAATCCACAAAGCATATTTTCCCAGAGTAGCTGCTGTTAATATTCAGGTGTAGGTTGCTTTGCTAGCTTCTGCAAATGTGTTTTCCTGAAGAGGAATTAAGTACTCAGGAGCTAATGGACCATTAGGATTGGGACACTAACATTATTCAGTGCATGGAGCCTCCAATATAATCCTTTCAAACCCCAAAATGAATGCCGCTTGCTTTGATGACAGATTATCAGAAATAGGTATGCACTTTCCCCTACATGTGTGGACAAACACGATAATGCATGCACAGTTATTTCTCTTAAATATCCGGCAAGACATATGATCCATGGTTAGAAAATTTCTGACTTGGTTAAGACAAAATTTAGCCAAATGTTAAAGCATGAAAAATAGTGTAGGCAAAGCAGATAATATTCTGATAAAAGCTTTAAAATCACCCAGCACACAAATGTCGACGCCTTACCGTTAGGTTTCATGCAGTCTGTTCCCTGCAGCGCATTAGCTTTAACCCTTCAGTGCTGTTGGATTTCATGTGTGGGGGGAGGGGCCGACGTTTCATTCAGAAAGCAGCCTCTATTCAGGTGATGATTGTCCCTGTGCACAATGGAACTGTTCCATCGTGTATCTAGGTCTGCATACACTATGTTTATGAATTTTACTGCAAATCTTCAAACTTGTTCAGAAAGCAATGCTGGTGTTTTAACTAGTGTATTGTGATTTGTGAGAGAGCCGCCGTACTTAAAACACTGAGTGAATTCAGGGCGTTGTCACAATAGATCTTTCTCTAACTCCTGTAAATTGGGCTGCCTCAGAGTGAACTTCTGGATGGCAAACTCTTTGAGATTAGATAAATTTCAGCATCCCGTAGGGTTAGCTTTCTAAACGTACTGCCTGTGGGATGAGCTGGCCATTTTGTCTGTCTGACTTTCCAGTGCTTCTTAGAGCAAGGCATCACTGAGAGGGTTAAGGTGTGTTACTGCAGCAGTTATCAGCAGACCAGCCATCTACCTTTGGTACTTACAGGAATTTTATGACTCTTGATCATATTATCAAATTCTTCATTAATTTTTTTGTATTTTTCTTCAGTGCGTGGGGTGAGTGCATAAGAGGAGTCGGGATCTGGGCTTTCACAGCCTTTGTTTTCTTTCTTGTTCAAGGCCTGCCAGGTTCAGAGAAATACCAAGAGTAAAAAAAAAATGAAGGGTGTTTTGAGTACTTACACACAATCTTTGCCTGCTGATCATTAGATCAATATCTTCGTTAATTTTCCTGTACTTGTCCTCAGACTCAGGGCTGTGACCTACTGAATCGTCCGCATCGGGATCTGGGCTGTCACAGCCATTAAGGCCCTTCTTTCTCAACGTCTGAAACACACAATGTGGAAAGTTCAAACCTAGACAAAGGCTGTAAGAGACATTTAGGGATACTTTATAAATTCAAACTGTTCAGTATTTCAAGTTATTATGCTGTATTGCATTAGGAAAAAGAAATCAGAGAGAGTGAGAAGAGAGAGTGAGGAGGGAGAGAGAGAGAGAGAGAGAGAGAGAGAGAGAGAGAGAACCATTTTAATATAATGCTCACCACCAGTTTCAACAAGTTACAGGGAAATATTCTGCTTGTAGTTAAATTCAACTAATGAAGAAACAGTGTGAAGCTTCTTCATAGGAAATTTAGAGAGAAATATAGGTAATGGAAGGCATTAGTATGGAACACAAGTAAGATGGTGAATTGCAATGTTGTTTTTTTTCCTACACCGAAATACAAGTAGTCAGAATGTTGCATAACGATTTCAGAATCTACAATGATAAAAACAGCAGAGACCTAAGAAACACTTCTGAATTTAAAATAACAGTCGGCATTACTATCTTGTTCCACACCCCTTACTATATCTCCCCAGACTGAAGTGGTAAAAATTCAAAGAGAACCCACTAATAAAACAGTCTTGCTGAGCACTGATGAGGAATGTGGTCACTGCTGAAAAATACTTTGTTAAAGCCCTGTATGTGTGTGTGTGTGTGTGTGAAATTCTGTGTGAAAAATTTTAATACTGAGAAGTTATCTTCCTAACTGGAGCTGGAAGAAACAGCTGAGCTTGGGTCTTCATTATCCCGAGCTCAGTAAAGATGGGAAAAAACCCTGCACAACCAAGTCAGTCACCACCAAAGAGCAAAAGTTCTCCTGGTTTCAGCTGAGCAGGAATCAGCCTGACTCTTCTGACACACTGAAAGTGAAAAGTCAGTGGCTCATCTCCAACCTCCTGTCTCCTGAATGTAGATCTGGTTTAGTTTCAGCTGTCACTAAGGATAAATACCAATATAACAGTGTTAACAGTCAGGAAAAGTATGAGTCAGGAGTCCGGAGTTTTCTCTGAGTCCTCTGTTTTCTTTCAAACTGATGGCTGCCAACTCAATTGTACACAATCTGATGTACAGAGATGATGGTATGTTTTAGATCATAAAACTTTTGATTGATTACATAGTTTTCCATGTTAATTATTAATAGACTCCCAAAATTTCTTAATTTTTCTAATATTATCTGTTAAGATTAGTTACAAAGAGACGCCTGTCTCTTTGCATGTGTCTTTCATTAATGGAGAGTTCAGAAGGGCTCATCTTTATTAAATATAGAACTCACATACAAATAAACTGAAAGCTTCGACACTGAGCTAAGGAACTGAAAACTGAAATAATACTCCAATTTGTGCAACTGGGGAAAGGAGTAAGACAGCATGATTTTCAAAGGGAGTGTCCGTCTTAAAAAATCTAAATCTGCTAGCTTTCATCAACGTAGCAACAAAAGTAACCTTGCCTAAAATTAATTCTGAGACACCGAAGATCTTTTACTTAACAATTGAAGTGAGAGAACTACTATTTCTCATACATTCAGGCTAAGTACAGCTCTGTAAATATTTATTAATGTTACAGTGGTATAATATAACAAACATATGGTTACAGCTTATTATGTGGTAAGATGTTTGAATATTAAAATGAATATTTTGACACAAGATGTAAAATATACATTTATAATCTTGGGGAATTCATAATTGGTGGGGCCACCTGTCCCCATCTTAAGTATCTATACAACCATTTTTTTTAGCATCAAACAAGAACTCCTAGGCGGTCCCTACAATATATTATAAAGTATATCACTCAGGATATACCAGTATGATAATTCCATTTACTTAATTTCCTATCCATTAAACTGTCTTGATGGCATTTTATCAATTATGAGGATATTTTCCAGGTGATAACTGCATGCTGCACAATTATGTGTATCTGCTTTGATCACTGCAATTCCTTGAGACTTTAAGAACTCTTTCTTAGCATCTTGCATTTACTCAGCGTATTTGCCATGAGAATCCACTTGTTTAGGCAAAATGGATAAGAGCAAAAAAATATGTAGCATTTTTAGAAGCCATCTATCCATATATCTATAACTTACAGTCTCATATTATGTTAATTTAGAGTCTTATTTAGTAGGCAGTAAATTTTCCAATGTGTCTTTTATCCAATAAATCTTATTGTAAAAATTATCGTTGTTTTGATATGCAGATTTCTGACAACAGAACGCAAGGGTTAGGAGAGGCCTATCAACTGTCATTACAATCCATCTGGCACATACATGTGTGCTAAAAATTCTTGCAAAGCTTTTGTGGGTAGACACTGCATTTTGTTTAGAAATACTTATATTTCATTTAAATACATCTACAAATATTAACTCATTCTCTCTCACAAATGTTTCAAAGAGTTTAGAAAACTCTACGCCAGATCTCCAGCCAAACATGATGACCCAAGAATCAGTCACTGTCGGGGGCCTGTCTTTCTTCTGACCAAGCTGTCTTACAACTTCATATACATGTTCAAGTAGTACATGAGACATAGGAATACATGAAGTAGAGATTAAAAAAACTATATACTATTTGCAAATTTGAATTCAGAAAATACAGGTAAACTACTGACACTTCTTAGATAACAGTTTTTTTTTTTGAGACAGGGTCTTTTACATAGCCCGGGATGTCCTTTAACTTGCTATGTTGCTGACAATGATCTTGAAATTCTGATTCCTGTGATTTCTTCCAAGTGTTAGCACTCCTGGAGTAACACTTGAGATTAGCAAAACATCAAACCAGCTTTATTCAGTACTGGGGAGTCTAACCTAGGGTTTCTTGCATACTAGGCAGGCACTTACCAACTGAGTTATATTCTTAATTCTTAGACATCAAATTTTAGTCAAGAGTGAGAGTGTGAACTGGCCAATAAAACATTTAGCTGATGGACTAAGAAACCAGTAGATCAACAATTCACTTTGTACCCGAAACATAATATAATCTATTAAAAGCAAGCTATCAGTGGGTGGTGGGGAGCATAAAGGGAAGGTATAATGAGTGGGAGAACAGTAGTTCATTTTCTCCCAATAAATTCTTTCATCTGTCTACATTATCTTGCATGATTATTGCCAATATTTAAGTAATGATTAAAGCTAAATTGTGTTAGTTAAAAAAGAGCTTTTTGAGATATACAAACCCAAAATCCAAGAGCAAATTAATATTGAGTTCCAAATTCCCATAATCACATAACCAGAACATTGAAAAAATTGTTCAAAAATATTATCCTCAGATGAGTGCTTGTGTAATGTATTTCTGCCAAGAACAAATGATTATGGTGGAATTATAAAGCTCTGGAAATGGAAGTGGTGGCACAAGCTCGAATACCCTAGTGTGAATGTGAAACTAGAAGAGCAGTTTTATCTTTATTATATTAAAAGTCTACAGCTGTTTAATGATGACAAAGGAATTACTGTTAGATCCAGCCAAGTCTGTCTATTCACAGTGATGAATAGCTGATATGAACTAAAGGGCTTACTAAATGGGTGTTAAGCATTATTCCTTTCTCCAGCAAATTCTGAAACTCTGCTGTTGGCCTTGAAAATGTCTCTGATCTTTTACAAGTGCTACTGGTCAGGAAATGCAGGCATTTAAGTTATTATTTTACAGGGGTAGAAGTCCTATAGATAGATTCACATCTCCCATCTACCTCCATTCATACATCATACATCTATCACAGTTGATGATGTCTTGAAAAGATTTACTCTGCATTTTAAGACAATGCAAGAGGTCTACTAAAAAACCGCAACTTTTCTCACTATACATCTAAAAGGACTGCCCTCAGGAAACTTTGCAAATCTTCAGTGAGCCTGGAATACTGAAAGCCAGCGTGCCAGAGCACACTGACATTTTCTAGGTAAATCAATTGACTGCAGAGGCTTCTGGGGTAGATTCGCAGAGTTGCGATTGTCATACAGTGGGCTCAGAGCAGCCACACTTAGAGAAATAATTAGATTGGCAGAAGGTGACACACTCCCAACAATAAATGGGAGAAGGAGTCCAGACAGGTAATCCAACAACCGCTCGGAATCTCTCATCCCAGACATGTGGACATATGGACCTGAATTATTACATTTGTTCATCAGGAAAACTTGAAATATGTATAAACTGATCAGTGACAGGTGCTTCGAAAATTCTAATGAAATAGATGTAGGGGAACAGATTCTATTTTGTTACTAAAAGGAATATATGAAAGAGAATACCACATGGAGCCTTATTTCTTGCCTTAAGCATTATGTCAGCTAGACAATCCTTCCTATATACCATGATTAAACTGATTTTTCTTTCTTAGCTACATTTATATATTTAATTGCTATTTTTTCTTTTAAAATGTCTCCTTAGTAGAAAATAGATAACTAAATTGTTGGTCTCTCTAAAGTTTATGAAGCGATATGTCTTATATCAATGATAGTCAAGCAAAATTCAAATTTTTGTTCAGAGAATCACCACTACAGATTAAAAGCTTCTAACTAGTTAAATTCTTCCTGTTTCTTCAGTTTTCATCCTGAACAATATATATTTCCATTGTTTTCTAAATCTGTGCTTAGCTGTACAGCTGAAATTTAAAATCTTTTTGTGAAAAATCCCAAAATTACTCTCATTAACCTTTGTTATATCCAAATACTCTCTCTTTCTTGTATAACTAACTACTGCTACCCTGAGTTTGGAGGGTTCATGTGTCATGAACATAAGAAGAAATTGTTACTATTAGTTACCTAAATGTATTCACACAAAAAGCCAAAGATGAAGTCATCCACTTAGAAAAGGCGACTTCTTTTCCTCTGATTTGAAATCTTTTGTGTGTGTGTGTGTGTGTGTGTGTGAGAGAGAGAGAGAGAGAGAGAGAGAGAGAGAGAGAGAGAGAGAGAGAGAGAAAGAGAGAGAGAAAGAATGAGAGAGATCTTAGCTTTATAAAAACAAGCATCTATAGGTAATAGGCTAAACAGCCACTGGAAAGCCAGAAAAGGAACAGGAAGTGCATTTGAAATGGCCTACTGGTGTGGGTATACGCCTGACACTTACTTGGAATCCTTTAGCATTTGAGGAGTGGCCAACTTTAAGATGCTGCTTTGTAATTGGAAATGAGCAATATAAATCTAAACCAGAATGCTATCATACAGGTTTTATTTTATTGTTTCTAACACATCCCTTGGTTAGGGGTAGATCAAGTACTTAGAAATTTCTCCATAATTTTTAGTGGTCAAAAATGATGAACATTTCATATGTGCATAATACAATTATTCTGTTTTTATTCTAGAAATAAAAGGGAGGATTAAGACTATGTATTTAGTAAAATTGGCAGGTAGGTTTTAATCAGACAAGCAAATCATTTTCTGCAGAGAGTATAAAAAGAATAAGACTTATACCAAAACTTATGTTTTGTGAGAATTATGGTAAATTAAAAATACAAAACCATTATAAATACTATACACTTCCAGATTATCAACATTTATTATAACCTGATATGGTTGTAATATCTTCTAATGGAAAAGGTGTATGCATGTGTGAGGTAACTGGAGATTTCAATTTTTCTTTATTTTCCTCAGCAGATAAGATTCAGGCTGAAAATTTTTAAAGTATTTTTCATTCTCCAATGAGGGAGAATTAAATTCAAATTAAATATTTGAATCCTTTTAATGAACTGAACATTATTATTTATTTCTTAATGGTCACAGGTGACTCATGGAAACATTCAAATGGTGACAGTTCATTATTGTGACTCCAGTGAGGGGGGGACTGGGGTTTCTGTAGTTCTTCCTGGAACCTCCAAGAAAGTTAGCAAGCATGTGCATGCGCAGCACCTGAGTCCCTCCTGAAGATGGACTCTGGGAATAAGCCCGTCGGTCTCTATCCTCCTCCAAAGTGCAGCTGACATGTCGTCACCTCTTGCTGTAGACCTCTGTCAGCACACAGGACGAAGTAATTTCTCCACCATTCATGTGCTGACCTTATTATGCACATTTTCTATTACAGCCTTTATCATCCATTATTAATCATGCCTGTGTTTGTCTCCTCAGTTACACTAAGAGATTCTTTACTCAACCTTTCCCTTTATTTGCTTTGGAGTTTCAGGGCACAAATAATCTGGCTCAACAATCTCAGCTCAACAAATGCTATTGGGGGAACAGGACACACATTTCTCCTGCTGCTTTAATGCTGGCACTTGTCTCTTTACAGGACCAGACTGTCTGGCTTGGAAGCAGAGATAGTAGTGGGATCTAGACCACTTAATATACCTTCGCTAAGAGTTAATCTGTATTTGGAGCTGTCTGTGTCTTTTGGATATAAATGCTTCTACTGCATACGTGCTTCAAATTATTTGTCACATATTTCCTTCCCACCCTCATGAACTCCTGGCATAATGGGGCTGTTTACTAGTCATCTTGTATTCCAGAACATAACATTGGAGCTGGCATGTGGTAAGAGCTCAATAAATGTTTGAAACATTAATGACAGACTGAAATGGATGCATACACAGAACAGAAAAGAGTCATCAAGCATTGGATAAAGAGCAGTCTCAAAGTGGCAGTTTTGTAACTTCAGTTTCTTCTTTTTACTCCCTTAAATTATTGCTCCCTATTTTATTAAGATTCAGCATCTTATTCTTTTTAAGGAACTGCCACCAATTTACTATTTTTTGCAATGCGTATTTGTTAAGTCAGAGAATAGTGAAGTACTGTAATTCGAGGATACTTGTTACTCAAGAGTCTTATCTGACTTAATGGTGAAAAATTGGGGCAATTGGTTTCAGTGTGGAACCTCAGAATAGGTGAGTAATAAGAAAGTTGCATGTATAATAATTTCTGTAACAAGGGCTGGAGAGATGGCTCAGGGGTTAGACTCTATCTCACAAACAGAAGGTTCTGAATTTGGATCTCAGGTCCCGTGAGGACAAGGCAGCAGCCTGCACTTCTGGTCTTCGTGGGTGGAGCCTTGGGAATCCAGAGCAAACAAGGAGGAGGTAGAAGCAATCCAGGATGCTTCCCAAAGTCACTCTTGGGCTTCCACAGGGACACAGAGTGCCCTCTGATACATATACACATACACACAAGCACACACACACACACACACACACACACACACACACACACACACACACGCACCAAATAAAAATAAAGTTTAAAAAGTTTCTCTAATAAAAAAAGTCACAAGGAGGTACTGAATTCACCGTAAAAGAAGAAAAAAAAGGGAATAGTATTTCAGGCATAATTTATATGTTAGAAGAAGGCAAAATAAAAGCCATGTAGGGAAAAGCATGGGAAACTTTAGCACATTTGGGTCAAATGCTGCAATTTAGAATGACCATACTTTAAAATTCTTGGTTAAGATTTGTCTTCTCTCTGCCACAGTTTTTGGTAGCTAATCAACAGCTCCGTAATTCTTTTAGCTCTGACATTTGTGTCAGCAATATTAACATATGGAAAATCTTAGTGAACTTAGGGCCAAATAGATGATTCATACTTCTTCAAGACAGATCAGTGACTTGGAGTTCTTGATGATCCTTCTTCTACACCTTTCCTGGAGCCCAAACAAGCCATGCACCATGAAGCTTATGTAGAACAGGAGTGATTTGGGAAGCCTGAAACACTTCATCCATGAAACATTCTTTCATATTCTGAGTCCAGAAGCTTTTTGAAGTTACATATTAAACAGGAAACATTTCAATCTGTAAAAACTGAAATGCATGACAATACATGCCATTAATGCTAATCTTCACAAAGCAAGTCAAATTGTAGGTGGTTCTGAAGAATAGATGATGCTGACGATCTCAAATAAGAAAGGAAATAAATCAAGACGGAATCATAAATTCAATGAAGGTTGAGAGAGGAAAGGAATAAATTAACAGAGATCAGGAAGCAGGTTTTGTGAGAGTATAAAACGTGAATGTAACTTCACATACTAATCTTTTTAGACTATGGTACTTCCGTTGCAAATCTGTTATAGGGAAAAGTCTGAATCTAGAGGTACTGATGCTTTAAAAAGAATTCTTGGGAGCATCTTGTAAACCGTTTGTAATGTGCTTTTTATCAAAAGCATAGGAATATGTTGAGTAATCAGAGTTAGGTCAAATCATTATTTTTGTTTCCAAGTAGGCTTTTATCAAGTTGTAGATGGCTTTGTAATTCATAAGCAGGGTCAGTGATGATTAGTCATTTGAGATGTAAGTAGCTTACATAAGATACCCTATTATTATCTGTAGGCTCAGAACTATCTTTCTTAGTTACTAGGCATCCTCTTCTCGCCAGGATTTAATATGATTTCTTTTCCTTTCGTCCCCTATTTTATGTTCTTGATAGGAGCCATTTGCATATTCCATCCCCCTTCCAATTAATGCTACACATTTGTTCTTTAAATTAGAACCCAATATCACTCTCAGTTTTCTCTCTCATTCTTGGTTTGTTTGCTTTTTGAGCCCTTTCCAGGTGAGAATCTTTTATACATCTGGGAGGATCTAATTAAAAAGTAATTGTGTCACTGTAGTTCCTACAAACCATGTTACCTCTCAACAGCCACATGTCCTACAAGCTTTCACAGCACGTCCTCCACTTGCTTTTCTTGCCTCAAGTCCTCCCTTCTCTTCTAGCACACTGCTGTTTGGCCAATCTAATGACACAAGATATGAACTTTAAAAACATTCTTTTGATATATGCCTTTCATCCTCCTGTTTGTATTGTTCCTGTTTACTTTCTCCTCCCTGCTACACAGACTTTGGGCATACCAGGACAGTGATTCCTAGTGTAGTCAACTGCTCTGAGAAGTATCTCTAAGTCTCATTTCCATCTCTTCTCTGTCTTCATGACTGACCTCAACCTCTTAATTTTTTCAAATGTATAGTAAATTCATATGTGATTTATCTTTCTTTATATTGGCCTCAGCACCAGAGAGTTGAGTTCTATGAAGGGTTTGCTCAACATGTGCAGGTTCAATATAGGTTCTTAGTAGCTGTTCATTGGATGAACGAATAAACAAACTTGACAGTTATATTTTATCACATTGACAGACTAATTGAAATAAGTCGTATGGAAAGTGTACTATTTACTTGTTTTAATACTTTTTTATATCAACATGTAAGGTGCATAAGTTCTGTTAGGTCAAAGCAATCTGGGTAATGATTTCAGGACGTTCCTGTAGGAGCTAAGGATTGGTGGAGGTGAACACAGTGTGTAGGGAAGAAGTGAGTGGATTACCCTGTGGTTCATGTGATTAAGATCTTGACCTGTATTTTTCTACATCCTGAGCATTTGTAAATACTGTTACATAAAGTTACCATCATGAGAACAAAATCATTTTGAAGAATCAAAGTACTCCAAGAGGTCTCTTTGTCCAAGGTACACCTACAGGTGTCTCTAGGCTTCCCTTTGAAACAGAGACATTACCCTTGATGAACTCTGACCATATCTGTTGGTTGGGCTTGCTACTCTACCACGAGTTTATCAGAAAGGCAGACTCTACATAGAGATTCCAATAAGGCAATGAAAAAGAAGGATTTGAGGCTGACAGTATATTGACTTTGTGTCTGGACAGGCTTGATAACACCTCAATTTCTCTGCTCTCTAATGAGTGGCCGTAAGCTACTCTCTATTGAAATTTTTTTTATTTTAGTTATTTTGCAGTGAGTGATCCTTTGGTATACAGATGAGTAGATTTCCCCAGTTAACATATTCTGAAAAGACTGTCTAGATATTATCTGAGGGAGATGTTTAAGCCTGTGGTATGATACCTCCTCCCACAAACCCTCATTTCTGATGTGGACTGTGACACCCCAGATACAGATTAAATTGTTTCCTTGCCCAACACGCTTCTTCTACTTGGGTATCTAAAGGCTGAGGAGCTTACAGGGCTCTAATGGGCTTGCTATCTCTCCCCTGGACCAATGGAGAAACTTCTTTCATCCTTTATCCATGATACTGTTTTCATGTCTTCAGTTTTAGGCACAGAAGAATCAACAACACATTTCTATTTGCACAACAATGAAACATTCACTAGTTCATTTCTATTCCTTGATAAATGGGAAGTACAGAGAATTTCAATGGCCAGTTCTAGATTGCAGAAAAAACTTCACTTCTGCACCCTTAATCTTCCTCCAGATACTCAAATCTTTCTATTTCAAACTGATCTATCATTTTATAAACCAGCCCAATTTCTCTGCTCTCTAATGAGTGGCCGTAAGCTACTCTCTATTGTAATTTTTTTATTTTAGTTATTTTGCAGTGAGTGACCCTTTGGTATACAGGTGAGTAGATTTCCCCAGTTAACATATTCTGCAAAGACTGTCTAGATATTATCTGAGGGAGATGTTTAAGCCTGTGATATGATACCTCCTCCCCCTTTAGCTGTTTACTGACAACTGATAGCACAGAGAGAGCGCATAAGAACAACCTGTAACTCAACCACAGTGAAGGAAACCAAGGTCTCAGAAGCATGCAGAATCAGTGAAAGCGCATAAGAACAACCTGTAACTCAACCACTGTGGAGGAGTGGGAGGGCAGTTTGAGTGTCTTACAAGGAGATTAACTCTTTCTTTTCTACCTCTGTAAGGTCAAAGTGCCCAACATATAGATGATACTGAACGAATGCTGTTGTTCATACAAGAATAATGACATGTAAGGTTGTGATAACAGAAGTCCCTGAAGAATTACACTTGAATTTGAAAACACAGTTACTAGATTTGTGCTCAGAATGCATATTGCCTTTACCTCCAACAATTCTTACCATAGAACACCAGGATCCTTTATCTATATAAATGAATTTAAATTATAACAGGGAAGAATTGTGGATAATAGAGTTAATGGAGGGCTTGGGGTATATAGCTCAGTGGTGTAGTATGTGCTTAGCTTTATAGAGCACTGGAAAAGAAAAAAAAGTTAATGTGTTTCTTATATGCTTCCCTGGAACTGTGTAATTAACATTTATTTTACATCATCTGTGTGCTATCTATATTTTTGTTCTTATATCATTTTCTAGATTATAGGATTCTTGCAGACAGGAAGTCTCTTGAGGGCTTTCTGTCCTTGGCAACTAGCACAGTATCTGACAGTAGATGTTGCAACAAACCAGTTAACTCTTCTGGACAGGTGTTCGACAGGAGAAAAGTGCTAATGACAGCCAGGTGACACAACAAGGAACCTCAGACAGACAAGCAAAAATGAGTTGCTAAACTTCCTTCCCATCAATCCCAAACTTTTTCTCCTTTTAGAGTAATTAACAATAAGTCTGTTGAAGGTTAGCAGCCTTAGTATCCAGCCTTACTCTTTATGACTTGTTTCAATGTAAAAAAAATATCTCCTAGGATTTGATTAACATAGCATTAGTGTTTCCACTTCATTGGTTTATACGCTGGCTAACTTCCTGCTTAACAGAGACCAAGATGTAAGGAGTTAGATAGCCAGGTCAGTTAACCAGGCAGAGGGATAGAACATGATAGTACCTCATCAGTTTTGCTCTATAGGGCAGGAAGCCGAGTTGCATTCCATGGGAAATGAAAGGCAAGAAACTGAGGTGGAAGTCAGAGATCTGGGAAAAAGCTGCTGGCAGATTCAGAAGTTTGACTTGGATACACAGACTTTCAAGTGTATGTGGTGATGTCAGTTGATCAGGAAACAGATCTATATCTATCCACATTCACAGTAAGTATAAGGAAGTCCACTCTGAGTCTTTAACACACACAGCAGAGTAGATCCTTTTCTCTTTTTTTATGCAAGTAAGTTTGTGGTGACTTCTACCTCTTTTCTCCCATCACATTTTAAGCCATGGAAGGAAGGACAGAGTCTAATCTATCCTCTACAGTTCCATCTTCTTGCCACATACTTATTATGCAGATGAGGAGTAAGAGTCGGATTTTGTGGTCAATGTTTTAAGTAGGCGTCTAGTGGAAGACAATGTGGTAGGGCTGTTCTTTCTTGATGATCAAAGAACACTAAGAAAAAAAATTCTTAGGACACAGTAGGGAGTGAGGTTAGCCTCTAGAAAACCAGCCACCTGTTTACTAGCTCCTAACCCCCACTCCCTCCATGATTCATCATACCCAGCAATGTAAACCAGTATAAACAACAGTGGATGGGGAGAAAACTGGCAGTATATAAAATCCGATGTCTGAATACTAATCACAAACACTGGAGAGTAAACTTCCAACTCTCATTTTATCTTTAGATAAGAAAAGATCTCAGCACTCCAACCAGACACAGCCTAGTGCAATGATGAACAATAAAATAGACAACAACAATCAACCAGAGTGCACAGTACTGGCAATGCTCAGCCGGAATCAGGCCAACCCAATTTTTTTTTGCCATCCTAAGGCTCTGGGAACTTTGCAGAAAAGAGGATGGTAAGATTGTAAGAACCTAAAGATGGGGAGATCCATAGCTGGCCAAGACATTCCATTCAAGGTAGGCTGCTGTGTCTAGGAACTAACTACAAGGAGACCTCCTCAATCAGTCCTGTACAATGACCAGCATGTCAACATTCCTCCACAGGCTAGCAAGACTCTCAAGGGAGATAATAATATGTAATGGGAACCTTAGGAGTTAGGGCAAGACAGGTGAAGGGAGTGTCTCTATCAGTGGGTCTTCCCAAGGAAGGTCTGCTTAATCTGCCACAGAAGCCTGAACCCCTCTTTTCCCCAAGAGCAGACAGTCCAAAGGGAACCTTGGGGCCCACAGAAGCCAGGAGGGTGGGAGGGAGTGGATGGATTGATTAAGGAAAGGAAGGGCAGGAGAAAAAAGGGCAAGAGAGGGAGGGGAAACAGAAGCAGGTTCTCATTTTGCTTATAAAACTAGAAAAAAAATAAAAAAATATTCTTAAAAATAATTATGCCACAAAACCCTCAGATGGCTGCTCGGTTTCAGCTTTTAAGGTGCTGGCTGTATTTATAAAATATGACAATGCTATTCTAGTCCACTGTGCTCTACCTGGAATCTTATCACAGATTTTCCTACCAGACTGCCACTAATTTCCAACCTCAGTTTCCACTCAAAACAGCTTCTTGAGACAGGACTGTGCCTCTTAACTATGTCTAATACCTGGGAGAAAACGGGTCCCTTAGAATTGCATAAATCAATGCAGATTAGAGTTCCTTAATCAAAGTGTCACTATTTGCTTTCTTAATAATATAATTATTTCCATCTGGTACCAGCTAAATAACTAAACAGCGTTCCAGGGCCAAGATAGATCAAAAGGGCCAGTAGCATTTCTCAATTAGGACTCTGAGCTCAGTGGCCCATAAGGACTTGCCCTGTGGTTTGCTGGTTCATTTGTTATCAGGGTTTGCTGTCTCCTGGGTTCATACTGTAGTTCCTGTTATTTTATAGTATTCATGTTAAGAGTGATTCTTTATTAGTACAGACAGTTATGAATAAATCAAATTGATTATAGTAAATAGAAAGTAATAATAGGACAAAAGATTTTGAGAACACCTAATGCATTCATTGTAGAAAATAGGATTTTCTTTTAGATTAAATACTTGTAGATAAAACCTCTCAGCATTTCAGAGAATATTTTGGAAAAATATAATAATAAAATAGTAAAAGTATAATAGTAAAGTTAAATTCTGATTAAGACCAATACAGCCTAAATTATGTTTTTATTTTATGAATAGGTTTATGCTTTTCAAATTAAGCTAACCATGAAAATTAAAAACTTTCCAATTTATTTTCTTTAATAATGCTATCCATGCATGAATCTAAGGATCCTCAAATTTAGACTGATTCATATTTCACAAATTTCATTTCCCATGACTTTATTTATTACACGGATAATAATTTTCTTAGGTCTCCTCAGTCATCTCCAATTTAAGAGGAGGCCACAAAAGCTAGAGAGACTAATGGAGAAATGAAAAGCAGAAAGGCATAGTGACGTAATGGTGAAGAAAAGGAATGACAAGAACAGGAGATTCTAAACAGAAGATGATGATGGGCACACAGGCAGGTAGGTAGATGGTAGGCAGATGATAGGGAGATAGATGATAGATGGAAAATAGACAGAGCTGAGGGGAGGGGGAAGTGGAAAAGAGAGTGAATGACAGTTTCAGGGTGTTGTGAAAGAAAGGGAAGGAAAACACAATCATGTGAGCACAAGTTCTGTGTGGGTGTGTAGTTGGCCTCTCCTGGTGCCTGCGTTAGCATTTCATGATCTAACACAAAACTTTATCACAACCCGTCAGCAGTTTTCTTAATACTGATATCCACTATTGGCCAGGGGTCAACACCTGTTGTCTGACTCCATGCAGCCAAGTCCCAAAGACTGCTCTGTCCTCTGGCCCTAGATGGCCTCCTCCAAGAAGTATGTGTGGATCGGGCTTTCCTAGTCCCTGTAGCCTTTGGTTGCCTGTTTTAGTCATGATGGCTTCAGTAATTTCAGGCATTGTCAGTGGAAATGTTTGACATTTTAACTTTCATAACAAGAAATTTTAGTGATGTTGTTAATTCGGTGGTGATCCTGAACATTTTCTTCACCATAATCATTTCTTCTGTATACTTTATTACGTAATTGGAAAAACAATACTCCCTCTTATATGGCATCAAGAGGAAATTAAACTTGTCCTCTCTTATTATCAAAATATTAATTTTTCTTAATATTTTAATTGAATCTGTTTCTCAGCAATAAAATCTAGCAGTTATTGACTACTTCTCTGTGCCAGGAATTCAGACTGAAGCTTCGGATAAGTCATTTTTTAAAATCTTTACAACCACTCATGTACTATGACTGCCATTTTATGGATTGAAAAAATAGGTATTTGTGGTTCAGGAGCTCAGGGAAGCAAATAAACAAACCCACGGATGAGTCCCAGTGCTTACTCCCCAGGATTTAGTAGTGATTGATTGGGACTACTTTGCTTCTGAAAGCTTGTTTAATGATAAAGACCACTCAGGGATTGGGTATGTTGCTCAATGATAGTGTATGTTTAGGATGAACAAGGACATAGGTTCAATCCTTGCACCAAAACAAAAACAAACATACAAATAAAAATGGTGTGCAAAATATATCTAGATATGTATGGAGAAAAATATCTGAAAAACATTTTGTTTCATTCATACAAATGTACTTGTAATAAAACTCATTTTTTCACAAGTAGTTGTATGTAACATGCTTTACAGTAATGACCATTGGATAGAGGAAAGTCTACTAAGGAATAGGAAGTTTGCTGCATTTTTTTTAGCTCCTGCATTCTTAGGACTAGGAAGAAAGTCTTTGCTAAAACATGCAGGCTGAACCTTTCTGGGTAAATCCAAGTGCAGGATTGCTGCATTATTAAAATACTGCTACTGAGAACTCTAAGTCTCTTTTGCTAAGAAAAATATGCTTCCATTATTTGTGTTGGGACACCCACACACTTCAGATTAAGCCATGTGCTCAGCTTTTTGCTTCACTCTGCTAGGGCAGACGAGGGATAGGAAGGCTGGTAACTATGAGGTGACATTTTTCCTGGGGTTGAGGAGATGAATTTGGGAAAAAAGGAAAATGTCTATGTATACGGAGAAATTATTGATTCTCTTCCAGCAGAGCTTTGGGGTTTGGAGAAAATGCAGATACACTATAAAAATTCTTTCTTTAATCACTTAAGCTCTTCTTTTTCCTTCTTTTCACACAGATGTAGTCAGCGCTGTTTTATTACAGGCCAGATGACAGGAAAAGTGAAGGAAACGAGTGAGTGTAAAACTTCTCAATTTTCTTTAACAGTCATGATCTTCTTAAGTGAAAATTTCCCAAAGTTGCTAGGAAAAGGGGAAAATTACAGAAGCGCTTCAAGAACCACAAAGGCTTGGGTTTTGCATCTTGTCAGAAAATCCGCACTGTTGGTAAAAGCCCTGGGACCTGACTCAGCAGAGAAAATGCCACCCACAGTCACTGCCTGTCTCCCCAGGAGCGAATTCCTCTGTTTTCTCTGGAGGCCGCCCACAGCTCGGTCAATACCAAGTCCCTCACATAGGAAACTCGAGTTTTTGAAAACTGAAATTAAACCATGTTGGATAATATTTAAAGAAGTTTGCAAAGGTGATGCTTGGCTTTCTACATAGGCTGAAAATCGGTTTTCTGTTGAATAAATAATATTAACCACATATTAACCATCTACTAGTTTCAAAATGCCTCAAACCCCCATCACCATCGCTCTGAATAGAATTTCACTTCTTTTTAAAGATCACTGCTAAAAGATGAGGGGAAACAGCACCATCAAAAGAGGAAGTAGAACAGAGTTCAAAGTCTGTTTCCATGAGGTAATGTGCACTATTGACTAATCATCAAAGGCGTCCAGTCTGTACTGAAATGAAGTATGAGGTTAAGGCAGGTGGCTGGGAAAAGTTAGAAACCCCTTTCCAGACCTTCTTGCCTGACTTTATTGTTGAAGCCACGGGGTTAGATAAAGATCAATAAAAGTTTGTTGATTTGACACAGTAACTTGTGCTTAGTGAAATGGAAGTTATGTATCTGAGTTCATCTTCTGGGAACTGCCAGTCTTAACTCATGTGTGACTGGTGCGTGTGTGTGTTTGTGTGTGTGTGCGCGTACCAAGCTAGCACTTTTGAAGGAATATTCAGAATGATTTCTGTGCAGATATTTTTCGACATAGCTGTTACTGCCTTTTTTCCTCTAGAAGGAAATAGTTCAATTTAGTAATTACAACCCCAGGAAAGTCAGGTTGTTTCACGTTAGGATGTTTGCAAACTGAGTGGTGGTTTCTAATGACACACAAATTTCTTCCCCTAATCATAACGTAACAATTTGCTGTCATACGATTTACTGCTGTTTTTCCTCTCCGCCAGAAGGAACAGTTCTCAGATTGTACCAACTCGGTTATGGAAAAGTGTTGAAATTTGCCCTAGGTTCCTTCCAGTGCTTGTTTTGTGATTACTGATCAGCAAGGGCCTTAATCTCAGCAACCAGAGGTCAAGTGAAGGCTTCTGGACTGTGCAGTTGCTGCACCTCTAGTTATTTTCAATTCTTGTATGCGAGCCTCACCATCCAGAATAGGTGTGGTTCAGAACAAACACTGGGGAGTTTAGAAATGATATTCTTTCCCCAGTGGCTATATAGATTGTGGGTGTGTGACTGGAATATTTAAAACACCTGTTCACCTGGAACTGAGCCAAATGTATAATACATTAGCACATGCTTGGCTCACTTCCAGCAGCATGTATCATGCTGCCATCAAAATACTGAGGGAGCCAGGGCAGAGATACTTAAGGAGCAGTGCAAGATCTGCATATATTTTTATTGTTAGCAGTATCGCTGCACTAAACACTGTTGACTAGTTAGTATTTTAATGAAATCAATTATTTTTGTCTCAGAAAGGAATTGACATTATAGGGGCACTCTTTGTCTTAGTTTGAATTACTTTCATGATCTCTCGTCTCTCTTTCTCTGTCTCTGTCTCTCTTCTATCCCCTCTTGCATGCAATTGTGCTTTTGGATACATAGTTCAAAGAGAACATCATGGAAAAATTATATCCTAACTTAATCAAGTCCACTAAAAGAACTTTGGCTAAGTCTTTTGCTTCCTAAAATTCTGTTTATTTCTTTTCTGACTCAATTTTATTACTTATAGACTTATTCACATCCTTAGTTTTTCCTTGGTATGCATTTTCTTAGTCTCTAAAGTTAGTATATTGAAAATCTTATATATGAAGTCTTATAACTTTTTTGTAAAACAATTTGTAGGGGGCAGGGGCAAGGACACAATGAAAATTTAAAAAAATAAGGAGAAACCCAAAAATCTATTTACAGGCAAAAAAGAATTCATTGCCTATAATCTGTATAATATATAAAATGGCTTTTATTTTTTAAAGTGACAGTTGAACCCAGGCTTTAAACAAGTTAGACAGGTTTAATGGTACTTAACTACACCCTCAATACACAAGATCACAGCTTTAAAATGTAAAATGACATACATTGGAGATTTCAGTGTTTAGGTGGTAAGTGTGTGTGTGTGTGTGTGTGTGTGTGTGTGTGTGTGTGTGATGTTAAAATTTTACCTAAACTGCTAAAGTCAAGAAATAACACGCATACGAGTACCACTTACCCAGCATGTGCTATTGACCATGTACGTTATACTAATTCCCATAAGACCAAGTGAGAGATTTATTATCTCAGGAAACTGCATTTCGGTGGAGGTATAAACGTTTGCCCAAGGTCTGAGAGTTTCAGCAAGTGGTAAAAACCTGTTTTTTTCTAACTGCCCAGTATGCACCCACCCCTTGCCCCATAGCCCCCTAATATAGTGATAAGACTGAGCTTTGGGGTTATAGGCTTTCTGCAACACATAGAAAGCTTAAAGATTTTCCTATTTGACATTACGCATGTTATATACAGGATACTGACATGTTAAGATAGTCATTAACTTTCACATATTTTATTAGGGATTTCATTTTATTGGTTTTCTTTTCTTCAATTGACTATACTTGAAACAAACCTTCAGTTTTTATAATTTACTTTTATAACATACTGTATATTATAAAAGTTCTTCAGAGAAATGCATGTGCACATTTTTAGTGTAAACTGAAAAAATGTGCATTTTCAAAAACAACTTGCTTTATATTATAATTGTACATGTCTACAGGATGTCTTAAAATATGTAAGTACAGTGACTACAATACTACTTTTATCGCTCAATCTACTAGACTCTTCCCGGAAACTGGCTGCTTTTACAGTGCTCTGCCGTTTGTGTCTATAGTATTTTTTTGGGCCCATTTTATCACATTTAACTTAGATTAAACACTTGGAGCTTTTGATGATATGTTTCTGACTCCTCTTCACCAATTACCTAAACAACTTTTGCTTACCTCTTTCTATATGTGAACACTGCATGCATATTAAGTTTATCATGTCTGGCCCTTGTATCTCTGTTTCTTGTGACATTACATGATTCATCTTTTGACAAGTCTTCCCCATCTTTTCTTTATCAATTCATACCTACTTTTTAAGCCCCCAAATGAAAATCGGTAATATCTTTATGTTTTACTATTCTCCTTTCTAGTGTCATCTCCTTCATGTCATCACCAGAAACTTCCATGACCCTTTTCCAAACATTTAAAACATTCATACATTTGATTTTCATAGTGGCCATCTACTAGATATGACCATAAACTCTAATTTGCAAATGAAGAAGTTAAGACAGAAAGAGTATAGATAATATTTCAGAGACATACAGTCAGTCACAGGGCTCACAACACAGTCAGGCTATCTTCAAAGCCAAGGCTCTCTGACCTTTTATGCTGCCTCCACCAAATATCTCATAGTCCTTGCTAGTTGTTTTGTCCAGTTGATTACCATGTGTGTTTTCTGTATTAGCTAGGTGGTAAGTTTTGTGACATCACAGACCAAGCCTTCCAAACTTACTTCTCTCCTACTATTGCTAGTGAATTCTGTACATACTAGGAATCTAATCATTGTTGCTATAATAAAAAATATGCAAAAACAAAAGTAGAAATCTAAAAATGTACATATTGCAAAATCATTTTAGATTTAAATGTAAATTAATGTAATTAAAATCTTGCATGCTGTAATAATTCATAAAATAAATTGAATTTCATTGTTTATCATTAATCAAAATTATCACACTGATTTCTTTCCTATTCTATTTAATAAATATTTTTGAACAAATATTTGAACAACAATTTCTTTTTTTAATTTGGTTTTTAGAGTTTATTTTTTCACAGTTCACATATATATATATATACACACACACATATATATATATATATGCCTTGTCAAAACCTTTTCTCCCACCCCTAGCAATTCTCATCCAAATCAGTTCTTTTGCCAGATTCATAACTTCCATTTAATCACTCCTAACTGTTATTATAAGCATTTGATGAAAATAATATGCAGGATTTATCTTACTTAAACCAGCATACTTGTTTTATTTTGGCTTGTATTATAGATAAATAGTATTGTAGTCATTTTAAATCCCTACAGATTAAGAGATAGTCAAATCAATATCAGTTACATTATACAAAAAGGATGGATGCAAATTTTATAGCAAAGAAATTAATAATTAATTTGTATCTGTTTACTATAACAAAAATTTGTTGTCAGCTTTTTCTGAAGTTTAACAATGCTTGAGCCAAGATTGATAAGTTATACATGAAAATATGTCTTTTAAAGGGAAAAATGTTCCTAATATAATTGTATTCTTTAATGTGTATGAATGCAATATAATCTATATATACAGCAATAAGTGTAATATTCTTCTATATTGTACTCTAGCTTGGTTATTTTAGTTTATATTATAATATTTAGCAATGTTAATTTTCTTATCTCAATAATTAAAAAGATAATATTTTCCACGTTATAAAGGTTTTACTGAATAGTCAAAAATGAGTAAAATAGTATGAAAGACAGTCATTTCCATAGCTAAATATACCTTTCATAGCACAAACTACCGAAAAATGAAAATTTTGTCCAAAAAGTATACATATAAAAGGCTTTGTCCATAGACTACAGTTCCAAGTGGCTTACTATCTAGGTTGAAAATGGTTATGCAGGATTGTATGTCCTATTTTTCCATGCCTGCAGTAAAGATACAATGTGGGAATTCAGCTTGGTAATTACTAATACACCACACAGACACAATTACACCCTGTGTGCTGCATAAAGGAATCACTTGTGGTCTGCATCCATTACAAAGAGCAGTAGGGGGCCAACATGCAAGGACAAAATGCTTTACAAGACGGAAGGAGACCAGAAGAGTCGATGTACACAGATACAAGACCTTGATTCTTGTAGCAATGATTTCAGCCTCTTTCCATCAATTATCCTCCTTTGTCTCAAGAGTCTTATCACCAGAAGCATTACAGGAACTGAAAATAACAATGCTCAAACCCATACAACCCTTCGAACTGTGCTGACATTTCCACACCCTGTTGCTATGTTTGACCTGCTTATTCAGATTACTTAGCAAAACAAAATGGGGGAAAACGTATTACCATAGCAAAACCGGCATTTCTTTAGAGGGCTTGAAACAGAAAGCCATCCTCTTCTCAAAATGTTATTTTTCAAAGTATTTTCTATTCCTTTTTAAACATTCAAAATAAAAATCTGCCTGGGAAAAGATTATAATTGTAAAACAGTGATTAAATACTGGTCTGTGGAAGGGATAGGGCATTTCAAGACAAGAGCATTTCAGGGCTGAGGGGCCCAACTGAAGTGAATCAGCTGCTCTCTTCAGCTGCAATGAGTCACAGAAATATTTCTTCTGTGAAACTCTTTAAAGTTTTGAGTTTAATTGCAAGCAGCAAGTGGGATTTTTATTATAGTAGAGTTTCCTGTTAATTATTACATGATGTTCATAATTTTACAACACTTTCATTTAAGATGCTTTTTTTTTTATAAAAAAAAGCATCTTATAATTATGAATTTTTAAGACTTTAAAAGAGTTACTTATGGCAGTTTTCAGGTTCTGTGAAACAAAGCCTTGTCTTTCAGAAAATGTTTACAACCTATGAGAGGGGAAAAAAAGGTGTCCCGGGGCTAAAATGATTATTGGCACCTAGAAGTCTGAAGAAAGAGTCCGGCCGGCGGTTTCTAGAGGGCACTTTACCATTGCCCGCATTCTCAAAGGTTTCTCTGAATGAATAGGACCGGATTACTCAGCCTTCTATTCCACGCCTATTCCTCTCCATTTTCCTTGGCACGACTGAGCGCCAGGCTATTTTTAGTTAAGCAGTTTTCTATTTTTAGACAACTGCCAGTTAGAAGACATTTGTTAGGGAAAAAAATTTTTTTTTTTAAACACACACAAAGGGAGGAGGGAAAGAAGCCTCTCTCCACATATTGTAAAGCAGGCTTCAACCTGTAACTCCAGGCATTTCAGCTGCTTTCAATCTTGGAAAAATAAAGAAAAATTCAGAGTTCAGGGTTTTAAAAATAAACCTACCCTCAGGGCAAACAGACCAAAATACAACAAGCTGTTACTATGTGAAACTGTGACTACAAAAACAAAGAACATTCTCCAATGATTAAACTGGAAGAAAAAGTCGAGGAGCGATTAGGTTATAAGAATGTTGCACAGGCATATAACAATTTCCCATGCTCTCAGCCAAATGCAGCATCCTTTAGAATTTGAGGAGTGGCACCTTTCAGTTACACCATGGATGTGAGATACAATTGTAAGGTTGAAACTTTTTTTTCCTAATGAAACTTAAAGGCAATTATATTTGCTGCATTTTGCTAGCATTATATTCTGTGTAGTTTCTCTAAAATTATAACCATCTATTTACAGAATAATCACGCATTTAAAAATTCAGTCCCAATGGGAAATCAGGCCACTACATATATATACTTTATATAAATGTGGGTCTATATGTATGCACATTCATTTGATGTTTCTATACTAATATATTTACATAGGCATTTAATTTTTAAATATAAATATACATACACACATATGTGTGTGTGTGTACTGAATAACTCACCTTTACTATAAATGGGAACGAATATCTTATGGACTGGCTTAGTACATCAACATGTTTTACTCATCATTCAGGACCATGTTTCCATCTAAATGCCATAAGACATTATTGAGTACATGTTGTAATTCTTTTCCTATTAGTCCACTGTACTTCACCTATTCCTTATTAGATTTTGGGTCACTAGGCATCATAATCACAGATATATCATCAGCAACCCAATAATGCTGAGGATGGGTACTTGGCTTTCACAGTTGCCCACATCTACTGAATAAAAAAATCAAATACCTTGTATGTTTTGCCCACAGTGGATTATTTATTCGCTCTGCGGGGGGCAGTAAGCATGTCATGATCATCTTCTTTTCCAAGGCACTCAGCATAATGTCTGGTGCATACAATTCTTAAATGCGTGTGAAAAACTCAGGTCATTGATTTTTGTTAGATCCTCATTTATGCAAAACACTATTGCTACTCATATTAAAACTTGGTATTATTTATTGGTATAGTTATTGTCATAAACTGTTATATATTTCCAAGTTAGTTAAGAATTTACTATTTCTTTCCTCTGTCATTTTCCTAATTCCCTGAACTTTAGCCTTGAATCTTAAGATAAAACCAACTTTTTTTATAACTTAACAGTTTACAATAGGCTCTGACATCGTTTACAACCTGTAATTTTCACTATAGTCCCATAAGAGAACTCAAGGTAAATAAGACTAACGATGGGGAGGAACCTGAAGCCCAGTGATATTATATAATTGTCTCAGGTTAGAGAATGAGTGTGTGATGATATTGTGGAAGGGTTCTGGTGATCAAACCCAGGACCTTATACATGCCAGGCAGATGCTCTCCCACATTCTAAACTTTTACCTTTCCTTTTGAAGTTCTATTTCTGAAAAATAGAATTTAAAGATGGATGCTCATAATAATTTTTCAAACTGCTTAACTAAAAATCATTATGCAGCTTCTAGTTTCTTCATTTGAAATGATTTCAGAGTAAATCATGAAGGTTAGGTGGTGGTAAAGTTCCATGTATGTTTTAAGTCAGAAGAAAGTGTTGTATGCATGCTTTATCTCATCTGCTGGGGGAAAAATGTTCCTAATAGACTTACGTTTCCATTTCCTAACTACGTATCTCTCCCATATCTCTTCCATTTGCTCCTATTCCTTTAGACAACCCCAGGGTCAGTATTCCCTCTGTCCTTTCATCTTACTCCACAAAAATCAGAGTTTATCCGAGCAAATAGTCTTTCTTTGGAGTAAGTGCTAGCTGACTGACTGACTCAGCTCTTTGTATTTCTCACTCAGACACAGATCCATAGGCACAGTAGGTATGCAAGAAATGCCTATGCAGGAATGGAAGACTAAACGGCCGAGGCCTCTTCAGTTTTATGTCCTTTATTAAGTGTGTTTGAGGAATGTCATGCCAGTTCTCTCAATGGATGAGAGTTCTATCTTATCAGTTTGCCTCTTACTGTTATAGAAAACTTTGATGATAACTTGGTTGTATAAGGGGTAACCAATTACACATAATTTTTGAGCACTGAAGTACATACAATGAGTACAATAGAATACAGTTTTATTTAGTTTCAATGTATTTAATGTTGGCTAATATAGGGCTAGTAACTACCATTATTGATTTGTACAGATCTATTTCATCTCATTTGGAATCTGGTTCCATTACCCATACAGAATTCATATGACAGAAATTACTCAGTGTTCCATCATATCATAGACACACATTACTTACTTGCAAACATGTACATTAATGCTAGGGATATAGCTCAAAATGAGGGTGCTTTCTAGAATGTTGTTCACATCTGAACAACATTGGCAGCATCACATACGGTAAGATGTGAACAGTAACTTTGAAAAGTATTGAGTTTCTGTAACTAAAAAAACAGCATGGACTTGGTTTAAGATTAGGTCATTGTCAAGATCTCTATAACCTCAAGTTTTCCCCTAGTGAAATGGCTTCTTTGAGAGAGCAGAGATAATTTGGATTGAAACTAAGAGGAAATTTTTATGTAGTTTTGACAACTAAATTATTTAACTCAGAAACTGAGGCGTAACTATAATTAATTCACATATTAATTTTGTATAGCATTTTTTGATGTGATAATAAACCAAACATCCATTGTACAGTTACTGTTTATAATGTTTCCAATCCAGAACAGTAGCTCTGGATAGTCAGGAGTTTATTTACTAAAACATAAAGATAAGAGACTTAATTGATATGAAGAGGCTTTTTGAAACTAATTAACCTCCCAGCTAGTCATTAACTCTATGACCTTTAGAGATAATTGACAGAGTTTCTTTTCCTTGTTCAAAACTTCATCAGGTGACTGAATTTCAAGGTAACACAAAATACATTCAGCACTACTGAGCTACAACTACATAATGTACTAAGCAGCTGATTGTAAAGTAGAGTACGTTTCCAAACTACCCACCTACTCTGTTGTGTGCACATGCATCATTTAAAGAATTACAAAATGATTACACTTCTTTTAATGATTGAGTTTTATTATCTCTTTCCAGAATGTCTTAATGATTATTTTGACCATAAGCATGAAGAAGGCAGTGATACAGCTATTGTTACTCTCCTCCCCCACCCCAAATTTACAACACTCACTCCAACTCTTCTATATTATACTTCGTTTCCAAGTTTGGACTTGGATTGAGAATCCTCCTGGCATACTTTCATAAACTACTAGAAGAGATGGCTAGTGTCAGAGTGGCTCACCTGTTGGGTAATATTGGATTTTTTCTATATTCCTCCCTAAAGAATGTTGTAATTTTAAGAATTAGTTACACTTACTATGAATTTTAAGAATTCATGTTATTGGAACAACCATAATTCAGAAAACCAAAGACCCTACATTAATCACCTGGAACCAGACCAACTAAATCTCTCCCCATCCTAAAGCTCAGGGAACCTTGTGGAAGAGGGGATAGCAAGATCATAAGAGCCTAAAGATGGCGAGGTCCAATGATATGCAAGATACTCCACACAAGTTAGGGCTGCAGTAGCCATAATCGGATTGCATGACCTGCACAATGGCTGACATATCAATGACCCCCTCAGAGTCTAGCATGGATCACAGGGGATAAGTCTCCAGGCAGTAGATTCTTAGAGGCAAGGAATTAAACAATTGTAATAGAATTCTCATACTAACAGGTAGCCCAAGAAAGAGCTATGCCACTAGGATGGAGGACTCAGAGGGAGGTTTGGCATTCACACAAAATGATGCTCCAGAGCATGGGAGGAAGGCAGGGGGAGGCACTGAGAGAAGGGGTGGAAGGGAGGGGGATGAAAGGAAGGGGAAAAAGGAAGGATAGTGCAAAAGAGGACTGGGGAGGGGAGGAGGGAGGGAGAGGACAGAGTACCTATTGAACTTTTATGACTGCAAAAAAAATGTGGGAGAAAAAAAGAATTTATGTTGTGGTATTATTCTGAGAATCTCCTTTGTGATATATATGATCCCGACCATAAGTATCAAGAAGTGTTAAGCAGATACAGTTCCTACGCACACGCTGAAGGCAAGGTTTAGGCAGAGAATACAGGGAGGTTAGTTTCACAGATCTGTACCATCTGGAAACTGTTCATAAATTCATAGTCTGGGGATCAGACTCACTGGATTAGAATCAGTATTTACCCATGGGTGGGAATCACCATGGATGGGAATCAGACACCTCTAGTGATGCAGACTGTGCCAGGGACATTTTGACTAACTCCCTGAGTCCAGGTGAAAGTAAGATTCCTCACTCTCCTACAGAAATCCAAGAACATTGGTCTGGAATTTACATTTCACTAGCACCACAAACTATTTCTTTTGGGTTTCCTTTACATATGTGTGCTGTGTGAGGTGTGTGATATTTAGTCTTGTGAGTGCACATTTGTATGGGAGTGCAAGTTTATGTGTGTGCATGTGAAGGTCATAGGTCAACCTCAGGTGTCATTGCTTACAAGATTTCTGCCTTATTTTTGTTTCATTCATTCATTCATTCATTCATTCATTCATCCGCTTGTCTATTTATTTTTATTTAGTGACAGGGTCTCTAACTGAGACCTGAAGCACTGATTAAGCTAGATTGGCTGGTCAGCAAGTCTAGGGAGTCCTGTCTCTACATCTTCAATGCTGGAATTATAGAATGTGTCATGGTACCCAGTTTTTCTTATGTGGATACTAGGAATCAAAACTCTCTCCTCATGCTTGCATAGCAAGCCTTTTACTGGCTGAGCTATCTCTGCAGCCAAAATTTTGTTTTCGGATGCAGCAACAATCTTTATTTGCTTCGGGTGCATTTGAAAAATGTATTTTTAATAATAGAACACAAACCAATTTTAAAAAAATTTTGCTGAGGGGTTGGAGAGGTGGCTCAGGTGTTAAGCCTCTGCCTTGCAGGCAGAAGGTCCTGAGTTCAGATCCTAGACCCCACGTATAGATGCCGGGTGGAAGCGGGGGTGGTCTGCGTTTCTGGTCCTGGTAGGGTGGAACCTGTGAATCCTCGGGCAGAGTAAACAAGGAGGAGGTCCATGGTGGTTCCTGAATTAGTCCGTGGTTCTACACACACACACATACATACACATACATACATATACACACATGCACACACGTACAACTGAATAAATTAATTGAATAAAATTAAATGAATCAATTAAATAAATTAATTGAATAAAAATTTAAAAAAATTTGTTGATATATAATCAATGTCTACAATATACTATTATCATATGTTTTAGAGAAAGAAAAGGTATTTGTAATTAAAAGCAATCAAGTAAGCAAAGAAAACCCACCATCAATGCAATGGAAGATACTGGAAAAGTAAACTCATTTATGAGATGAGTATTGTCTTTTATCCAGATTCTAGACAGTATTAAAACTCATTCCAAAAAATTCAGCTGTGAATATTGCAGTGTATGCTGGGTAACAAACCTAGAGGAACAACATTATATTCGTTGATATTTAATTTGTCACCTTGCTCCTGATTGATATCTGGCTGTTGACCTTGGTTCAGATATTTTGCAACCATCAAGCTCCATGTGTCATGAAATTTGTGATTATCATTTAAGATTCATGATTCTGATCCAGGCTAAATATTTTCTTTTTCCTTTTTTGCTTCCAGGTATTGGGAGGAAAAAGACACATGGAGTTTGTTTTGCTCTATTTCTAGAAGGTTCATATAAAATAATAATAATGACAGAATGGTAATGATTGATACTGATGAAGAAGTTACATTAGTGGAAAAAGGCTGTATTTTCAACCCCCTGTGTTTCTGCTCCTGTTAGGAAATGATTCTTTGTTGACTCTGTTGGTGCTAATGCCTATAAGCTGCCAACACTTGGTGTTACAGAAAAGAGAGGGAATCTAGTTTCATTTCCTTGTACCTATAACTTAAAGAAGCTAACATACTCAGCATTATTTATTCAACAGTGATTATTTTCTTAATAAATGAGATGTGAAGCAGCTTTTTATGTTTACAAATCATATGCAAATTAAATAAAAGCTCTACTTTAGAAAATAAAAGGCTCTTCAAATTTGGTATGTAAAAATCACTGCAGTATAGTTATGAAAAATATGAATACATTTAAAAATTTTGTTTCATTTATTCTTTTAGATTCCGAGGAAAAAATAGAAATGTGATCTACAGGTCTCAGTGAAAAGTTTTTAAAGGTACATAAAGAAAAGTGAGATTCTGCAAAATGTTTTACAAAATTCAGTTTTTTACTTTTGTTCTTAGCAGGCTTAATATTGAAGGTTTAACTATTCATGAACACATGAATATTTTGTTCATCTTTTAAATTACCTATCGAAAAGTAGTTCTATCCATGGAGTTACAGAGGTCCGGGAAAGTATCCTGCGTAAGAATGACCTCAGTTGTGCTTTGGAGGAACCTAAGGGTTTGCAGAGTACCACAAGAATTTTATTTCTCAATTCCTTCCTAAAGAAGACTTCTTTAGAAGAAGCTAATTTGTCAAGTACAAATTTAAACAGGGTTCCGAGGCTGCTCTAAGTGAATTAAAATAGTGACAAGAAAGATGGATCATCTTTTCATCCATAAGCTTCAGGGTAAAAGGAAAAGGAACCAGCAATACAGCTCAGCCCATATGGTCCGTAAACCCCAACGGTCCAGGCTTCTCACTGCAGGTCTTTTCTAAAGGACAACTCTCTTATTACTGGGTTAGGGGTGGAGTATACTTTGGCTTTTACCGAATGCTGAGTTAAAAAGTGGGGTCTTTTAAAGAGAACCTTTGCATTGTGGATTCTCAGATCATATGGTGAGAGAGTTCATCCCTTCTGAAATACACTGGGTTGGTTTTATTTGAAAAATAAAATGATGATTAATTGAAGAGTTCATCTTGATAATTTGAGGACAGAGTTGGTTTAAATATCCTTACTGCACATTTCAATATAGATGAGTGTGCGTCACTGACCTTTTGGGATGAACAATGGATCTTGATCTTCTCATTCAATGAGGTAGTAGGTAGCCACTAGTTCACTGTGGATGCTGTACACTTGAACAGTGGCTAGTTCTACTGAGGAAGTGAATTGTACATTTTGCTCATTCTACTCACTGAAATGTGAGTAGCTGTTTATTGGCTAAAATATCAGAAGGGATAGATCTAGATAAGGCTTTAATAAACTATTAAATGAACCATTTCATTGGACTAGGAAAATAATGCTTTTCCATATTTTAAATGAGTCACATTATTCTAAGATAATCATTTGATGCTGCCTTAGTTTCCCATCTTATTTTTCTACTAGATATATTTTAGGTCCTTCAACTCTTCAGTCCTCGTATCATGCAATGGTGATGTGATGGTAAGCAACTGTGCATGGGCCCTGTCCTTGAGTTTAAAATATACATAACAGTTTCAGTAGTTCTCTGATAGGGAAGATACAACATACTATGGCCGAAGAATAAGGAATAACTTCAGCACAAGACAAAATGCCCCAAGGGCACAAACTGGGACTTGATGGGAAGGATGCATAAAAGCCAAGCAAACACCTAAAATTGAAATCGAAAATGAAAATGAAAATGAAAATGAAGACAAGCAGAGTTTCGGGAGGTTAGAGGCTATGCTTGTGTAGTTGTCTCTGAAGTAAAAGATGGGAATGGGAAAGGAGGGAGGTGAAGTAGATGCAGACTAAAAGCTAAAGCTGAAGAGAAATATAGGAGTGGAATCACGAGGTTCCATGGCCTAAGAATTGTCAAAGATTTAAGAGGTCTTGGGGTACTCTGGTTACATGATGCATTGAACCCAGTAGGAGTTCAACAAATCTTTGTTCATTGAATAAGTCCATAAGTAACAAAAATTAATCTGTGAATGTGCTTTTTCTTCTAAACTCTTGTATGCAATACATATCTATAACCCACATAAAATTGTTTTATAAATTTACACTTTTAAAATTATAAAATTAGAACTTAGTTAATTGGTTTATCAATAATAAAAGCTCAAGTGAAACAGATGCATTCATTCTTAAGTTTTGTAAACCTGATTTGCAGCAACTATTCTACTATTAGCTACGTTTGGTTTTTTAATAGAAATCATATTCCTATTCTTTACCAGATTTGATGCAAGACCTGTGAGATTATTGATAACGTCCAGGAACATTGTGAAACAATAAAGGTTAGAAGCTATTTAAGGCCTTTTATTTTCGTCTTAACTATTATGTAAGAAAATATTTTTTGCAAAACAGCTGTTTTTAGATGCCTCAAAATCCAAGCAAGATTCAGGTGATGGAAAATAAAACTTGAGGGGATCTCTCTCTCTCTGTCTGTCTGTCTCTCTCTCTCTCTCACACACACACATGCACACACACACATTTATTGCCTCTAAAATAAAAGTCAATAATCCTTCACAGGAGACAGCTGTGATTCAAAGGTTTCTTTTTGCAGAGAATATATTCGTCTTCGAATTTCATAGGAAAGAGTAAAGGACCCTGTATTTGTTCCTGTTTATATGTAATTGCTGGCCTCCTGGGCCTAACTGGATGAGCCATTCAAGAGAATCATTGAGTCACTGAGGGGCTGGATGGGCAGCAGGGATATACATATCCCTTTATATGCTTGATCAGAAACAAGTACTAGGTATGGGACTAACCTTTCTAGAACTTTAACCTCCCAAGGATCTCTTGGAACATTCTGACAGACAACACATGGTATCTCTATTTTCATCATCTTGTTGAGCTATTTGGGGTACACGTCCTTCTGGGCAGCACGTATGCATCAATGAGGTCAGCTCCTTTGCCTTCAGATTGTTCGCAGCCTTCACAAGAATGCCTGCCTTATGCTGTTTTAGACCTTTTGCGTAGTGTCAGGGTTAGCTGGGGCTTGTGCAACAATGATTAGTGAAACAACTGCCTGTCTGGCCGTGAGTCCTGAAGGACCTGTGTTTTTCAGGTACTTCTGAAGCTCAACATCCTCGTCTTCAGGAACATGGAACAACAGAAACTGCCAGAATTTCGGCTGTTTCTTCATTTGAGCAGATACCAACAGTCTCATAAGTGGGCATTTTGGGTAAATATCTAGTTCTGTGCTACAGAGCTAAATAAAATGGATCTCTCCCCTCAAAGGGAGATCTTCCTTCCTTCCTTCCTTCCTTCCTTCCTTCCTTCCTTCCTTCCTTCCTTCCTTCCTTCCTTCCTTCCTTCCTTCCTTCCTTCCTTCCTTCCTTCCTTCCTTCCTTCCTTCCTTCCTTCCTTCCTTCCTTTCTCTCTCTCTCTTTCTCTTTTCAAAACAATGGATTAAAAATTTAACACATTTCCTAAATCTGGCATATTTATATATTGTATCTAAACAGATTCAAGTCACATTATAATACAATAATAAAAAAAATCTTAGTCTGTTTGTTAAGACTTCGTTGGTCTCTGCGTCACTGTAACAGTGCTAATTATCAAGCAAAGATGTGGTAATTACACAGAGCTTTTTTTTTTGTTGTTAAAAGGAGAAATCTTTTTCAACACCCACACACTGCACAATTTCTTGTGACCCTATAGCACTACTCTGATATGGCTCAGATAGATATATTTCAATCTCTGTGTTAGAAATCATATTATTTCTCTCTCTCTCTCTCTCTCTCTCTCTCTCTCTCTCTCTCTCTCTCACTCTTTCTGTCTATCTCTGTCTCTGTCTCTCTCTCTTCTCCCCACCTTTTCTTCTTGTGAGTAAACTGTTTTCAGAGGGTTAAGGGAGAGAGGTAATGGTCCAAATGGGAAATATAAAACTAATGACCCTTCATGAAACGTATTATGCTCCTCATTAAACTTCCTCAGTTAAATGTATTCCATTAAATTAAAATAAATAGGATTTAAAATCTTACCCAGGAGTAGTAAACTATCTTCACTTTCAACTTTGTTTTAGATCCATTCCAAGAATGGATTTCTTCAATACCTGATGTACCATAGGTTCTTAGCTTCCACCAAAATTTATGCCTTAATGTAGAGGTTTTTACACTTAGTGAGTCTAATTACTTGGGAGAAATTTGTTGTTAGTATACTTTCTACCCAAATCTCTCTGCAACCAAGTACTCAAGAATCCTGATACAAATGATCACCAATTTCAAAAATGCTAAAACATGTGAGGATGCTACAAAATATAAATACATTTAAAGAACTTAAGTCTTGTTTGCTATTTTAGAGGAATAGGTACAAATTTTCTAGTCAGTTTGATATGGTTTTAGTACAATTCACATAAAACATTACTAGAATATTCCAAGTCTAATGTAAAAGTCTGCTCAAAGTTGAACTTGGTTTGTTACCCTGTATTTGTTTTTTGAATATAAAGGAGGGTTTGAGTAAAAAGTTCATATTCACAAAAGTTGTGGGGGTCTGTCTGTCTGTCTGTCTATGGTGTGTGTGTATGTATTAAAATGCTCCAAAAGGCAAGTAAACTGTTTTGACTATTCTTAAAAAATTCAGGCAAGTCATAACTTGAACCATTTATCAATCAAAAGGTGAAATGGCATACAGTAATTTCACACATTGCAGCTAGTCTGCTTAATGTATTGCTGAAATTAATTGTTTTGCCTCGTTAGGCAAACAAGTAAAGTAAAAATTTAAAATCAAACAGCTCAATTCAAATACAAGCAAAGGAATTTGAATAGTCTTAGATAATTATAACAAGATATTTGACTAAAAAAGGGAGATGAAAGTATGAAGCTTAGTCATTTTATCAGATTCAATACTGGACTTTTTCGGTAAGGGGCAGTATAAGCAACAGCAGGGACACTTGTATTCTGTCAAAATGAGTCCCAGTCCATGCTTCTGAAGTTTTTGTTTTCTTTAATTCTGAGATAGCAGGCATAAACCAAGATACTAAGAGCAGACATAGAAATGAGGAATAGCAGCAGATAGTAATTCTCATTCTATAATACCTTTATAGTTTTGCAGTCATTGGTTGTAAAAAGTACTATAAGGCACCAACATGTAAATGGCAGGCATGTTGAAAACAGTTTGAAAGTTTCAACCAAAATTGTATGGCATGTACACAGGCTAAGCCATCCAAAATGCTTTTAAGTTTTTTGTGGCTTTTATTTATTTTTGTTGTATCTAAATAATGTTTTAAATCTGGCTTGGATGCAATGTTGAGCCAACATTTTGAAATACACTTTTTTAGCTGATTTCTCCTTCCATGAAGACTAATAGTTTTCAGTACTATATGAAATGATACAACTTGAGGAAAAAGATTATAAGGAGAATGACTGTGTTGCTTTTCTAGCAGAAGTCATTTAAAGGAAGGAACTACAAAAAAGAGTCATAAAGTGAAAAATAGTAAGATTGGAGTGAGTTCACTTATACGTGCCTTTCTTTGACTCTACAGGAAGACTTTTACATGAGACAAAATTTAACTACATAATAGTTTTCAATATGGTTGATACATCCCCTGGCCAGTTCTTTATTCCATCATCCTGATGCACAGTGGTGGATTCTAACTGCTCATGAAAGACAGCACCACTGATTTTACCCTGGAGTGGATTTTTGAGTCCTTTGAGTCTTCAACAATTTATCACTTTGGCTTTCACTTTGGTGGAGCAAAGGGAAAGGACAGTAAGAGTTGGAATAACCTTGGGTCTATCTGTAGGACTATGAACATTAGCAACAGGAGGATGTACACTAGTGGAGCTCTGCTGCTGAAGCCTGAGGCTGCCCTGGCTTGCTCTCGCTTACCTCAACGATGTCTGAGTTCGTCCGGCTCTCGTGGGGTTCGTTGTATTCTGTGTACTTGAGCAGCACCTTGTCCATGTCGGTGCTGGCATACTGGAACAGCTTGTTGGTGCTGTTGAAGATGATCAGGGCAATCTCGCAGTCACACAGCACGCTCAGTTCGTAAGCCTTCTTCATCAACCCAAATTTCCTCTTCGTAAATGTCACCTGGGGGAAAATAAGAGGTCGTTTTTTTTTTTTTTTTGCCTCTTTAAACAAAAAAATTTACTTTCCTCTATGTTCTATAGTACTTTTTCTTTTCTTTTATAAAACAATGCTATATAGTTGTTACAGCCTGGGGCACTAACACATTTGGAGAGAAAGCAAGTAATCCAAAATGAATTTCTGGGTAGAATTAGAAAATGTGTGATTTCCAGCTTTAGTTGTAGAATATGAAAATGTAAATGTAAGATTTCATGAAAGGCATTTTAATGAAGATGACTGGAGAATTGTTCATGTTTTCTTGAACATTCTAAGATTAAAAAATTAATTTCAGCACAACTAAAAAGTTTTCCAATATTCCAAAGTTCCAAATACAACTTGGTGTGTGTACTTTTTATGTGCATGTGTGTTTTTGTCTTTGTGTGTGTGAATGCAGATATGGATGTGTATGTAGTAGATGTATATAGATGAGGGCACTGTATATGCCTGTGAAGGTCCAAGGATGATGGTCTATCTTCCAAGGTCAGAAATGCAGTCCATTGAGATTTCTGTCTGGCATTTTTTTTTTTTACTTGTGATCTAGGGATATGAACTCAGGTCCATTTGCTTGTAAGACAAAGAGTTAACCCCCTCCCAGCCATCTTTCTAACCACTGGAGCTCATATTTTTATTTCTGACCACTTGAAGACCAAACATGAACTTATGAACTTGATATGTCAGATCTATGTTAAGAGTATCCTTAAAAGTGCCTAGTTTTACGTCATTTAAGTGAAAACAGTTCATGAGGCTTATGACTTTCTGACACAGTTCTGTATTGTTTTATAGAACTCCAGCAGAGTATTGGAAAGTACTTAAGCCATAACACTTACAACTTCGATTTCATTCTTCCACACATCTGTTTTCCTTTCTTGGGCCAGAAACTGTATTGTTATCTTTGACTTTTTCTTCTTTTAATCTAATCTATTACTAAGACCTCCAGTTCCTTCACTCCAAATAATTTTTGAGGTTTCCAGGTGACTGGCTCTCAAGCATTTGTGGGATTGTGGGGTTACCACTGGACAGCCCAGCAGCCTCCTGTCCCACATGCTGACTTCTCACCTTCCACTCTCAAGCTGCACTTGGGTACTGTCTTGGTCCTCAAAAGCTGTCTTCCATAGCTCTCAGTTTCTCACATGCATAGGTCTCACTCACCAATCCTACCAAATCAAATATCTTACTCTTTCAATCTTCTATTTAAACTTCAGCTCATCATTCCTGTCTGCCTACCAAAAAGGTAGGAACATTATTCATTGTAAACCTGAATATAGTACAATGTCTCCAAGCAGGTACTATGCAGAATATCATTCCTAGAAAATCCTTCCAAGAAAAGTTCAGTGACCTTCACAGGTTTGGAAATGATTCACATTGGTGTATAAAAGGCTGAGAAACCTTTTAAGCTTTCTTTAACTATCCTCTCAATATTATGACTGACAGCTCTCTGTGTTCCTTTGCTTATTTATCTTGAGAAGTACTTAATATGATTCCTCAGAGCTAGGTTTTCATGGCCTTTTTTGGGAAGAATCAGCCTAGATTAATTTAGCTATTGTTTTTAGTGAGGACTAATTTTTTCCCCTTCATCTTCAAATATAATGAATCTTGCAGAGGTCAGCTTAGGATTTTTTTTTCTACCACCTCTTTGCAGTCCCAAATCTGGATTCACATTCTTCTTTCCTCCTTCTTTTCCTCCTTTTTGTCTCTAAACATAAAATAGATATTCTCCAATCTGACATCTATCAAAGTATCCTTGGACTATCAGAACCTCTTCAGCTTAGACACAGTATTCACTCAAAAATTTGTTCCTCTTTTGGACCCCCTATTTAATAATAAGCTCAGTCATCTAAACAGAATCTCATAATGAGCTTTGGGTCACCCCAATACCTAAATAAATAAATATCAACACTTTGATAGGAACTATGAACTGTAAGAAACAGTCTGACCTAGCAAGCTCATCCCTTCACATTTTCATTAATATTTCTTCACACGTGTATGTGTGTATTATGTATACTTATTAATGTGGGCATGTGTTTGCATATGAATGGCAGAGGTTGACATTTGGGGTTTTCCTCAATTGCTTTCTACCTTGTTTTTTTGAGATAGGGTCTTTTGTGGAACCTTGGGCAGACTGGCCAATGAGTTCCAGGTATCTACTTTTCTCCATGCCCCCAGGATTGTGATTACACTTGCACAGTACTGTATAGAGATTTTATATGGATCCTAGGCCCATGTAAAAGATCAGATCCTCATGTATGCACAACAGGCTATAATATTTCCCCTATCTCCAATATTCACTTTTTTACCTATCATTCTTTATTTCCCTAAGGACACTTATGGCATTTCACAATTTGCATATTTTTATGTATTGACATTTGTTTAATATATATCCTCATACAATAAATGAATAGCTGATGCTTCACAAAGGTGAATGCTGTTTTTACTTTCCTTACTGCTGCATCCCTGGTGCCCATAATAGTATATGCATATGGGTACAAGCAAAGATCAAAGATATGTGGCATATAAAACTTGTTAGAGGAAACTATAAAGCCAAGTCTTCAGAAATGTAAAGTTGATTAAGTCATCTACCAATTATGATAACTTTTCTCATGAAATTTACCCAAAAATTAATAACAAAACAGACATAATATCCACTCATTTACTCCTAGGTTGCTATAAGCATTATAGAAACTAATACACAGTATTAATGTAGTTAATGCCCTACACATTTTAGCTGCCATTCACTTCTCAATTGCTTAACAGGAAAAGCAGAACTAGTAAAAGGCATGCCTCGAAGATGTGAAGTCTACTGAGTAAGGCTTTTCTAACACATTTCTACCAAGGAGGCCATAAAGCAGCACCATCTCTGTCGACTGTCCTTTGGCTTATAGCACTTACATTCCACTCCATGTCAGCTAATCCATTTCTACTCAGATATTCTCACATTTCGATTTGCCCATTTCTCTCTGTAGTGACTGTCAACATCTCACCTTCTGTTTTATATTTATTGTTCTTCTCAAAAGCCTCATGCCTGGTTACTATACTATTTTAGAAACTTTTATTCTGGTTAACTTGGGCAAGTTATGACTGATACTAATGATAAGCTGGAGATTTTTTTGGTTTGTATAAAAAGGCATGATCATTAATTACAGTAATAGATGTAGAATGTATTTTAATGTTTCTTTGAGATGCAATTTAGATGTATAAAATAAGACATGTGTGCTCATATTTTATTCAGCAAAACAGTCTACAAAATGTGTTCAATAAGAAGGCATTGACTTAAAATGCTTCAAATATCTGAAACCACTTTTAATCAGATGTAATGACCACAAACTGTAGGTAGAGTTTCTTAAAGAAGTATGGTTTCTGTCATACTCAGACCTGAGAATTTAACATTTGTTAAGACTCACCATCAGAATACATCTCAGGACAGAAATATCACTAAAACCACTCTGTTTAGTATTAGATGCTCCTCAATTTTCTTGTAACCAAATAGACTGCTGGATAATGCATACTCATTTAATAATACCTGTCAAAAATTCAGTGCATATAGTTTCTTTTCATTAAAGCTACAATCTGAAATGATGTCTGTATTAAAGCATTTAAGAAAAATATCTTCAAAATCTAGTCTTAATTGCTCTAAATTTAATTCTGTATTATATTCATATTCTTCATGCATACTCAAAATGTATTTTATAATGCTTTTTCTCATTGTTCATGGTTAGATAAAATTGTTTTTAAGCATTAAGCTTTCTAAAGAGACCTGGGATATTACTCTTCATTTAAAATATGCCACTCAATGACAAAGATTGCAATTCAGAGCTTTTATGCTTAAATATAATAATGTATTGTAATGATTACGTTTTTCATAACTTGACAATAGTTTGTAATGGGGACAAGTCCATATTTCTATTTCAATAGCATATTTTGAACCTTAGGTGATACAGAAAGCTGTTTTTACAGTAGTTAAGTGAAGAGATGCTCTTTCCCAGTGTTTACATCAATCAAGGTACATCAAGAGAAGAATAAAGCCAATGTCATGTAAATGGGCACTGTAATTCAACATCCAGTTTGTGGAATTAAAGAGATTTAGTAAATAGATATGCATGCAAAGCAAAAGAGTTCTGTAAACATTGACCATTTCATGTAATTTTATTTCTCCATCAAATCTTTTTATATTCCTGATTGTGATAATTATGATGCATGAAGATGTATCAGTATTAAGTTTTAAAGTAACCGTGAGTTTTAAATTCTAGCATAAGCACAGATATCACATATTTTATCCTATATCTACTAAGCATGAATAAAAAATTGAAATTAGAATCTGAAGTTGAGAAAAGTCATATTCATTAAATATACCTCCTCACATCTCAATTGTAAAGAAATTGCAAAAGTCTAATTCCAGAGATGGTTTTTAATTGTACACTTTCCTACATGCCAAACTTTATGTGGCACAATATCTATTGAGTGTTCTTCATGTTAGACACTTGGGCTGGGAAGTGTAGATTCTACTATACAAAATAATATTTCTTTACTTTGTGGCACTTCTTTGTGACTGGAGAAGAAAGAATTTATTAATGCATAAAAGAGTTTTCTTAATTAGGAACAAAACGCATTATTTGACTCATCAAGTTATATGCCCTTTTGATGTTTGGTATTTCGAAATGTCATTTTTTTATCTAGTTTCTGAACTTGGCTTTTATTTTCAGACAAACTTCCATTGGACTGAGCAGGCAAAATAGCAGTAGGTATTAATGTGATCAAGATGAACATGAAAAAAATTTTACTTTCCTGAGTATTTTTCATCTTGTATTTGAAGAAAACTGATCGTGGCATGATGCTCTCTAATATTCCATGTGGCTACAGTAGATTCCCAGAGTGTTACAAGACTTAGTTCAAATGATAACTTTTGAGCTTTTGATGCAGGTTCTTGTGTTTGGAGTTGTAGATTGAAACCAGAACACATGTAGAGGATTAAGGTAGAGTTTATTAGAAGAGAGAAAGAACAGAACTCGTGGACTCCAGAAGTAAAGTCCTATGAGGGGCTAGAGCTCCCGAGAGAACTCAAGGACTCCAGGCATGGAATCCATGAGAAACAAGGAACTAGAAACAAAGTCACAGACTCCACATATGGAGTCCCAGGAGAGGCAGGTGCCAAAGATGGTTGCCAGGGTCAGCCTGGGAAAGAAGGCCTTTCTTCATTGGTTAGCTCACTTTGGGGCCTAACCCACTTGATCTTGGGCCCAAGCCAGTTGATCTTGTGCCCACCTGGAAGTGTGGCTGTTTCTGTAAAGGAGGGCTTAATCTTCATCCTTTCATAAGCAAAGGGTTGGAGGAAATTGGTGAAGGGTATGTTTCTTCAGGGTAATCCCAGCAGTGGGGGATGACCTTCCAAGACCTTCAGCAATGGTTGGTCCCAGCATGGCTGCTCTAAATCTGCCTTACTTTCATTGCCATGGTCAGAGAAAACCTTGTTTCCACATTGTAGTATCTATTTACGTATTTATGCAGAGAAGGTTTTCCTAGGCATCACAGATGGGCAATAAATTCTCCTTTCTCTGCCTCCCAAGAGCTAGGATTACAGGTGCTCACCCTGTGTTCTGGCTCCTTCAGTATCTTATGCAAGTTTTTATTATCAGACACTCTAAATATAGAGTGGATTGCTTATGACTCTGTCTTTTATGTTGACTTTTGAGCTCTCAAAGATTCTGGATCAGAATTCACATAAACTTGCCTAACCTGTAGAATACAAAATGGAAATACTTTCTTTTAAATGTATCTGGCACTCTCAGTATCATTTTCTTTCAAGAGTAGGTGCGTTCTTTGCTTACCCAGTGACCGTTTAACTTCTCAAAGGTAAGAGATTCTGGGCCTGCATAGTAGTTATACTATCTCAGAATTTATACTATGGGGAGTAGAGAATGTCCAAAAATGAAGATACATGTACAGATGATTTAGACTTCAAGAAAAAAAATTGACAAGTTCAAAGAAAACTATCTCTAGATGAATCACTACAAAAGGATGGAAAATTCCAAAGATGGAAATTTAGAAGACAGAAGATACAGGATGCAAGAAGAGGAGGACAAGAGTCTTGAAGATGTCTCAGTTAACAGCATGCCCACTGTGTAGCATAGGGATTTGAATTTGGATCCTCAGCATTCACATAAAGGCCAGGTATGGCAGTGCACATCTATAAATCCAGTGCTGGGGTGGAGGAGGTAGATTCCTGGATCTCAACAGCTAGCCACTCTACCATTCGGTAAACTCCAAGTTCAGTGAGAGATATTTGACATAGACCTTTGTCTCCATGTGTACATACACATGGACATACACATACACACAACATGCACATCTATGTTTACATATACCACAAACAGAATAAAAATAAAGAAAACAAAAATAAAGAGTTTGGGTGACTCTCGGTCTTCATCAAGCAAACGCTTGCTTCACTTTCTGATGTGCTCTGACTTTTGAAGAATATGTATCCAGGAAAGGATACACTGAAATTCTCATGCAAGATATTATGAATATGTGGCTAGCTGATACTGTTAGTTTGCAGGGAGTCTCTGGTAAAGCATTAGTAATTGGTTTGGGGCAAAGGATCTAAGGTCATGACATCCCACCTTGGAAATTAATTATCCCATTGCTCTATTTGGTAGTCAGAACCATCTTGAAAGCCTATATGAAATGCCAGGATTCACTTTTTAAGAATGTGCTGGTATATTTAGACCATTTACAGGATGGTAAAGAGATTGATACAGGGTCTCTGAAGTCTGCATGGAAAAATCACAAAAGGAATCTCCTATTTTTCATCTGTTCCACTCTCAAAATGTCAAAAGGCAAATGGCAAACACTTTGCAAGGGCTGATGTTTTGGACCATGTGAAGACACTCCATATCTTGTCTCGATCAAAAATACAATATTAGAAAGTCTTACTGCATAAGTTCAAGAGAAGTTCAAGAGAAGGTAAACATCTAGCCATGAGATCTGTCCAAGAGTGGCCCTGTCACCACCTCCCTTATTCCTGAATATGTTCTCACACAGCTGGTTTCAAGTTCAAGAAGAATGTGTTTTGAGCTAAGAAATAAGCTGAGCTATAATTCTTCCTTGTTTTTGTACCTTCAGATTATATGCGTAGGTAATATCAAATTTTGGGGCACAAGGGAATTTAAGAGTAATTCAATTCAAAGAAGCATTCTCTATTGTAGTTTTACTCTATAGAATATCTTGTTTTGGTAACTAAATTTTACTGATATATGATAATTACCACTTATAATTTCCATATAGCAAGAAAAAATGTCACTTGCATTTTGCAGTTAAGGCCTGTGAATCTGAGTTGCATTACTTTCTGAAAGCTACATCAGTGTTTCATGGTATTTCCATGAAACGTGGGATCATTTCTATTCATTCTTGTAATTTGAAATTCCAAAATAATAACAGACTACTTATTTGTTGAGTAAATGAATAGATAGGTAAATGAAAGTACTACACATTTATTTAACACAAAATGAATTAACTGAAATAAATTTTTATGTGTTCCTGGATTATGTTAAAAATAAGTTTTCTATCAACAGGAAAAGTTGTCACACAGTTATTCTACTTTTTGATCATTTTAACTTATAGTAAAATACAAATTCAATAAAATTTGGCAAAACAGAAAAACTGACTAGAATAAAATTTTGCACTGAGGTTGTTAATGAAAATGGAGCATATTGTCATCTTATAATGCTGTTTCTAGTTAGGAACATTGAATTTGGTGAATTTTTGAAGCCCAGAGGCTTTCTAATAAGAAGGAATTGTACTACATCTGATAGCACTTTCGAGACAGTATTGGGAAGTTTTATGTTTGCATTTCTTCATGACAATTATAACTAAAATGGTGAACTGCCTTATGTATGTCACAAACTAACCCATCGGTGTACTACAAACAATATAATACCTTAAACTCTTCTTTCTTTCTTTAAGGTAACAGTAACTCATGGAAGTTTAGTACAGTGTGGACCAAGCCTGCAGCATAGTGTGTCTGCTGTTTGTGATGTGTGTTTTAAGAATCATTAGATACTCTGGTGAGCACAGAGTAACGCACAATATTAATTCATGTGAAGATGGTTTCCTAGGCTAAAGGACAAAAGAACTACTAATGATAAGAAGTTGTGAATAAATAAATTTCTGGGTTCCGGCATTCCCTAGATATGTTTTTTTTTTTTTTTTTTATTCAACTGTGCGCATGTGCGTGTGTATGTGCGTGTGTGTGTGTGTGTGTGTGTCTGTGTGTGTGTGTGTATATGTGTAGAACCACGGGCGAATTTGCGAACCACCATGGACGCCTCCACCTCCTTCTGCCCCGGGATTCATAGGCTCCGCCCTACCAGGACCAGAAGCGCAGGCCGCCCCCGCTTCCACCTGGCGTCTATACGTGGGATCTGGGATCCGAACTTAGGACCTTCCGCCTGCAAGGCGGAGGCTTAACCCCTGAGCCACCTCTCCAGCCCCCTAGATATGTTTTTGTGTGACTCTACAGCCAAGGCTGCCTTCAGACACTCAGTTCATTCCCATGAAAGCTGGTGAGAACCACATGTAAGTACTAGCAGGCACACACTGTTTCTATATTTACAGATGTTTCAGTTTCCCAAAATCAGAAGTATTTTGGTTGGCAGCAAATACAGTTCTGCTTACAGCGAGAAGAAAAAATGTCTGACCTCTGATTTCCACATAAGCATTTTTACATAAGTTTTAAAACCAGAACACAGCCCTGTGCCATTTGAAATGTCATTTGCTTTCTGTGTCATGAAAAGGGCATTTCACGATCGACTTCTACTCCACACACTTGTCCCAGTTGTCTTATAAGAACTTTCCTCCATGTTAACAGTGGGAACCCCAGCACTTCACTTGAAGTTCTGAATGCATGTGAGAAAATGACCTTTTGAAACAGTAGGTACCTACATCTCCAAGAACAATTGAGACTAAAATCTCAAGGATTTACTACATATCACTAAGGGAAGCAACACTGACTTTATGTAGTATGTCAGTGCTCTTTTTCCATCCATCACAATACTTTTGGTCTAATCTTAACTCGATGTGGTTGTATTCAGTGAGTGGAACATTTCCTACCCATGCTTTCTTTCTTTCCTCCCTCCCTCCCTCCCTCCCTCCCTCTCTCTCTCCCTCTGTCCCTCCCTTCTTCCCTCCCTTCCTTCCTCCCTCCTTCCCCCTTTCTCTCCTTCCTTCCTTTCTCTCTCTTTCTCTCTTTCTTTCTTTCATGCTGGGATCAAGCCCAGTGCTTTATGCATGTTAGGCAGGCACTGTAAACTGAATAACTCAGGCAGCTTCCAACCAATCTTTAACTCAAAGTAACAATACTTTTTGTTTTGGAGTATATTTGGGACCAACATATATAACTAATTCTATTCTGGTGTTTTCATGTTTTCCTTTTTTTTTTCTTCAAAGGAATTAACTCTTATTCTCTAAAAGGATTTTAGACTTCCTTCTCCTCACACCCTTCCTACCCCCTGTTAGATAATCCCTGTTTCCTCATAGTTGAGGAAGCTGAATGACTAATGAGTGACAAGAGAAACAGTTCATAGAGACAATATGCTCTGTAATAATCCATGAGCAACTAGTCTTCCCATGTGTTTAACGGGTTAGGGATGGAGTCAGGAGTCTGTAACGACAATCTTTAATTGAAAAAAGGGAAATGGCTTCTTAAATGCTCCATTTTCCCCTCCCTTGTTCCTGACAGTAAGTAATGGCTCAACTGTTCTGAAGTATTCCTCTTTAGCTTTATTTTGTTTAATTCAGTCTGTCATTAGCAAGGCTGCGAGTTTTAGGCCTGATGATTACTCTGGGTGGGAGGAAGCTAAGCCACTGCAGACTTGTGTTCTAGACAAGCGCTTCTTTATACAATGATGGGGCCTGCAATCCTAAATGAAAGGCTCTTTACAGAGCCGTGAGGGGCTCTTTTAAGCAGACTGCTACCATGTGCTTGCAACCCTCCAGCACAACTGGCGAGGATGACAGCAGTGTGCTCTGCTGCAAAGGAGACCATTGTCCTCCTTAGCCTCCAGCAGACTCAGCCACGTTTAATAGCAGAGCAGCGTTTCCGAAGGACTTTTAAGCAGTGACTCAAAAATTCTGAGCATCATAAACTGATTAAAATAAGGGCCCAAAGTTAAAAGCTAGAAGTTCTATCAACTCCAGACCCTAAGTCAACACTCGAGGTCCCAAAATAAAAGTTTAACACTCTCGTGCTTTGCATAGTATTTTAAGGGAAAATAATTAACAGTTGATTAGATCACAGATCACTGAGTACTGATTAATGGCCTTCAGTATTTGATAACAGGCCGAGTTTGGGTTTTAAAATTTGGGGAGCAAATTTTTGATTAATTTGTCTATTACATGGTAAATGGGACTGTTAATCTGCAAACATTAATTTTATCAGGATTTGAAAGATTTCATTGTGGCCCATTTCAATGTCTAGTAATGTTTGAGAATATTAATGCAATATATATATTTTTAATTCTCTGGATGTACTGTTCAAGATTGGCTAGTTTGTTAAACAGATGATTTACAGTCCAAGTCATAACAAATCAGACAATAAACACTTTTTTCCTATAGCTCATCTACCTATTATACATAATTTGAAATCAAAAGAAATAAAACAAACTTGGCTAATATTTTGGGAGAAAACATGTTTACTAGTTCAACAAAGCCAAAATGTTGCTAAGGTAAAGGTCAAAGAATGTTTCATTACCCGCTGAGCAGAGATCAGGAAGCACATTTGTCTATGTTTTCCTGTCATAACAGGAAGAGTGTAACTTCTTCCTTTCCACAATGGCTTCAGTTTTACCTCCTAACTCCAATATTTTCTCCCTCAGGGACTTCCAAATCAATCCTTGCAAGACATAAGGCAGGAGGCTGTCTCTGTCGTAGTTTTCAAACAGTTACATTTGTTGAAATGTTATTTAAATGTTAGTGATTTCTTCAGCTAAGCTGTTCCAATTTAAAATGAAAAGTTAAATTTCCAAACATTTAAATTGGTTTCTCATTCCCATTAATGATTCGACATACTTCAAGAGGAACACAAATACACATTGCAAATAAGAGAATTTTAAATTTACTTGAAATTATGTTACATTTACTTGAAATTACTATGTACTTTATTTTTGCTATATGTTATTCAAAGAAGAAATCAAAGGTTTCCAATTTTTTCAATAGTAGCACAATGGAATATAGACTTTAAAAATGGTTACGCTATAATATGTTGAAAGTGCTACATTTTAAATAAATAAATTATAATGTTAATATACTTACTGTAGAAGATATGTCTTTTAAAACAATTCACAACATGACTTTTAATACATAGTTCTTAAAAATACTTGGTTTATGTCATCTATTTATAATTATAATATTTTCAAAGTTAGTTTCTTAGTAAAACTACATTACAAATTGTTCCTGCATTTACAAAGCAAAAGGTACCTTGCAGAAAACAGAATGGTGTGTATGTGAAGTCATAGAACAGTAAGACATAAGAACAGTAACCATGGGCTTTCTACAAAAATGTTTGAGAAACAATAGATGAAACAACTAGAAATTTTTAAGTTGAAGTTCTGAATAGAAATAATATCAGATACACAAATTAGAAACAAGACAGTAAGACATATAGACATCAAAGAAATATACCTCTTACATAAAGAATATAAATATTTTTCCTTGTGAAAAGTTTGACCTCTCTTGGATTTCCTTCCCAAGGAAATCTAACGAATGAGTTTGACAGCACTTGGGACAATGTCTTTCTGGTAGTAAGGGCACAAATGTGCAATGTCACACACTCATGGAATGTGTGTGGCAAACATCATGCATCATTTCTATCCTTCATTGCCTAGCGGGCAGACCACTGAGAATAGTTTTAAATTGCTAGGTGTAAAGTACAAGGGAAGGCCTGATGTCCTTATGGCCATGCACGTAGGTACTGTGGATACTCTGTTTTTTTTATTTGAAAACTTTCAAAAGTGCAATATAAGCCATTTTTCCCTTATAGTTTTCTTTTTCAGTTTTCTCAATAATGAATAATTCCAACTCTAAATCACTTTTTCTCTTTGTGATTTTTAAGAGTAAGGAAGAAATGAGGATGCACGGGGAACTTTTAAGCAAACATTCCTAATGCAGCCTATAATCCAGTTCTCAGAAGTATCACTTCATACAACTACTATACCCCCAGATTTATATATGAAGATTTGAGCTTATGGGTTAATACAAATATAGAGTAAGAAGACAGTTTTTTGAGATAGAATATTAAGAAAAAAGTGTAAATAATAATCATCATGATGGATGAATAGAATTATTTTGGGTTGAGACAGAACCCCAACTTTTTTTTTGCATATCTGAAGCAGATTCTTTATCTAAAGAGAATAGTGATGAACTTTCTAGAGTAAAACGGACCAGCACGGAAGACCTGCTCAGACACAGGAAAGGAAGTCTCTTCGATCCTGGGACTACATTGCTGTGCTCCGCAGCCAGAGCACAGAATTCATCAAAAGGTTATTTCTCAGAGCAGTTTATTTCCATTTGTCAATGAGCCAATGCTCTACATTTGAGGACTGAACTGATAAAAATCTCAACAAATTTGACATTAGCTTATGAGGACGTAATTCCCAGATTTAGAATTGTGAACAGACCATATTCTATTTACTCGTACTTTGGTTATCACTGTGGATTTAGAGAAAATGCATTAAAAATCCTTTGGAATTTTAGCTAAAATTCTAAGGAATGGAAATAATGGAAAAATAAGGGAAAGGAAAATGTAATTTTCTTTTCTTTTTAGAGTCATTTGAGGGAATCAGCACATCACTTTTTATTTTTTGACTTAGTGCAGAGTATACCAGATTTAGCTAAAAAAAATGTCAGTATGTGCAAACTGTCAGAGGCGGCATCTACACTGAACACATTTTTTTCCAGCTCTTCTCTTAACACCCTGTATATAATATATGACTCAAGCAAAGAAACAGAAGCCCAACGAGAGGAAATGCTAGAAAAGTTAGTAGCTCTCAACTAACTCTGGATCTTTTTTAGTCATAAGAGGATTCTCCTGTTCTATTGACAGGAGAAGGTTACTAATTGTCTTTAATTTGTGCTCCAGCTATTGCACTGATAATTATATGAAAATTTGTTTGCTGGCAAAAACAATGTGGTGGATCTGAGGGAAGAAGAGAGAACTTAAAGCGTTTAAACATGTTTTTCTTAACTTACTATTTTAGGCTCAAACTATGTTATTTGCAAACATTTCCCCTTTCTAGTTATTCAAGTGTTATTTATACGATAACTTGGACAAATACATTTTATGTTTTATGTTACAATCCTATCCTTTCAAAGTTCCAACTTCCTTGGCATTCCGAATTTTTATATATTGTTCTTCCTAATATAAGAGATTTTACAATATATTCAGTTGGTTAATATGAATCACAGAAGGACAAAGGCCCTTTAAATATTTGATTGTTTCAGGTGTGAAATTAAAAATTTGCAAAATATGAAAGAGGCTGGGCGTATATAATTGCTTAATAGATACTCATGAGTTAAAAAAAAGAAAAAAAAAGAGACTGCAGATAAGGAAATTGAAATTGTGATTACTACAGCTCAAAGCCAGAAGTGATCACAACAGGGACACATAGCTTAAGAACAATATGGTCAGCAATACACATTTGGAATCAATTCCTACAGGCATAACATCTAGGAGACTGCTTTCCCTTTCCTTGTCATAAGCCCTGCACTGTCAGTGCCCTGTGTGATCCTTCTCTCCTGTCCAGGAGTTCATCCTCTCACACATAGCCAGCCCTTGCTCTGTGTTGTTCTCTAGCTCCTTGTCAGCAAGGAAGCTTTTCATGTCCTGTTTTTCGTTCTCCTGACACATGGCTATAGTAATGCGCCCTGGCAAGAAGGTCCAGCTACTGTTCTTTAGTATGTATCCTGGTGTAGGATTTGTCTTCACAGAAATGGAGTGAATCTAAGAACTAAAGCTTCATACAGCAAGAGTCTCCAGGAATAGCTGATGGGTATAATTATCAAACTTGTACCCTGGGTAGTTCTTCATTTAATTTTCCCAGGGTGTTATAAGGTTCTTGCTATTTTTTTTTTAATTTTTTTATTATTATTTATTCAACTGTGAGCATGTGCGTGTATGTGTGTGTGTGTGTGTGTGTGTGTGTCTGTGTGTGTGTAGAACCACGGACGAATTCGCGAACCACCATGGACACCTCCACCTCCTTCTGCCCCGGGATTCGCAGGCTCTGCCCTACCAGGACCAGAAGCGCAAGCTGCCCCGCTTCCGCCTGGCGTCTATACGTGGGATCTGGGATCTGAACTCAGGACCTTCCGCCTGCAAGGCGGAGGCTTAACCCCTGAGCCACCTCTCCAGCCCCCGGTTCTTGCTATTTTTTACTACTCACCCTTTTGAAGAAACTGATGATGCTCTTGGGGTTGAAGAACTTGCTAGAGAGTGAGACTACTGATAGTAGGCTAACTTAAATATACTATAGTATACTACTAAGTTGACCAGAATTAGGTTAATACAACCATGTTCTTAGTCATTGCATTTTACAGAATTCACCTTGATAAAATTGGCAAAAAAACATAAAATTTTGCTCATAGCTACTCAAAGATGCTAGATGCGTCATGGTATCAGTGAACAAAGTGTGCTCGGTTTCTTGTATTTTGAATATGAGAATTTGGGGTTGGATCTTGGTTGCTTTCTGGCACACCCTACATGACCATGGCTAGTTACTCAGAATTGAAGAGGACTCTCTAAGCTTTGAATGATGTTGCCCCACCCAGCATGTAGCCTTTCAACACCAAAAAGTTATACACGACTCTTAAGTCCTATTAGTCTTTTCTTGGGCCTCAACTAAGCTCTTTCCATCTAATGTTTTGCAAACTGTTTCCTTCAGAATGCTGTCACCTTGCAATTCCCATCTTGTGCATTTGTTTAGGCCACCCTTACTGAACACACACACACACACACACACACACACACACACACACACACACACACACATGCACGCAGCCATGCATGCATACACACATACACACTTAAATATTGAGCATGGCTACACTGAGGCTGCTAAAGAAAAGTTCAGTAACTGAGATAAAGATTATACACATGGCTCACAAAATTAAAAATAATTTGTTACCTGATCGTCTACAGAAAACTTTGCTCACCTCTGTGGTTGAAAGTAATTAGGTGAGATGCTTATTTGCTAATATTGCTTAGTATCAGACACATTGCAATAAAAATATTTGTTAATTTTACAAGTAAATGGAATTCAGATATAAAATGGGATTATTGAGGATTAAATGGCACAATCTAGATGTAACACTTGGAAAATAATTGTTAACTACTTTTATCATCAAGCTGCCTGAATGTATAAAATGAACTGAAAATTCATGAGTTTAAATTATTATTAGCTTGAGAAATCTATATTATTTGGATTATAAATTAAATTTAATTTTTATATACTTGGAAACTAAAAAGAATTTAAAGTACAAAAAACTTTTATTTCTATTCTCCTTAAGCTATGCTATGTATCTAACTGAAATTTCTGATTTTTAGCTATCTACTGCTATGATAAAAGATACAGTAAGGCAAACTTTACTGCAGCCATCCTGTTTCAAAACAGTTTTATTTCTTCACGAAATACAAAAGATCAGTTTGGTGATGTTTTATTTCTCACTTTATGTTAGCATATCTCTTCCTGTTGGTGACACATTATTCTGAGCATAGACAAATCCACAGATGCCATGGCACAGGTGCTTTTACTACCTTCAAGAAGAGATGACAGTCATTGTGTGAGGTTCCCCTAGATCACTGATAGCAGGGCAGCTTCAGAAAGAGCAAAGCTGCTAACATTTTTCTTTTCAACACATGTTGGGATACCTCCACACATTTCCTAGTTTTGATTATCAGAAGTGACCTACATACTTTTAGGTTTGTTTCCAAGTGACTCTTGGAACCACTCTCGTTGAGAATGAGGTCAGCATGATAAACATCAGGATGCATGACAGATGATTAAGATTGTCTACAGCCATCTAGTATAATGACTAGAATACAGCTTAAAACACAGCCAATTTTCTATTTTACTGACTCCATTTAGTGATATTGAATTGAAGGGCCTACTGTACACAGAGATCAGAAGAAAGAATAAACAGATCCTAAATTCTATAGAATAAAATCAAGAAATACATCCTTAGTATTTTTTTAAAGTTAAAAGGAGTCAAATTTAATTTTTTTCTCTTTTTAGAATTATAGGTAATAGGCTAGGGAGATGGTTCAGGGGTTAAATCTTTTGCCTTGCAAGCAGAAAGACCTGAGTTTGGATTTCCAGATCCTACATAAAAGTACTAGGTGGATATGGTGATGACTAACACTTTTCAGTCTTGGAGGTGGAGCTTGGAAATCTCTGTAACAAAACAATAAGGAGGTAGAGCAATCCAGAATGATTCTCCATGTCACCCAGGGCTTCCACAGACTCACACATTCAAGTGCCTTCTTGTACACAAACACACATACACAAGCCCATATAAGCATGCACGCAAAAAAATAAAATTACAGTTAAGAGTAACAAGTATAGATAGATACTGCTATATTTGAGCATTTAGTTTGTTATCTTAAAAGTATAATATGGAAATTCTTTATAAAGATTGATAAAAGCTCATGAATTCACCTCCCATTTTTTCTGATTTGCTTGTATGTGAGACAATATAATGAATTGTATGACTCTAACAATTAGGTGATATTACTAATAAAGTGTAAATCTAAGTCATGTTACTTTTGACTCTAACCAAAATAGGTTGAAGTGCAAATAACAAGGTCTAAACAGTCAATAGCATAAGATGGTCAATTTATGAATTTAATTAAGCCCTAAAACAATTAAAAAGTAGTGGTTTAATAATGACAGTAATTGCTTTTTGTCTTGACCTACAGCCATGAACAATCTGTATGAAAATAATGAAGGGATGTCTTGTGAGTCTTACTATTCCCCATCTTCCAGCTCAATATTCATTCAAAAGCAGTTCACATCATGAGTGACTTAAAATATATAGTTTAAGAAAGCAAAACCTTGAGAAACAAAAAGAAAGTTTAGTTTTTAAAGCTTGCTTGCTTTGATGCAATAAGTAACAATGTCTTTTCATGATAACTTATACATGTAACAACATAATGTTATAACATGAATCTATTTATGCATCATAGCAATATAAATGGAGATCCTAGGGGGAAGTGAGTATTTTTTTGGGGGGGACATGGCAGTTTATGAGCCACTATCCATGCCACCCTTTGCTTTTCTCAACACAAACTGGCAATAGGCAAAGCTTTTCTCTAATGGCCAAGTCAAGCTTGGTGCTCTAGGCCCCACGGTCTGCAGGCCACAGTGGTGATTCTTCTGACAGCTGTTAACTGGTATTTAAGAGCAGGATATGCGCAAACAATCCAGGCATGAGCAAAGTCTCACAAAAGCTACTCTTCTCAATGTAAAGACAAGTGAATCAGATCATAGGCATTCAGGACACACATGTCTTTATGCAGGATTGAACATTTGGATTTATAAAGATTTCAGAATTGATTAATTGTGTCATGTAGGCTTTATTATTGGAGTTGTAGAAAAAAGTATAATACCATCTGCCTTTATGTTTATAAAATTCAGGACTTAGAGAAAATAGTATGAGTTAACTGAAAGCTCCTGCCTGTGTGTTATATTTTACTAATATCTTGTTTGGGTGTTCTCTTTGTTGTTGTTGCTAGTGTAATCGTGAAATGTTAGATATATTTCAGACTTTCATTTATGCAAAAAGTATGACAGGCATATGTTTAGAGAAGATGTTGGGCCTATAGTAAACTTTTGAATGATGGTCACAAAAAGCCTGATTCCCATGAATATAAGAATATCTTTGTTTGATGATGCATGCAGTGTGATAATTCTATGCTTATTAACTTCCAATTACTTAGCTATTCATGTCATACAAGAACAGCTTCCTGTTAAAATCCTCTTGGAAGTGAAAACCCAGTAATCATGAATGCTTAAAAATATTTCTAACAGTTAAGATGATTTTATTTCACTTTTGATTGTAAGAGACTGTCAATACTTAAACTAGTTACATTTAATTCACAAAACTTTTCTTAATGGATGTTTACAGGTTCAAAATACTTTCTGTAACTTTCACACATGTGGGTGAAATGAAATCAGTATTCTATACAACTCATGATACAGAGAAAGCTCCTCCCACTCACCTGTCTGTTACGCTCATCCATGATCCTCGTGATCTGAATCTTTTTTCTCCCCATAGTCCCCGTTTTTCTTCTCTCTCTCGTCCCTGAAATTATGTATTTTTTCCTTCCTTTTCTTTCTCTTTCTTGTTTCCTTCAAACAAGTTTCCTTCTTCAGCACGTGCACAACTCAGTTCCCAAATTCCTGCATCCGTTCCTGCTGAATAAAAATGGGAATTTAAACAATACTTTCATAGTAAGCTATTAAATAAGAACTATCATCACATTCTAATTTCATCTATGAAACAAACCTTATGAAAGTAAAGCAATAAAATGTATGGAAATAACTATTTGTTAAAAGCACATGGTAAATCACATGCAGGAGCATATCAAGCAGAAATGGTTTGTTTTTTATAATTAAAATAACCTCATAAGTTATTTAAGAAGTCATTTAGATGATGGAAACTGTGCTTTAAAGACTAACATTTGAAATGAACTGAATTTTTTTTAGTAAAGAGTTCCTTAATATTTTTAAATGAAATTAGGTGAGTTTTCAGCCTTCTGTTATGAAAAATTACCTAAATCAGGGAGTTAATGAACCTTTATGTACCTGTGTGTGCTAAGTAGGACAGTTAATTCATTTCTGAAGAGAAAACAATCTCATGTTTTGACAGTAGAGGTGATAACGTCCCCAGTTATGCAAATAGGATGGACGATTATGAAAGTGCTACTTGATATATGTAAATGTCAACTAATTTAAATCAAAATCCTTTAATCTTACTTTAAGAAGATCATTGCCAAGCAGGCACAGTAACATGGGATATTTTCCCCTACATTGCAAGCATCTCTCAGTAGTGAAATCCTTTCCTTTTGAAATTCTTTAAATCATATGTTGAAAACAACCTAAGAACATGGTCACTGAAAAACATATATAGTACAAAATAATTATTACTCCATTGGTTCCCATATATTTTTAAAATAATAGTCCATCAATACTCTAAATTTAAATGCTTAAAAGAGACATATCTTTTGGGAGTTAGATGTAAAATTACTGAAGCTTGATATCACGGACTGGTAATCTCTGGGTCACAGAATGTAATCATCAATTACATGACGTAAACTCATGAAGCTCAAAATATTAAAACTACATGTTTTATTATCCTTAAAATTATATCTAAAATTCTTGAACATAATACAAGTGAGTTGGAATGTGGAAGTTAACAATTAAACATTCTGCAAGGTTGCTTGCAGCAAGTTCAGTTATTTTATTTCCTGGCAATTTATGCCAATTGCTACAACTACTTTACACACTGCTTAGAGTTCCCCTGTTTATTCTAGTTGGTGTCTGACAACAGACCTGATAAATTCCCACATGTATTATGTAACACTAAGCTGCTGCTCTGGCTATTTAATAGATTATTTGGCTCCAGTTCAATGTTCTTGGAACAGGGAGGCTGTTAGATACTTGGTCTGATACCCAACTACATTTACAGTTCTAAAATCTTTGTCACCTTGAGAAGATTTTTTTAAAAAGTGAGTTCCGGTGATTACCTAATTGCAGAAGCTATTATGATATAATTAGTTCTGGTGGATTAAGCACTGCTTAAATACTAAGACTTGATCCAGTGTCTTTCTACCAACCTATAACTGAGTTCTGCCTCTCACAAATGTATGCTAGATCACATGACCATTCCCCTTTCCTTTTAAATGTTGCGAGTAAAAGAGGTTTTTTTTTAAATTTATATAAACTCTACACGTTTGATAAAATACATAAAATATTTACTACAAGGTATATCAAAGTCACATTTGCGAAAAATATGCAGGGCACAATAACACCACGTATTCAATACTGGTAAAGAGTCCATCTGTCTATTTTTAGAAATGCTCTTAAATACCACCCAACTGGGAACCTTTCCTGTATTTCCTATGGTCTTACCTCAGAAGCAAGAATAACAGAAGGGCATTTCCCACGCATGTGCAAGACCCCAAAGAGACAAGCAGACTTTCACTATCATAGAAAAGCCAGTCCACGAATCCTCAGTACATACGTATCCCCTTCCCTTCCGCGAGCTGAAGCTAGTAGCACTATCGGCTTACAGGACTATGTCTGCCTAAGCGTTTATTCTCTGTAGGTGGAAGGTCAGGGTGAACAGATTAGTGTGTGGCAACAAGTCAGAGAGCAGATTTTGATTTTAGGATACCCAAAGACAAGCAAATAGCAGATATATGTGGAGAAAACTTCTTTAGAAAGAGACGGGGAGTTTATGGACTCTGAACTCAGAAGAGACCCCCTATATCACAACGCAGTATTTCTGCACTTAGAAATAAGGTAAACGTTTCAAAATGAGCAGAATAAAATTTTTTGTCTTTTAATTTTTAGAACACTAGAGGAAATTGCTTTCTAGAAAGAATGTATGTATATGCAACGTGGATAACCTGTCTGGTAAAAATAGCATAGAATATACTTTTTTTAATTTATTTTTGAGCCCTGTCAGATAGCGAGCTAAAATGTCAACAGAATTAGACTTTTATTTGGTTTTGTGTATAATGAACATTTCTTGAAGTGTTGCTTTCCAAACATTTATAAAAATGCAGAATTGTATAACGTCAGCATGCAGAGTAATAATGTGCGAAGCACTGCAACTGAATAACTGCCTGTGAAGTGAATTATGTCCTGAAACAGGCACAGGCACCCTGGAATATTTGATTATGTTCACATTTCAAGGCTGTCAGTAAAGAGTCAAAGAATGAGGAAGATTGGCAATACCAGTAAAGATTGTTGTGATTGTTGTTGTTTTAGCGTAACTATTTCTTTGACCCAGTTTCACACAAAAACTATACTGCAAAGTCGACTTCAAGCAATAATGTTCAGGAAGATTAGTGGTAGTGAAAGAGATTACATCATTTTAGCAACCTGTTACACTGTCTTGCACAAAAAATGAAAGAAAGAGTATAATACTTATACTACATGTGATATAATTTGAAGTTATGCAGAGAACTTTCATTAGGTACAATCAACCACAGTCTTAAAGTAATTCCCACAGTTTTGCTGCAAATTTTTCCACACGACAGAATCATTCTTGGAAAATGACAGAGTTACATATAAACAATCAGCAATTTAAAAAAGAAGAAAAGTAGATGCTCTACTATAGTTACCCACCATAGAAGTATACTCTTCTGCATCTTTTCTTTTGCCAATTTAAGAGAAAAGTAAAATCAGGCTGCTTACTAAAAAGGGGAACTTCATTATGGCAGGCTTCTGTTCACTCTGCGTTTGGCATAAGCAGACAGATGAAGAAGGCAAGGTGGTTTGAGACAGGAACAGAGAAGAATTTCTTCTGGACTGTCCTGCTACAGACTCTGTCATTTACAAACAAGCTGGTTTGATTGACATGTCCCCTTCCCCCTTCCTCCTCTCACTCTTCCTTGCCCTCTTCCTCCCTCCTTTCACCTCAGCAAATCCCTCCCAGCCACACAGAAGAATCTTGACAGAATGGCAGGAAACACGCACAGACTGGTCAGGGAAGGATATGATGTCAGCAACCGCGAACAATAAAAGGTGTAAAGGTGCTTCCTTCCCTAAACTGTTCCAGAAGTGTAAAATGGGAACCAAAACTCTCCACTTCCTTCTCTGAGCAGAGCCGGCTGAGTGTGCTCTGCCGCCCACCCCACACACAAGCCTTGAGGTTCAGATAAGGGACAATGCAGGAAATGCAGACCCAAGGCACAGTTTCTTTCTTTCTTTTTATTTATCTTGTGTGTGTGTGTGTGTGTGTGTGTGTGTGTGTGTGTGTGTGTGTGTGTGTATGTGTGGGGTGTGTGTGTGTGCACGTGCGCACATGTGTGTGCACACGTGTTCCAGAAGTCCAAGTGAGACTTCAGGAATCATTTGGTATTGTTCTATCTTTAAGATACCTGAGGGAAAAAAAGCTATTTCAGCTGTAGGTTAATGTACAATTGAAATCATTTCAAGAAGTAAGAAACCAAGGTTGATTTTGGTAAAACAGCAGATAAACCTCAATGACCATGTTTTAACAAAAATCATCTTATTCAGTCAATGTCACCACAGACTCCAATTTTACTCTGTGGCGCCAAAGATTTTTAAACAAGCAAAAGATCAAATCACATAAACTATCTTTTGGAAAAGAATCACAAAGGCAATAAAAAAATCACCAGTGTTTATTGGTATAAGTTATTGATTACTTATTCAATAAAAACCTGATGAGGGAAATTTATGTTACTGAGATTCTCAAGATTCTTTTTAAAAATATTCATGTAAGGAAAGAGAGGTAGCCAACGAAGTTTCAGCTGATAGTGAAACTATGTATTTTAAACTCATCACTACTTGGCTCTTTCTAACAGAGAAATGACAGCCTACCCTGAAGTTTCTGAAGGAAGAAAGCCACGTAGCAAGTAAATCTGAGTCATCCTCAGATTTCAATCATCTTCCCACACACTTTGATTTAGAAATTAAACATAACCTTCAGTTATGTGTTTTGATCTTAGAGTGAGACTCCCATACCACATGAAAAGATGTGGGAAGAAATTAATTCTCTGCTGCTAAAATTGCCTTTGCAAAGCATATACTTTGCTACCATAAGTACAATGCAGTCACTTAAATAAAAACAGGCTATGAGCACGAATAAAACATTAGAATATGCAATGTCAATTTGCAAGGAAAGAATTCTGGTTTTCTTTTATTCATATTAGCAAATACCATTTTCACTGACTTGTATTTTCATTAGCATTAGCATCCTCACAAAATGTTTTTAATAAAATTTAAGACTAAAATTAAGCACACTGTAACATCCCAACAGAAGTAACACTTAAATAAATACAAGCCTGATGCATAGTAGGGGGAAAAAATGATCGCTAGCCTTGTCTCTGCAAGCCTGGCTTTTATTACTGATTCAACCATTCATGATTCATTATCATTTTAAGTGGAAAACTTTGCTCATTATGTTGCATTTAGATACATTTAACTTTCTGCTTTATGGTTTGCTTGAAAGACATATGAGGCGTGCAATTATACTTTGGTTAAAAAGAACAAGCAGAACATACCTATTTTTCCCTCAAGAGCTATTCTGAACTTCAAATGAATAACCCAATTATTATCCTTATTGGGGTTTGCTTGACTATGTGATGCATTTCCCTGCTCCTGAAAGTCACTCCGTTTTTCTCTAAATTTTCATATTTTCCAGAACAATGTATTACGTCGAGTAGTAGTGCAATTAATTTTAAAGTCCTGTAACCAAAACTCATCCTCTTCAGAGTAATGAAAGAGCTAGTCTTTCCCATCGGATAAATGCCAGTGTGCCAAATAGTCATTTTCCAATTTAGAATCAATATGATAAATTTTGAGCAATACGCAAGTCTCAGGAACATAATATTACACATATAAAAAGCAAATAAGATTGGCTATATTTTTTTCAGTTCTCACACCTGTCATGCTTCTTCCTACCATAAAGCATTTGCTATGCAATTCCCTTTGCCTGGAATGTTTCCTCCTATATCTCCTTTGACGTCTCCCTCCTTCTGTCTTGGCCCCAGTTTCCTAAGGAAGCACTGTCTTGATCAAAAAATTTCCCCTGCCTGAGGCATTGAAGCACCAAGTTCCTCTCCACTGTAGCATTTGCCACAGTAGAGTGGGAGTGTTTTGTTTGTACTACCAGGATTTATCCAAGTTCCAGGATACACAGTAGGAACTAATAATTACTAGTGGACTCACTGTACTGATGTGTTAAGGTTTGTACCTGTATGCTGATATATTTTTAATGACTAAGAATGTTTTCTAATATTTTGCCTCTACTGAGCAGACCAATAGCCTGAGTGAGTCTTTTACCATAATTTACCATCTCCTATGTGGAATAATTTAACACCAAGAAGTAAAGCTGAGTAAATCTGGAAGTCACAAAGCTCAGGGGTCAAACTCTAGACATTAGATAATGGACTGGACACCTCCAAATAATTTTTCACTTGCATGATGGCTGCAGACATTAAATATGGAAATGAGCACCAAGTGCTTGATATATACTGATGCTGGGAACATGGATTGTTTATCACTTGTAAGACTCTTTGGTTTTGAGACATACAGTGATTGTTGTCAACAATGTAAAAGAAATACTTGATATCACTGTATGAAGAAAAAATTTAAGTGTGACAAAGTGATACTCATAAGGATCAGTCACAGAAGAGCTTCAGGCTGCAAAAGTGGAAATAACTAGGGAAATACATCAATTTTCCCAATGACCATGGCTCCTGCAAACTCTAAGTAAATGCTTCCAGTCCTACTTTAATATCTTTCCCCAAGGACAAAAGGAGATGAAATGTATGTCAGAAATATAATAAGGGTAAAAAGGAGCTCGTTTTGAAAACCCCTGCAATTAATTTTATAAGTGGGCCTAACTTGCCATTATCTCTTATGTAAATCATTTTATTGACACTGCTCTGGAATCTTGGAGATTCATACTTTTCAATGACTGAACAGCACTCTTTAATAAACATGAGGAAAGACAGCTTCCCTGTCACAGCTATGCATGGTGCATTCTGCCCTGGACATTTTTCCCACTATACTTAAAACAGCATCCTGTGCTTTCTATGCCAAAATCCATGTAAACTGGTCTAAATACATCAAAAGACCCAGGCTGACACCACGGCTTTCAGGGTGTCCACATCAGATTCGGTAATTCATTCAGGGGTCTTATATGTCTCTGGATTCCTAATTTTTCATAGCAGAACAATCACTGTGCTTTCCAGAGGCCACTGAGGGACGTCATGAGGCTACCACCAACGCAAAATCATCACTGTCTTTGCACAAAGCAAGAGCTACTATTTAGCATCGCAGATTATGTTCTGCTCTCCAGTTGTAGCCTCTTAATAAGCACATGCAGCTGGATCTTTTTTCTTTTGGCTGCTGTTATTGCACAAAGCAAGTTAAGCACGGTACAACAGCACTAGCTGTGAGGCCGAGCTGTTAGCCTCCACAGCAAGCTAGGTTTGAAGTAGGACATGTTCTTATTATATATGTTTACCTTTTACGACAAAAGTCTAAATTTCCAGGCATCTTATGATGCTGTTAGGAAAAATTTATGCTCATTAATTTCTTGATCTTAAATATGTTTATGATGCTTCATGGATAAAATAAAAATAATCTATAAATATTTTCTTAGAAGCTTATATACAATGTGTACATTTTCAGGATTATTTATACATTTTGGATTGGATGTGCTTGTATGCACGTGTGTGTGCATATGTGTGTGTTTGTGTGTGTGTGCATGACATGTAGAAAAGCACAGTTTAGTCATTTAAAAGGTGCCCACGAGACAATGAATATATTTTTATACACTTGAGTACTCTTACCAATAAATATAGTCAGTAATTGTGATTTGAATGGTTAAAAGAGTATTCTAAGACCCTGTAGCTAAATATTACATTTAATGATTGAAATTATGTCCTTGAAAAATCATTTGCTACTGTCATTATTTACTTTCCCAAAGGACTTAGCATTTAAAGGTGACCTTGCAATGGGAAGACATTATTGTCTTCCTGCCAGTGTTTCTGTTATACATTAAAAAAAATATTTGGTAAATTGACTGCTATTTAAATTGAATGCTGCTTTTTTCATCTGTAGTTAAAGTTTAGACATTTAGAAGGCTCATGTTAGAAACTTCATGACATTCAAAATGTCCTTAAGAGTATGTTAAATAACTGCTATTATGTACAGCTTAATATGAAACCCAGTGATTCATCAGTTTTTCTCCAACTCTTCATCTCTTTTGCAGTATCATAATCAACCTAATTAAGGTTTTGTTCATCTGAAATGTCTGATGACAATTTGTTTAACTCGAGCCCACTGTGGTCTTCTCATAAGGAGAATTTCATCTGATCTTCTGACAGCAATCATTAAACGATTCCAACTGGCCCCAATTAAGTCACATGGCTCCCAGGCTCCCAGGACACCAAGTGCCAAATTTTCTGTTTCATTTACACTTGTTCTTTACCTTGGTTTATTTTCTTAAAGCCAATTAAGTATGTGTCTTATCAAGTGGAACTAAATTTCCTCGTGCGTACCAGCTCAAGGCAGAGTGCATAAGCTGACTTTACAGTCCTGTGGAAGGACCACACAGGACTTCCAATATCATCCTCTCAGGATGTAGCAGAACTAATGATGAACAACCTCCATATTGATTTATTCATGCTGAAATGAATCTCTTCTGCCCATCTTCAAAAACAATATATACAGTTAAATAGGTCTGACTATCACCAATCAATAACTACTTTTCATTTGTAGCTGCATTTAGAAATTGGGGTTGACATTCTTTTTTTTCAGGCATTTGAAATTATCTCTTTCTCTTGCTTCTAAAAAAAGTAACACTGAATGAAGACTTCTGGAGTTAACCTATCTTACCCTTAATTTCTGCTCTAATTTTTTCACATATGCTAAGTTGTAAGCTCCATAATGATGTTCCCAGGCCTTTCTTCTAAGAGCAGGTAGCCTAAGGATTCAGAGCTCATTCAGACCCCAGGGAAATGTCTGATTAAAAGCAGCCTCCTGAGGAGGAGCTGTGACTACTCACATCTGGCTCTAGTCACATCTGGATCATCTTATCCTAAACTCCCTATACCTGTATAGGAATTGGACCTGGGGCTTGTCTTTTGAAGAATCACCATTTAACTAGAGTCCTGTATGGGAGATGTCAAGGCAGAGCAGCTAAATTAATTCCACTGTCACTGATGTTTGACACAGGCTCTGAAGACCTCAATCAATTGCCTTGACTATTTTCTTATGATTAAAAACAAATGCCTGGTATTTTTATATCTGTCCTAATTATAGCCAGAGCTGATCATCTGTTGGTATTTGATGTGAGCTATCTGTCACAGCTCGAAGAGCAGATGGATTAGAACATTTCTGTTCACCCTAATCATACATTAAAAGTTGGCATTTGGATTGAGAACTGAAGTGGATGCTAAGTGTCTTATAGGACATTAACCTTGATGGGACTTGTCATTGTTTCCATTACTTGATTGATAGATGTGAAGGCAAAGAAAAAAAAGAAAATACTGTACAACAGAACTATTCATGCCTTGTTATATTTGTCAACATGTGGGAAAATAGCTGTACATACTTTATACCAGCTTGGCCAAATATGCACAATATCCTCAAGTAACTTGCTTGCCTTGGAGGAGGAAAATTCAAAATGTCCGTTCCAAAATGCTGATGATGTAGAAAATACTTACTAAACTCACAACCAACTGACTTAAAAAAATAGTGTAACAAATGTCTGAAATCTCAGCAAAGCCAAACAGACGCTGGGGCACTGCATTATGAAATATTTCTCACTGTATTAGAGTAATCTCCAATAAGACTTGATGTTAATTTTAGAGCATGCTTCTGCTAAAAAGGGCAAACCCTGCAACAGATTTAGTACAAAGAAGCTGAAAATATCCTGTGGAAAAAAAAAAGTCTGTAGCAAAATCAGCCAGCCCAAATCCTGCCATTACTCAGCACTGTAGTGACGTGCGGATGTTTGTAGTGGTTTGAGGATCCAGCAGGGGTGGGAACTCTACGTACTCGACTCCGACATGATTGCAATTGAACCTCATCAAAGTAAGAGCTCATAATTTGTCACAGAAAACAGCCAATTAACATATGTTAGAAAAAGGCTTCATAAAGATAATATATGATTAAAGACCCTGTGCAGCTGCTGAAAATCAAAACTATGCATTTAAAAAAGAAATCTCAGCCTTAGCTTCCGTATGGTTAAACTGATAATGGCTACTATGATTTTTTTTTGAAAGTAGAAAAATATAATTACAAGGCTTCTTGTAAGTTTAGGGTTGTGGCAGCAGAGAACTGGGCACTGTGGCACTGCTCGCCATGCCTTACTCAGGTCTATAAATAGTTGGAGCCCTTGCCAAACTCTGTAGTTACTTTGTTATAGTGCTATTTTAAAACACAGACCTTCATTGTGAGCTAAATGGCCTGCAGGATGCTCTTTGTAGTTATAGCATTCCTCTCAGAATGATATCCTTCCTTTATCTGTGCAAAAGTCCAGGACGACCAGACGCTCATCCCTGTAAAACACTCCCAGGCTCTGTACCACACGGATTTAACACTTCAGAACTTTTGTCAGGGCGGAGGTCAGGAAGGGCAACAGCTAACTTCAGAAATGAGATTAAGGTACAGTGGGCAGTTCAGGACCTCCATCAGAATGCATCCCAGGCTCACAGCCACGACTGTTATATTTCCTTTGAGTCTCTGTTTTAGCTACAACTATGCAAGCAATTAAATCCTGGTTTAATTGTCATCATTCATGGGATACCACAAGTCAGAACCATCATGCTTAATATCAGATACATGAGAATGTCTGCTGTTAGTCACTGAGACCTAAAGAGATCAAGCATGTTTGCTCATGCTGGGCACACCATCATGAACAAATCAAAAGAGAGCCAGGCTCCATGAAATTTATATTCTAAAGGATCCGTGCATGAGACCACCGATATGATTTGCATAGAGTAGTACTTTAGAGAGTCTATCACAACACCATGGGCTAGGAAGTGAGTGAGTGAGTAGAGAAGGATGGAAGTGGCTGTTCATTTTATACACCGATAATATTGTTTGAGAAGATGACATCATTAGGAAGACCTAATGGACTGAACAGTGAAACATATTTTGAGGATGAATACTCCAGTACTCTGCCTGTCAGAGGTGGACTTCGTCAAACTGAAATTTCCTATCTTCATCTATAGGAGAGGAATGATATCATGCTTATTGTGCGGTTAGGTTATTAGGCTCACATAGAAAAACAGAGCCACGTACACTTGTAAAAATTCATTCAAATACAATTTCATCTAAAAAATCATTATTCAGACTATTTTTCACTTTGATATTTTATAATTTTTAAAAAAGTATCAATATTTTGAATCACTGAGAATATAGTATCAGTTGAATTCATAGACACTTCTTCTGTTGAAATGAAGTTATTTCCTAAAAGAACTGTCAACTGGTTAAACTTGTTCTTGGAAATAAAGTTTATATTTCAATTGTAAATACTGATAACACTGAGGACAGACTGACAAATATGCTGCAAGATTTCCATAAATGCAAAACAATGAATTACATGAAACTCTTCTAAAAAGTTTTTGAAATGAACGATCTTACAACATTATTAATATAACTTAGTCATTGCTTGGGTTGATTTATTTCCTCTCTCAAAGGACCAGATTCCCCTGCAATCAGCAGAGTTTTGATTAAGACCTCAGCAATACTTGCAAATCCCAGTGTCTCTCTGTATTGAACATATTCACACATCTTTGGACAGCTCCATCTAATGAAAGAAACTATATAGCCCCAAGCCAAACAGATTAATTTCCAACTTGAAATGAAAAGACAAATTGAATTAGCTACTACCTTTTAAATCAAAACATTTTTAAGAGAAAAAATATAAATTTAAGTATTATGACTTTTGATAAGTAGTAAGTTGAGTAAAGGACATTGATTCACTTGAATATCAAAAACTGTGAAACGGAAACACTTGTGAAGAAGACTATAATATTTTAAGTGTTGGGGAAATTATTTTTCAATGCAACTATAGAAAATATGAGATATATCAGACCTCCACATGCATGCTTACACACGCATAAGTACTCTCACACATATATACAACTACACACATACACACAAGTTCAGACTCCCTATATGTACATAAAAATGGAAACCAATAAAAAAAGTTTTTGATCAAGTATTAGTGGTGCTCCTTGATAATCCCAGCAATTCAGGAGGCTGAGGTAGGGTTGCTGTAAGTTTGAGACCAGTCAGAGCCTCACAGTCAGATTCTGTTTCAAATCACACAAACAAACCAACTCTCTCTCTCTCTCTCTCTCTCTCTCTCTCTCTCTCTCTCGCTCTCTCTCTCTCACACATGCACTTGCATATGCACACACGCACACATACCTTACAAATATGCAAAAAGACAATCAAAGCTGAAGACTGGAGAAGGGGATTCTGGGAATAGTCAGACTAAAATGCTGTCCTATGCAGATTCCTGATGGTTAGTTGGAAAGGTTGGTGATTTCCAAGCCACAATATGACTTTCTCTGGAGCATTTGCAGTACTTAGTAAGTTGCAGGGCCTGCAAGATTGTTCAGGGGGTAAAGATGCTTGTCATACAACCCTGACAGACTGAGTTCAATTCTGTGTAGCAATCCCAGCATTCCAATGGTGAAACAGGAGGCAAAGATGTGTAACACAGCAAGGGCACTACCTTAATACCAAAACAAAAGGAGAAAAGGTGTTCTCTAACCTTTACAGGCCTTTCCTTTGACCTCTACCTGCATATGAGTGTGTGTGTGTGTGTGTGTGTGGGTGTGTGTGTTGTGTGTGGTGATGGTGGTAGGTAGGGGTGGTATGTGTGCGTGCATGTGGAGGCCTGATGCTGATATTTGGAATGATCCTCAGCTACTCTGCCATCCTATTCTTTTTAGACAGGGTTTCTAATTAAATATAGAACTGACCCACAGGACTAATCTGGATAGTTAGTTTGTTTCAACAATTCCCAGGGCTAGAATTACCCGTGGGTCTCCACACCCTCCCAACAATCTATGTCTTCCAGTCCTTTTGCTTGCAAGGCAAGTATTTTAGCCACTGAGTGATCTCCCTAGGACAAAAGGTGGGTTTTTTTTGTTGTTTTGTTTTCCTCGTAGTATTGAAGATTGAAACCAGGGCCTCTCGTATGTTAGGCAAGAGCTCTATTACTGAACCATTACTCTAACCCCTTTATCAGTTTTCAAGCCTCAATTAACCCCAACCCATTCTTACTTATAAGGAATTGAATGTCCTGAAGAGGCATAATGATTTTTAAAAGCCGTTTTAAAATAAAAACTATTTTTCCTTCCCAAACAAAGCATGGAGTACGGATTTATTATGATGAAAAAAATGAACAAGTATGATTCGATTCTCAATGCCAACAACTATTAACAGTACATTCTCTTCCCCCTTTCCCTATCTACTACAATGACCTTTAGGATACATTTACTTTGCCCTTCAAAGCCCAGCCAGACTGCACACACAGGAGGCACGGGAAAGGAGTGTCTTCCTTCTACAGCAGCATTCCCCACTCCATTATTTCATTTCATCACCTTTCTTTATCTCCTTTTCCACATGTTTAGAACTGAGGGGATATGGTGAGCGAAACTGTCAAAGAGCTAGGAATAGAGGTGTCCTTAGACAAGCGAAATGCTTCCTCCATAATTCCCAGGCCGGGCAGGGCTAACACACTGGGAAGGACAGAGGCCGCCTGGAGTTGAGCGGAGAGCCCCAAGGCCGAAGGCCTGGTGGGAGGCTCCTTATCTCAGCATGTCTACACATTTTGTCCCAGGCTTTTTCAAGGATAGCTCAAGTCATCCTTGGCAGATAATGCTAAATGGAAAGTATGACAGTACTTCCTCTGTAAAAAAGAGCCTGCTAGTAGAGATCAGAAGTCACTAAATGGGTTATATTTTAGCTCGGGTCTCTCTAATCTGGAATTCAAAGAAAGTCTCCAAGGCAAACTCATGACTCTTCTTAGAGATCACACAGCATTATGTTAGCACTCCCCAAAGTGGATTCCGAAGCAGATCCTAATGGTGTTAACGAGCTGCTTCGGACTTGTCATATTCTCCTTTGTGCTGAATGCCAGAATCTGGAACATTTCCTAAATCCACGCGCTCCTTTGGCAGCGCTATCTCTACAGAAAGGAGCAAGTTCTTCCCTCTGACAGCTGAAGAGCCCACGCTGCAAATGCCCTGCACTGACTCAGCTCAAGGACAAGCCAGTGCTGCCTATCATAAAGAAATGTTAAAACAATGGAGAGCCAGTCTTTTACAGGAAAGTACACATTTGAGATTAGGTATAGATGATAGCTGATAATTAAAAGTGGAAACATAAATAAATGTTTAGCAGCTAAAGAATTCAATTGGTTTGATTCAAGCATGAAACAAAGCAACAGAACGTTCTGGAAGGAAAGCTCTGTCTCAAGCTTGTCTGGATTCTGTTGCTCACTCGCTGCATGTCTTCGGATCCTTTAGCAACTTTCACTTCATTGTCTTCAGATACATAGGAGAAGCTAAGTTCTCTATGCTGTCAAGTTTCTAAATGGTACAAATCAATAAATGTAGAAAAAATGAGGTCAGGATGCTTTTCAAAGGGTGTCAACTTGGAAAACAGTAAATTGGCATTGATTTTAATTTCTCTGTGTTTCTTTTTTTGTTGTTTGTTTGTGTAAAAGTTTTGGTTGTTTCAGCCTCAAGCCATGAAAACAGTTGACACCAAAGCTGCGTTATCTACATAGGACAGCTATTCATATTTAGAAGCTTAATAAATAAACAACAGTTAGGAATTACAAAATATGAAGGAACTAAAGGCAGACATGCATCAACCCATCCTTATAAGACCCTAGAAGGAAGTTACCATTATAAATTCTGTTTTTCAGAAAGCTGAAGGACAGAGATATAAAGTAACTCACACACATTCACATATTGAGTGTTAGAAATATAATTTAATTCCATTATATATCAGTCTCAGATTCAGTGCTTGAACGACACTCTACTATCTAAGTGCAAGGGAAGTTTGCAAGAGTACTTGGAAATTTAAGGTCCATGGAGACAAAGGTGGTACTCAAAAGGACCAAGTAGACAGAAAAAGGTGTATCTACGAGCATATTTTCATCACACTTTTGGAATGGAAGAATTGCTTGATTTGTGACAGAGATGAGACTTATACAACTATTACAGATGTCTCATATCCAAGACTTGGAGCAAAGTCTCTTGCTCCTTCCCGATCAGAATCCTTTGAGCAGCTCTCATATCACCCTGACCTGCTCTTCTTCTCCTTGCTGTACTTGTTCTTTCTTCCTATTCTGTATGCACTTTCTTTCTCTCCTGCTTCACTTTATCAAATTTTTGTCCACTATAATCTTCTTCTGTTTGCAATGGAGTTGCTGCTTTAGAATGCTATATGTACTAACTTCTTGAGAATTCTTTGTGTTTGAGAGGTATGAGTCTATGTAATTTCAGGTTTTTAAATATACATAACTTTTGAAATAACTTTATGGCTCTCAGCTTAACGAGACATATATCTAACATGAATTATTTGAAGACAGCTGATATATTTGAAAATATATTTTAAGTTGTTCAAAAGTTATACACTTTGGTACATGATACAAATTCCCGATAGCATGGGTTTCACAAGTCCTATTATATCAGGGATCACAAGGTGTGAGGACATAATAATTCATACATTTTCAGCATGTGTCAGATTTTTTCCTACTTTCATAGGCAGACCACCAGAAAACACATACATATTCATCCAGCATTTACATATGCTATGATACTAATTAATGAGCAGGATGGGTCAAGCCATTCGAAAACTCCAAAGGCAGCACCGGCATATTATAGTACCCAACACAGAAGTCTATGTAAAATTGCCAAGGAAGGGCTCGAAATGGCTGCTTGTTTGTACCACACACTTCAAAAGCTTTCAGTCAATAGAAAATTTTCATCTTTCTAATTTAGTAAGGATAGCCTGTTGGCCTTTCAAAGAGTAGAGGCTAATAGAATACTTCTTTTGGTTTCAGTGTCACTCACACCTGTTTCTGGGTCTGGAAACAAAAGAGTTTCATGAAGGGTCGGGTTATCCAGTAGTTATGGTTAGACATTAGAAAAGCAGTAGGTCATAAATAACTGCTTCACAGTCCTTGAGGTTCTGAAATTCAAAATTATGTAGTATTTGTCTTTTATATTTTATGCACCAGAGAAATGAATGTATATAATAAAATTTCTGTCAAATTTCTGTTCTTTATTTCTCCCTTTATAATATTTGTACACACAAACACATATACATGCACTCAGGTCACTGTGCACAAGTGGAATTCAGAGAGCAACTTGCAGGAGTCAATTCTCTTTCCATTATGGGAGTTCTAGGGATGAAACTCAGGCCATCAGGCTTGGTAACAAGTGCTTTACCCACTGAGCTATCTTACCTTGGTTTACTTTGAAATAGTCACTAATGATACTTACTATCCATTTGCCTAAATTTACTGTGGAGAATTTCAGGATGGGCTCAGGTATTTTTCTGTCTTAAAAGATGTATCTCTACTGGAAAGGTAAATTTTGCCATGTCAGAAAAGAGAAACAAAACAGTAAGAAGCCTTTTCTTTCTTTCTTTTTTTTTTTTTTTTTGGCAAAAATCTATGTATTTGTCTTTCCACTCATCCCATGTAAGCGTAGGAATGCCGGATATTGATGCTGGCAGGGCCAGGCTCAGATGTATCATCTTTCCCTCCTTCAGATAGCACCATACTCAAATTATTTCACCAAGATTCCACCTCTCCTATTTTTAAGGCCTTCCGGAAAAGGAGCAACATAACCTTCCTCAGGAACCTATTTTGATGTTTCACAACTCTGACTCAGGAAATTCTTGCTTAGAGTTAATCCCTCTCTGAATATTTCATGTTCACTTCTCTTGTTCTGCCCTCGGCACAGAGAGCAACATTTGGTGATCACAGCCTCATTTCACACGCTGGAAGACAGTGCACTGAACCGTACCTATTCTTTTAATCATCTCCTTATTTTAGCTTCTATTTTTCCCTGCCTTTGAAGCTCTTCATTTCAAATTTTGTTCCTGTTTTTAGTTCTAAAGCCTCAATATAAACATAGTCCTAAAGAAAAAAAGAAGAAACGTGTAGCTTAGATGTGGTGCATGCCTGAAATTCTGGCATTTTGGGGGTAGTAGTGAAGGTAGTGAGGCAGTTCAGGCTACCTAGCAACTAACGCCATGTCTTGCCTCCTCCTACGAAGAGTTTTGTTGCATATGGTCATAAATTGCATGTTTTCAATTGCACATTGTAGTATCTGTTCATTCATTTTAGTTTTGCATCTTTCACTTTGCCAGACTTGTTTCCAGCCAGTTCTTCACATTTTGTGTTTGGAAGTTTATTTTGTTCTCTCCTTGTTTTGGATGACTTTGACAGCTTCAGTTAGGTGACAGTGAGTTCCAACCCTGTCTTTCAAAACACTCACACTGCACAGAACTCACAAGCAGTTTTAAATATACTGATCTGCTTGTTTTACTGTTCCTGCAGACCCCATTGAAATCAGTGTGGTTTGGAGGACATTTTCTCCCTTTATGAATGAGGATGTCATACTGAACCAAGTACAGAGTTGTGGTTAGTTGAGATCTCATCTTATTTTTCTCCTGTATACTTTATTAATAAAGATGGAAGTATCTGCATTGTAATTATTATTCTGCATTGGTGTACAATCACACCATGAGTTTCACAGGATGGACAATACAGATCATATTTAATTTTGCAGAGAAAAGATGTACTGACTCTGACTCCCAGAGTCATCTTTCATTTCCAGGTATCTCAAGGATAGTTACCACCTAATTTTTACTCAAAAATTCTTAAGGTTAATTGCCTATAGATGTTATAGCAACACCATTAAAAATTCCTGCATTAAAATGACCTTAGGTACTAACCAGACCTGTCCCTGCTCCAAGAGGAATTCCATTAAATCTGCTTTGTTTCTTATTTTCACTTGATTCCATACAGTTCACATACTTACGTTACATTTCATGTCTACAGCTATAAACATAAGTTAGTCACACTGGGAATAAGGTGACAATCACAGAAAAACTAGCCAAACAAAAAATCCCACATGTCATTCATTCTTTAATTCAGCAAAACAAACAAAGCAGAACACTTTTTTTAAAATAATCACTGTGCTCCAGGGCCTTTTTGAGGTGATATCTCAGAGATCCCATGGACAGAAGTTTATGCTCTTGTGAAATGTTCTTGATATTATCTGTATTTTCTTTCTCTGGAACATGGAAAAGAGCTAAAGTTTACCTTTTGTTTGCATTCTTGGTTAACCTATGTCTATTTAGAAAGATCATCTCAATTTTTAATCTTCTAACCCAAATAAATTCAAGCCTTCACCATTTCTTGGAACTTTAATTTTCCTACTACTTCTAATATTCTTTTTCTCCCAATTCTTTTTATCTCCATTCCTCACTGAAATCTTCCTTCAAACAACTAAATACTCCCCTTCTTTTAATTGTGTGTGATCCAAAGTATAATGTTCCCTGAACCCTGTGCTATCTTCCTTAACTTGTCTAAGGATATCGCGCAAGACACCCATATTCTTTGAAATCTACTCCATTAAAGTATGGCTCTTCTGCTGCTAGATTATTTGAATCTTTAAATTGTGCAATGATTCAAGTTTTGTGAATCACTGGCAAATCACTGAGTCCAATGAAAAACTCAGTGAATACTGTTTTCAGCATTACCAAAAGAGGGAAAAAAATCTAATAAATTAATAAAAGCAGTGTAGTTTTACATTTCTTGGCATTTTGTCACAGAGCTGGATATCGGTGACAGCAATATTTAGATATTTCCATTATACTCAGATGAGAACAAGTGATCAATGACTATCTCATAATAAAAGACAGTAGATTAGAAATGGAATCCAATTTCAAACACCAACATATAAAAGATAAAAGATACACAATGAGAAAAATTTTTTCTTGAGAATTTATGAATAAAAATAAGCTGTGAAACTACAGTAAATAAAGAAGTGGAAAACACAGTGATGATTTATCATGATTTGAGTTTTCATTAAGTATGTTGGAAAAATTTTTAGGAGGATAAAACAGTGAGATAAGGCAGGAAATATCTGAGTGGCTTGGTAGTTACCAGTACACCAGGTACCTAGCTAAAATTTTATGTGATTTATGGGAATCTAAAGATAGCAAACTTTGAAAAAGATGATGTTCCAAGTTAATATTGCAATTCAATGGAAGAGATGGGTTAAAGTTTCTTGATTTTTTTCCAGAGCCCCAATGCTCTCTTTTCCAGACAATTTTGACAATGAAATATTTGGACTAGAATGGACACAGGTCAACACTCATCATGCCAGGATACATACAATGCACTGCATCACTTAAGTCCTGCCTAGGAGGAGGGGCTGAGGGAGGCTCATCAATGGTAAGAACTCTTATGTCCCAAGATCCAAGTGCATGAGGTGGAGACTTGTGTTAATGCAGTTCTTATCTCATTTTTGAAAATCTGGATAAAAACTTTGAAAGCACTATCTAGTTTCTCTCTCTCTCCCTGTCTCTGTCTCTCTCTCTCTCTCTGTATGTATGTGTGCTATACACTCATAACAGGAGAAACATTTCTATTTGTTTCTTGTTTCATTATTTCTTTGCTTTTCCTTAAACCTTTAATTCTATATTGTGTTCTTAAACCTAAACATAATCATGATCTATCGCTTTAAATGCTTTTTATGTGTGCATTTAAAATGTGCTGTGTGCTAGACAGATGCCTCAGGGGTTAAGACTCTGGCTTGAAAGCAGAAGGTCCTCAGTTCAGATCCCAGATCCTACATGGCAGCAGCCTCTGCTTCTGGCGTTGGTGGGTGGAGCCTGGGCAATCCCAGAATAAAGCAAAAAGAAGTAGAAGCAATCCAGATGATGTCCAAAGTAACCTTTGGAAATCTACAGGAACAGAGTGCCCTGTGATACACACACACACACACAAAATAAATATAGTTTAAAAAAATGTTAAAAATCACTCATCCAACCAAACCAAACCCTGTACTGTTAGACTTAGGATAAAAAAAATCAAGGTTTACTTCTTAATTATATTGATATCCAAAAAAAAAAAAAAAAGAAACAGGTCAATTGTCAGCAGACAATGTAATGTATGTTATATAATTACATTATAACTATTTTTTCCCCCAAGGTTCAATCTTTCCATTAAATTTGCAAGACATTAGTTGTAAAATATACATTTCTTTTAATTCTAAATAATGATTCTGTGATTTATGACCTATTAAGTGGTATCAATAAATATAAAAAATCCATACAAATAAGTTTGAGACTGCATTTCTGATTTGAAACATGAGGAAAGAAAGAAGTTTTGAAGAATGAAATTGTTTAATTTAGCCAGGGATTTTAATTTGTGTTGTCAGTATATTTCTGTGAGATAACTTTTATTCATTTTAGTGGTAGTGGTAGCACTGCACAAAACACATCTCTGGGATGTTGTTTCTTTATTTCAATTACATATGATAACTGGTAAATTCATACTTCTGTCTCACACTGCCTATCATTTTTCTGCTTAGAAAGGAGAAGCATAGAAAAAAAGCGCAACCAGTCTACCTGTCCACTACAAGAATGTGTCAAAAAATAGATTTTGAAGCAAGATTCTTCGTTCTTACCTGCTCTACCTTACTGATTCACATGGAAGGATTTACAGCATTATGTGTTGTTCTTAAACTGTACTCTGTGTTTCTGAGAATAAATTTTAAGTTTAATTCTCAGTGAAATAATGCTTCATTTCTGTTTCGTTTTTCTTACAATACTTCAAAAATTGGATTCTATTTGTAGGTTGAATGTAATACCATAAAAAAACCAAACAAATTTAGGTTTTGTTGATTCAAATTGAATTCATTTGTATAATACAGTCCATTTAAGGGCTACTCTTTCAGGATAAGATTTTAAATATTATTATGGACAATGGTTTCTTCTAAAAATTTTTCCCCATTTTTATTTTTTTCCTACTTTTACAAACATATTGAGTATTCATCCCAGCTTTCCTCTGTCCCTTTCCTTCTTGTCCCTTCTCCTCCCTTTCTTTGTTCCCTCCCACAACCTCCCACCCTTCCACTTGTATGCTTCTATGAACCCCAGGGTTCACTCTGGCTTGTCTACTCTTGTGGGGGCAAAAATCTCTGTGGTATATCAAGTTACATCTCTTCAGGCCACACACTGATATGTGCATTTCCTTTCACTCATCCAGCTTTACTCAAAGATTTCCACTGTAAATTCCCATTCTATGGGTATAACAATAGCTACCTACACAGCAGCTTGATATGCTGTCTTCCTACCTATAGGTTTATTGGCTATTTTCCCTGTTGATCTATTTCTTTCCCTTTTTTGTTTTTGTTTTTTGTTCTAGTTTACAGTAACAGAGATGTGAACCATTCTGACAAGGGGGTCTTGAGTACAATCAAAAAGCTGTTTGTTTTCTCCTTGATATTCATGCCACTATTACACTGTTGTCATGGTAATTTATAATGCAACTTGCTGATCTCATGCCATTGATGGGGCTGGTGAATATTTCTATCTCCCAGAAGCTTCTACAGTATTCCTTGGTGCTGTGTAAGCTATCCAGCAAGGAGAAAGTCCTCAGACTGTTAAAACAGATTATGTAGACAGATTAGGCTCAACATAATTAAGAAGGCAGACGATACAGACCAACTTGGCAAAGGACTATATGCAGATGCTACTAGAAGTTTGGTTTGTAGTGGAAATGATGAGAAATGGGGTATGATCTAATTTACTAAATATATGTGTTACCTAACAAATTTCTGTATCTTTAAAAAATTATGTATGTATGTATGTATGTATGTGTGTGTGTGTGTGTGTGTGTGTGTGTGTGTGTGTATCGGAGGGTCCAATGATGACTTTGGGAATTATCCTGGATTGCTTCTACCTCCTTCTTGCTTCACTCTGGCCCTTCCCAGGCTCTGCCCAGGACAGCTGCAGCCATTTCTGCATGGCATTTTTACATGGGACCTGGGATCCAAACTCAGGACGTTCTGCTTGTGAAACAAAGTATTAACCCCTGAGCCATCTGTCCATCCCATTAATTTCTGCATCTGTCTTATGGCATGAGTCTTAAGGGTCTTCTATGTGAAAATAAGTCACATGGTAAATTTAACAATCCAAGGATTATAGACAATGTTCTAATATATTGGATATTACACTGTGTCAATGACCCAATGAATTTGCTTTAATTCTACCAATTATTTAATTTGGAAATTAGACAAACATCAGGAACAATCAACAGTACTGAAGGTGTCATATCCTGCAATGTCTCCCGCATATATAAATGTTATTGCCATTCGTTGATAAAAATGGCCAAAGACCCCAGAAACAGTTCAGGAGGGGATAGTTTTCAGATGAATCCAAATATGACATACAAACAACTGTATGAATGAAATTGTTACTCTCTTAAGGACTTTTAACTAAAATCAAACTCTAGTATGTGAAACATTTATAACAGGCATTTTAGTATTGACATGTTACTAAGTCTGATATTAGAGTCGCCTAGATCTGCGTGATAAACTCATCTGAAGTGGGAAATAAACAATGATGGATTTAATATTTTATTGGAAATACTTCAGAGCTTAAAAAATACATGCTTTGTGTATCCTAGAAATATTCCACATGGTAATAATTTATGGTGTTGATTATTTTCTTTTGTGTACATTTTTGTGCATATGTGTGTGTACATACATGTGTGTGTGTATTCTTCAGGTATCATCTTCAGGGACACTGCCCACTTCCTTTGAGACAGGGTCTCTCATTGCCCTGAAAAGCTCCAGGAATATGCCCGTCTCTGTCTTCTAGAGAAGGGAATACAGGGCTAACCCCCACAGGTGGGTCTTTTCTTGGGAGCTAGGGACTGAGTTCATGTCCTCAAGTTTGAGAGGCAGCATCTGTCAAATTGAACCATTTCTCCAGTGTCTGATGTTGAGAATTATCAGTAAATAAAAATAAACGGTTTGTAAAAAAGTATTTTTCAATATAAAATTTCTAACTTATGACCTCTCCACATTTACTTTCTGCTTCTTACAATTTTGCTTATGACTGGTATAATAAATGTAGCTTCAAATTTATAACTATAGTAATAAATCTGCTTGAAACATTTCTGAAAATGCTCCCAAATATATGTCAGCTCCCAATAATGACAGAAAAATGACAGCAACAATGTAGTGGAGCACACCATTATTTGAGGGAGCAAAGGAAAAGGAGTCACTAGTAGGTAACTTTTAAGATATTTTTGTTGGAATAAAAGAAAATGAAGCAGTAAAATTCTAAGAAGAACTCTCTTTAGGTGCAACACGGAAGAAATACCATCCAAATGTAGTTTATTCTTGCACGATTACCTGTAATGCCTCCAAGGTCACTGCCAAATTGTATTAATGGCTATGTTCAGTATATGTCAGTCACATGAGCAAGAGCTGCCTTCTTCTTTTTCTACTGCATAATAAAAAGCCTCTTACACTGACAAATCGAGGTGAGTGAATGTGTTTTCCTAAAATATGGATGGAGGACTTCTTTTCTCCCGTTCTTCTATTTTAATTGTAATAAACATGCTTGATGCATGTTATCTAGAAGGAAAGAGTTTTTTAAATATTATAATTTGAAAATTGCACTATTTTGGAAAATGGCACTTTAAATCTTAAAGGGATTTTTTTTGTAGTGGTATTGTAAGTTTTTCTTCAAATGCACATTTGCTTATACTTCTGCAAAAGCACAAAATATTTTTAAATGCAGGGATGACTTTCATATCTAGAAAATGTCATTGGAACACAGAATTAGTAACAGAATGATTTAGTATTCAATAGTTAAGCTGCATAGCAGATTTGTAATTTTCATTTATCAATATTATTCATCATTTACATAAAAATGTGAGAGTTTGGCATATTGGCTTCTGAATTCATCAACTGACTACAGAGTAACAGACATGTTTATCTACTTAGGAGCAAAAATAGAGGAACACAGCTCCTTTTACAGGACTCACATATAAATAGAATGAATCATATCATTGAAGAATAAATGATACTCTAATATGTGATAATGAGACTTGTTAGTGAGAGATCATTATTAAAAATGTACTGTTTTGCCCTGTGATACCTATTTATCTGTGGTATTGAGACTAGTAATATTTTAAAAGTATCTATAGCATTAGCAATTTTAACTCTCGATTTGATATCAGAACTCAGAGCTGATTTCTGTTTCATACATATGCCTTAATTCATCATAAACACTGAAATGATTGTGAAAGAAATAAAATGTAAAGTAGCACTTCCCTGCTGACACCAGCTGACCTGGACAATCTTCAAAGCTATATTTAGAAAAAGATCAAAAGAGCTGAGTACAGCAACAATTCTCCATGCTAACTTCCTTTCTACCACTTTCTTTTTTGCATTTGGTAACTCATTTATAAAACAAGAGTGCTTAAAAATAATCTCAGGCCCTCTGGATAGAATTTTAGCATGCTTATTATATACAGGATTAGTTAGGAGATAAGACCAGATATCCTTCTATAGTTCACATAAGACCACTATTTATATTTTGTTTCTTTCATGTATATTTACACAATTTTTGATAATGACTTGAATTACACATGCATTACAAAAGAGTTCCTCAAATTTGAATTTGAATACAAACAACTATTATCTAAATTACAAAAATTAGATTCAAATAAATTCTATTTATGAAGTACATGGGCAAAATTGGCAATGCCCAGCACACAAATAACCTCAATTTGCAAACTTACAATTATAAATAGTATGGGTTACAGGGTGATGTAAGTAAAATTTATATAGAATATTTTAGCTGAGATTTGTATTTGCTAACAAAACTTTTAGGAAGATACAAAAATTTGCTATTAACAAAAATTCCCAAAAGTCAGGCATCATGATTAAAAAATAATGAATATTTGGTGACCCAAATTTTATTTTTAAAAACAGGTATCAAAATGTGACTAAGGTTGGCTTTGAAAGTGTCCTCTAGATCAGGCTGGACTTGATCTCACAATCTTCCTCCCTCAACATCCAGAGTGCACCAAACCTAGTTTAGTATAATACCTAGTTCTATAACTTGGATAATGAGTACAACTTTCTCGTTATGTAATGTCTTTAAGACTTTATAGAGTACAGAGTAACCTTAAGTGAATGAAAACTATCTCTTTAAGGTAAAAGCATTTCCATTCATCTACATCTCTCCTCACAGTAATGATAATTGGTGCTCCTAGAAAGCTACTTACAGCTAGGGCAAGCATATTTTTAAAATGTGAAGAATCAGTCTATATATATTGAGGGACACACACCTAAGAGAAATATGAAGGCTAGAATTTGATTAAAAAGCTGGCATTATTGGGGATAAAAATTTTGCTTAGGAGGCCGGTGTCAATAATTCTCTGTGATGGACTTGGTTTTAAGACTCTCCACACCAATGAGCTGGTTATTTGCAATTTATGTGAGTCATATGGGGACATTATAGTTTCTTAAATGATATGAAAGTAAATTTTAAAACAAGATTGTGGCTACTACATCCAGCTATTTTCACTCTACTTATTTCCCTATCAGTTAATTTGAGCATAAAAGGTGTTCATAAACCTCTATGTTCCTCTGTACAAATCTTAAGATGCACATACTCAAAAGTGCACGCATGATTTCACCTATTCTATTGAAAGATTCTATTTTGTAGCTAGCCAGGGTTGTAAGATCTGTTTGATAAAAAAGTCATAGGGTCATATGCACATAATAATTACTCTAAAAATTCTAATGTAGACAATACAAAATGTTGTCAGAAGTCCAATTTTTAAAAATCTCTAACAATAAACACATATGTGTGATAAATGTTTAACTTTATATTAATGAGTTTAGTGATTGATTACATTACTTTTTTGCTTTATCCTTCAGGACCTACAATTTTTTCTCAAGAAATAGCCTGTGAATCAACATTTCAGAAGTCAGAAAATTCCAGAAATTAGTAAATATAGTATTCCTTAGTTCAATCTTTAACCATTTGAACTAAAACTATTAAAAATTCAGTAAAGGAAACTTTTAAACTTTGAAAATATAAAGTAAAAATGTAAAGCTGCTTTTAAGATAATGCAAGAGTTAATAGGTAATTACTTAATCTATTTCCTCTCATTTCCTCACAAAATGCAAAAAGCAAAAGGTATCTGATTGTTAAAGTTTTAAAAAGAGTAAGTATGGCTATTCCTTGTATCTTGAATTATTCCATTTACTCTACACATTTTAGCTCATTGAATCCATGTAACAACCTTATTGTTTATCACCTGTGCACTTTACAGAGGAGTAAACTAAGGCAAATGAAATTTTTCTTGGTCATGTCAAAAGCAGATATAGGGCTGGAAGTAAATGAATCTGACTCCAGTGTCTTACATCATGTAAAAAACAGCCAACATTATAATGAAAAACTATGGCTATGTTGATTGCTTTATGAATACAACTGATGATAACTTCCCAAGATAAGAACATGGAAGAGAGGTCACTGATATATAGGCCCATCATGATGGCTTTCATTTTGCCATGGACTGAATGAACCCTCTAGGCCTCATGTATATACTACGACTTTAGTCAGGTTCTGTGCTTAAAAATGAACTTGTAAGGAAGAGCTTACATATAATGAAATCATTAGTGAAGAATTTTGCTACCTTATCTCACTTAAGAATAATTTTATGACTTGTTTTGTCTTCCATCTTGAAAACAACCAATCTTTGTTGCATATTTAATACAGGCTTCATAAATTTACTCAGTACAAGCAACCTTGGTTGACTATAGATTTTATGAACTTATAACACCTTTCTGTTAAGAATGAATAAATTTTTCTATTAACTTCTTGATTCTACATGTAAATATTCTGGAAACAATTATTATTAAAGATTTTCACATTCTGAATGACCAGCTGGCAGATTTAAGGTATAAAACTTCAGTATTTAACAATGTACATTTATTTGTTTCAAATTTTTTAAATTAAGACAGTTTAATACATCTTTAGTTGTATAAATAGACTATAGCATTTGTGAAGAGTACTTGGAATTACAAAATCTCTATTTTAAGCATCTCAAAAAAGACTGAATCATTAATCATAGTAAAATCAATTGAAATGAATATTAGTAAACGTTTTACAATGCAATCAATACAATCAGAATCAGGCCATAAATTTATGAGTATCAAGAATATTAAGCAAATTATCAAAATATAGGTTTATTTTAAGTTTCAACATTTCCATAACAAGTGAAAATGTAAATGATTAGAGACAAAGTACTGGCATTAATCTATGTGGATGCTCTATATTCCTAAACACTAGAGATAAAAAAAAATCTTACTTTTCCATCTTCTTAGATACAAAACATAATTAAAATAGTTTTAGATGTATGTACTAAAGTATATGCTCAACATTGTTTAACATGATAATGCTTAAAATTTGTAATCTTTAATATTAACATCTGTTTACCATATATTTCAAGCTTTTCTATGTACTAAAAATAATTCTTAAATTGTAAGGAAGTCACAGAGTAGAAATGTTAGTGGTAGAGATGGAAGTTGAGATTAAGAAAGTTCATGAATATCCTGAAAGAGAGAAGAATATTTAAAGTCAAATCCTATAGAAGATGGTTTTAGGCAAAAGCTTATTCTGTCTGAACATGGGGTTTTGGCTACCATTAGCCAACATCTGAAATAGTTACACTGCAAAACAAACTATCTTTAACAAATATTTTATTATAATTGTTTTCATTTCCAAATTGATACTTAAAATGATGTGTGTGCTGTTCTCAAAAAAATGTAGTTGTAGCTAAAGTGGATATTTAATACATAGTGACATTTCTAGGCTGAACTTGTTACCCATGAATAAAAGTCAATTACCAAGCACACGTGTACACTCGGTAACTAAGTTATCTTCCATTAGGACTGTTAAGAAGAAATGTTCTGTTAGCTACAAAATGTCTAGATATTCAATATCATTAAAACAGTCATGTATCAGTGTAATTAAGTGGACATAGGTAACTAGCAACTGCCTGCATAAATGAGATAAAAATACACAAAATAAAAGCAATGACCATTTTAGTAAATAATATCATTAAAAATGTATCATGCACACTGCTAATGAAGAGCAAAACTTTGTGATCTAATTATCATTTTGATTTTTCTTTTTCTCACCATCTGCCAATGCTAAATATCAGTGAATTACATAAAAGGCATGGTTTTTTTTGTTAGATACCAACATAAAGGGTTCTCAAGAGATTTTAACCATTTTTCAATGTAATTGAATTCCTTAGGTATTTACAGGAATAAGAAATCAACTTAGATGATCATCATAAAACAAAATAGAAAATTTAAGTCCAAACTACACCAATAACAGGCCATATTTTTAATACACATTACATATGTCTTTTAGCATTATTTTATAATTGTGTCAATATTTATATTTCATGCCCTTCAACAGTGACCAAAGAATCACAGAAATTCATAATTTTTACATGGGGGAAGTTCCGAAACAGAAATGTAAATTCTTGATTCATGAATTATGTGGAAATGCAATTAATCTACTGCATGATTGCAAAATGAATTAGCGGTTGCTGAGACCACCTTCTCATGACTGTAAAAGTACTATGCTTGCTAGTCAGAAACCAGTTTAGTCTATGAATGATTTCTAAGGCTCGTCTGCCTGAGATGCACAATGTGTTGCCAGAGATGATCAGACACAGACATCATTGACATGAATTTATAAAGTTGCTCCCCAAACCCTTCAGTCAGTCAGGTGCAGATCTAGCTAGTTAAAAAATTATAAATTGCTCATTATGTATATCCTTATAAAATTCAGTCTCTGTATTCCAGAGAGCTGACATTTGTTCATCCTAAGTAAGATGCTTTGAACATTAACTTCAGTGTCAATTAGAAATCAGTAAACACCATAAAGCAAATGTACACAAAAAACCCTCTAGAAGTTAAAACCAGGATGTTCACTCCACTGGGAAAAGTCTTCCTCAACTGCTCTGCCGGAGCTTTCTCTTTTGAATTAGGACTGTTATTACCCTTCATTCATTTGCTTCAACTTAATTTGGCAATTATGGGACATCTATTATGTATAACAGACATATTTAGCCTAGAGAGAAAAACAAAAATGAATAAAGTATAGTCCCCAAACTCAGGGAGCTTGCAGTCCAGTTTGGACTAAGAAAAATTTACACTTATATAGTAGTTCCATTTTACAATTCTGTGTATATAGATCAGTTCTTTCACTCTATGAATCCATGAATGTTGAAATTACAAAATCTGACATTCTTTCTTTTATGACTTGGAAAAGGAATTGCATACATAACTGGCTACAGAAGAGTCTTTAGGGTTATACTTTAGTGTTTCAGAGAACCAGATTTATTCTAATTTTAGTATAAATGCAATATATGTATGTATATATATATATATATATATATGAATAGTTGTCCATCTCTCCAAGTGGTTGATTGTGCAGGAAGGGGGATGATCAGAAGAATAGGCACTTGGGAAGGAAATTGGGCTCCCAGTGTAGTTCTTGTTAAGGAAATCTGAAGAGTCACAAATTTAAAAATGAATGTGGGAAATCTCTCTTGGACTTAATGTTTGTGTTTTAAATGCTGTTAATCTTGGGATCTAAAAAATCTGCAAATACTACAGACAACACTTTAAAAAACTTATATAACATTTCATCTATACGTTTAAGTGATCCAAAATAATAAGACTATGTTTCAGAAAAGCACTGTAGTTTTATTTTTGCTATTCTTTACTGATTACTTTTGTTCTTTGACAATTTCATACATGTATGTAAGATATTCTGAGAGCTCTCCCTATACTTTTCTTTAATTGCTCCCTCCTATTTGGCTTGCTTTCTCTATAAGTCTTCCTGTCACATTTATGTTCTTCTTGTTGTCTTGTGCTCCAGTGGGTTCAACACAGCCTTTTGTGTAATTCCAGGTTAGGAGCTGACTATCTATCTCTCAGAGATATATTTTGTCCCATTCTCTGAACATATTAACTGCTCATCAGTACTTTGTAGGGCTCCATGGGTTTCTCCTTAGTTCATAGCTGACCATTGACTAGGTAGATTCATTGTAAAAGTCAGCGACCACCTCTCTGATAGGTTCACAGTTGCCAAGACTTTGCTTTTCGAGGATGCCATGTTACAATACTTTTTTCTGTCTTTTGGCCCGTATGTTCTTTCTGTTCCCTCTTCCACAGAAGTTTCTGTGCTTATAAGAATAGTGTATCTGCCATACTGAGAACTGAATTCTCAATATCACTGCAGTTTTTGTGGAAGCCACATATGTAGTTAAAAGATGGTGTATTTTTTGTAAATAATCATGGGTTTTTCTTAACTGCTTTACAGTTTTTTTTATACAAAACATACACAAAAAGAATAAAATATCTACTTGGGTGATAGATAAGTAGGTAAAAAGACAGTGGACAAAATAATGCACTTTGTACTCCATGGATTTTCATTCTTTTCTTTGGATTTCCTGTAACATATAGAATGTGTGTTCAAATATTGGTTCACATGACCATAGTGCAGAGAAAAAAATCACAAAACAATATTTAAAAATAAGTTAATCAAAAACTAATAAAAGCTGTCTCATCTAAATACATGTGGAGTTGATTTTAGATTTATAAAATATTCAACAAACTACTCTCTTCCTATTAACTTCACTTCAGCAAATGGAAATGGTTCTTGATAATAAAATCCAGCATGTGAAAAATCTAATGAAACTTAAGTCAGCATACATACATCTATTCCTTGGAAGTCAGGGTCTTCTTCATTCTTATCTCCACTACCTCCCTCACATAAATAGCCTCATAATAACCGCAGGCAAAATACCTTCCTTTTTAATACTTATCTATTTATTTACTTATTTATTTCTGAGAGAGAGAGAGAGAGAGAGAGAGAGAGAGAGAGAGAGAGAGAGAGAGAGAGAATATCATGCATACTACAGTACACAGGTAGATATCAGAGGGGAACTTTGGAAGTATGTTCTGTCTGTCATGTGGACTGGACCTCTGGGGATTGAACTCAGGTCGGTATGTTTGTGAACAGGTGCCTTACCTGCTAAGCTGCTGAGCTATTTCACAAATCCCTTAATAATTGTAAATTCAAGTCACCTCTAGACATTCTATTGTTTTTCTTTGTCAGTTCCATTCTACTTACTTGTAGTGTCCAGCTATAATTCATCCAAGTTACCTTTCCAAACACTTCAGGATACCACAATGTGACCAAAATCCTTACAGTTTAGAAGGTAGGGAGTATCAGAATTTATTTGCTCATTTACTTAGTAAATATCTATTAACCATGCACACCAGAGCTTAAACATTGGGAGAATGAACAAAAAAAAATCAAACAAAACAAACAAGCAAACAGACAAAAAAACAACTGAAATCTTTTTGGGCCAGCCTGGAGGAGACAAGTCAAGAAGCTGCTTAAAGGACAAGCAAAGCGTAGAGTATAGCAAAGCAGAACACAGAGTCTGAAGTACAATTGCCTAAGACCAAATACTAGTGTAGTTCATTCTTCTGGGCACTCTTATATATGTTTGCACCGTTATCAGACCATTTCTCTCTTCTTCATGAATTCTCAGTATCCCTTGGAAAAAGGCCTTTTTTATAGGTTTCACATGTCAGCTTAAGGTATTTGGTATACATTTGGAGTGACACCCACTCTATAACCACATTAAGGATTAGAAAAAGTTACCTTTAAAGAAATAATAAACTTAGAAAAGTAGTAATTTCAAATTAAGACAGGCACTTTAATTACCTATCAGTTGGTAAAGCTCTCCCTGGGAACACAGTCATGAGAAATATAAACTTTAAGGAGTGGTGTCCTCCTGAGACCTGAATATGATGAACTATACTTTGGAAAATCAGAAACTGTTTTCTTTCTATTCATTCCATTGCCTTGCTAGAGATCTACAAAGGCACACTTGACATTCGACTTCTTGTATGACAACACCAGCATGGCCTTCTACTTCAGGGTATTTTATTTATGAAAGGAGAGAGATGCACAGAAAGGGTACATGCATACATGGAACAGTGTGTGGATGGTGGTCAGAGGACACCTTTTGGAAATCAGTTCTCTCCTTCCAGGTGGACTTTCAAAAAATTAAGCTCAAGTCATTAGTCGTCTTATCCACTGAGATATCTCACTAGCCATAGTTAGACATCTTTCTGAAAAAAATTTGATGTGTACAGAGGATTTCTATGGGTTTACATGAAATCAGAATGACAATTAAAAAAAACTGCAATGCAAAAGAAATTCCATATTATTAAACAAAACATTTTTGGATATATGATCTATGTAATTTGGGTTATGATAGTATTATGCTTACACAGTGCAGTCCACAGACAGGATATGAGGTGATATGACAAACTCCTCCTGTAAGACCAAGCTTTAGTATGTTATTATAGGTGAAGTCTTTCCAGAATTCTCTTGAAATATATAGTGTGTCTTTGATACCCTGCTTATCAAGACTATGGAACTAGTGTTCAAGAGAAAGAGAAGTTGACTGGAGACATGCGAAAGCCTTTGCTTAGCAAGCAAAAAAGTAAAAAATGCTGGGAGGGAGCTCCCTTGCCCCTTGCAGACGCCATGTTGGTGTGTTACCTTCTTTTTCTCATCTAATAAATCTTGCCTTAGTCGTTAAAAAATGCTCGGAGGATATAATTCTAGCCCTGGAAAGCAGAACCTGGGAAATCCCAGAATAAAGTGATAAAGAGGCAGAACAATACAGCATGGGTCCTGATGTCATCCTCGGACTTGCATGATATACACACTCAAATATCCTCCTGCACACATAGCCAGTCATGCGTGCATCCACCTATTCACCAAATGCACACACACACAAACACATGTGCACACGTGAAAAAAGAGACCAATGCTATTTAATATACAATATTCCAATGTTAAGTAATTGTAAATAGAGAGTTCAATACCAGAAAGCAAGTACTCAACTTTCTCAGTTGCCTGCATGTGGTACTGTTTCATCTAATAGCAAGCAGAATATTACTATTGATACACCATTCTATGAGAAATCAATAATTTGGAAGCGTCTCTGAAAAATAATTATACCCACTGACAAATTTGTCTCAGAAAAAAAAAAAGCCTCTGTAGGTATGTCATAGATATGGAGCCAGCTAATAGTTTTCTATCAGCAAGGCCTTCAACTGCAAATATATTTGCTCATTTAGGAAGGAGTTGAAACTCATGAAGAGTATCGCCCCACGGAACAAATTCGGTAGTGTACTGTTCAACATCAACAAACAAAAACCAAAACCCAACAACAAAAACAAATAAGAAAAAAAGATTTTTTTTCTTTCAGAACAGAGCAAACACATTGGATACTATAATGGACATCAGTACTTCCCTTGTACAACTTCATCAGTGTCTGTAGGGCAAGCTAGGATGAAGTTGCTTAAGCCATGCGGGTCTTGCATTTATGTTCAATACTCTGCAAGTAGGAATAAAACATAAAATTTCCTCCAGTAATGGAAGCAAGTTAGAATTTTTTTATGGCCAATGCAACATGGTAATAATGACTAAAAGTACTAATGAAATATTATATGTGTAGCTAGAAATCTTTCTTTTACATAATGGAAATAAACTGTACTTCCCAGGAGATTCAACATTCTCTATTGATGTGAAGGTTTCTTCCTCCTTCTTGTGACTAAAGAGGGGACAATCTTGTCTCTTCTAATATTGGCAGGCAAATAAATCAATGAGTTATTACTTTGCATTCTCTCTCTCTCTCTCTCTCTCTCTCTCTCTCTTTTCTGTTCAAGATAAGTCTGGTCCTTGGCAGTCTTGTCCTGCAAAGGAGCGTTGGTACTTGCTCCCGCACTGAGCAATCCATTCTGTTTCCTTCAACATTTCCCCACTCTGGCATCATAAAGCAAAATGAATGTGTTGTTTTTAGAAACTGTCAAATTCTGTGATTCTGTGTATATCTTTTAAATGCCATGCTTTAGAGCATACCTTTCAGTCGCAGCCTCAGGTCATGTCTGCGCAGCCTGGCTGGACTGGCAGGTTCAGCCAGCAGAACTGCTCAACATGGCCAGTAATCACAATCTGGAAGCCTCCAGTCCTGCTGTGTGCGTGACATCAAGATGATCCACAGCAATCTAGTAGGACTACATTTTAAGTAGAGATTCCAATTTGCTGTGGTTGGCATGACCTAATTTTGGCTCAAAAAATGCATTCCCCCCACTCCCCGTTTTCTGGATTTCACTTCATTGGAGAAAAAAATATTATATTCTTAAAGGATTCTTGCTTTTGCCTTTCTTAAGGAAGTTTAGAAAATTTAACAACTGCTGGCCTTTGGTTAATCCCCAAGCTAAAGTCTTTCTCTAGCTTCGCCTACATCTTGACCCCTCATGCCAGATATTTCATGCAGTCTATTTATAAAGATTGTCACTTCCCCTGTATTTCAGCTTTAGAAATGCTGGTAATTTAGAAGCTGTAATGATACAGCTGGTGCCCTGTGCTGGGTAAGGGAAGGTTCTATAGAATGGGTAATTTTCCTGTTATAAATTTCTTCTTACAGGCAAGTAAAACTATATTTCACCTTATTGTTCAAAATGCTTCAATGTTTTATAGATTTAGAAAGTCTGTCAAGAAGAGCTCTTAACCCTGACTTCATATTGAATTATTTTGGCACTTTAAAAAAAATTTTTTTTTTGATTCTTAGATCCCACCAAATACCAATGGAATCAGAATTGTGATTGCTGGTTCCTAAGTACTGTCAATTAATTTTTAAAAATATTTTTATTAGAGAGAGGAAAGAGAGACAGAGACAGAGAACAGACACACATACTATGGTATGCATATGGAGGTCAGAGGACAACATTCTGAAATCAGTGTTCACCATGTGGCCTTCATGGATTGAACACAGGTTGCCAGTTTGCATGCAAACTGCGGAGCCATCTTGATGGTCCAGTAATATTATTTTTCTGAAAGTTCTCCAAGTCCAACATGAAAAGAGATCTCAAATCCACTGTAGGGTTCCTTAAGAATATGATGCCCCAATAAATGCATGAATGTGCAATACCTCATTTGGATGCTTAAATTTATTAGTCTATTCATTTACATGCTGATTCATGTAGAAGAGCTTTCTAGCTATTGTATTAAATGAGAGGAAAAAAATCATTACTGATTCTCAACTAACTTTTACATAATAATCATAGACAGTTTTGCTTGTCTCAGTATAGTCCGAAAAAAACTTGTTCTTTTTATGCAGAACCATTGAGGTCTATCTGGAGCTTAAAACTCATTTCCACCTTGATCAGACTGTAACTTTGGAGGGTTTCCAGTAATATTTAAAAAGTCTCACCTTAGGATATTTACTGACTTGTAAATCTCTAATAATACGGTAATTGAATTCCATGCTGTATATTTAATTTACTCAAGGTGATAATTTTATAATTGCATGTGTGATGCTAATGCATTACCTATCTGAGATAATATTCACCACATTTTATGTTTCCCAAAACATACATCCCATTACATGAAAGTATTTTTTCTCTCATAACTAATTTAATTCTCCTCTCTGGTCATGAGGAAGTGATGTTATCAAGGAGCACAATCTAGGTCCTCAACTTCTTTCCCAATGAGTGGGATTACTTACTTGTGGAAGTTCTATTGTGTTGTTCTATTTCATAATTATTACTCTTGTTCAACCTCCCATACATTAAATCTAGCATCTGTGTCTCTCAGTAAGGCTGTCTATGAAATAATACATTTTCTATGTAACTTTGTGAAAGTACTGTTTTTAGTTTGTCAAGTCTGAACTTTATTGTCTTTTGTCATATACTTATGTACATACACACATAATTTGTGTGCTTATCTGAGAACATGACATGAACAAGTCGTTTCTCAGATTCTGGGGGTCTATTAGACTATGGCTTGTTATTATAGACTTATTCCCTTCTTCTAGCATATGTTAAATAGAGTTACTCTAAAATACAGGAATTTTCCCCTAAATATCAGAAATCTTTCTTTCTTTCTTTCTTTCTTTCTTTCTTTCTTTCTTTCTTTCTTTCTTTCTTTCTTTCTTTCTTTCTTTCTTTCTTTTTCTTTCTTTCTTTTCTTTTCTTTCTTTCTTTTCTCTTCTTTCTTTTCTTTCTTTCTTTTCTCTTCTTTCCTTTTTGGAACAAGAAGGAAAAAAGAAGAAATGCTAGCTGAAGTTTGGTTTTTTTTAAAATATTACTTTCTGTAAGAGATGAAAGTTGAGTTTCTATTATAAAAAGTATTCTTGGGGCATCTCCCTGTTGGGGCTCTTCTCTCTTATTCATAACCTGTTCTATATCCTTTGACAAAACAGTGGATTGCAGAGGAGGACCACGCTCCGTCCATCCTTCCTTTCAGCTGTGTCTGGGAAATAGGGCATGAGTGGGAGGAGAAGAGCTAGTCCTTCGAGTTGCCTCGCGATCCCCAGCAGAGGGTTTTGTGGCACACCACAGAAGGGAGCGGGATCTGACTCATGTGGCCTACTTCCAGTACCATCATCAGAGCTTCATTAGTTGTCCCCAATTTCAATAGAAACTGAAGGTGTAGGCAAGGCTTCGGCAGCTTTCCTAAATGGAAAATCATAGTTGATAATTTGGCAGACATAAAAAAAAATAGGAGGGCCGGCAAGCTGATTCAGTCACCAAGGCAACTGCATGCAAACCCGGCTACCTGAGTTTGATTCCCAGAGCTCACATGGTAATAGGAGAACCTACTTCCCATGTTGTCCTCTAAACTTCACATGTACAATGTGGTAGTGACATGCCTGTTCGTGCTTTATCTTTCTCTAATTACTAAATACAATTAAAAAAAAAACTTTTGTAGGAATACTTGCCCTCCATTTCCTTTTTCTAGGATTCTTCCAGTTTGTGACTCTTCATTAAGTCTCACCATAAGTGTCCCTGCATCTATTGAAGGCTAACTTGAACAGCCATCTCTAGAAACAATCTATTAAGTGGTCTTAATAAATACACAGAACCTGAGAAACTGGACTTGTTTTATGCCATGTTCTCAAATAAGCACATGAATTATCATTCATCACATGAGCTTTTCTTTTCTCTCTTGAAACCCCTGTAGTAGTAGCACATCAACTTCATAATTCCCCTGGTCTTTTCATCTGCTGCACCAGACAGATTTCCTAAGGGGCAGAGTTGCCATGTTTCCCTCTTGTATCTTTAGTAGCCACAAGCCACGCTCTGCTCTCCCCTGACTGAACTGAATGATTAATAAATTCATAGCTGGTATTCCGCAGAAAGTGTTGAAGAGGAGCATGAGGATTTTAAGGGTAGGCTCCAAAGTAATTTTCAAAGTATATATTTGCTGGTTTCTGTAACTGTCAGAATGCAAGGAGGTACACACCCAAGCTTAAAGTTCACATTTATCTTCTAAGTAGTTCTTAAGCCAGTCTTTTCATAAAAACCACCGGGGTAACTATACGAAATCACAAGGCCCAGGATGGCAGGCCAATTTATTCTGGTTCTGGAGGTGGGATCTGCGTGTTGTATTTTTGAAAAACTTACCATCCAGCCAGGACTGAGACCCTCTGACATAAACAGGTTGCACAAAGAAAGCCACTATTTAACACCATGACCTTATCACTTAACACTTGCCCAAGGTCGACTCTGGTGAATGGATTCTGTTTGTCAGAAAGACTATTTGTTGATTTTAGTCCTTGGGTGATTAATTTTTTGAAAAGGCTTTTGAAATGTAGATCATAATCATCTTCTAGAACTATTACTAAAACATTGAGCAATTATCTTCTATAGAATTAACTAACAACTATGACTTCCTCCTCAGGTTTTGCACATTGCAAACCTTTATGGTAAATACTTGTTGTTATGCATTTAAAATTCGAATGGATGCTAAATATAAATTTAATGTTTTATGTAGTTTTAAGACCATGCTTTACAGATAAACAGTTCAAGCCATGTTAGGATTATTGGCCTTGGTGGTGGTGTTAACAAGACTGAGTGTTGAACATGACCAGAGATACTAACTATTGCACACAACACACCACACACAGTCTCTGACACCAACAGCAGAGAGTGGCAGGGAGATGGTTAACCATTGTAGCAACACATTCCAAACAGCCTACTGAGTACCTGAATCTTCAGGCCACATTTTTAATAAAAGCATTTTTAAATACAGAAAACACAGATTATTTTGGTGTTTTTCATGGTAATCCAAATAGGTACTTTTTATGTTCAGCACTGTCACAAAGTGGAACCAAAAGTAGTAACTTAACACAAACTAAGGAAACTTGGCAGGAAATCCATGTTATTGAAAGCAAGGTAGCTACTAGTTTTGAAGTTTAAGCTTATACATTTGGTAATTCAGATAGCTGAACGCTACCAGACTCTCTGTCCTCACTTCTATTCAAAAGCATGGCAATACTATTGTGAAAATACAAGGAAACTGTTTCTTAGAGGAAAGAAATTTCATGTTGTTTCTCATGGTAGAAAAAAATCTAAAAAATAAGCCTTTTATCTTTTCGTAAGTCTTTTACTGAGCAAAGGACTATTTAGTTTATGATGCAAAAGTCATATATCTGATTAAATAATTTGATATCCCTCTGTCTTCATGTAAAATGGCACCTACTCTATTCAGTATTATTCTACATCTACCACTGATTTGTTTGTTTTCTTTTAAAGCCACAAAAATGTTGAAAGGTGTGTTTGAATTTGCATTTTCCAGAAAGTCAATATTCACTAATTAATAAAACTGAATAATTACCCAAAATTCATTTAATATACATTTATAGACTCTTTGTCAGGGAGCTCTCACTCTAAATTAAAGCTATATAAATGACGTGACAATTGTATGCATGGGTTAGAAATGAAAACACCTCAACATGAAAAGCAAAGTAGAGTTCAGCAGACAATGGTGAAAAATAGATGATCACATTTCAATTAAGACTAATAGTATAACCAGAAAAATGTTTTCACAAAAATAATGAGATTTACCTATAATAAAGAGGGTCTATCAAACAGTTGGTAAAATATCTTTTCCCCTTTAGATCAACATAAAATTCTGTTACAGACTATTTTTGCACAAGCATAGATATTAATATTATGCCACTGTAAATCACTGAGTGCTTTTGCCCAAATACCATGTAAAATTTACCTAAGGAATATGGTGTGTGTGGGGTTTTGGCTTAGTATCAAGACAGTGGACTCTGGAGACTACCTATGCAAAGGTTCTGGTCTGTCATTATTGGGAAACTTTAAGTAAGTTATTTTAAAAGTTTTTGCCTCAGTTTCTTCAGCTTATTAAATTTTAAGAACAAATGACAGATTGCAAGAGGTTTTAAGCCCTAAAACCACAGTACACAAATGTACCTAACATCTCCAAAAATATCAGCTATGGTCTCTATTACTGGTAATAATTACAATATATGATACTTTTAAAATTAATAATGGAAGCTGTTTATATACACCTAAAATTACATAAGTTATTAGCAATATCTTGAGTTGTGACAGTAGAGAAAAGTAAAAGTGGAATTCCTAAGTCACAGTCGAAAGTATCAATTATATTTATAGAAAATCAGTCCTACTTCCAACAACCAAGCAAACAAGAATTGAAAACCAACTGGTCAACATATGTTGGTGCAGATGGAAAAAGACTACAACTGTCTTTAAATTCTCTAAAGAAAGCTAAGTAGTGAGCCTTCTGGTCACTGCCGTCCAGTCTAGGTGCACTCGGAGTCTTTGATGGGCGTCTTATTCTACAAATGCATATTGTGGGTAGAGCTTCACAAAAATCACCTGTCCTTGCCCCATAAAGACCCATGAGTAAAGTAAAGCATGACCTCTTAAGCACAGAGAGCTGCCAGCTCTTGGAAATTGAGGCACTTTGCACAAAGTTTTTTTTTTTTTTTTTTTTTTTTTTTTAAACAAGAAATGCTTCCAAAGTTCATTTCCTGAAGAACCAGAAAAACAAATTCACTTTAAAAAACTACCCTTCCTTTAAGTTTTAAAAATCAGGTTAGAAAGAAACTCTGGTTACTTCTTTATAATGAAAACACCGTTAAGTAAAAAAAGAAAAAAGGGTGAGGGAGTGAGGTTTCTCCTTTTGTAAGCCCCAAAGATTTCAGAAGGCAAAACATATTTGCAAATACTCAAATTCTGGGAATCATGCTCAAAGGAGTAAACTTTTATTTCCTCAATGAATTTTAAGATTAATTTTCTACTATGATAAATAGAAGATTTAAGGATTAGTAATTCAGAATAAGCATTACTAAGTTTACCCATGACTTTGAAATGATCTTTAGTTTTTCATATTATTATAAAATTAAAGTTCTGACTTTTCTCTATGTCTATGCGGCTCCCTTACTCAATACTGGCAATAGTTAGTCAGGCTCAGTCTACCCTCCTTAACACACAAGTTTTCCAGCTCACTAAGGTAATGAAGGAGAAGGGAAGGCAAAGATAGGGCATGGCATTCTGTGGGGTTCAGCCCAACAGATTTTATTACTTCACCTGTGATTTGGGTCCTTTATGCCAAACATGAATATTCAGGATAACCAAAACCCTAGAAATTCTAATTTTCTCTCTCCTTTCTAAATAGAATCTTGTTATGTAGCCTAGACTACCATCTATTTTTTAATTCTCTGCCTCAGTCTCCTGAATGCTGGGACAATGGGCATGTACTACTGCTATATCTTCATCTATGTGCTGCTTCCCCATCATCTAAAACACTGTAAGATCTTTGGTAGGCACATATGCATATAACATTTGACACATAATGAGGAAGGATTCCTTTCTCTTTAAGAATTAGGAAAACATAACAGTTGTGTGATTTAACTCTAAAAAGATAATTTAGCAATTAATTTATATGCTACTGTGGCAGTGCCAACGAATTCCAACTGTAAGTTATTTTCTTGTTAAAATGAGCACAATTGTTTAAAAAAGATCGTAATTTATATGGAAAGAGTTGTCTAGGACATTATCAGTTTCATAGCTAGAAAAACGGACATATTACAAATGAATATGTGCAGAATTCTGAGAAATTTAGAAATCTGTTTCCTAAATATATATTTTATTCACAATATATTTTTAAGTTAGCATTCTTTAATGTGGTTTGCAATTTATAGTTTTAGTTCATGTGAATATTTAACTTTGCTTAAGATGTCCCTGAATTTTGAGTTGCTATCCAAAAAATTTAAAAGTCTAAAATGAGCATTCAAATAGCATTAAAAAACTTTAATTCAAGGAAATATTTAAGTGCCATGAACTGTACATAAATGTAAATATGCAATATTTGTACATAATACTTAAAATTCTGCTGTACTACACACACTAATGAATTTAGGAAAGCATGCAAAGTTCATTATACAAATTTTAAAATTCTATGAGTCCATACCAATAATTTTCAGTGAGATAACATATACCTAACATTTTATTAAGAGGGGAATCGAGGAACTTTAGTGAGTGAAAATTGAGTTTAGAAGTGTTTACCTGTGATACTTCTAAAATGTGAATATGTCCAAAAGTGTCACAGTGCTTTATGAAAAGGTAGTAAGTGTGCTTGTATGGTATAGTGATGTATGTGATAATTCAGCTACTTGTCAAAAATTTAGTACTTATGAGCAAATCCTCAGTATTTTAACAGAAATTTAATTTAAACCAAGCCGTAATTGAGTAAGAAACTAGGCCCAATTCTAGTATGAGAGTAGATACATCTTTAATTATGCACGTAATGTCATAATCAGAAATCTGATAATATTTTAAGTCATCTTTAGTTTACTTGAAGCATTCTTGTAAAAATCTACTCTTAACGTTAACCACAATATATCCTCAGCATTAGAGACATCTGTGGACTTCCAAGATTTTATTCTCAATGGAAAGTAAATATTTGGTGAAAAATGTTTAGAAGAAAGCTTTTGGTCTCTTACAAAAGTTTCTTAGAAATCTCCAGGGCTGAGTACAATAAAACTAGGGCAATGCATATATTCTCAGTTACTCTTTAAAAAAAAACCTGTAAAAGTGACTATAGTGGCATGTTCTGACACATTCTTCTCATAAACCGAACCCTGTTAGTGACAGCAGAACAGATTGTGTGCATCTGCTGGGAGCAAGCCAGATGACAGTGGAAAAACGCACATGGGTACCTTGGCACAGCAAAGAAAAAATGGAGAAAAAAAGACCTGGAAGAGAAAGTGCTCAACTTTAATTGAAACATTCTTTCCAACATGATGAACACCGTCCAACCACCTCTTGTATCCTGTCAGTTTCACATATAAGAATGTGTTTGGAAGGGTCCTTTGTAAATTAGAGCTGTTTTGTCCTCTCTTAGTACTAAAGGGTGTATGTATCCAGTCTGGGATTATTTCTTCAAATTATGGCAAATGTAATAAACACAAGAGTAGAAAACGACGCCAGACCACTCTACCACAGTCTGGTACAAGAACACTAAACTTTCTAAAATCCCTTTCAGGTTCAAGTCAAATTTTAAATATCTGGGTTAAGCTTTCAAATTATGTGGCTATTATGCTGCCAAGTGACAGTGATGCCACAATTCAAATATTCCGCAAATGTGACTATTGTAAACGGTGCCTGTACTCAATCATGCCGCAATATTTTATTTTATGCTGATCAACCACAGTATTGTTTAAACAGTTGGCTCAACAGCAGAAGAGAGGTCCATACATAAAAAAGCAAATGTTTCTATAAATCATATCTGGAAGTTCTCTGGGATACTTGATTACAATGAAAATTTATTCTATACAGTATACAATGCAGATTTTAAACTGAAGACGAAGTTGTTTAATAGATTAGTAGTCTGACTGAAGCAGCTGCAGTCAAAAAAAAAAATCCTGGTGATTAACAGCCATTTTGCAGTAATCATAACCCTGGAAAGGGCTACTAAGCAGGGGGAGGGGGTTGCAGATGGGAATAATTCTCTAAGCCCATATGCCTCAGAGGGCTCCATCATCTTCATGCAGACTTATTATTATTATTATTATTTTTAAATTAAAGCTTTTAGAAGCGCCCTTGATTGCAGTGTTGGGAGCTGTCCATGCTGTTTTACCACAGGGAAGTCCACTCTGCAAGTATTCCTTGCGCTGAGCACTCTTTTATCCAGGCATTAAAACAAGGTTAGAAAAGAAGGCTGAAATGCAAGGTGCACACTAGAGGGTCATTATTCAAAAGCAAGAGAACAATTTCAAGCAGACATAAACCACCAGGTTGTATAAAACGGGCAGCCCTTATCAACATTACCCATCATCCAAAATATGATGTTTTTGAGAAATTAGGCAAGTCCAAAAGCTGAACAAAAAAGTGGTGAATACTTTCTGATATTAGAGATATTCCCATATTCCTCCACATTTTACCCAAGTGTGTGCATGTACAATATCAAGATCTATACTGCCACGTAGAAACCAGCATTGAATATGCCTTCAGTTTCATGTTACATGGATGAAAATATTCAAAATAATCTTGTTTGCTCATTGTCTCAAAGCAAGTGAACTAAAATTATAATTATATCTCAAGCCTGAAAAACAAGAACAGGAACACATTTACTTATCTTTTAATTATGAAAGTGTACTTTGTAAGTAAATACAAGTCATTTATTATCCAGCAGATTCCATAGACTAATACACAAGACAGTTGCAAAGGTGCAAAAAGATGAACCAAATAACATTAATTCTTCATAAATTAATTCTCTCATAACACACAACACACATTGTGCAGCAAGAAAAAAAGTGGTACTAATACATCTTCCAAAAGTAAGTAGTGATACAAAAAAATTAAACTTTAGAATTCTAAGTGAAGATGTCTCCATAAACCATCCCACAACTCAATATGTATCAGATACTTTCTCATAACTAAATTTGGCAAAACTATTGTCATTAAGCAATAATATATCTGGAATTCAAAACTTTCAATAGTTAGCATTTCAAAATCGTAATGAAATTGTTTTGTTTCTTTGGTTCCGTTTCTGATTATAAAAATAGAATTTGACCTGTGGAAGGTTTTGATTTTCTTGGAGAAAGAAGTATGTTGTACATAGCAATCATTAGAATTGACCTAAGATAGGTTCAGAATATGAGACTTGCTTTGAAAGTGACCCAATTTTAATGGCTTTGAAGTATTATTGAAATAAAATGTTCAAGATAATTATTTCACAAAGCATGGTTAAATGATTATCATTACTAGGAAATAGAATTATTAAAATACAGAACAGTGTTAGAGCAATTTAATAGCTACTGAACGTTTATTATATGTATGCATTATGCCTATATATTATACTCAATGTTCATCCAAATTCTCAAGATGGATGCTATCATGCCCATTTCACAGATGCTGGAACTGAGAGCTTTCAGAGGCTAAGTAAGTTGCCTGAAACCACTAAGCAGTAAATGGCAAGCTGGCTTGTCAACTCAGTTTGAGTTGTTGCTCTTTATTAATGTTCTCCATAGTTTAAGGGCCCATTTATGTAATAACACATGTGTGGATAGAAAGAACTATAAGTTAAGCACAGTAGTAGGTTCTTCAAACATTTTGTGTCTGCTTGAATGAGTTTCTCTTTCTTTGAGGTGCATCCTCATCCTCTCGTGCTTTGTGCCTCTCCTGTCCTCTGCTCTTTCCCACCTCGACTCCCTACTCCTCAAATAAAACTAAAGTATACACACACACACACACACACACACACACACACACACACACACCCTGAAGTTCTAGCCTAACATCTGGATCATCAGGAAATCTGAAATTTGATTTGGTTTATCCCACAAGGTCTGCCATCTTCTGAACATTCGTGAAGTCTCAGAAGTTTCTGAAAGACTTCGCCCCATATACATTTCTGTTCAAGATCAGTGCTTAGAGCTCTCTGGTGATGTGAAATTGGACTATGTTGAACCACACCAGTCCATCAAGTGTAAAGTGGTAAATTAACATCTGAATCAATTCTATGAACTCATTTGGGTAGATAAATAAGTGAAAAGTACTTTCATAGTATCATCTACATGTACTTTGTGACAAGAAAAGACCAGACCACAAAGAATGGACAAAGTCAAGGATTTTGACATTTGTTGGAAGTATAAAATGAGAGATAGGACTGGGTGGATCACACCACACTCATTCTCACTTCAGCCTTGTCAAAGAGACCAAGACAGGACATTGCTGATACATTTCGCTAGTGGAACATAAGGAAGCCAGAGCTGCACGCTGGCTCTTCCATTCCGCTAGTCATGTTGCTCTGGAATTTGTTTCTGGTTTATGCAATGGGGGAATAATTCGTATGTAACAAAAACATAATCATATTTCCTTGACCTTTAGTCTATACAAACTCTAAATGAATTTTCAAGAAATCTGACAAATTAATGAATATCCTTTTTTTAATAACCACATTTGTTCAATGTAGTTAAAATCATAATCAAGACGGAGTTAGATCTAGATTTATACTTTTGTTGACACATTGAGTTTTAAGAGAAACATGAAAACATCTACTTTCTAGACTACATGAAACTTTACTAGAAGACCACCCAGAAACTTAATAAATCTTCTCAAGTATAAATGGAAATTAGGTGAACCTAAAGAAGTTATGGGTTAGCACAGTTTAAAATGTCTAAAATCTTAACCACAGAATTATCTATTAGGTGAAAGTCTAATAATCTTATATTTTAAAATCAGCATGTTTTTCATATTTTAATTCAAAATGAGCTTATTTGCTCTTTAAAATTTCTATCTATCACATGTATTCAAGAAATGAAACTTTATGGTAAGTGTAACAATTTTCTCAAGGGGTGATAATTTACATTTTCTTACTATTCCAGAGTATCTCAAGAAAATAAAGAAATTTCATATTTTAGATTAAATAAAAATCTGTGGCTTACACAGTTTTTAACTAGGATGTCTAAGTTTTAAAGAAAGAAATGTCATTGACTTCTATCTATGTTAATACATGCACAAAACATTGAGTATTTCTTCTTCAATGCTCATCATTCTAGAAAGGGTTCTACATGTAGGACATTTGTCGTATGGCTATAGGAAGAATAAGACGGTGATCACACTCTTGTCAGCTGCCTTTTACATTTTTTTAAGACCTGTGTTACATTAATTTCTTAACTTTTTATCGGAAATATCATTTGCACAGACAGGAAAAGAGTTGTTCAGCATTTAAGTAAAATTAAAATAATATCCCTTATCTATTTCAAAGAATAAGATTTATTTAATTCTTGGCATGTTTGGTAAGTGTTACATAGGCAAATAATAATTGGTTTAGGTTGTTATGGACTAAACTGGGACTGATACTTTTGCTCATATACTTTTAAGTCAATAGCTTAGCTTTAAAATAAAATCGGAACAAATATTTATCTTGCAGTAACACTTTCTCCTGAAGGGTCCTATTTAATACATTTCCAAAGGAGGTTAGTTCTAGAAAGGGGTGCTGGTAACAATCAGATTACACTTCTCACATATGAAAGCTCTCCTGACTGAAGGAAATTGTGGCAGCTAGAAATTATTTTTAATATGATTTTTAAATGAGGGAGGGATCTCAGTGGTAACAGTTGAAAATGTAACTGGTAATTAAAAACTACTTTGAACATTTTTTTAATTTTATATTTTGAAGAGACCAGTTAGTTTTCAGACCAGTTTAAAATACAAAGAATGTTAATGCAGAGAATTAAAAATCAACTTCTTTTATACGGTATTAAATCAGGAAATGTATTCTGTACTTTTCAAATGAAGATAAAGTAATTCTGAAAGCCAAGACCCATGCTTTCTTTCCTTCAAGTGTGTATTTTGACCTAGCAATTATTAAAAGCCTGAATGTTTATCAATAAAAGTCACTATAGCACCACTTATTGTGGTAGAGCCTTGCTATTTCCTGAGATAAATAGGAAAAAACACCCTTAATTTGCATTACAAAATGATCTAACTTATCTGGAATAGAACAGTCTTCATCGAAAAGAAAGCATATATATATACATATATATTTTTTTTCAGAATGACAACAAAAAAATCCTGTACTGATTTATAATGGAGCCTTCATATACTGCAGGTATGTACATCTCATTGTCTATCTCACACCTATTGTTTTAGTCACTGCAAGCTCTTATATGAGAATGAAAAAGAAACACACTGAACCCACTTTGCAGTTAATGTCTCAGTGATTGAAGAGGCAGAATTTTCAAGTTGAAAAAGGGAAACATCACGCCTTTCCTTTCCCAAAGCTGCCGCTTAGGAAGGCCCTGTGTTCCTCAGCCTACACAGGGGAAAAGGGGGCATTACTTAGGGCTGAAATCACTCTGAGACAGAGGAGAGAAGTTTATGATGTGGCACTGTGCACTGTATCTGGTCTGCAGCCAGGAACTTTTCATTTTCTAACCCTTTGCCAGTACCTGCCCTGCATAGTCAAGAATAAAAATACACTAGAGTTCTACCTCAGAAACTGTGGATGTTACAAAGAATTAAAAGAGTTTATTTCACTTTCTTTATCCTGAGGGTAATTAATGTTTATAAAAAAGAAAGAGCTGAAACTATAGTAACTGGAAGCTTTTTTTTCCCTTCTTTTAAACTCCTCAAACTACCTTTCCACAAAGCCATTTAAGTTAAATGGTACTTTTAAAAACTCACCTACATGAAGGATATAACCTAAAACATCTGCTTAGACCCATAGATTCCGTTCTGATATAAAATAGTGACTTTTTTAAAAAAAAGGGCCATTATATTCTTAAAATATGTGTTATTCTGTGTGAGTTCATTCATTAAATAGATCTTTGACTGCAATTAGGTAGTCGGTCCTATAAAGCCTTCCTTGTGTGACCAGGATTTCTAAAAATAAAATGCTCCAGTGAACATCACGTCTTCAAAATGACTTTAAAGAAATCCCAATCTCCTATGCTGTATTAAGCAGTAGTAACACTGGCTTTCCATAATGACTTGCTTACACACCTTACAAAAATCAACAATTAATTAGGAGATAAAAAATAAAAGTCCATTTTATTAAATTACTTCACAAGTTTCCTTCCAAGTTTCCTTCTCTGTCTCAACTTATTCGTATTACTAAATCTAGTTTCCAATTTTACAAAGAAATAAGAATCCCTAAGCCCAAACTGCCAATCTTTAGGGTTTTGGAAGGAATGCTGTCATTTTAACTTGTTAAATAAATAAATAAATAAATCAGAAATATGAAAAAAAAAGCATGTGTAGTTTTTGGCTTTTTTTAAAAGCAATTCACATTCTATCATAAGACCACATCCATACCTTTTAAACCTAATATGCCTGAGACCCATAATATTCAAGAACAACTTTTATAAGACTATCATACACATCTTATCTGTCACAAGATACAGGAAGAAAACCAGACCATGCTTAGGATGCAATTTGGAGAAAGCAGGTTTTCACCAGGGACTGTTTCAAACATCGCATCCTCCGGGCTCTAGAAACAAGTTTAAGGTACTTCATCTAAATCATCTTTTGAAGACTTGTACTGCCATTCCTCATTGAAATCAGTCACTTGCAGGATGAACGACACTGTTACATTCATTTCAAATCTGCAGCATTAAGAATTAATAAAGGCTCTAGAATGTGTACATTATTAAAGAGTAATGATTTCTACAGAAATCTGCTTGTAATAAGTTTACTGCTTTTACTGCTTGTAATGTCACCAATTGCCTATAAAATGCCCTCAAAAGATTATCTCTGAATTTTATTTACACTGGTTGCATTTTAAAAATAAACAGACACTGAACTTTGACAAGAGAATGCAATGAGTAGCAAATGCATCATCTTGACAAATGGTATTCTTATAGTCAACAGAAGCTAAAGTACAGATATATATGACAGATAGTATCCAATTTTTATTCTTAATAAGAATATGCTTTTTATGTGCAGTGTAAAAGTAAGTGAAAAATGCAGAATAATATTATAATGGATTATCCTTTCTATAATCTTGGAATTTACAATAGTATTCTTTGTCATAGAACATTATTCTTATGCAGACAAAAACAATTGACAGAGTAACATTAACTATCTATGTATTCTTAAAATAGGGGATAGAAAATGGATGCTTCTAGCATTCTTATCTTGTTTATGCCTTAATATCACATGCACAATGACAGCTATCAAAATTATTTGGGTCAGATTATAAATTATTTATAGTTGTTATGTACAACATTAAAAGTGCTAAAATTACAAAACTTTCATGATTCTTCCTAAGCATCTAGTGTTACATAGATTGCCAATAAGGACTATTTTCTGGAAAAAAATCTTTATGGTTTTCATTGCTCACTAAACTAAAGAAGATCATTCCAAATTATTTCCTTTCTCATGCTGCTATGCTCTTACGTACTGCATATTTGCTTCAGCTCTCCAAGGGAAGAAATGTGGCTCTTGTGGGAAAGGTCCACCCCCTTCTACATGTTTGCTTCCTTAAATGAAAGGAACACACCCCCTTACATTCTTTGAAATGTGTCCAACAAGTACAGAATCGAAATAGCTCTGTATCACTGACTAAATAAGAAAAAAATTAAGTGATAGCCAAATACTGGTAATATTGTTTGTGCTTTTAATCAGGAGAATTAATGACAAAAGCATATGCAACAAAGCAACTTACGTTCAGGTCTAACATTTGCACTCAGATGCTCAGAACATTTGTGCTAGCGAAAGAGACTTGGACACTTGTGTGCACGTGTGCATTGTGTGGCAATACAGGAAGAGGTCCAGTGTTATAAGTTTTTGAACACATCCCTTGAGTTTAAAAACCATTAGGGGATTTCCCTCTTTCATAAGAGTATTAATATACTCAGAGATCACACTATCCACCTCTTAGAAGTAAAATCAAAGTGCGGCTTGAAATCACAGGCATGCAAGAATATCACAGGTCTCTGTTTATCACTCTCAGAACTGAAAACTTGCATCAAAGTTGCTGTCCACTAACTTCTACTTCATTAAAGCACTCTGTGAGTCATGAGAAATTATGTTTGCAAGCTTCCCCTTCATTACATGAACCATCTACTCTCAAATCAATTTTTTCTTTTGTTGTTGTTTTCAAATAAAAGAGCGTATGCCACAGTTGTGGAATCTTCATAATTGTCTTTACTCTAATTTTAAAACCATTTTAAATTTGACTCTGACACAGAAATTTGCAATTGTAAAGATGGAGTTGGCAAAAGTTGCTCTCTCTTGAGGTACTTTAGGGTTTAAATGAAATGGTGAGTACCTTTGTCATTTTTTTTCTCATTGGACGTTTGTTGATGAATTCGGCTACATAATTTCCAGGCCTACAAAATGGAAGCTTTGCTATTTTGCCTACATTTTTTGACTTACAATAATAACAAATATAAAAAGGGAATGTATAAATTGAAACTGTAGGTTCAAAGTTATTAAAACTTAGTAAAATGTTGTTATGGTCAAAAAAAACCCTGCATGTGCCATAAGCACACAGATGAAACATCTCATTCAGTAAAGATTCCTATCTTATTATAGTAATGCACAGAAAATTAAACACATAAATATTAATTTTATGTATCACAGAAGATGTAGGCAATGGAGATGAAAATGCAATGTTTACATTTATGGGTGACTCATTAGTGTTTTATTGTGTGAGACACTAGGAGGCATCAGCTGGGTAAAAAAGGACTTCAATTTTAGAAGAAGCAAGAAATTACTGAAGAGTTGGATGCAAAAGAAGTTAGAGTTTTCAAAATGCTATTATGTAAACTAAAACTTTATCTTGTGAAATAAATCCTCAAATCATCACATTTTGTTACAAAGAATCATCTTTATATAACATTCATGAAATATACACATGCCTACATACATAATTTGGCCAATAAACACCTATCAAGATGCATTTCAGTATTGGTTCATAACTACGTAATTGCACATTTTGATGAAGAATATACTCAGTAACAGAACAACGTAATGGATATTGACTATTGTGCATTTTCTGCTCAATTACCCAATACCAGGAGGATATTTTATTTCTGGCAAATTCTGCTCTGTATTCTTCGCAAAGCTTCTGAAACTGCCTAATGCATCTAAGCCTTATGATCACTCCACATAAACAGATAACTTGATGTCTGTTTATAAAGAAGTGAAGAAACTTAAAATTTAAGCAATGAAAAAGCACATATTTTCTCTTACTGCACTACCAAAAGCTTATTAAATGAAAACTGAGTTTTCTACTGTTTGAATGGTTCTCCATAATGACGAAGCAACAGGGTTGTGGCACACTTTTCTAACAATCATTTGAAATCAGAGTGTTTTGCCATTCCTCAACAATCGGCTTTTATCTTCACCCTATCAGGACAGCACATGAGCTGTGTAATCTGCCTTTTGTAAGGTGCTCAGACTGTGGTCACTCCTGGTTTTGTGAATAGCCTCTGTAATCTGGTTTGATTTTTTTAAAGGTGACAGATCCCTGTGAAGAGTGAAGCTTTATTGAGTGAGGGAACACTCATGCACTCATGAGATTAAGGTATAGCGCTGAGGATGAGGCTGTAGTCATCTCTTCCCCATGCGGCACACTCACTGAACATCAGAGACTACAGCCTTTCATTGGGTCCTGATTATCACTATATATGTGTAAAAAGAATATGAAAATTTTGTAAGTTTTTTTTATTAACTTGGAAAGACATTTCCTCAGAAGATTTGTTTTAAAAAAAGGCTGAACCTAATTAACAATCCTATTTTCAGTCCACTGTGTGAGCCTTAACTCTATATTAAATTCCTCCATGTTGCTTCAAATCACATCGTGAACCATGGTTCTCTGCTTAATAACTATTTCTTTTTTTAATGTAGCACAGTATTGCTGCACAGATATTTCCCTATTATTGTCACTTTTTGAGATTTCATAGAATCAAAATATATTGCATGTAGAGTTGGGAAAGAAAAAACCACAAAACACACTACAATAAACAGAAGAAAGTTTTAAAAGATAATGTTAACATGTGCCAAAGAATTATTTTAGTACAGATCAATATAAATAAATTTAAATATGATGAATAATTCATTAGAAAGATAAAGCTATACAATATTCAACTTATTGATTCAGTAAGGTAGTGCCAAGGAAAAAATTAACAGACATCAGAAGAATATATAATGTAATATAATACACTTTTTTCAGATTTCAATTTTGAATCCTTCATTGGAATAAATAATGTCCTTAAAATTTGCAAAATAAACCTACTTTAAAGGAAAAAAATGAGGCAAGGTGCAGCAAGTCTTTGTGGCTTAAGTTTTATATATTTAATGTTTCTACCCAGAAAAGTTAATGTCTGTGTGGTTGCATATATAAAAATACAACTTGCTCTGGAAAGGTGGAAGATTAGCTTTTTATTATGATGGGTTCACTTGTCATTTACACCAACATCAATAAAACTGATACTTAACAAATCTTATACCTTAATACCAACTTTCAGTGTATTCCTGTGCACATAAATCATTATGTAAATAGTATAATTAATGAATGAAGCAAAATTCTGTTCTAATAGTGAGTTTGGAAAATATGGAAAACATTCTAAAGCTGTGTGAACTGTATCAGGAAAAATGGTAGATTTTTAAAGTAAAAAGTTCAGCTGAATGCAAAGACAACTTCAAACTATTGGGTCTTTAACTTGACAAGGGAGTCAAATGATTAAAATTATGTTTAAAGTGTATTTTGTTAAACACTTTCAGAATTGAGTCAGTAGTTTGATATATGGTTAATTGTATTATTCTACAAATATAAAAATATCTTGTTAATTTTAAGAGATTATTTTTTCCTTTCAGATAGGATGTAGATAGGAAGATCTCATTTTATCTATTGAATTGCAAATCTACCTGCTTTAGAACTACTTTTGTAACATAAGTAATTTCATGAATATACTAGAAGATGGTAAAATGTATTAACTACATTTTCTTCAACCTAATCAATAAAAAACAAAAAATATTACTTGTGCCATATTGATAAATACTGAATAGTTTTTCACACTTGCACAAACTGATGTTTTAAAAAATTAAATGAAGTATTATTTTTAAATTGGGGGATGTTGACCTATTTAAAGTTAACATTTGTACGCATATGGGGTTAACCAAGGTTCACAGGTGGTCACATTTCCATGTCCTAGCAAGTCTCCAGAGAGTGGAATTATTATACTCCACATAAACATCTTTACTCTGCAGCCACAATTTCACTGCAAGGTGCCAATGAAAAGGAGTCTGGTCACTTTTTTGAACTAGCATATAGAAGTGACTGGAGTTTCCTTTATTGCACTTAAGAAACATGCATTCACTGTGCATCTCCTAAGTCAGTTACTATTAGAGTTAGTATCAGATTAACAAAAGTAAAGTGCACTTTGTGTCAAAGCAATTCTCCACTGAGGACTAGTTAAAGAACTGGCAGAGAGCTTGATTCTACTTACACCTACACTATCAGCATTTACATTTAAGTATTTTATACAAAAGATATCCATTTTTAAAATGTGTGGAGAAAGCTTTTCACGAAGCACAGCTACTGGTCCTAGAACAGTGAGAAATGATCCAGATAGAAAATTTTCTTTAACAATTAACAATCTCGTTCTGGGAAGAAGCTAACATTGGCATTAAATTTAAATACTTGTATAATACATAATTTAATGAACAATATGTTACCCCTGTATATGCTTCCTTTATGCTCAACTTTGTCACTTTGTTTAGTAACTTTCATCCAAAGTCCAAACAGAAGGCGATTTAAGTGACTTAACCTTGTTTGCTTTACATAGGTTAGAATTTGACTTGATCTAAACAGTACATGTGCTGAAATCCAAACATGAATTGTAAAATGTATAGACTACTATGGCCAAAGCACTACTTTTTGATCCCACTAATTAACGAGCTCTCTATCAAGCCAACACTTTGGTGAAGGAAAGAGAGGCACAAAGGTAGACTTTGACAGACTTAAAGTAATCCCAAGAATTGGTGCCTCTGAATCATAACCCAGGGCAAACCAGAGTCTTTAGAGGGACTCATGGGAACATCTTTCCCACTAACTGCTAAATCTTAAGGCATCTACTTCAAGGTCACAGAACATTCTGTGAAATACTAAAATCCACCAGGCTCCACATTCTCCACCCTATCAAGCATGCTAATGACGTGAACTAACTTCATGAAACTTTAAACACGCTGGTGTGACAGGACTGAGCCAGGAGTGATTTCAGTAACTGATGACAAACGGATACGACTATCAAGAAAAGTTACTTTCAGCAACCTCAAGGAAATCATGGAATCTAAGGAAAAGAATGCACGAGCCTCAACTTCAGCCTTAAAAAAAGGGGGGGGGAGCAGAGATAGACTCAGTGCAGTGGCATAGATTGGTGCAGATTTCAGAGACAATACCCAGGCTATTTCTCATATTTTTTTTTTCAAGAAATGTCAGAGGTACTTACATGAAGGAAGACCCGACCAGATTAGTCCTTGGGATATTTTCCTTTCTTAAGAGAGAGGGAGAGGGAAAAAAAAAATAACAATAATCTTTACTTCGTCCAGCTTTGAAGTGCTTCTCCACCTGATTCAAACCCGCAGTCCCGGCGACCCACACAGAACCTTCAAAGTCAATCCAATAGCAGCCCGAAGATGTCTGGGTGTACGCGTGTGCTCAAGTGTCTGTGACTGCGAGCAGAGCGAGCCGCGAGCTGGAGACGATGTGTGCGTGTGTGCGCGCGCGAGGGGGGCGCGCGCGAGGGGGGAGGCGTGCGCGGGGCCGCGCATCGGCGCGCGCCAAGGCCGCTCGGAAGAGGAGGAGGAGGAGGAGGAGGAGGAGGAAGGTGGAGGAAGGGAAGGAGGAGGAGGAGGAGGAGGTGGAGAAAGTGGCTTTCCGCGGCCGAGCGGATTAAAAGTAACCAGACTCGTCCAGAAAACTGCGTCCAGGAAGGAAGTGACAGCGGACGAATGGGAAAAGGAGAGCAGCTCGCAGCCTTTGAAACATCGCGTAAAAAGGCGGGGGGGGGGGGGATATGCAAGGATACGGGGAGGGGGTGGGGTGGAAAGCTACACGGAGCACAGGAACTGGGGTTCTAAGTCGCACGCACGCTCAAGTGCCTTTCCCCTTCTCCTCCACCCCCCTTTATTTTAGGTTGCTCTTGCCTTTGCCTCGCGCTGCCTTTTCCTCCCGGCTCTCTATCCCTACCACCCCAGACCGTTGACTCTCTCCTCGCGAGCTGGGGAAATCATCAGTTTCACTCTTGCAAAAAGGGGGCGGGACTAGACCTCGGAGCATTTTAATAAAACAAACATACAGCAGCTCCCGCCTCACCCCTCCAGTCTCAACTAGATTGATAAATTACTCCACTACACTACTTTAATTATGTATATGGTATGCAGAATAAATCACTGAACATCAGTACCTCAATCAAGCACTTTTAAATGATAATTGCATCTTGGTGAATCAATCTTTCCATTCCTGACATTTTGCTAATTTTAGTTTTACGGTGGGGTAATGGCACATGCCATACGCAAACCTAATGACAATTCTTTATCGCACGGAGGGGAGACAAACACGGTGAGCGGCGGCTCCCTGCCTCTTTCCCCGCGCTGCTGCGGAGGACGCTCGCGGAGAACCGCGCGCGCTCTCTCCCCGGGGAGGCTGCGAGCCAGCCAGCGGGAAAGTCCTTCTAAAGTCGGGATCTTCCCTCTGACCAATAGGAGCGCGACCCTAATAGCGGCTCCGGCGACTTCCCACCCCCCCACCTCCGCCCCCCTCTGGATACGCGCTAGCCACTTCATTCTCACAGCGATCCGCGCGCGCCTCCGTTACTCACGCGGAAAAGCCACGGTCCAGGGTGTCTGGAGCCCTGGATTGACTGCAGCCAGCTGGTCCTGCCCGCCCACAGGACCGGGCTTAGAGCCCGCGAGGCTAGAAAGTGCGCCGAAAGGTTTCTCGCGTGTTAGCAACGTAGAAAATGATAAAAATAATTACCAGTACTTGAAATCTCGACTTCATCCCGAGGCCACGAACTTTCTAATCAGTTTGGAAATATTTACCCAGGCGGCAGCCTCCTAGGAGAATTCTCCCTTCGTACCTTCTCTCTATCTCTTCCACACCTAACTGGATTTTATCCAGGTCATTAACATGTAAACCAAACCAACTTCCCAAATGCATTAGGCGACCCTAGCCGATAGCAGCTGACTTCACTTATCCCGAGGAGTTTCTGCTGCACAGGAAACAGAAATAGGGACTGATAAGCAAGAATGCTTAACTTTAAGATTTCAGCATGTTGGACATTTTTCCTTAGCAAAACCCTAGGTTAACTTTGGTATTTGGGAAAGCTACTAGGGGCTGGGCACCTCCCTGCTTTAAACAATTATACCACATCCAAGAAAATAAAAGATTAAAATATACCAACCTGTGTGCAAATCACGAAAAGACAAGATTACATACTGGTGGAACTATAGATTAGATAAAATGCTTCAAACAAATTAATACTTTAACATTGAGAATGGAGGAAGAGAAAGTTGACCGAGGACCATAACGATGAACGCACATGAGTAGACAGCAGAACGCTGAAATATGTTGCTAATTAAAGATATTTCCTCACTTAAAAAAGAGAAAAAAAAAAAAATCTTCCCTTCAGTACTGTGTGTTTAACCCGATGGCTAGTTGCATTTCCCGTTAAGCTCTCAGTATGCTTGCTGTGGACGATTCTGATGCAGGAGGACAATGTGGTTCAAAAACCCTCCTGTTTCATTGTGCTAGCTATTTGAAGTTAGCAGTTCTCTTAGAAAAGCAGACTCAACATTTGGGCCCCCTCCCAAAGCCTCACTTGAAAATGGAGGGGTGACTTTTATAGAGGAGTATAACCATGTGTGAACAGTCTTGAAGAGTCTGCCTCATTATCATTGTGACTGTAAGTGCCGCTGAGTATGTCATTTTTATTATAGGAAAGCATGGCAAACTGTCACAAGCAAAACCACCTGAAGGAGTATTCTCTCTCTCTATTTCTCTCTCTCTCTCTCTTCCTTCAGATTAGCATGTATGGCGTGCTTACCTTTCTCGCATATTTTGAGTTTGAAGGCCCACGTGGTCACTTAAACAGTACAACAAAGAGCATCTTTAGAGGTACAACCTCTTTTTATTTTTTTAACATTCCAAAATTTTAAAGATTTTGAATGCAAGGTATATCTAGACATAGTGATAAATATGAAATTAGATTGTATTTTTTAAATTCCCCACAAGCAAACCTTTCGCAGTACCATCTAAACATACTTCTACAATACAATGTGATGAGCTGTCATGGCCTACACTACATAAAGAAACGTATAGCTAATACATGAATTTCAACCACTCTGGTTTTGATGAATTCTATAAGATATTTCAGTTTACAGTAGAACACTTCAATTTCAGGATTATTTTCTATCTCAGAAAAAAGCTGTTTTGCTTTAGCTTTTCATGTTTAAGAGAGTTATTTAATAATGGTTATTATAACAAATCCATATCTATGACAATAGTGCAAACATTGAAAAGTATGCACAACCCAACCAAGGATTTGAAAAGTTGGATCAAGATTGTATCACAGAAGGCTTTTTAAAATACTGAGATTTCTCCTCTTGATTGACTTAGCTTCTGAATTATATGTGACCTACATTAATATTAGCATTAGTTTCCCTCCCACAACACTTTGTAGATTTAAGTGGAAGAGAAATAGAAATGTAGAAATATAGAGTGTGGCCAACCATCTGAGCTTTAAAATTATTCACTAGTGATTCACAAAATGGTTAGTCATGAGATTGTTTTATATTCTAATTTTTATTAGTTATTTATTTAAATTAACCAATATAGCCTGTTTTTTGCCTATGGTTACTGAAGACCAGAGTATTTTATGTGTGGAATACACTATTCTAGGTGTTAGGAGATCTGGAATTTTTATCCTGTTCAAGATTTGTGGCTCAGGATGTATCTCAATGGTAGAACACTTTTCCTGGCATGCATGAGGCCTAACATTGGTCTTGATCTTCAGATAAAAGAAAAATGTGTCTTACTAACTGAAATATTGTCCTGGACTTCAGTTTGATGTGCTAAATAAGTTCTCCAATAAATTCCAGTTCTATGCATGAAAAATTAAAAAAAAAAGGTCATCTCATTTAAATCAATTAGAAGATAGATGTCTAGCAACTTTCTTTTAAAGAAAATCATGAAATGGTGACCGGAAAATCAATGTACTATCATACCAACTCTGTGTGTGTGTGTATGTTTGCAAAATATTTTTCATTAAATAATTATCCAATGAGACTTTATTTTAAATGAACATGTACATTATTTTTCTCTCAAAATAATTGTTTGGTAATATATTTAATGAAAGAACCAGAGAAGTTACAGAGAACATGATGGCTGGTGTTTCAACTCTAGAGAAAGCCATGTTTCCAACTTCTGTTTCACACTGTCTGACTCCACCCTCCTCCCCAAGGCTTCCCTACATTAAAGCAGCAGTCTACGAAAGCCCTGTGCACTGACTCTGCCTGCTTTTAAGCCAGGCCCACGCTGTGTGTAGCTCTTGAAGTGAGCTTTAAAAAATTATTTTAAAGTGAGCTGGGGCGGTTGCCACAGCAACCCACCCTGAGATGAAGAATGGCTATAGATTATTCTCCCCCTTAAGATTATTGAAGTGAATAGTATTTGTTCTTCAGCCAGAATATTTTCAATACAAACATGATAAGTGAACATGGAAGCTTAGGGAAACTGAAAAATCATATGAAGTTACAAAATCCACAGCATGAAACATATTTTAATATTCTTAGTTGTCCTGTTGAGTATACACACACACACACACACACACACACGTACACACACACACCGTGAAACAGTTTAATTGTAGTGAATGTTTGCAAAGGTAGGCCCTAAAAGGTGCAGCTTTAACAAGATGGCACAGCATTGCTTATAATATTAAAAAGTAACAGTTATTTAACCCTATCACTGTCATACAAATCGATATTACAAATACAAAGGAAACAGCTTTAGTTTTATGATAACTTGTGGTAGATAATCAAACAAATGGAACACTCACCACATACACTTCTTTACTGACACAGTCATTTGCCTTCCGTTCTTTACTTCATCTTTTCATGGAGGTTACTTCACAGTTTGCAACTCTTTCTTGGCACCTTCAAATGTATAACAGTAAAATAATATATAGTTATTTTTTAAAAGCTGGCATTAAAGTGTCACCAAGTACATGCATTTTTAAAAAACTTCTAAAGTAACGGTTATGCTTATTTTAAATCAAAACAATGCATATCAAAGAGAAAAGAATTGAAATGACCAATTGTAAAAATGCTTTCAAGAGTTAAGATAAATAGTGCCATGTAGATAAATCTCAACATTTCCCTAGGTACATCTCCAGCTCAGACTGGCTGTGATAGACAATCTTCAGTATATCAAGGATCTGTTAGATTAAAGGAAGCTTCATCTCACATCCCTTATTTATCTTTAATTTTTTACCTTTTCTTTGATATCTGATTAAGAATTACAAGGGAAAAAGTCAAATCCATAATTTTTCAAGCTAAGAAAATTGTCAAACTGGGAGATGCTTGCTGTACAACTTAAGTTTTGCTGACAAGGTTTGTTTTATGTAGTGCCTCAAGGCCCATTTAAAATACTTTGGATTAATGATGTGGGTTCATGAATGTTTATGGATATTATTATTAATAATGCCCTATCCTTCCAAGCACGGTTTAGGTGTGTGGAGCACAAACAAATGCCTTTGGGTGCTAATCTCTGTCTTAGTCCAGCTCTCCATAACTTTAGTATACAAATGAATCCTTCTTGGCTTCAGCATGGGGTTAAACCCACAAAGAAAACTTACCTTGACACCCACCACAGTGACCAACAACCATATTCCCCTTTGTAGTAGTAGCAAGGCTTTTCACAGTGAAGGGTCATTTACAAAACTCTTTATTTGGGGTGACATCCATAGGTTTATTTTTAATGTGTTGTGTCAGAGTTGGAGGGAAATGAAGACTTTGGGCCGTTTTCCTTTTAAGGGTTATGCTATTGCATTTAAGTATTTTAAGGATGGGCCCATACAAAGTTAATGCAAGTTGATCTGGAACTTAACACCAAGTTTTCCAATCCCTTTCAGACTTACTTGGTTTTAAAATCTGTTATTAAGTGGAAATACACTTCCCAGGGCCTCTTCAGTCTACAGAGTAAGGTGTTCTTGCAACAGCGACTGAAACACACGTTAAAGCTTAAAAAAATCTGACTACACATTATGATATGTTTCTTCCTTTTTCTCTATCACTAGTCCAAATAAGGCTTGATTGGTAATTTGCTTGAAAATGTGTGGCTGATTCAAAAACATCCAGGTACATTAGCTAAATTTAATGGGACTTTGCATTTACTCGTAAAAATTGTTAGATGCCTATTAGTACATTGGTTCTATTCCATTTCTTGAAATGTCACAGAGACCTTAAATATAAGGAATGCATTTCACACTTCCCCTTGTAACCGTTTCTACTAGCTGTCTTACTAGCTTTGTGCCCTTTCATTCTAAAAGATCCTTCTTTACCAAGGGATGGGGTGAAGTATGGGGTTAAAAAAAAAAAATCCTCCGGCATTTTGGTACCCACGTCTTTGTTTAGGAAGCAAAGGGCTGGGATTCAGTGGTCAGGGCCCGTCGAAGCCCAGACAAGGGACGCCTCTGGTTTCAGCAGCTCACTCGACTGAGCTATGGATGGCCGTTAGCAGCAATCTCTGGGACTGATTTGTGTGGAGAGCGGATCGGCGTTGGCGGGGCGTTCCGGAGAGGCGCAGCCGCCGCAAGGCCACCCAGTTAAGGCTGGTCCTCCCTCCAACGCGGCGCTTGCCACCCTAGGTGCGCCTACGCCGCGGGTCGCTACTTCCTCCCACCCACCCACTTTTCTCCCATCGCGTGGAGCCGAGGGGGCGGGGGCTCGTTCCCCGGCGAGTTTCTAGCGCTCGGCGGCTGCTAGCGGGGGGTTAGTGCGCCACGTGCGCGCGCCACGCGCGAGGAGGGGCGGGCTCCGGCCTCCCGGGGACCTGCTGGCCCGGGCGCGCCGTGAGGGAGGGGGCGCGCCGTGGGGGCGCGGGACAGGAAGGGGTGTGCCGCCGCGCGTCCTGGGAGGGGAGAAAGCGATGGGGAGGTGTGCGGAGAAAGAGGGAGCGTGGTGGGCTCTGGGGGATGGAGGAGGGCACAAAGTCGGGGGAGGGGGGTCTTGGAATCGCGCGGTGGCAATGCTGGCAGACTTTCCCAGCTCATCCGGTTTTAGGATTTGAGAAATGTTTCCTAGGTTGGTAAGACAAGACCCCAAAAGGCTGGAGATGAGCTCACCGACCCCGATGAACACGAAGGACAAAGTAAAACGAACCCCACCCCACGCAGCGTACAAAGCGCTGGCGTTGAGGTCTCGCCTCCGGCTGCCGAGCCCGCCCCGGGTGCTCCAAGCGTTTTGCTAGGCTGAGAGTAAGGAAGGTTTGGCAGGTCCGGCCTCCGCACTGTCCTGTGACATTCTGGGTTTTTACCTACAGACCATTCGGAAAGGACGAGAAACCAAAAGTGGATGTAAACCCTAGGCACTCAGAATACATAGAAGTGTTTTAGCCAGCCGCAAACTGCAGTAGTTCAGTTGACTCTGTGGGTAGGCGCGCCTAGGGACAGAAAAGGTCACCAAGCAAAAAGAGAAGTGGAATGTTAAGGAGAAAGCACAACAAACTTCGGAAAGAAAACTTCCTTTCCTTTTGCACAACTTTGTTAGCACTCAGAAACAGTGCTGGGATGCTTAGCAAAACACACATCAGGAAATGAAGAACCTTGGGATTTCCTTGCCTACGTGGGCTGTGGTATCTTGGGCAGCCAGGGTGGTAGAAAGGGCCACACGCCAAGGATATTGCAGTACGTGCAGGGTGCTATGCATCAGAACTGTGGTAGGTGTGCTGTCCTGCTCTTGAAACCATAGCTGGAGTAAGTTGGTTAAAAGTAAAATAAATCATTTCTTTAGTTACACTGTCCATATTACAAACGCTCATTAGCCCCACGTGGGCAGTGGGTATCTCAGCATGGAAATGTGGACTCTTTCCCTCATTGCATAATGTTATACTTAAGCCTGTTGCATTTTTAAAGCTAGAATATTGGTTAAAAATGATTCATGTTTAAAATCAGTCAAGTTTTAGAACATTTTATTGACATGACAAGAACATAGAAAGTTTTGATGCTGCTGTAAAGGATTCTGGGAAGCAGCTAATCCAGCACCTTTTTTTTTTTTTTTTTTAATAAGACAAATCTAGCACAAAGAAGATAAGTGATTATCCTTAAATCACCCTATAAATTTGGGAACAAGAGTAGAACCCCTAATAAGGTCCAGTATGCTTTCTGTCAGACAAGGGTACCCTGTGTGTGTAGGCTGGGCAAAATGACTTCAAAAACATTGAGTTGAGCCACTGAGACAGTTTAGTAGGTAAGATGTCTGCTGACAGACCTGGAGATCTGAGCTTGATCCTTGGAAATCGACACGGTGGAAAGAGAACAGGCTTCCTGAAGTTGTTCAATGACCTCTGCCCATGCACCATGACCTACATTGTGCATTCTCTCTCTCTCTCTCTCTGTCTCTCTCTCTCTCTCTCCATAATTTTTTTAAAGGTAAGTTGACAGGTTTTAGGAAGAATGAAAATTCTGCTAAGTGTTCATCCTGGAGGAAATTCCATTTAATAAAAAATAAAATGTTAGAGTAATAATACTTTGCCGAAACTCAAAATGAGTGATTGAGACTATCACATATCCCTATGATGTCTAAGAGAATAATTGGGATGTAATGTTGTGTTTACTTGTACTTAAGAAATTCTGAGAAACTAGCTTTATCCTTTTAAAATCAGAGCTGAAAAGCAACATTAAAGTCAGGGAGAAAGATGTTATTTAAGGTGACAATTGCTAGAGACACACAATCTTCCTCAAATTAGATACAAGTATCACTGGATACACTGATGATATTTCTTGGAAGGGCTATGCTCAGAAATGTTAGTGACATAAATGAATTCAATTACTAATGGTGCTGTGTGAGACAGATGAAGAAACTACATACCTTATGAAAGTTCGGAGATAGCATATACTTTTTAACTTCAGTAAATAGGGGCTTGCTTTTGGCATATTCTTTCTTTACATTTCACATTGTTGATTGGCAGTGAAATGTAGATGTCTGCTCTTTTATGACAGTCTTTAAGAAGGACTTCTCAGTATTCACATGAGTATTTATGAAAGGTAAATAATAATTTTGAATGTTTGACTATTGAAGGGATTCATATTTGAATTGTTTTTCCTGCTGATTTATCATTTGCGTACAGTTAAAATCCTTCTCATAATATCAATAGTCCAATATTCTATGAAAAAAATGGTTCAGTTTTTTAAAATTTTTTTTTTCATTTATTTTTGCGTGTGTCCCTGTGTATGTGTCTGTGTGTACTAGAGGGCATTCTGTGTGCCAGTCGGGCCTAAGGGTAACTTCAGGAATCACCCTGGATTGGTTCTATCTCTCTTTGCTTTGCCCAGGCTCTACTTTGCAAGACCTGAAGTACAGGCACTGCCATTTCTGCCTGGTGTTTTTACATGGGACCCAGGATTCCAACTCAGGACCTTCTGTTTGCGAGGCAGAGGCTTAACCCCTGAGCCATTTCACTAGCCCATGTTTTAGTTTTCTAAATGCTGGCAGAGAGGCAGAAGGCCTGACCCTATCTGGAAAGACTGGTAGATCTTTAAAGGATCTTTGGCACTATGATCATTTGAGTTCTGGAATTTTCCCATGACTTGGTTTCCCCCTTTGTCAAATGCGGGACATAGGGTGATGTGCTATTAAAGAGTGTAGTAGAGGCAGAGAAAAATAAACCAGACATTGGAGTAGAAGTGAAGTTCAGATCCTCAGAACTCTGTTATGACAATGGACTGATCTATTCAACATAAAACCCAGGGCTGGGAAAGCAACAAGCTGTAGTGAAATCCGTTCATGAAACCGGGTGAGTAATTTCCCCTACTATACCATTAAGTGTCCTGTTCACTCATGCTGTGGCTGTCTTAGCAGAAAGAACTAGGTCATCAGAGAGGTGGGAATTGATTCAGGATGAGAGCTGTTCTTGAATTTGAAGAAGTGGAAATCTCTTTAGACTAAAAATTCTGTGCCTTCCATTTCACAGACGCGGAGTCACCAGGCTCTTCCAGGCTTCCTTCACATATGCTCTCTTCTGTTGTTGGCTACTGCGTGCCTGAAAAGGCCTTGAAACTCCAAGTCCATCTGCTCTTCACCCTGGTTGACCTTTGGAATGCAGTTGTCGGCCAAGGAGACACTGATATCCCCAGTCTCCTGCTAGCTGAATTCTTTAGGGCAGTGCCTGCTCAGATTGTCTCCTGATGTCATTCCAAATGTCTGATGGCCATCTATGGCAACTGGGCTGGGCCCGGGCCTCCTGGGAAGGGGAGCCCATGGAATGTTTAGTGGCACATTCTGTTCAAGCAGGACCTAGAAGCAGTTTTCTGCTGATGTGTGATCAGTATCACTACTGTTTTAAAGAGCTGCTCCACTTTAAAATCAAAGGATGGAATCATTTTGCATTTTGTGGTTTTAGTAAAGTCCGACATGGGATATATATCCTATTGATTTCATAATTGTTATAAGAACACATTATAGAAAAAATCTCAGAATATTAAAAAATTTACATGTGATGATCATAATCTAAATGAAATGCTTGGATTATATGAAAAATAATGCAGACTTCCTAGAATGTGAATTAAAACAAGTATGCTCAGAATGCATAGCATTTCATTGGCTCCTTGGTACTTTTTCAGACACTATTATAACTTTTCACAAACTTTCTTTTATACAAGCAACAACTTCTTAGAGGGTTACTATTATCTTTTCTATTTTACAGATTTTCAGAATGAAAGCACTGAGAGCAGATTTCATCTGCCCAGGTACATCCTAAAGACTACAGGATATGAAACTTGATTCAGTCATTTCCATTCTGTCTTAGCTAGAAAGTTTCCTTATGTTCTAATTTGTTCATTTGAAGATGATATAAACAGTATATAATATTTTTTCTCCACTAAAAAATACTTTGGAAGTAAACACCTAATTGCACATTGTCTTTTCTTTCTTTCTTTTTTTTTTTTTAACATGAATGCTTCAGGAATCTAGTCATTCATTTCTGTGCTTTTTGCTCAAATCTATTTGAAATTTTCTGTGTATTCTTAGAAACCATCTCATTGTTGGCAAATAATTATTGTTAAGGTAGAAACTTTTGCTAAAAGTAAGTCCAAATCAGATATAGTACACAAGGTAAAAAGTAAGACTTGGTTATAAAACCTCAGATATTTGATATTTGAATAATAAGCAGGTGTTATATATATGTAAGGACAACTTCAAAAAGATTCCTGATTGCAATGTATATAGCATCTTAAGGCAAAGTTTTGGGAAAATTTGGAAGTTATCATTAATTAATAGTTATAATTAATGTCATGTGAGAACTGCATGGGGAATGTGCTATTTAAAGAGTAGCAGAGGCAGAGAAAAATAAATCAGACATTGGAGTAGAAGCGAAGTTCAGATTCTTTTTATAGTATTTATCCTGAAGTTTTTAAAATATCCTTTACGTTTTTATTTATTGTGTGTGTGTGTGCACACACATGCCTGCCTGTGTATCTCTGTGTGTGCATGCACAATTTGCAGAGTTGGTTTTTTCTCTTTCCACCATTTGGTGCTGGGGACTGCACTGTCATCAAGCGTGGCAAGCATGGTGGCTAGCGTTTGAGCCATCTCACCAATCCTTACCTTTAATTTTATAAGGGCCATTTGTATGAAAAAGGGAAGATGTCAGGACCTATCCATGATGGTCATTTTACTAAGAGTGAACATACAATTGTATTTCTGTAATGACCAAGTGTCATTACAGACACTTGTAGAAAAAAATGCTTGTAAGTGTTTATGAATTTTTAAATATTTTCAATACTTTCTCATTTTTCTGAAATAACATCTTATTATAGTTGCTTGAAAGTTTGCAAGATGTTGTCCTTTCTATCAGGTTTCATATTTCAAAATAGTTTTTCTTTCATGATAGCATATTTAACCTTCAAAATAATTGAAACCTGCTTATGATAGTATGCTCATTAAATAATATCATATATATCAAATATATATTATATAAATATAGCAAGATACTTTACGGCTTGGGGGTGATAACTTGTTTTATTTTTGTCAGTATTCTATGGAACAGTTTTTTCAGAGGAACTATGTTTTTTATGTCTATTCATGTTAGATTTTTATCAGACACATAAAAGTTTTCTAGAATAAGGCTTTATAATTTTGTTGTTGTTGTTTCCCCAGATGCCTTCTTAAGTTTAGTCACCTGAGCAAAATTGCATAGGGTTACTGGCTTTCTAAATCTAAGTCTTTTTCTGCTTCAGAGCCAGTGATCTCACCTGTGTAGTAGGGGCCGTGTCCTGAGGTTGCTAGAGTGTGCCTTCACATCACGCCCTTCCCTTCACCCACCTTTAGCATGCCCTTTCTTTACCTTGGGCGTGCTCCACTCACCCAGCTGCAATTTTAAAAATCAATAATAGCTCTTTCGTGAGTGCCTCTATTTCCTCTTGGCCTTCTACTGATGTGACTTACAAAGTCCTTTCACTCCTCAGCAACCCCATTAAGCCCAGAATCCCCTTGGATTATGTTCTATCACAGAAGTCCATTGCTTTAGTTCTATGACACAGAATCTGTATTTCTTTAACAGTTTTCTGAAAAAAAGAAGTTTGTAATCCAAAGGAGGATCTACCAGAGTCCGTAAATTCCCTGCTGTGTTTCAAGAAGTGCTTTTAGGGAGAACTTCTAGTATATTTCAGGCCCCTCCTCCTGAGCTACTTAACTGTGGACATAGTGGGAAGGGCAAGTGCATGGGAAATATGCCTCTTATGTGTAGAAGCAATTTGATTGCTCTGAAAATGTAGGATTGGGAGATAAGCTCTGTGTCAGCAAAATATCATGCTAATCCTTAAAAATTCTCTCTCTCTCCAAAACTGTGGTTTTATTTATTTATTGTTTTGCTTCTCAATTTCTCCTTGTACAAGAGTCACAAACTTGTACATCTCTTGTGTCACAGCATCTGTGCTGTCACTCAGACTTATGTGAATATACTTCCTTGAGAATGAAGTAAGCCCCTCTGAAGATTGTATGTTTCACTTCTTGCATAAGGGGAAGGATGTTAGGCAGTGGTTTAGGGCTGGAGGTTCTTTCCTTCATTCGCTCTATAAAATAATAAATAGTTCACCTCATTGTATCAAAAAAGAAGGCATTTGAACAAATGAACACTTTCAACTTTGCACAGCCTTTAATTTCTAACTGTGGAAGAGCTGTACCAAATGGTGTGCATTTTGTGGTTAAAAACCATCTGTCTGAAGAAATTTAAAAACAAGCAAGTATAAGTGAATGAAAAGATTTTCAGCATGAGATAATCTTTTTTTATAATTTTTCTTTTGTCATTTGAGGTCATTTCATGAATAAAAAAATTAATAGTGGTATTCTGCAGGTGGTAACTGCTTATACTCTCCATATCAGTAATGATTAACGGAGTAGTCTAAAGCTTAGTGAATGTATATACATACATACACTGTTTTTTTCCTAAAACATCTTTTCTGAAGAGTCAGTTTAAGTCTTTTTTTTTTTAACCATGTTCTCAACTGCATTATTTAGTGTCTTAAACTAATGTAAGACTTGTGAATGAGTTTTGGTTTTCACTAATCTTGGGTGGTATTTATCATTGACTAATTCAAATAAAATAAGGCAAATGAACAACTTGAACACAACAGTGCTTAATATATAATTGGGGAATAAGCACAAACAAAAAAATAATGTTCATTAATGTCTCCATATGCTCCTATTGGTCCCTGGGGACCTGGGGTCATTTGTTGTGAGTTTTCTGGTTGCTTTAGAACTAGAGAGCTAATGTTGAACTGAAAGGCCAGCAGAGAATGTTCTTAAAGTGCCTCAGAATGAGCATGACTGACCTTTAAACCCAGTTAGCTATCCGAACCAGTAATTTCCCCACTCATCCAATGTCTCAGGAATCTGAATTAAAAAAAAATTTTTTTTTAAAGGTTGAGACTATAAGGCCCTTGACTAGCCTGAACCTTGCTACTTAGGCCACGCTGGCTAAAGCAGAAATCCGCCTTTGCCTCAGGGTTGCTGGGATTACAGATATGAGTCAGCATGCAGAGATTTACGAATTTGTGTTTTAAAAGGTTCCAGTAAACCAGACATGGTGACGTATACCTGTAATCCCAGTATTAGGAAAGAGGAGGCTGAAAAGTGCAGCCTAGAGTTTTGAGGTCAGCGTGGCTATATCGCAGAACCTGTCTCAAAAGTAAATAAATGAAAAATTAAATCAATATAAAAAGACTCATTAAGTGTTTTTACTTACATTTGTCCTATGGAAAGGATAAATTTAAGAGCCACAAATTTCTTCTAATGCCATAGCCTTAGCTTTTCTATGGTACCCATTTTTCTCCTCTCAACTAATCTTAGCAAATACATCACATTTCAAACTAGTGAGATTAGGAGCTCAAAATATGATGACTCTATTACCTGCTTTGGTTCAATCAAGAAATAAAAATATCAAACACGAATATACCACATATTACTGAAAACTGATCAATTAGGAAACCCATTAAGTGACATGGGGATAAAATTCTTTTAATTTTTTTTTGGTAGAATCTTTCCTCTTTACTTATGTGACTAATTACCTTGTCTGTTTTTGGATGGAATCTGCTCTTTAGATCCTGGAACCTCAGCAAAACCAATAAAGCAGGCATCCATTCCAGGGACATCTATCATTAGTGACAGATGACCCACAGACACGTGCATACTTTTGTGTCTGCCAGTTTCTTGTAAGCCAGACTCCCTGTAAGACTAGGTACTTGGGTAATGTAGCCTCTCAATAAATAGACTTTTAAGTAACACAAATGTTCCTTGTGACCTTGGTAATTTTCCCTGTCTGCCTAGTAATCAGAAAGGCCTTCACAACATCACTATCTCTGGCAATAGACTGATGTTTAAGTCCTATTCTTTCAGCCTCTCTCCATGCCCAACTGGCATAAATAACTCTCTCGAGTCCAGATATTCTTAATATTTCAGAATACATAATGACTTATCTTGATGCTGTTTTCACTGTAAAGTTTTTTCTAATGAAAGCAACCAGAGTGTCTCCTGTTGACTTACATCATTTAAGTGTGATAACTATTTTTAACTTAAAATTTTCTCTTTTTTAATTTTTAGTTACGTATTTTCATTCAATTCTGCCTTTACACTGCATAATAAAAATATAAAACTATAGGTAATAATGTAATTTTCAGAGTGACACCTTTTATGTTCCTAGTCAGTTCCTAGTGACTGAAGAAAAACTTGTTTTGCTCACTAACTTCCCAGACTGGGCACCGGTGTGAACATTAATCTATTTGGAATGCCTACATGGTAGATTACTTATAGTAACCAGGAGAAGAGGAGATATACCATTAAAAGGAGGAATCCACTAAGAGTAATCCAGATTCCTTTTTAGGATATCCTCATATAAAGCAGAAAGAATATTTTTGATTGCTTAGATAAATTTCCTTTCCTATGCTTTGTATATTTCTAGCCAAGAAATTCCAACCACTCAGTTGTCTCATAGAAATAAAAGGATTTCTTTTTAAGCTACAAAAGTGTTTGGTAGTGAAACAGTGACTAGGGCTCAAACCTTCCTACTTTTCTGTTGTTGTTTTTTTTAACAGTATCAATCTTGAAAGAAAACATTTGTGAGCCTTTAAAAATCAAACAAAGGACAATTCATTTTCCTTGCAGGGGAGTGATTGTGTTACTTGAAGACTTTGTGAGACGCTGCATTTGGTTTGACACTCTGTCTTTCCAATCATTGGAAATGGATATTATTTACTCATTATATTACTTGCAATTGATTTGTATGCTTCAATGTCATATTGCTAAATGGTTTGCTGACTGGTGTCTGATGCTGATTTGGACTGAATGTATTGGAATAAGCAAATACATCTGTAAATAATTTAATTGCTAAATAGCATTATTAGTCATAGAACTTTTGATCTTTTAGACCAATTGTTTGGAGGGAAACGCTGATCACAATCTTCTCCCATACTCTTTATCAGTATTTCAGGTTTCCTTCCCTCTGTTTTGTCTTACTAATTCTATTAGCACTCTCCTTTTCATGGACAAGTAATACTGTAAAGTCCAGAAATAAGATAAGTTCTTTGAAAATAACAATGTGATAGCTTCTCTTAAATAATTGCTTTTCTCGAGGGCCAGAGGATATTTATTTTAGTATTGATATTTTTATATTCTTGAGTGAAACAGCTTATGATATGTTATCAACAAAAATGTGAATATACAATCTGCATGAATATAATTAATGATCATTATACTCAATATCAGATACTTATATTAATACAGGATTCCTGAACAGTGGAATTTTTGAGCTTCATAATACTCAAATGAAGACTTTTGGGCTCAGTGTCATTTCTCACACACAAACACACATGCACACACATTCATTCATATGTTCATACACACATACACACAAACATATATACACGAGTATGCACACGCACATGCACACACATAAGCATGTGTACACAACACACTCTCACATGCACATACATTCTCATGCACAAACACACATACACTCAAATATATGCACACTCACATGCACACAAACAGAAACATGAACACCAGTTTAGTTCATCATTGTGTGAGTCGCAGGAACTGTTTAATATATTCTGCACTTCTGCACTATATATAAACTTATATTTTGGTATGTTCACCATTTTTAATTATCCCCTACATTTAGGAAACCAACCTAAACTTTTGATTTTTACATTCACTCCACCTTTTAAACATGCATATTTTTACTTTTAAATTTTTACTATTTTAAATACATTTGCAAATACTTTGTTTGGAAATCCATCTAAATGTTAATAAGACTCTAAAAGAAGTTATAACATGGGTGTTTGATGTGCTTGTGTTCTTAGTTGTTTTAGAACCATATTTTAACATACTGTGATAAACATACATATTTCTGTATCCATTCTCCTGGACAATTTATTGGTGCCTTAAAATGTTTGAAGTTTGTGCAGTTCACACGAACTTTTCCATGTGATCCTTTCTACTTGGTGGTTTGTTGTACACATGCTTAACATCAAAGAAAATTTAAAGAAAAAAGTGGCTGAATATGAAATTGGAAGAGGAGCCCACCTGCTTCTATATTCTCACATTGGATACCTTCAGTTAATTTCATTTTGTTCATCAGTGACATTCTTTAAAATGAGAAGTTACGGCTTCAATGCCTTCTTCCTATGAACTCAAGACTTTATGAGCTCAAAAGTAAACATGATTCAAGAATATTTGTGGTAATATTTACCTGGATATTCAGCATTTTTGTGGACATAGGCATATCACACATCTCTAAAACTTCTTTTAAGGAAATTATCTCTTTGCAGATGTGAAATAAGTATGGACAAAGACAGAAAAGAGACAAATATAAAAGCAAAGGAAAATGAGTTAATTGCAGAGGAGAACTGCTGTGGAGTGTGTCCCCTTTTACTTCCTTTTATCTAGAGTCTAGGTATTCCGATCTGCGAGCTTACTGATATCAGGTATTACTAGCAGGGATGAGTAATATGCAATTTTTATCTTTATTGGGTTACATTTGGCCCATGGACAGGTGACAGCTGTCAGTCAGGTGTCTGGTCAATGAGGAGATATACATATAGCTGCCAAAATACTTTTGTTTCTTTAAATACTTACAAGTAACCATTTTATGTGAACATCTGATTATACTTAAGTAGATTAATAGTCATCATACGGTTTACTATTTGTTAATTGCTGTAAGAATCAATCATTTTCTAATGAATATACAAAATGAACAAAATGTTTTTCAGTGACTTTCTGGAAGAGGAGTATGATTAATTTTCCTCTGCTGCAAATAACTTATCTTTATATTATGAAGCTGTATTATAAATAATGTTTTACATACATAATGTTAAAATTAATATTTTAGTGCAACACGAGTCACTGACACTTTGAGTCAAATTTCTTCCTAAAATAATAAAAGAACCCATTCTAATACATTCTGAAACTCGAGAGAGTCAGCACAGGTATTTTGTGACACAATGCTGAACATTTATTAAAAAGAACAAGTAGGTAGCTGAATGTTGAACAAAGACTTACAGCTTTTAATAATTAAAAAAATGGAAGGTTTAGACCAAGTCTGAGGTTTAATCACAATGGCTATTTGGATTTTATCTGAAAATTTTCTATCCAGTAGGTTATCTTACTTTTAAAAAGTTGATAGATTTGTGAGCAATAGTTTGGTGGATACTTTTATGTTGTTTCTACTTGAATTTGCTATTGATGAACAATGTGATAAGTATAGTCAACACTAATGCACATGAAAACTTAATTACAATCTGAGTTTGACCTAACAGTCCATACTGTTCAGTTTTGCAGTAGTTGTGTACAAAAGTAAGTGATCTGATTCTCTAGGAATTTAGTATGTAATAAAGTAGAAAAAAATTACCAAGTTGAAAGAATTCATACCCATTCTTTAAGAGACTAATGAAGTTGGGTTAAAAAACCAGTGAACTTGGTTACTCTTGTAACCAAGTTAATGCAGATTGCCAAAATAGTTATGAAATTAGCAGTTTGACTCAATATAGTTTTACACAAATATGCTTAATTTGTGGATTATTTTACAAATAATATTTTTGAGTAAAACATAAATTTGAGTTTTATTTTAGAGCAAAAAACAAATTTAGGTTTTAACTTCACCGTTTAAAAAATAGGATCTTGGAAATGTATGTAGATGAAACTTTTTAAAAAAGTATTAGATTATTGATTAAGTGGGTAGACAGTTTCTGCTAACTTACAAAACAAATATTGCAGATTTTGAAAAGTTTAGGTCAGTTTAAGAATACATTTATAAATTTATGATATGTCTAAATCTTACTTGGTTTAAAAATTACTTTAGATAAGGTAGTCATTAACAAAAGTCAAATGAAATATTTTTCCCACTTTAAAAATCTGTATTAAGCATGCAGATTGGAAATTATTTATGGTATAATCAGAATAAAATGATCACTTCATAGTATTCATAATTTATATTTGTAGGAGCTTTTCTCTTCTTAAGTACCAGTGCTACCCCCCACAGCCCAGAAAATTGATTTTAATGCATAATAATTTATAGCACTCTTGATCAACGTATGCTGTTGTGTCTTTTACATTCATTAGCCCATGTTGCTGGTAAAGATGGAATTTGGTTATTAAAATGGTTTCATATGTTTACTATGTATAGTTTCTAGCTTTGAGCTGCTTACTTGCTTAAATAAATGTTTTCAATTTGCTATAATACAACAATTTGTAAAGAAATGTTGTGAAGCATAGTTAAAAGAATGAGTCCTTGAAATAGAATCACTTTAAAAAAATATGTCCTGACATGTGGTCTCATTTTTCCATATTTTGCATTAATTAAAATCCTGCTCTGAAAAACTATTTTACCCAACTTTTGTATTAAAAAATAAAAATTCCAAAATATATAAATGTACTAATTTAAGAAATCAATGATGTAAAAATATTCTTTATAATTCCCTTGGTTGTTTATTCTAGAGAATATTCTCTTAAAACAACTGTGAAATAATGAGAAAATGTTGTTATAATTTATTATTTTCTCTTACATTAAATGTTTTAAAATATAGTGAAATAAATGTGTCTATATTCTCTCTAATTATATTCCTGTAGCAGACACACATTCAAAATAACAGCACATGAAAAATTTAAAAAGATCATGTAGCATTTTATACTTTGATTTTGGAGATTTATTGGAAAATAATACTTTATTCAGAAATGATTATGACAATTAACTTTAAAATGAAGCTAAAATGCCATTTATTAGTCTGTTGTAATATGTGTAATTAACTTTTCATCCTTCAGATAGTGAAGATAGAAATCAGAGACCAATATTAAGAATAAAAATTATTCTTTTCCAATTTTTTTTTAATCTCAAAAATTGTCAAACAGTAACAGCTCTTCTTTGTACACCAGGCAGACTCACTGTTGAGTGAGTTGGCTATGATTCTAGTGGTCTGATCAGCTTCATGAATGTAGGTACCTCAGCAGTGTCTCCTCTAAGATAACAAAATCAACTTTTAGAGATCAAAAAATATATATTTTGGCAATTGAAACTCACCAGTGCCTTTCTGCTTCTCCAGGAAGTTGTACCCGTCAGCACCTGCTGAGGGCTTTGTTGTCCAAACGCTGACAGGTAAAAAAATTCCTCTAGAATAAAGCCAGACCAGCTGGCTTTGAAGAGAAACCCCCCAGTTTGGGCTGCCTTTGCCTCGGCTCCTTTTCTATGAAGACCGAAGCTTTGCCCCTTGATCGTCAAGCGGTGAGATGCGTGATCCCTCTGCACAAGTGTCTGGCAGGCCGAGGTGCACCTGTTCATGTCACTCTGGAGTAAATTTAGCTGTAAAGGTATCATTGACAACCAGACCTTTGTCAGTGCTGGCAAAAGAACACAGAGTTACTCCCCCCAACCCCAAGCCCGTACATTGCTAGTTCCAATGGAAAATATCCAATCGGAAGTCTATCCAAAAATCATTCCTAAAAGATGAAATTGCTTTCATATGGTATAAAAAAAAGTTAAGTTTCCTCAATTTCACACAAGCTTTAAAATTACATTTCCAAGAATAATCTTGGAACAAGACAAGTTTTTGTTCAATTAATTGTGGCTGGAAACTTTTTAATGGAAACATAGCACACACTTCATTTCAGGTTATTAAACTGTGTTAAGCATTAAAGTTAGTTGCCATTCGTTGCTGCAGCTCATTTGCTCTTTTCGATCCAAAGAAATATTAGAAGGTTAAAACTTATCACATAGAAGGGATTAATCATGCTTCCAAAATTAGAAAGCATGTAGCTCTAAGAGACTGAATGTCAAAATTGGATGCTTGTGGCACTCCAAGTATTGGGAATCAGGGATGCCACTGCGCCACTGGAAATGTAAGGTCCTGTCTGTAGAGCCCTTGATGTTCTGTAGCCGACTCAAACTAGACTCTTTCCTGGCTGATTTAGGTAAGGACATTTACCTTTTAGGTGATTTCTTAAAGATTAATTTTTTATTTTGTTTGATAAATGTCTTATTGAAGGAAAGGAGAAGCAGGCAGTATTCATTAGTACATCTGACATCTGTCAATAGTCCAGCTATCTAAAGCATTCCAAGAAGTAGTATGCTTAACAAAGGCACTGTGAATTTCTGTCTCATAATTACGATTTTTTTTAAATGTGAAGTTGAAGAAGAGTTGGGCAAAGTGTCTGCACTGCTGTATTATTGCTGTTTACAAGGTTTGGGTTTGACAAGAAAAAGAAATCTGGGTCAAAATAAAAAATGCTTTGTAAAATAAACAAGGTTCCTATTTACTTACTATGTATAAACAGCCACTCACCAAGCCTCATTTCTCGGCAGGGGACCACTTTCAGATAAAAACATAGACCTGAATGGCATCATCCAGTATCCAAGGAAACCATGTAAGTACCTCTCTCACTGTGTACTTCTCCTTTTCAGAGTTTAAAAGCTAGCTGAGTACTGAATAAGTGAGTGTTTTTATTTAATAATTATACAGGAGGTACTTTTTTAGGAGTTTGCAAAAAAGAAACAGGTTCTTGATTGTTATGTGTGCCATAACAAAACCCTTATGTTTTCCTCATATTTCATAAAATTATGTGTTTAGTCCCAGCTTCTGCATCAAATCTCATTCTTACATACAAAACAGCTACACAGTCTTAATGAATTCAGAATTTTTCCAAACTTTTCCAAGATCCGCTAGTATCTGACAAACTATGTTTCAAAGGCCTTTTTTCAGGAGTAGTTACCTAAATGTATTAAATCATTCTTACACTTTATAATGAAAAAAATAGCTTAAAGTATTTTTTTGCAAATGTAAATTACAATTTATTGAGTTTCAGGCTTGCTTCAGGAATGAACAAGTGAACAGAGATGAGGTTTTGATTTTAAATCCAGTAAGGAATTTTGAAAGTTAAATGTCATCATTAAGTTTAAGAAGTTAGCATATTCTAGCTCCTTTTCCTTCCTTCCTTCCTCCGTCCCTCCCTCCTTCCCTCCTTCCTTCCTTCCTCCTTCCTTCCTTCCTTCCTTCCTTCCTTCCTTCCTTCCTTCCTTCCTTCCTTCCTTCCTTCCTTCCTTCCTTCCTTCCTTCCTCTTTCTCTCCCTCCCTCCCTTCCTCCCTTCTTCCCTCCCTTTTTCCTTCCCCCTTCCTCCCTCCCTCCCTTCCTTCCTCCCTCCCTCCCTCCTTGTCTCCTTTCCTGTCTCCCTCCCTTCCTCCCTTCCTCCCTTCCTTCCCTCCTTCCCTCCCTCCCTCCCTCCCTCCCTCCTTCTCTCCCTCCCTCCCTCCCTCCCTCCCTTTCTGTCTCCCTCCCTCCTTCTCTCCCTCCTTGTCTTCCTCCCTCCCTCTCTCCCTCCTGTCTCCTTCCCTTCCTCCCCTTCCTCCCTCCCCCATCTCCATCCCTCCTTCCTTCCCTCCTTCCTTCCCTCCCTCCCCCATCTCCATCCCTCCTTCTTCCCTCTCTCCTTCCTTCCTTCCCCCTCCCTCCCTCCTTCTCTCCCTCCCCCTTCCCCAATCTCCATCCCTCCCTCCTCCCTTCCTCCCTCCCTCCCTCCGTTCCTCCTCCTTTCCCCATCCCCTAGTCTCATCCCTCCTTCCTTCCTTCTTTCCTTCCTTCCTCCTTCCCTCCTTCCTCCTTCCCTCCTTCCTCCTTCCCTCCTTCCCTCCTCTCCTTCCCTCCTTCTTTCCTTCCCTCCTTCCCTCCCTCCTTCCTTCCTTCCTTCCTTCCTTCCTTCCTTCCTTCCTTCCTTCCTTCCTTCCTTCCTTCCTTCCTTCCTTCCTTCCTTCCTTCCTTTATTCTTTCCACAACCGATGAACATTTCTGTAGATAATGTTAAGCTACTAATTCCTATGTCTAATGTGAAAATTTAATTTTCAAATTTTTTATTCTTAAGAAGTATCCATTCCTAAAATATTTGAAAAAATTAAGAAATTTCTACCAAATATTTCCTTTTCCTGAATCATATTTTTTTAAAATTACAACTGTTTATTTTTAAATAAGAATTATTTGCTTTAAAATTATCTTCAATATGCTTATATACTTTATCGTGGAGTCCTTTAAAATTTAAAATAAGTCATAAAGTCTCTTTTTGCTTTGGGCGTTCAGTTATATGTTCTTTTATATGCATAGTCTTTTAGATGCAAACATGTTTTTGTTTATTAAGGTTTTCAGGAGTTATATTTTTAAAAATATTTATGAGAGAGAGAGAGAGAGAGAGAAACATGCCACTCCACCTACACATGTGGAGGACAAGAGGATAACTTACAGAAGTCAATTCTTTCCTTCTATTATGTGGATCCCAGAGATTGAATATGGTTACCAGAATTGCACAAAGGCCTTTATCTGCTGGTTCATTATACTGACCCAGGAGTTAACATTTAAATTTATCTGCTGGTTCATCATGTTGACCCAGGAATTATCATTTAAAACTGGTTTAGACCGGTGATTTGGGATTTTTTTCCTGTTTTTCCATTTACTTTTCCTCTTCAGGATGGTTCTACTCCAAGAATAAATGGTAGATGTGATCTCATTCACAGTTTTTCAGATACTTCATATTCAATATCTAACTGCTGGAACACTTCAGTTGATCATATAATTATGTCAAGTTGGGTTCTTTTCACAGGTTGCAAAATTCACCTTCCTGAATTGACAGAGCACAGTTGTGGTAGGCTAAGGAACTTTGTCTACCCTTTGAGAAACAAAGGGACCTTTGAACTTACAAATGCACTAGAAGTTAGTATTTCATTATCTGGACACAGTTTACAAGCAGAGTTTGAGGTTTAAAGTGCTGCTGCCTAAAAAAGAAAATCCTCGGTATAAAGTAAAGTTTGGACTATTGCTGAGCAAAGTTTGAGACAGAGAAGGGTTAGCCTAGATCTTTATAATGAAGGCAAAATTGAAGAGATGACTGGCTAGTGTTATGATTTATTTAGTGGAGGAAAAGGGATCTTTTATAATTTCTCTTCATACAGAGAGAGAAACCAACACTGCAATGTCTGTGGCACATTTTTTTTAACTGGTAACATTAAAATCCACTCATGAAATCCAATCAAGAAAATCTCTTAAATATGACTAATTCAAGCCCTTATAACAAAGGAAAAGGGAATTTTCAGAAAGATGCTCACACACACACACACACGCACACGCACACGCACACGCACACGCACACGCACATTTGCGATTTTCTGTTCCTCTCTGAGTGGTCTTTCTAATGTGAATCAATATTGTTCAGTGAGAACTTCTGTAATGATGGAAATACTCTCTAGATACACTTTTTAAAAATTTTGCTAATATTTTAGACTTTATACATGAATATAATAAATTTGTTATTTTTATCTCTTAATGCCCAAACTCATGCCCCTCTCCCCTATTTACCACTGCAAACTTTTTTCTTCCCTCCCAGTCTCCTTCAGTCTGTCTTGTCTTTTTGCATGTATGGCCACTTAGTTTCATGCGGCATGTGTCTGAGAACTTACTGGAGCATGGATGATCTATCAGTGAGCATACCATAAAGGAAAGTTGCTCCTTCCTCCACATCTGGCATTAACCTTTAGTACTCCCTCAAAGAGATGTGGTGCCTCTTGAGGTCTTGTCTGTTCCATGTGGAAATGTTGATAAACCAAACCCTGTGCAGGTTTTGTGCTGCATCGTGTTCATGGATGCAGCAGTTTTGTCATGTCCAGAAGTTATTGTCTAACAGCACCTCTCCCCAGTATCAGTGACGTGTGACTATGGAGCATTTAAAATGAGGCTTGTGTAACAGAGAAAAATCACTTTTGAACTTTATTTATTACAATTACAGAGTCTACGTATGATTAGTGGCTCTAACATTGGAGGACATAGATCCAGATGAGACATTTAAGGAGAACAATGTGAGTATCATGAGTTTTAATCATCAGTACATAATAGGGAGATATGCTTACACATGTATAATGTAGGTATTTGAGTTTTAAGAAATATTGCCATGTTACTGCCAAAATTTTAGAAAAAATGTTCTACTTTACATCAGAAATCAAAATAACCTCTTGCAAAAAATCCTGAGTCCTTTGGCATTCTCTCACACAACATCATTTTTCACTTTTACTTAAATATTTAGTTCATCATCGTAGTGTAATTTCTTTACAATATTCTCCCTGAGATGAATGTTTTTAATATTGTTGATAGAAAGACATTATAATATTGCTTTATCAGCCTTGGGTAGCAGGTTTTAAAAGGGCTATTATGAGCCCTACTGAATCAGAAATATACTCTAATAAAAGTTCTAACTATGGTGATAAATATTTGGAAAAGTTCAGTTCCAATCTCTGTGATATCTCTTTACAAAATAGTTTCAAATATGTAATGGTCTGCAAAGATGCTCGCTAGCCTTTTTCTTGCATAGCTGTTTCTACTCTCAAAGTATATATACATCGAGGTTTAAGTCTCTGTGGCCTTCTCAGGGTCTTTTTGGTCATTCATTGAAAGTGAACATTAGGACACATGGATGACTTTTTAATAATGAGGCTTATAAGGAATTCAATAAGAAAAATTATTTCAAACTTTTATTTCAAATTAAAGTCAATTAATTCCTTGATTGCTTGCTATGTGTAGGACATTGAACTGAAGACATAGCAGTTATATTTTTTGAAACTATGTTTGTTGGACTTGGTCATGTCCTTTTGATTCTTACAGTAAGAGAAATCCCATTTGACTCCCCTTGGTTAAAGGGTCCTTCTCACTGTAAAACAACTAGGTTCTTCATAATATATTCTTTCTAATGAATTATTAGACACCAAAATATTTTTGAAATATTCCAAATAGCCTTCTTCTACTGAAATGTGTGGATTTAAAATGCAGTTGAGGGAGCTGGAGGGATGGCTCAGGGATTAAGACTCTGCCTCTCAAGGAGAAGTTCCCGAGTTTGGATCCCAGGTCGCATGTAAAAACAACAGGTGAAACTCACAACTGCTAGTACTTCTGGCCATGGTGGGTGGAGCTTAGGAAATCCCAGAGCCAAGTAAAAAGGAGGTAGAAGCAATCCAGGATATTTCCTGAAGTCATCCTTGGTCCTACATAAGGACACACAGTGCTTTCTGATACATATATATATATATATATATATATGTATATATATATATATCCACCCACCTAACCCCCCCACAATGAATGAATAAATAAAAGAAGCTAAAAAAGAACTTAAAAAAATAAAATGCAATTGGGGGCCACAAACAAACCAAAGTCAAGAATAGCTATATAAATTATGTGGAAGGTATTTGTGAAGATAGTGTCGATAGCAGTCATATTCTATTATACTTCTTATAGTCCTGGATTTAAAATATAGACAATTAACAACCAGGCTACAAATCACAACCTTCATTCAGTGTGAAATGTCATCCCTTACATCTAAATGACTGAAAAAAATTGTTTTCATTCAGAAATATGGACTTGGGACTTCAAAGTTCTTAATGCCCACTTCAATTTATTATGTATTTATTTATAGAGAAATAACTATCACTTTTTATTATGGAAAAACTAATGTACTAAAAGTTGGGGTCCTGGTATAATGAACTTCAGTAAAACTATCTATCTTCAACTGCTGTCCCCTCACAGCTTCATAGGTATTTGCCCTATTGCCACTTCTTCCTTCCTTCCTTCCTTCCTTCCTTCCTTCCTTCCTTCCTTCCTTCCTTCCTTCCTTCCTTCCTTCCTTCCTTCCTTCCTTCCTTCCTTCCTTCCTTCCTTCCTTCCTCCCTTCCTCCCTTCCTCCCTTCCTCCCTTCCTCCCTCCCTCCCTCCCTTTCTCCCTCCCTCCCCCCTCCCTTCTTCTTCCCTCCCTTCTTCCTCCTCCTCTCTCTCCCTTCCCTCCCTCCTCCCTCCCTCCCCTCTCCCTCCCTCCCTCTCTTTCTCCATCCCTTCCCTCCCTTCCTCCCTCCTCCCTCCCCTCCCTCCCCTCCCTCTCTCTCCCTCCTTCCTTCCTCCCTCCCCTCCCCCTGCCTCCCTCCCTCACTCCCCCTTCTTCCTTCCCCCCTCCCTCCTCCTTCCTCTCTCCCTTCCTCCCTCCCTCCTCCTTCCCTTCCTTCCTCCCTCCCTTCTCCCTCCCTTCCTCCCTCCCTCCCTTCTTCCCCTTCCTCCCTCCTTCCCTCCCTCCTTTCCTTCCTTCTTTCCTTCCTTCCTTCCTTCCTTCCTTCCTTCCTTCCTTCCTTCCTTCCTTCCTTCCTTCCTTCCTTCCTTCCTTCCTTCCTTCCTTCCTTTTCCTTTTTTGTTAAATTTAGTTTTGACAATTTTACATGTATATAATGCATTCCAATTATACTTGCCCACATTCTTTCTAACACACACTTTGCTTCATGTTCTCTTTCCATGTTCATCTTTCTGTTTTGTTATGTGGCTCACTGAATTTAACCAAGCTGTCTGTGTGAGCATGCATGTGGAACTATCAGAGCTTGGTGGGCTAACTAGTGGCTACACAACTGAAGACAATGACCTCTGCAAGAAGTTGTAGAACCCAACAAATCCCTCCCCCATGCACAATGAGCACCCACTGGCTCAGTGTTGTGTCAAACCAGTGCAGGCAACTAGAGATGCTATGATTCCCTAATTGCAGCGGTCTTTGTTTTAACTTCCTGCCTTCACCATAAATTATATTGAAGCTAATTCCAAATATGACATAATTTCATTGTTAATGGTTTGTAAGCATTCTTTTAAAGATCAGCAGCACCTTTTTTATTTTAGAAAATCATCATTAATCTTTTTTTTTATTTCCACTCATACAGACTTAACAGGTACACCTGTCCCCTCCCTCCCTCTGACCCCCAGTGCCCCCTCCCATCCCCAGAGCATCCTTAAATGAGCAGCATCTTTTTTGCTGCAAAAATAATCCTGTCTAAAAAGTTGCTTGTCCCTAAAAGTCAATATTTCTTTATTAACAGCAGCTATTCAGAACTGATATTCAGAATTTCCATTACCTCACTTTTTTAAAATCCTTTCTACTGCCAGTAATAGAATGGAAATAAAGTCCCTACATTATGATTGGTTAATATTCCTCTTCTCCTTCAACCTACAGGTTTATATTTATTTCTACTAATTTGTTGAGGAAAGTGGATCCTTGGATGTTGCAGAACTTTCTGTAGTCTGAATTTGCTGATGCATTCCTGTGAAGTTCTTTAATAAGCACCTTTGTCCTCTTTCGTACTTTTTAATTGGTAATTAAGATACTAAGAATGTGATCAGATTCATTTAGAGCAGAGTGAGAAATATATTCATTTGTCTTTTGTAATTTTTATTAGTATTTATTAATTATACAACATATAAGTTGCATTGTGACAGTTTCATACACTTATGTGCTTCTTTAAGCTTTGAGATGTTAGTAAATGGTGATATTTATTGATTATATCCATTCACTCCTTAGGTTTGCAAAATGGTAATGCAACTTATTTTTTTATTTCTGCTATATTTATATAAGAATTGAAGATAAATATCCAATTTTCTCCCTTCATGGTACCAACATAATACACAATCACTTAGCATCTTCTTTTTAAATTATTTATTTATTTATTTACTTCTGCTCATACAAACTTAATAGGTACACCGGTCCCCTCCCTCCCTCCACCCCTCCCTGGACCCCCTAACTCCCTCCCCCCTTTTCCCCTTTTTTCCCCCTCCCTCCTTATCTACCAGTGCCTCCTCCTCCCATCCCTGGAGCATCCTTTAATGTGTATGTCAAACTTCCCTCTGGGCCCTCCTCTCTGATGAGGTGTAAGGACTCACTTAGCCTCTTCTAAGGAGATAAATGTCTTAAAAATACTAGGAGTAAAACTATGGGTAGAAAATGTCCTCATCCTACATGTAGACCCCATTCTCACATAGGCATGATAGTTATACACACTATTTTATCTTAAACACACCTGGAATTATTCCTTTTGTTTCATTATGTCACCAGATAATCACAGTTGGATTTATTTTCTCTTTTGGGAGATAGGTTAGGATTAACAGATTTAAAATCTGGAATTACTTTTAGGATTTATAGTCCGTCCTCCTTCCTTCCTTCCTTCCTTCCTTCCTTCCTTCCTTCCTTCCTTCCTCCTTCCTTCTTCCTTCTTTCCTCCTTCCCTCCTTCCCTCCTCCCTCCCTCCCTACCTCCCTCTCTTCTTCCTTCCCTCCCTCCTTGCTGCCTTCCTTCCTTCCTTTCCTTCCTTCCTTCTTCCTTCCCGTCCTTCCGTCCGTCTGCCTCCCTTCCGGTCCTTCCGCCCTCCTTCCCTCCCTCCCTCCCTACTCCCTCTCTTCTTCCTGCCCTCCTCCTTGCCTTCCTTCCTCCTTCCGTTCCTTCCTTCCTTTCCGTCGGTCCTGCCTTCCTTCCTTCCTTCCTTCCTTCCTTCCTTCCTTCCTCCATCCCTCCCTCCCTCCTTCCCTCTCTCTCTCCCTCTCTCCCTCCTTCTCCCTCCCTTTCTTCCTCTTTCCTTTGTTTCTTCCTTCTGGATTGTTTAACAAAGAAAATTCATCATGTACCTATCAATTCATTTTAATGCAGTAGGATATTTCTTCAGTAGTTTCTAAGAACCTGAGTCATATGTTTTAGTCTAAATAGTGTCTTTACTTTTTGTATGTGTGTGTGTGTGTGTCTGTGTGTCTGTGCCTGTGGAGGCCCAAGAGTGGCCTTGGGAATCATCCTGGATGGCTCTGCCTCCTTACTGCTTTACTGTGGAGTTTCCTGGGCTCCACCTTCCAGGATCGGAAATGCAGACCATGGCCATTTCTGCCCAGAGTTTTTAAGTGGGATCTGGGATCTGAATTCATTTCCTTCTGCTTGGGAGGCAGAGTCTTAACCACTGAGCCCTCTCTCTAGCCTCAAATACTGTCTTTATATGAAGCAAAATATTGAAATAAAATTTGAAACATTCAACTTGTGTCTTGATTTCACACTAAACAAATGGCTTCACACTGAGTTACATCCTTTTCTCTTTCTGCTGTAGTTTTGAAACTAACAACATAGCTTCTATATTCCCTTACTGTTATCTTCCCTTACATCTATTTGTGCTTTTTCCACCAGATAAGTAAAATTGGAGGCTCATTCATTAATTTCTTACACAGATATTTTTGATTTCCTGCATGCATTGTATAGCATTGTATAAAGTTTTATGGATACAGCAATGGATACGTCATTACTTATCTCATTTACAAATTCTTTCAAGATTATTTTCATACAAAACTTGACATTGATGTTATAGCACCTTTATTTGTAATACTTGAGCCCTGAAAATAACATGAATATTTATCAGAGAATGAATGGTTACCTAGACTGTAACATATCCATATTGTGAAATACTGTGCATCAGTAAAGAACAATGAACTGTTGATATGGATAGCAACTTGATGAACATGAAGGGAATTATGCTGAGGAAATAATTCTGCCTTCAAAAGATACATTTCTGAATTATTCTATTGATAGACTATTTGTGATATAACACAATTATAGAGATGGAGAACATATTGTGACTGCTTGGGATAAGAAAAATAGGAAATGACATAAAGAGGAGACATAAAGAGTCAGTGTTATGGTTTTCAGCATGTTGGTGCAATTAAGAAGGACTACTGCACTACAAAGTTAGCCTTAAATGATGAGGTGGGTGAAGCAGGCAGTTTCTACTTGTTTTATTATTCTCTTGACTCTCTCAGTCACAATATGCCTCAGCTGCAGTCACCATCAGGAATCACAAAAGGAAAAGTGCTCCTTATACTGAGGTAACTCACAAATGATCACGTTCTAGCACTAAAGTAATTTGGTGAGAAGAGCAAACAGATTAGGTAATTTCCAAAAAAGCCAGTCACTTATTCTTTAGTTTTGGACCTTATCACTAGTGAAGGCACAAATGTGTGTTGCTTGTGAAACTTGAGAGCTGTCTCCATGACACCTGTTTGCTTAGTTAGTAATTTTCAATGTTATTCATGATATTTTGCTCAATTTATGCTCATGTGTCAATTTCTCAGGCCCTGGTGAAGCTTAAGACATATTGATGTCCATGAACATACAGTATAGTAGTCGGTATAGTACAGTAATTTGATGAACATGTATGTCTCTTTTCTATTGAGTTACAGTCTGGAAAACAAGGGCATGTTTTGATTCATTGGACATACTTTTTTATGCTAATATAGTGTATTATATATCAGTTTTTGTTTAGTGAGTTCTGGTTAACTAGATCCAGGATTTATAATCTGCCTTTCTTGTGTTATATCCATCAAAATGTCAGATTAGAAAAATAATCACCTTTTTCAGGCTGGGGAGATGACTCAAAGGTTAAAGCCTTTGCTTAGTAAGCAGAAGGTGCTGATTTTAGATCCTAAGATTCCATGAAAAAATGCCAAGTGGAAAATGGCAGTCACCTGTAATTCCATCCCTGGATGGTGGAGCCTGGAAAAACCAGAAACAAAGCAATAAGGAGGTAGGGTGAAGCAAAATGATTTTTGATGTCACCCCTGGGACTCCACAGGCACACATATTCAAGTGTCTTCTTGTACATATATTCAACACAAAACACCCTACCCTCTTCCACATACATAAATATGAAAATATTACTCTTTTCATCTGGATGAAAAGATTCAAATACATCCATAATGTATGTGCTTTTTTTAATCCCACATGGCTCTAGAATTAATGAAAAGAGTGCTTTTGCTTAATACCAATAAAGCACTTCATTTTTTTTTTTTTGCTAGAAAACAATGTTTTGCTAGTGTCAGAAGTCTCAAACTGTATTATCAAAGAAATCTAGCTCACAGATAGATCATTCAGTTCTTTCATTTAATCGAAGCAAGACTGCAAGAAGGTTAAGGAACTGTTTTGAATATGAGATAAAAACCTGTGACTGCTCAGTTGTTTGCATCTTAGCTAGAAAGACCTGTCAGATCTTGGAAAGACTTGGGTACATTTTTAAGTTTATAGAAAGTGACTTACAGGAAAAAAAAGGTTTGATAAAGTCCAATGTTATCTTTGTTTTCCTTTTATAATGATAGCTGGTGTATATTTTTGGAATAAATGTGTAGATAGTGGTTTGTTGTGTTATGTGGCATTATAACATTATATTTCCTTGATTGATTAATTACAGTTAAATTGCCTTAGCATGCAAGAACAGATTTTACAGATTTCAACCTAAGATTAAATAGCATAAAGCATAACTAATGTGTTTTTCGTGGCATGCTATGTATTAAAGCATAAAATTTGAGCACACACTTCATCAAGAATTTTTTTTTGCAGTTTCAGTGAATTAGAAAGATTCAAGTATTTGAACAACCCCCATCTCCTGTGTCAGGATGGGTAAGGGTTTTATCACTGAGATTAATATGGAAAAGTGTCCTGACATAACTGATTGACTTTAGCGATGTGCCTTGAAAGTTCAAATTCAAGGTGTGCACTTATTTCAGTAAGCTTATTCTGAATGTTTAAATGAGAAAGACTATTTCTGGGTATTCTGAATAACTCGTTGTACATTTATTCCTAATAGTGAGCATTTGGACTAATGATGGATTACTAATGAGCATGTAAATGTACCACCTGATTACATTAATATATGATCTTCCATGACGAGGTCTGAAATGAACATTGCTAATACGTATTTCTCTCCCCCAAATGGCAATGTGGTGTATACTGAGCAGGACTGAGACAAGGGTGCTTTTTAAGAGCCACTGATTTAGTCAATTATCAAAAAATCACATTATAATAAATACTGTTCTAAGAATTTTGATTAACCTTTAAATAAATGTTACTTTGCAAAAAAAATCTGCCAAATGTGTTAATGATAAATTGTGAAGTGGTAGTAATTGCAAGTATGGCTTTCTAGATAATATAGTTAATTGATACCATCCTCTCAAACATATATAGCACATCAGCTGCTGGGAGCCTAGATGATGGAAATGGTGTCTATGGCAGTTTTGATGCATTGGGGATGACATGGGTAAAATGGAAACTTAGAGTGCCTCACCAGGGTCATTCTCTCATGGACATTTGATGCCCATGGCCAAGTAAATTTTTAATGATACGTAGTCACTACACACCTTTCAGCCTTCGGGAGAGGTAAGTGTACATTGATCTGTCCTAATTAGCCTTGCAGAGCACTTCAGACATCCCTGCAGGAACACGATTATTTAATAAAACTGTAGCTTTTTTTTATTCACAAGCTCAGCATTTACTTCTTGGATGACTGTATTATTTTCTTCTACTTTTTAATTTTTTTAAAACTCAAGTCTCATGTGTCATGTTCATCCTTGTCTTTGTCTGACAGCGTAGTATTAATGCAGCTGCATAGAAAGTAAGCAAAATTAAGAAATGGGCATGATTATGAAGGTTCATTGCTATTATAAGAAGCCCATAGGACATGCATTCTTTTCCTAATGTATAGGGTGCTGACTGCATCAAATTGCTTGGAAAGACATTAAGGATATACAAGCGATTTTGTTGAGGTGTGCAGTGGATGCTTTTATGTTTGGCAATAAAGGTGGCTCTGGAAAACCTGATTTGCAAAATACAGGTACCAAACCCATTTGCAATTGCTTGAGATTGGAACATTTATGTAGGAACATCTACTACTTTTTCCCCCAGGGAATTTAGTTTTCATTTGCATTTAAGGTCTAGGATCAAGAGTATTTGGATTTTGAAAATATCTGTACATGGTTTTCCAAGTATTCTTCTAACACTATGTTCAAATCAGACTATTAGACCTTAGTGTGACTAGTTGTACCAACTTTCTGGAGAGTGCAGAGAGGCGGTTAGTGGGCAAGATGGAAAACATTGACAGCAACTTTGAATGGCTCCAGGCAAGATTTAATTTTTTTATTATTTTTTCAATTGTGTGTATATGCATGTGTGTGCGTGTGTGAGCATGTGTTTATATGTGTGTATATGTATGTGTGTGTGTGTGTAGAACCACGGACAAATTCGGGAACCATCATGGACGCCTCCACCTTCTCCTTGTTTACTCTGCCCGGGGATTCACAGGCTCCGCCCTACCAGGACCAGAAACGCAGGCCGCCCCTGCTTCCGCCTAGAGTCTATACAGTGGGGTCATAGGATCAGAACTCAGGACCTTCTGACTGCAAGGCAGAGGCTTAAACCCTGAGCCACCTCTCCAGCCCCCCAAGATTTAATTTCTTTGCAATGTAGAAATATATGTATATTAAAAAGTCACATTTTCAGAATGTGACTCCAAATATCTTGCTTCATCACCAGAGAAATAACTCTGTGATTAAAGTGCTTATGTATAAACCTGGCAATCCTATTTTGGTGCTGGAACCCATGTAGTGAAAGGAGAGAAGTGACTGAAAGATATTCTCTGACTTCCAGGTGGGTCTCCTCCCCCTCCCCAATAATAAGTAAGTAAGTAAATAAATAAATAAATAAATAAATAAATAAAATATTTAAAAATATTTCTTTAACTGTTTTCATCTTCAGTTTTATTTTTAGTAAAGCATAGATTCTTTCACTGTTGTGAAATATTTTTGTTGGAATTACCTTGGGTATTTAAACAAGAAACATTTCTTTTTTTTTATTAAAAATTTAATTATACATTTAAAAAATTTTTTACCAGTTCCCTCCCTCCCCCCTCCTCCCCCCGAACCCCGTCCTCCGCCTCCTCTCCCTCCCCATCCCCCAGTGCCTCCCCCCAATTCCCAAAGAGTCCTTTATTGTGTACGCCTAACTTTCCACTGGTTCCTCCTCTCCGATGACATATAAGGACCCAGTGGCATTTCCATAAGCCCTTTCTCTTGTTCCCCTTAAGCATAGGATCACTACTATGGCTGTAAATCCCTTGCCTCCAGGGGTCTCGGTGCCCTTAACAGATGCTAGACTTTATGAGGGCAACAGTGCACTGGACATTGCGCAGGGCATGCAAAGTCCCATTATGATTGCTTTGGCCCCAACTATTGTTGAGAATCTTGCAAATCGTTGCTCCTCCCATCCTTTTGCTCTTACAATCTTACCGCCCCCTCTTCCGCAAATGTCCCTGAGCTCCAGGATGGGGAGAGATTAGGCTGGCCTAGTTCTATGTGATTGATATAGAGTCTCTGAAGTTCTGGATTGTGGTTTGTTGATTTTCTTTTGCAGTTTTGCTGCTCCTGCAATGCCCTTCACTCCATTCTGCTGGATACTGTATTGTATGTCACCCCCTGGCCAGAGACAAAAAGCTGTTAAACTGGAGTCTTGTTATAATAGCACATTCAAGGGTAGATGTAATAAGAGTAGGAAACCTCAATGAGGGAGGGGTCCATCACCCATTTGCAAAATGATTACTTTTTATCTGCTAGACTATATGCCCTCCCCTTCTGGTGAGATCAGGAAAGAACGTCTGTGAACTTAACCAGGTTTCTCATTACTTACTTGCAGACCTTGATAAGAAACATTTAAGCAACTACTATGTGCTAAATAGTATATTGGATGCAGAAGAAAAAGATATGCTTCCATTCATAATATTCATAACTGAATACTTGCCCATAGGTAACAGAAAACAAACTTCGAATGATTCTCATTAAAAGGAAGCATGTTGGCTCACTTCACCAGAAAGTTCAGAGATAAAGAAGAAGTCAGTGTCATTTTAATTCAGTAGTTTGACTTAATTTTTATTTTGTTGTTCATACTTGTGGCTTGGTGTCACTAGAGGCTAGTGGGAAGACAGCTATCTAGTGACTGGGGCATTTTGCAAGACTTTCTAGTTGGAAAACTTTCCCAGAAACTTCTACAAATTGTCTTTTTGAACTTTGGTAGTGTAAAAGAACAAGATAGTACAGGAAATACAAGACTGGGAGAGGCATATATTTATGGGTTCAAGACATTTACTCCTGATGAGTACAGACAGAAGGTCCAGGGAAGAATGCTATCAAAATTTAATCCACATGGATGACAGTTGGAAAGGAGGAAGAAAGGGTACCTTAGAGAGTGATAATACCACAGGCATAGACACAAGTGAGAAGATGAATTTTACACAAGGAACTGCTTTGCTCATCTTTAGATCTTAGCTTTACTTCATCTCCCCTTGAAAATTTAACAAAACCTTCCAGTGATTTCACAGTTTCTGTACTTATTCCATATAAACTCTCTTCAAACTTGATTATTATTCAAGTGTCATATAGTCATGTGGTCTGTATCAGCTGAATTCTCCTTTCTATGGTGCTTTGTATAGTGTTTGGCACATAATGGATGATTCATACATGTTCATTAAATGTATGTATTAAAGGGTGAGTTATTAGTATTTTAATAGTTGTCAGCATTTGGATCTGAATATATAGGAATGATAATAACCATGACCTTGGTTAGACTTCTTTTTAAATATTTATTTATCTATCTATCTATCTATCTATCTATCTATCTATCTATCTATCTATCTATCTATCTATTTATGTGTGTGTGTGTGTGTGTGTGTGTGTGTGTGTGTGTGTGTATCAGGGGCCACTGTGTGTCCTTGTGGAAGGCCAAGGGTGACTTGGAGAATCATCCTGGATTGCTTCTACCTTCTTCTTACTTCACTCTGGGATTTCCCAGGCTCTGTCCACCACAGCCAGAAGTGCAGGTCACTGTCAGTTCCTCCTGGTGTTTTTACCTGGGATCTGGGATCCGAACTCAGGATCTTCTACATGTAAGACAGAGTCTTAAGCCATCTTTCCAGTCCTTGGATTAGACTTCTTATAAACAAACAGTCATTAAATGTAGGCAGCAAAACTGATTCCTAAAAATTCTTTGACATTTGTATCAGTTTTTGACTTCTATTTAACTAATTATTTTGAGTAGAATTTCCTTAAGAATAACTCTGTATTTTAATGCAGTGATCAATCCCCAGACTGTGAAAAGACTTTATATGTCATCAAGACTCATTTATTAGGTGATCAAGTGTGTGTGTGTGTGTGTGTGTGTGTGTGTGTGTGTGTGTGAACAGAGTGATTGCTCACATCATTCTTTGAAAGATCAGTAACAAACACCAAGTAGAAATGGCAGTAGCTTTCACTTATGGATCTCGAAGGCGGAGCCTGGGAAATCTCAGAGCAAAACAATAAGAAAGTAGAGCAATCCAGGATGATTCCCAATGTCACCCTTCAGTCTCCACAGGCATACATAGTGTCCTTTCTTATATCCATCCATGCACATGTACATACTCACACCTATACTCAAAAAATTGAATAATATCATATTCTGAAAGTTTCAACTCAACTTTCTGATATTTCTTCCAGTTTATAATTTTTGAAAATTTTAATCAAATAAGCAAGTACTTGATTTTGTTGATTAGTGAAGTAGTGAAGTATGAAAAACTATTTCTGGATAAAGTTGTACATAGTTGTTGCTTTTCATTACCACCAGAATTATAAAATTATCAAACAAGAAAACTACTGAAAATCTGAATCATTTAACTTGAAGAAAAGAATGAAAAATGAGCAAAAATACAATGATATCTCAGGATGAAGTTCAATCCACAGTTCTACTGGTAATTGTTGTCCCATAAGTCTGTCTTTCAAAAGTATAGCTTTCAAAAGTCTTTACAACTTATTTATAAGTTTGAAGTCTCTTAATGTATTCTTTGCAGTATCAGCTAGAGAAAATGGTTTTTGCAAGACTTCATTTTTAGTATAGCTAACTTTCTTTGCTATAAAATTATTTTAATGTGAAAATCACCCTTTCATGCTCATAAATTTTACATTTTTAAATCCACATATTATCCTTGAGATATTTCCCACTGGAAGATACTTTTAAGTGATTCATAGACTATCCATCACAGATTATAATCTAAAAAGTTCTGCTTCCTTGAAGAAAGGTGGGAGTGATAAGAATTAAAAAATTATCACTTCATTTTTCATTAATTATCATCACCTAGAGGAGCATTTTATTTCATATAAAGAGATTCTGCATTCCTGTAAGTGCTTTATTGATATTAGAATTAAGTGAAGATTATGTTGCTGTATGCAAGAAATGGAGCAATCTTTATAATCTATTGAATCTCAAGAATTTGGTCGTTCCTGTGTAATCATTTTGTATAATAGTCGGCAGGCATGTTTCTTACATTTAAGGGAATAATGAAGGTAAATAATATGTTACATGGCATGTTGTTTTGGGACCTCTCCAGATTTCCAAATCCTGCAAAGGAAAGGAGAAATAAATTTGGAGAGATACTGATGCTGTTTGGAGTAGATCACTGGAAAAGAAACATCTTCAGAAAGTATCTGGTCTTTACTTCTTAGGGGACTAGGCTAGAACATGACTGATGAATGAACTTGCAGGAGAGGGTCTAGTGCTTGGCTCTCAGTGTTGAATGAGTTTCCTACAATGTCATGCTTTTCTCTGGACTCTTCAAATGTTTTTACAGAGAATTAATCCCATCTGAGAAGATCATTTCTTTGCATGGATTTATTTTAAAGAACAGTACACCAGCTCTGCAGTTTTACAGGGTAGCAATTTATTGACTTAAAAAAAAAGGATTTAGTTAAGCCCTCAACATACTAACTGTATTTATGATTTAAAGAAATAAACAGACTTGCTTAGGAAAGTGCTCCTATCAAAGTTCGCCAGATGCCCAGGCTTCGCTCATTAAGAAGCAGGTTGAGACTGTTCCATCAGGCTGTGTGCCCCGTGTTTTTCTTCCCCGTGAGCTCAGGAGATTGGCATTACTTTGCAGTAGTGTCACAGCCCGCAGTCATTTAATGCCTCTTCTTGTGAGGCCAGGATTCCACGCCCAAGTGCATTTAGTAGGTCAGTACAGTAATTTTAAATGTCTTTCTTTCAATCTTTTGCCATCTTCAATTATACCTTTCCACCCTACTATTTGTGTAATTTTCTTCTGTCTGAAGTCTCTTTACTGTTGTTCTCTATTGCACAGCATGACAAATTACCCATCAAGCCATATCTTTTCAGCCCAGAAATGTGCAATAACACAGAGTCATGGCATTATCGCATGTTGTGCACTTTATTTCCTCACAGTTCATTCAAGTGTGTCACTTTATTTTCCTGGCTTCCTTTTGTCATCATGGAGATTAACCATTTTATCCTTCCTAAACTTTGGAAACAATTAGAATTTCATTAGAGTAGGAACCGAGGGTGAATGCTTGCTCAGTAACTATATGAAGTGTACTTTTCTTATTATCACTAGCAAAATTAAAGCCATGAATCCCGAGTCCTTTGCGAAGGAGAGAGACTTTAGAGGTCATTATACAGGCGAGTAACCCTGGCTCTGGACAGGAGAATTATTTGAGGCTGTGGCTACCAAACACATTAACTGTAAGAAGTCATTTAATCTGACATTGAGTACCTGATTCTTATGTCCTTCTGGGAGTTAGGAAACTCTCAGGGATTCATGTGTTCTGTACACAAAATCTTTTTCCCCTTTTAGCCTTGGCTAAATACCAATAGTGTACAGTGTGTGATGAGATACAATAGACATCGCAAGTATGTGTTAGAAAATCAATTGGTATTGATGCTCTAATCAGCAGGGCTGCAGCTGGGATATAGACACACCACTGGAGATGGTGATTAAGATCTTATTCAAAAGCATTTAAAAACCCCACAGCATTTAGATCACTGTTCAAATAGATTGCTGTTTTGCCAGGATAGTAAATGAGTGGGTATCCAGTGGTACTTCTAGATTCTGCTATATTAATTTGTGAAATTTTGTGAAACTTCTTTTAAGTTATGAAAGTATCCAATTTATAGGACACTGGTTGTTAGTAGACAAAAGTCCGAAATGGTTTTGCCACAGTACCCTTCTCAGTCTGCCAGACAGTGACGACAAGGAGAATAGGAGACGAAGTCCAGGGGAAGAAAAAGCATGTGGCACTCTTTGGCTTCAATGTGAAAAAATATTTTGTGAAGAGACCAACAAGGCAAGGAAAGAGAGAAAGAGAAGGTAGGGGAGGAAGACATGGACCACGAATTTGAAACAATAAAAAAGAAGAGGGACAGTCAGAATCACTGTGTGACAATGAAAGTTTTCAAAATGTAAAGAAACATGGAAGTAGAATTTTGAATTAGGATTTCTTACTGGTGAGCAAGTAATTAGCTTACAATATTAGCTAAAATCCTTTCAGTAAAAATTAAGGATAAAAATAGATAGAGGAGTTGTGTTCATAAAATTCTGTGTTTTCTTGTTGAGATAATTTTTCCCCTGAATACCTTTATATGTTACTGAATATATACCTATTGAAAGCTCTCTCTCTCTCTCTTTCACACACACACACACACACACACACACACACACACACACACACAGAGTTTTAATTTTTAACTGTTTTTACAAATAAGGATCCAACATTTAAAGTAAATCCAGACAGAGCTCTGATCTTATTATCTATTGTATACTTTACATACAGCTGAACACTGGTCTACGTCTATCTACACACTACTAAAACATTGCAGAAGACTAAACAACAGAAGAGTGTCCTTCAGAAATAGAGACTATCAATGAGGAAGCAAGTTGTCGATATGCTCTGGGTTTATGAAAGTGAATTATGATGCTCAGGAAGAAAAAAGGTAACCGTAAGCATTTGACTGATTTTTAAAAGATGCACAAAGCTTTCATATATATATATATTTCATATATGTGTTTGTTAATATGTGTAATATTAACTATATTACTATACAATATTATATATTACTATATAATAACAATTGAGTTTTCAAAAAATGGAATTTGAGGAAATAAGGACAAAAACTTTAAAATTCAGAGAACATCAGAGGTTTCAAACTACTCTTAAATACTACTTTTTAATAGGGAAAATGGGCCTTGGTAGAAAAGAGACTGACCTAAAGTCACAAAAACAAGTGTATACAGTATACAGTAGCTTCAGAATCATGAACTCTCGATCACTAATACTTGATGTAGCCACATGGAACAACTGAGTGGTGGAAATGGACCCAGTCCCATTTGAGATGTGCTATACTTCTGATATCACACTGTATGTCAAAGATGTAATACAAAGAAAAGGGAAGCAAAATATCATTACTATTTTTTAAATATTAACCACACTGCACTATGAATCTGTTGAGTTTAATAAAATATTTAGCTGAAATTAATCTTATCTGCTTTCATTTACATCTTAATAAGGCTATGAGAAAAATTAAAATTATTTTTGTTGTTTGCATTATATTTTCATAGCCTATCATGTATTACTTTATCAAAAAATTAAAAAGGGAAAATAAAAATATAAGTATTATGGGGTTTGAATCAAAACATTTGGCCTTCACAAAAAGGGTATGTCTCTATTTTTTCTCTCATTTTCAGATCCATTAATGAAAAAAAAAACATAATATAACTATATGTTATGTTAGTGTTAGTTCTAGATGATATGCTAATATAGTTCTTGAAGATAAAAGTATAGGAGTTCTCCAATCAAATCCACTTGAAAGGAAGTGTGGACAAAGCAAGACACTCTTATTAGACTGTGACAAATCTATTCTAAAAAAACCATAGTTGTGGGCTGTGAGGAACCATATACATATATAGTTATAGTTATTTAGGCCAGGTTCAAACCCTGTATCAGACATTCAAGGGCATTCTCTCATATGCACAGAGGAAGTTTGGTCTGTTACACAAGGCATATCCAAACTGACTCCACTTACATAGAGAAGGACCTTATCTAAGGACATAGGAACAAAAGCACACTTTGGAATAGCTGTATGAAAAAAGCACCTTGGAACCAGAATAAGGGAAGTGTTGGAAAAATGATGTACAATAAAGCTCTGAGAAACACCGTTAGAACACAGATGTGTACAACCACTTTTATGAGCCTCAGAGAAATGCTACCTAACCCAAGAAGAAGGATTGAACCTACTATTGCCATTTAGATTACTGATTACTGCTGCAGATTCAAGTCTCAGAAAATATTAATATTTTTATAGTAACAGTTTTGCAACTTAAAAGAAACAAAGGAAAATTGAAGAACTCGTGCACTTTTTTCAAGACTTGAGCCAAAAGGTGGCGAGGAAGGGGGGGGGGTACATACTGGCGTGAAATGAAATTCCACTTGAAAAATTCCGAATCTCTTGAAATGTGTCATTTTGAAATTAATAAGTGTTTTCCTTTTAGTACAGTCTGTGTGAAGAAACCCAGTCTACTTCTGAGCAGCTCTCCTTCCTTCCCAGATACATAGAAATTCACTACTGTTGCTGACAAACAAAATGCCACAAGATTTGTCATACAAATCACATTATAAGAGCTTCCAAAAACTTGACAACGTTGACAGTTGTTTTCAGCAAATGGCTGCTTTACTCTGTACTGTCAATGTTGATGTCCTGTGCACATGTAAAAGAGCAATGTGATTAAGGCAAGCTTGTCCACGCTAGATCTGAGCCAAGTTTTCCGTCTCCGAGTGGCACTGAAAGATTGCTCAGCTGTTGCAGATAAGGCAGGAATAGCTAGCAGATTTCTGCCATTTAAAAAAAAAAACCAACATTCTCTGGGCATGCATTTCTGTAGGAATTTACCAACATCTGCTGCTGACCTAAAGTTTTCTATAGAAGTAGCATATTTAATTTGTGTAAGTAATTCACAATGATATTAGTCAAAACTCATTTCCTTACAAAATAATGAAATCTGTTCACCAAGAGAAGATAGGCTGCAGCTGAATAGCATTTATATTCTCTAAGTTGTCATTGGAACTTCAGACCTCACACTTTTTGGCCCATCCTAGATTTATTTTCTGCATGTTCTCTAAATTATATTTCACAAGAGAAACTTTTTAGAAAGGAGAATAAAGAGCTCAGTGATTTTGGTGATTCCACAGAAGGCCTGCACTTCACACTTATCTTTTTTTTATAGGCTCTCTGAAAATGTTTGATTTTTGGAAGCTAATTTATTCTGGAAGATTTTGTAGTTGAATTTTAGTGTGATTTAAAATTGTCATATGTGCTATCCTTAAAAGAACATGCAGGATTTAGGTATTTCCTGCTGTCAAGGTAACTTTGATAATTTCCAGTCCTTTGATTTGGGACGAGAACTTATCACATTTTATTTACCATCACTCATTTTTTAAAATTTATTCTTTGTCTCTATTAGTCTTTGTTTCTTTTGAAATATGAGTGCTTTTCAGGTAAAAATACAGAACTTGAGTTAGTCCCAAGAAGCCAAACCTGCCTCATGGTAACACAGTTGTTACTTGATTCATCTACTCTTATTCCTGGTCACCTTCTAGTACAGCTGCGTGCATTAACTGTCTGGCTTGTCTTTGAAAATCTTAAGCCACATTCCTGGGAACAGTTGCTTCATGTTGGTTGAAATTCTCGGTGGCACTTTTTTCCATTCCCAGGAGCCAACAGCCTCCAAAGCAGACACATAGTTTCCAAGAACTTAGGCATGGCTCATGATTCCTGAATTTCAAAAATTTCTTGTAGGAATTGGAATACCATATACAATGTCTGAAACTTTTGTCTGTGAATTGATATCAAAAGTGCATGTTTTTGCTGTAAAGTTAAACTAGCATATCTAATCTTAAAATCTTTCCATTCTTGCAGCTAGTAGAGGGACACAGTTTGAAAACTTACTCATAAAAAAATTAACCCAATGGCTCTGAGCACAGAATTATTTAAAGAAATTAGCTTAAAATTTTTGAGATTAAATGAAGGATAAAAGAGTTAAGAACCACAAACATAGTTGCTTTTATAAACACTATTGTCTAATTTGGATTCAATATTTCCTGCATATACCTGTCAGTTGTACTAAAATATAGCGACTGAAGATTTAAATTTTAGGTCCAAAACTACTGCTTTTCGGATACACTGTATATACATATACATATGCATACACATATACACACACACATACACACACACACATGGGTCAATGTTAACAATTCGTAATCTGATAAATTAACAAAAGTTTGCTAATGGCAAAAAATGGAAAGCAGCACAATTGTGTTAACCACTAACATCTGCCTTATTTTCATTGCTAACTATTTGAGGAAGTAAACATTCTTGTGGAATTTTTGCAATACTGAGCATCTTTATTTTCATGTAGTCAAGGAAAAAGAAAGGATGAATTTCTCAAATGTTGTTCACATCCTCTTATTAAGCAACAGATTTTTAAAAATTAATGGTTGAGCTCAGGGAACAACACAGAAGAGGAGGAGGCAAGACTGTAAGCCTGAAATAGGAAGGTGGGGGACCATACATTATCTCCTGTACATGTCATAGTCTTGATATGTAAGATTTCATGGAAGATATGTATATTTACACAATAATTGTACGATAACTGTCTTATCAACATCTCACCGCAATATCAAAAAGATTTCAAGAAACTCCATACCTCTCTGAAAGAGTGATGAGGACTAATGCTGATGTGGAAGTAAAGGAGGTTGTGCTTTCCTCAGTGATACATCCACTGCTTGCTGGATGCATGAATCATGCCAGGCATAGCTCATCAGAGACTGGATGAAACACAGTGGGTTGCACAAGTGACAAGATTTAAAATAGGAGGAAATCAGACAGGGGAGGAAGGGTGCAAGGGAAAAAAGAGGGGGAATGCAATTTGGGACTAAGGGTTGAAAATATTATAAAGTCACTACATTCATGTATACAACATTAAAAAAATATAAATTAAGCAAATGGTTGGTAAAATCCAAGTGTTAAAATAAATATGGAAAAGAAGAATATGTGTCCAGAGAGAAGACTATACTGGTATGAAGAGCACAAACATGCTTTCTTTTGCTGCTGTTTCATTTCACAGTATTTTTAATTTTGTAAACTTTTATTAGACTTAGATTGATAATTAGTTGATAACAGTTTATATATCCCCAATAAGATGATAACAGATTATTTAGAAGGTTTATGAAGTTATGATCTTAGTCTTTTTCTTGGTATTGGCTTTATTGATTTTTATTGTCATTTCTGGAGATTTAAAATTTGCCTTGAGTACAGTTCTTAAAACTGTATCTTCCCAATGCTTTGGCTCAGTGCATTTATAGGCAATGTCACTGAGAGAATATGAGGAAAATAAAACTATTTTTGTATATTTTGTTTAAGAAGACATATCTTTCTCTGAGTGAGTATTTTTAACAATCAGATCTTTCAATAAACATTTTGAATTTACCCTCTGACACAGTAACTGTTAAAAATGAGGATAAGTAAGATATCTTTCATGGATCTTTGTGAAAGCCAAAATAATGTATTGTAGAACTAGTTCATGCAATTGAACTTCCCATTACTCTGTCATTCTACATAGCTGCACAACTCTAAAGTGGATTTGTTAGAGGATATGAAAAGCTTCTCATTTGCTTTAGAACTTTCTCATGATATTGTGAATGTCATGAGACAAAAGTGATGTTATCAATATTAAATTCTTATTTGAAAGTTTTATTATGTTTTTTTCTGTGATATGCCAACATGAAATCCCTTTCATTGGATGTTTCTAGAGTTGAAAGATGTTTTCCTTTTTGGTTGATTTCCATGTCATTTGGATATGCTGTGAAAAGTTAATCAGGTTGAGGAATAAATGCGGGTTTAAAATAATATCCTTCCATAGATTGAAGCATTTTTATGCACTCCACCATAACCATACTTCTCGAGATAATAATATATAAAGATTTGAGAAAGAAGTAAGAGTAATAAAAGTTAAAACCTAAATATTCTGTTTTATTTTCTTGACAAGGTTGTGAAATACGATTCTGAGGCTAAGTAGCTTGTAGTCACCCACAAGAGTCTAAATCTCCTGGTATTGCACATTACATGTAAACTTTATGCAGTGTCTACTTTTCATATTCTTCCACAGAACTGCTTCATGAATTCATCACAACAGTGATGAACTACTTGATATTAACCATGTTCTGTTCACAGGTGGAATATCTTCTGCCAGTAAAGCACATTTCAGTTTTATATCCTTTAGAAGCTATGAATTTTGAACTAGTATTCTGACCTTCCATATAATTTACTGTCTTATCCATGTTTGTGCTTTTCAAATTTTTATGTTTTTATGCTGTTTTTATGGTACAGTTTAGGAATTATCATGTGAATTCCTGCATGATTAGATAAAATTACAGCACATTGCTTAATTAGTATGAAGTAGGAATGCTTCCCACAATTTCTACTCTCATTCCCAGGAAATTCATCATAAAATTGTTGCTTTTGAAAAGTAATGGAGCTGTTACTTGGGTTTATTTGTTATTATTTATCAGTTCTTTGAAGCAGTCAAGCAAATCAAGCTATTCTAATGAAAGCCTACCATTCATTTTGGTTAAAAGAACCATCTTGAAAATCCAGCATTTTCCATCAGGGCTTCCATTAGGTAGCCACTCTTGAGGACACATTTGAAACCATTTGGTAACTAAACATTGCAGTTATTATTTATCAAATACCTGATGTTCTTATATTCTGTCTTTGGGACCTTAAAAGCTTGTCTTTAATGGCAGTGCATGACTTTCTTGGGGAAATGTGGACAAATGTCTATTTGTCCCATATGGGCATTGATGATAGACTAAAGAAACAACCCTATCCAATTTTGGCTCAATACACCACTGAGGTATTGAGGTATGTTATGGGCACTAGGTTAAGTAAAGACAATTGTATCATTGAAAAGCCTGCCCTTGTGTGAGGACTCATGAAAACTACATCCTCTGGATCTTGGCACAACTCACAGGCAGCTCAGCTGCTCAAAAAGTCTCCTTTCCATAGCAATTATTCACTGTGCTTATAAATTTGCAAATGCTGTGGGTCTCTGAGCTTTCTAAGTTTCATTTATTTTCTAAGACTTAGGAACCTCCTCCAGTGATAAATGTTTTAATTTGGAGAAAAGAGTTACATGGCATTTTACCCCTTGTCTCTAAGTCCTACATCCTTTCTGATACCACCTTCCCCTCCCTGAACTTTGAATGGGGTGATATAGACATTTGATTTTTTCCTTTACCTGTGCCTGAACATTCCCATGATGCCATGGTAACAAGTGCTTATTCTCAGGAACTTAACCATTTTATAAGTCTGTGCAGTATATTGCCTATTGAAAAAAAAAAGTGTTCTTTGACCATGACTGACAGCAGTATTAATTGATGGGTGTACTGGTTACTCTCTTTGCTACTATGAAACACACTAACACTCAAGCAATTTAAGGTGAGAAAAGGAGATTTATTTGGCTTACGGTTCCAGAAGGGAGATACAGTTCATTATGGCAAAAAAGGCATGGCTGACTAACAGAAGCTGGAGGTGGGCCTAAGTTATACCCACCACGGAGGCTGAGATAGCTAGCTGCAAAACTGCAAGAGGAGATTGACTAATTGAAACAGAATGAGTCTCACGAGCTGCAAGACCCACCCCCTGTGACATGCCTTCCTTCAACAAGGTGCCACCTCCTAAAGTTGTTATGACCTTCTCAAACATCAACTAAGGTTTCAAGCACATGAGCCTATAAGGGACAAGTCACATTCAAACCTTGACAATAGGCATGAATACAGATGCTTAAAAAGCAATCTGGCAGGCACATTTTATATCCATGCAACAAAACAAAAGCAGTGCCTGACCACTAGGATTCATGACTTTTGCAATAGTTTACAGCATCAAATATGAGTGGACTTTAATCCAACTGGAAATCAGTTGTTTGCACTTGTAACTTTTGTAACGCAATGTGCATATTTTGGCTGACTTGTTCATATAATAATACTGCAGTAAGCAGGGTTCAAATGTGAGCAATAGTGTTGAAGGTGATTCTCCCATAACAGCCTACATGGCATGGTGCCCTCTGGGACTTTGCAAACCAGTTGGTAGACTGGGAGATTTTAGTCAAGACCAGGCCCAAGTTCTCCACATCCTGTCACTAAAGTATGGAGCAGTAGGAACTTATTATCTAGTTCTGACATGCATCCAATAGTACCAACAATGGTTTTTGCAACCTCGTAATCCTTTTTAGTCAACAAACCATAGTGTAATAGTTCACCTCTGGCACTAGGATTTTCATCCAACTACCTTTAGTTTTTTGGGCATGTTCTTTCTTATTTGCATAAGGTGTCTTCACTTAAACTCCTTTAACTGATTTCTTTATTGTTCTTCCAGATGTTTTTCCAAATCTCCATGTCATACTGTTGGATGGAAATTTTTTTTTTACAGAAAGTGGAAGAGTCTCTGGAGGTTTATCACTGCCTGCTCCACACAAGTGCCACTTGATCTTGAATGACTAAAGGGATACTAAGAAAGAAATGATACTGGAGTATGATACATTATGAAAAATTCTATTATTTATCTCCATTATTTCTCCAAAGAGCTACATTGTGCACATCAGTGTAAATGGGAGATTCTGGATAGTGCTTGCCCTACCATAATCCACAGTAGTTTTTCATGAGCCATTCAGATTCCTTTTCTTTCGAATGCCATACTACATGCCCTTGGGGGATAAGTGCTCATTCCTATGTCACACGTAATTTTCTTCACTTGCCCTGTTTTATCATGTATGTCTTCTGTTTATTGCTCAGGCATTAAAGCCTTATAACACTCACTGGCACAAAACTTGGCTTTTCTTAGTCTGGCACTTCAGTTTAATGCCACATTCAGCTCTTAGTCACCCAGACAGACCTCTTTGACTGTTTCATTCTTTCCTAATCCCCTCTTGATTGCATTTGCACTTTATGAACCCAATTGACATGCTAGTCAAAGTCATTCAGATCTGCCAGAGCCTCTTCTATCTCATAAAGATCATGTGTCAGCAAAAGGTACTAAAACCAAACCAGTCTCAGAATCCCTGCTGAATCAAACCCTTTCTTAATTCTCCTTTGAACACCTTTCTCCCTTTGGACCTCAGCCAGGCCCTGCAGCATTGCTTAGCTTACAAGAGTCTCAAGGATAGGAAGATGCACAGCAGAGTCATGGCAGCAGCAACACCCGAAGAAGAGGTTATCGAATGGCTCATGAAAAGCTATTGTGGATTATGGTGGACCAAGCACTATCTAGTTTTACCCAGTCAAATGAATAGGTTATCAAACACCATCTTACTTATGTCCCTCAGTAATGTCTGTTTTCGAGATCTTGATGTACATGAGAAGATGAGTTGTTGCTAATAAAATATTATCATACAGTTCATATGAGTCAGTATGTCAGTGACTATTCTTTTTTGTTTCCACGGGTTACAAGGAAGAATAAGTAGTTATAGTACTTAGTTTCTCTGATTTCACAGCATGCAGGCTCTACTACTTAATTCCATGTCCCATAAATTTATCAACCTAATTGTGAGAGTCTCTTTCATTCCTTTGAAAACTCCTAATTTGAGAAATTCTGATGCATAAGCCTTCTAGGATTGTCACTTTACACATTATTAAGGACCCCGCTTGCTTTCTGAATCATGGATTTTCATTTTCTCTTTGTTAAAAATTGGGACTGAGAGATATCATCTATTATTTATACCTTGTTCTTTCCCTTGTAATTGTCCAATTCATCCCATGTGTTCCACATTTTGTGTCCTGGAATGTTTCTTCAGTACAGATCTAATTTGCGCTTCTTTTACATTCTGCTAACTGTATAAATCAGTCCATCAATGCTTTCTTCTCATCCTCCTTTTATTTCTCATTTCTTGATAACTAAGAGAATAATACAGTAGATGACTTCTGCACATCCTTTTTGTGAAATTCCTCTTATGTGGGCAAGTTCTTTCTGGGAAGACAGATGAACCTCAGTCACATGTCTTATTGCCTTCAACAACAGTCATACTCCTGGTCTCACAACCTGCTTACAGTTCTATCCCATACATGTTACTTTTTGTAAATACTATGCTTTCTAGTCCATTGGTTGCTTGTGGGTTGCTTGTTGCTATAAGGTAGATTCCATTTGTGAAGGAGGCATGTCACCACATACCACATAGATGAAAATGGCTGCTCTGGGAATCTCCCTAAGGACATTCCACTCAGATGACTTGGATATCCTATTACCCATCACAGGAAGCATACAACCATCCCCAGCACCAACATCCCATGCCATATGGGGAAAGGTGGTTATATTGGGATTGCCCCCTTGCATGGATCAGTCTCAGCTGCTGTGTCTCAGCACTCACTGATTTTGCCATATAAGCACTCTTCCTCAACAAATCTTTTGTCCTTTTAAGATCCTCTTTCAGATGACAGTAGAGTTGCATGACATTTTTTCGGGACATGTGTACAGATAGTTATTCATCCTAGACATAGCATTGACAATAGGCTAAAAAAAAAACCCCCAAAACAAAAAATGATTCCACGAAGTTTAGCTTAACAAACCACAGAGCTAATTAAAGTTACTTATAGGGACATAAGTGAGGAATTCCAGAAAAATTGCAAATCAAAGGCAGTTGCATCACTGAAAAAGCCTACTTGGCCTGGGTGATGCTTCATTAAAACTGTATCCAGGAGGCTCCCTGTACTCAGGCAGCTCAGAAAACAAGAGTGTCTCTTCTCTTCAGTAGCTATTCTGTAACCTTGGGGAGGAGCCTTGCAAATCTTGTCACTTTCTGAACCTTGTAAGCTTCATGAGCTTTTGACTCTTACAAGTTTTGTTTACTTCTTGATTCTTATGAGCCCTTCCTCTTCTCTCTGGGAAGGAATATTTCAATTTTGAGGAAACAGCTACAGAGCAAATGGAAATACTTAATATAGGGATTACATACTATATTTCTACAAGTAATACTTTAAATACAATGAAAGATATTCATCAAGATGAGATAGAAATGTGTTGTTTAGAAATTACAACAAAGGTTCTTATTGAATTACTTTAAAAATTAAAGAGAAGCCATAATTTCTGAAGCAATAGCAACAAAACAAAAAAACTGATAAAACAAAATTTATGAACCAAAAGATTTTAAAATATGAGCTATCATCTGTGAGGGACAGAGATTAATGGGAGATTAGCAATCCAGGATGGAATGAATTACAGGCAAGTTCACTAATAAAAGGAGGACAAAGACTCTGATTTGAGGAAATGGAACTGAAAATGTAGACACATAAAACAGTTGTACTTTGTAAGGCAGAACATGAGAGAACATTAGAGCAGAATGGTGGTTACCGGAGAGTGGGGAAAGTGTAGGTAGTGAATAAGGGGATTGGTTCAGTAGAGTCCAAGTTATCCTCAGAGAGGAGTAAGAACCATAGGTGTATTGTTACATAATAGGATGGTTATAAATAATAGTAATACATTATGCATTTCAAAAAGAGAGAAGAAAGAATATTGGATATTTTCAGTATAAGAATGCTAAATGTTTAAGGGTGTATGTCTAACTTGACTGAAATATGTATATCACATTTATAAAAGGGACCCCATGGGAATATATACATATATATTTCCCTATATCAGTTAAAATAGTTACTTAATTAAAAAAATTATACGATTTTCTCCAATTTCTTTATTCTATATAATTATTTGATATTATCATTGGCAACCTTTAAGGTTCCTTTCTAACATTCTTGTGGCTCCTATTTGTATTTTTTTTCTTAGAAATTTTCTCAGGATGTTTGGTTCTGCTTCTTGTTAAAACAGCAGTGCTGTGGTGACTGCTTATCTCTGTGGTTAGTGGTGTAGTTGCAACCTTGATGAGAGGAGTTGATCCCACCAAGATAACCATGTGGTATACTTCTTATTTTTTTTTTTTTTGAGGTGGTAGGAATCTAAGATTTAATCACTCTTGGCTTAGCATATGCCATTGTACACAACTTTCATTGACTCTCTATTGTATTTCGACATTTTTTTTTACAGAGGATGAGAAACACTAATACTTGTACAGATGATGGGAAAAACTAATACTTCTTATTAAATTTCTTACGTCCCATATAAAAATACTTGCTCAGTATCAGCAAGATAACTCAGCGACTCTGGTGCATGCTAGAAAAGTAGTCACTGGAGTTCAACCCCCAGTGAAGCCCACATGGTGAAAGAAACGATGTCCTCTGCTTCAATCAATGCACCATAACTTTCAAGTGCATTCCTTCTTTCTCCCTCTCTTTTTCTGTCAAATAATAAATAGCTTAACCAAAAAATGAAATATTTAAAAATAAACTACACTGCCAAGAGCTAAGTAGATAGGGAATTCTTAATATTAAAGAATGCTTTATAAATTTTACAGTAAGACCCTGTTGCTGAAGTTGTTACACACATCAATTACAGGACACGAAAAAAGTGTGAACTGATTCAGAAGTTTCCTCTTCCTTGCTGGTCAGTGTTCACAGTACCAGAAAGTACTAAGGAGAAGAGCATTCAACACTCAAACCCATTTATGAGAGATTCAAAGTACAGAAACAATCAACCAGGGAAGAGGCAACCACAAGCCCAATAGTGGCATGAATGTTATGGGAGTAACCAGCAGTTAACTGATTGGATCTAAGACACTGTGCAGCAGGAAACATAGTCCTGTAAACCAGAACAAAAAAAATTGCACAAAGAGAGTCCAGAATCCCTAGAGAAGAATAATGTACTTAGGTGCAGATGTAAGACCAGCTATTAGTCTGTAAAACATGAAAAAATAAAGAACTCTGTGTATATTTATAGGTACATTTTCATGATAAAGTAGCTCTTTTTTCTAATAAATGTGCAATTTCTAATAACATCAAGAAAATGATAAAGTGAATTAAAAATTATTTGCAAGAGTAGATCTTTTATGATTATAGCAACTTTCACTAATATGACGCATACCATGAATAACAGATATTTTCATCTTCTTTGTTGATATAAATAGAAATTATATAGTTTAATAAACTAAGCATTGTATTTCAGTGCTTGCACATAGAAATTGGAAAATTGTATATCAATAATTTAATAATTGTAGTAGCAAGAGAAATAAAAATATAAACAAAGAAATATGTGTGAACTTATTGATAATATTAATATATCCTAATCAATAAAGTCTTCTCATAATAAGATTTTGATAAATGACTATTTCCTAAATACTTACAAATTAATGTTATCATTATGCCTTTTTTTGAGTGTGTGTGTGGTGTGCCTGTGGTGGCCCAAATGTGACATCAGGAATCATCTTAGATAGTTCTATCTCCTTACTGGTTTGCTCTGTGGTTTCTCAGGCTCTGCTTTCTATGCCTAGAAGTAGAGGCCTCCTCTCATCCAATTCTTCTCATTATTTTTTTTTTTACGTGGAATCTAGGGATCTGAACTCAGGTTCTTTCTCTTGTGAGGCAAAGGCTTCAATCCTGAGTCATCACTATGACTTTCCAAACATTAAAGGTAAACTGTAAACAACTTAATTAAATCGAAATATTTTGTATTATAATTATATAACACACAAGAATCAGCATTGCTGTTTCAACACCAACACAAAACAAAACAAAACAAAACAAAAAAGTCATAAGGCAAACTCACTGAGAAATGTTGGAATTTTTAACTGAGATGACAATGCTTTATAGCAAACTTCTCATATGAGTCATATGAGTCATACAGCTATAACTTTATGTAAAAGTGGATGATCTACAGGCACTTAAAACTTCTCTGGGTCACATCTGTTCATGAAGTGAAGAAGAGCTGCAAGGCTTCGAGTCCAAGGCCAGTTGTCAGGTTCCCTGGAAGCAGGACAGGGCAGGGAAGGAACTTTCAAAGAAGGGAGCTTTCGCTTGCAGTGACTTGGATGACTCATTCATGCTACAAGGGATAATTTTCCTCCAGCCATTGAGAGTTTTGTTATTTTCCTTCAGGGAGAAGGAATAGATGGGTTTATTTTAAGACCTAGGCAAAGGGGTCATTAGTGGGAATACATCAAGCAACTAGTCAACATGAAACTGTAACAGGAATCATTCATATTCTTAAGATTTGACTTCAAAATATGACTATAATTACCCTTGAAATCTTAGAGGATTTTTTTTAATCTTTCCTCTTTCTCTCTCTCTTCTCTCTCTTCTCTCTCTCTCTCTCTCTCTCTCTCTCTCTCTCTCTCTCTCATACACACACTTTGAGGGCAAAGTAAACATTTAAAATAATAACAAGTTTTATTTATAAGTATGATTGTCTGGCAGTTCCTCTTTTCTTAAAGTAAATAGATCATTGGATGTAAAATCACCATTGAAATGCTTAGGGAACTTAGATCTGACTTTTATATTTGAGATGCCCTTACGGTTGCCCAGAAAAACAAGTGCTGCTACCCTTATACTCGTGCTGGAGTCCAGAGAAAGCACCAACATGTAGTCTTCACTGTGTGTTTCTGCCTTCCTGGCAAGATTCTTACCTCTGGGTGCCTGCACACAGAGAGGCAGGCTGTCTGGTGCCAAGATTGTATGTAAACTGCTTTGGATCATTTGGAGCCCAACTGGAAACTCAGAACATTCCTGGGTTTACAGCCCCCTGAATAGCTCTGACCTGTTGCTGAGAGTTAAGTACTATATCAAAAGAATGCCTCATCTTTACAGGGTCAGCTCTGCTCTCCTTTTCTATGACAACTGGCCCTCCTTTCCTAGGACCACTATGCACTTGGGCTTGCTCTCTGAAAAACGCATCCATCCATTTGAAGCTGGCCAGGACACGGCTTTATTGCCCATTGTGGAATGCATGCCAAATGAAAACCATCGTGATTTGAAATGGGCAATCTTACACACTTTTCATGTTACTCAGATGTTCAACACGCATATCCAATCATCCATATAAGATATTCTCCCCTAAGCTGTTAGCATATTATGGTTGGTGACTTTTCAACTCAGAGAATGATACTCATTTCTTTCTCTGTCCCATTCAGAACAACTTCTTCTTTATTGCATTTAGAATGGTGTAACTGAAAGGCAATAAGGAAAGGCAATATCATAGAGTGGTTCATATTACGCTGAATTTTATTGTAGTCTAACACTACGAGTGAACCTTGGAATCTCAGAGAGTAGCATAAAGGCAAAGCTTGATTTAATGGACTAAAGGAAAATATTCGGACACAATGATAAGTGGAGTGACTTCTGGAAACAATGACTTGGAAACACTTACTGAACAAGAGCTATTTCTGTTGTCCCAATTCACAGAATGATATTAAAACATCCAGCCATGAGCCAGAACTATGAAAGCATTCCCTATAGATAGTCTTCATTTTAAAAGATATAGTGTGATCTCTGGTGCCTCCAAATTCTACCTTCAAAAAATGCTTGCCTTCCATTCTCTTCTAGATCTTCTGCCAAACTGATCAAAGGTATTTGAATTTAAGTGTTAAGACAATAGTCACTTTAATTTGTTTATTTTCTAATTGTAAATAAAACCCATAAGACTTTATAAATATGAGATTTGTCTTTATTTTCAAAAAAACCCCAACAAATCCTTTCAAGTTATCCACATTTCCTTACTTTGAAATGTTTGGAATTGTGCATTTTTTTAGTTTGAATTATTTTAGAGAAATAAAATGTGCATGTGCTTTTCCACTATCATGAGTATTTTGGATTGAATGATAAAGAAGCCATCGACATGGTGATCCTTTCTCAGTTACTGCAGCTTAAATTAGAAACATATGTATTTAGTATTATTGACAACCTAGAATCAGGTCTTATTGAATTAGATCTTACTGGGATGTCAGGAAAAGAACTTCCTCTTTTATTAATACAAACACAAGCTAACTTTTTCTTCTTTCCCACACCCTCTGTCACTTCTGTGTCTTGGTTCTACATGTTTCCCCAACTAACCTTTTCTGTTGTTGTACCTGGCACATAGTAGGTGCAGAGTAAATATTTGTGTATGTGAATGAATGAAGTACCTTCAGAATATAGGGCTGCTTGGTTCACATGAGTCCACGGGCTGTAGCAGTACTCAGTGTATAAACTGGACGCGTTGTTGACAACTTTCTTCACTCTTTGTGTGCCTAAGCTAAGAATAAACAGCACTGAAAGGAAGGGACGGCTTCATTCACCGGGTGAGTTACACCATCATAAACTCACCAAAGCACTCCACACAGAGCCAGTGATCACAGAAGACAGGCAGCCAGGCCCTGTCATTAAATATAGAACCCTGTCTTCACTGTTTCTGTCCAAACAGACTTTATGTATTTTGGAAATTTCCACCATAATTCCTTTTGAGTTGCTCCTTTTCTCAAGGTACCAAGACAAGAACTTTACAAAAGTGGACTTGGTTAGGAAAATATTAAAAGGACAATTGAGTCTTTCCTCTTGTCCTGAGGAATGTGTGTGGTGTTAATGCTTCTTCATAATGTTAATAGCCTGAACATTTTTCTCTTGACCCATCCTTCATCTTGTTTCTGTTTGAGATATTTTGGATCTCTCTCTCTCTCTTTTATTTTTGGATTAAGGTAGAGTTTGTTAGAGGAAAGAAAGAATAAAACCCACAGACTCCAGATGTGAGTACCATGAGGGGCTAGGGTGTCCTGGAGAATTCATGGACTCCAGGCATGGAATCCATGAGGGCCATGAGCTAGAAAAGAACCCATGAACTCCAGTGTGGAATGCCATGAGGGGCAGGTGCCAAAGACTGCTGCCGCTGTCAAGGTCAGGTTTAGATATGCCTAGGAAAAATGGCTTTCCCTCATTTGTTAGCCAGTCTAGGAGGGTCTCTCTCTCTCTCTCTCTCTCTCTCTCTCTCTTTAAAGTCCATCTCTCCTAAGCAAATGTGATGATGAATAGACTGTGCTCAATTTGCGGTGACAATTGTTTATTTATTTATTTATTTTCATTTATTTTTTATTTTTTCCACTCATACAAAGTTGATAAGTAGCCCATTCCCCTTCCTCCCTCCTCCCCTCCCTGGACTCCCCTCCTCCTTTCCCTTTCCTTTCCTCCCTTCTTCCCCTTCTCCCAGTGGGGGGGGCATTCCTAGAGCATCCTTTACTGTGCATGTCAAACTTCCCTCTGGGTCCACCTCTCTGATGAGGTGTAAGGACTCAGTAGCATTGCCTAGAGATCTTTTTTGTGTTCCCCTTTAGTATAGGAACACTATTGTGGCTGTTAATCCCTTGCCTCTAAGGATCCTAGTGTCTGTGATCCATGCTAGACTTTGGGGGGGTCAATGATATGTTGGTCATTTCACAGGTCATGCAAAGTCCTATTATGATTACTTTGGCCCTAACTTGTATGGAGTATCTTGCATATCATTGCTCCTCCCCATCTTTAGGCTCTCACAATCTTACTGCCCCCTCTTCCGCAAATTTCCCTGAGCTTTAGGATGGAGAGAGATTAGGCTGACCTGGTTTCAGGTGGTTGATGTAGAGCTTCTGATGTTCTGAATTATGGTTTGTTGATTTTTTTTTCAGTTTTGCTGCTCCTGCATTGCGATGACAATTGTGAAAAGACGAGAAACTCTGAAATTTGCATGTATGAACTGAGCTTAACAGCTTACCTGATTCCTCCCTTCTTTGAACTAAATACAATTGATAACTTTCCATACTCTCATCTTCAGTTGAACACCAATCATGTAGAAACTCAGGAAAAATAGGCCAAGAAAGTGGATTGTCAGAAAGATTTCACAGGCAAAATTACTTGTGGATTGCCAAAAAATGTCTTACACTCAAGCACTTACCATGTTTGTTGGTGAATTATTGTATGTGCAAGTCGGAACATGAGTGCACACATGCATATGTAAGTATGCCATGTTCAGATGGTTTTTGTAACGAGGAACCGCACATACAGTGGTGGTCCCACTTTTCTCTCCAAGTGACATGGCTATTTATTGTGTAAAAACTTTGATGTTTACACAGTGACAGAATTGCTTAAAATGCTTTCGAGAACCTATCTGTCGTTAGGTGATGCACACACAGCTGCACTTTAATATTTAATGATATTAATGGAAATAAAATATGATTTGAAAATATAAATGATGTTCTGCCCACAGTTTGCTCATAGTTATAAAAGCATACTAAAATAGGAAGGTAAGGGAAAAGACAGAAACTTACTGAACTAATAATGGAAGAAATATATTGTGAGGTGCAAAGGAGCATCTAGATTGTAAGGATTCAGTAATGTGAACACCCTGTCTTTCTCTGAGTGACACCAGGTACCCCAGGAGTTGGCACAAAGATGATTTTGTCTCTTTCCTGGAATAGCTTGTTTTAAGTAAAACTGGTATAATTATACTAACAAGATAACAGGAATATGCTTTATTCCTTTTTACCTGATAGAACTCAGTTTACTCATGTTATAAAAAAAAGTGAAAACAGTCTTTAGTATGTGGAAGTGATTTGAGTTTTATAAAATAGTGTTCACCTAAGAGGTTACTTTCAGAAGTCTAAGATATGAATTAGTGTCAAAATTTATTTTTCTTTTTCTCTTTTTTGTATTGGTACATATGTTCAAGTATACATATATGTGTGTGGATGTGTGAATATATGTTCACAAGTATGTGAAGACCAAAGAGCATATTGGGTCCTTCCTCTTTGGCTTTCAGCCTTATTCTCTCTCATTGTTTAGAATGGTTGTCCAATAAGCTCTTGTGATCTTCCTCCTGTCATCCCTGCCCCAGGTTTGGAAGCATTTCAGGCATGTGTGCCTGTGCTTGGTGTTTAGTGCGTTTCAAGGTTTCAAACTCAGGTCCTCATGCTTGCTGCGAGCACTCTTACCTACTGAGTCACCTCTCTGGCCCTATACACTTTTCAAGGGAAAATTCATATGCCGGTTAACTTGACTGTTCGTGATAATCTGTTTTCCTTGACTGTTGGAAATAATCTAGAGGTGGTCATGCTTTTACACATTATAATAACTCATTATTTGTCTTAGCACTTTAATTTGGGTAATTTAATTTTGCTTTGGGAAGAAAAATACAGGGAATGTCAGTTCCATTCAAAATCATATTGACTATTGCAAGCGTAAACTGTTGACAAACTTAGATCTCTTTCTATCTCAGAGCAGATTGAGAGAAATAATGTGAAATGTTATAAGATACATCACTGGCAAAGTCTTTCCTGAGAACCAGGAACTGAAAGAGAAAGCAAACAACTGAAGGGCAGGCAGGACATGATCATGGAACCCAGTGGTCCATATTCACTTAGATGCTATGGCCACATTTAACTTTGCCTTCTAAAACTAGTCTTTAAGGAGTTAAAGACATACATGTTTAAGAAACCAATAAAACAAATTAGAATGTCTTATCAGTAATGTTCTTGGCAAACACATATTTAGAAATACATGTCTGGGCACATATTGTTAATAAAGTAGTTCTGTATTTAGATTGCAAGGCTGCTTTTAGCCATGTTCTTAAAAGGTGACCTTCTTCATTTCTCTGTGACCATTCTAGATTTAATCATAAGAGATTTCACCATGAGCCTCAAACATTCTTTGTGGTTTGTAAAATATTGACACACTTAACAGTACAAGAAGTAATAAATGGGATATCAGTTGAAATGTGCAAAGATGCATTTCTTCTGTTCTTCTTTCAATAACCTCACAGTCATTATGATACTAAGGATGTTTTAAAACACTGCCAGTGCAAAGTGTAGATATGATAAAAAGGGGTTTTGATCATTTATTGCAAGATTATCATTATAAAAATAACATTTTAAGATATATGATTCATTTTATTCTTTTTTTTTGTTCTTTTCTTTTTTTTAATTTCCACTCATACAAACTTAACAGGTACACCGGTCCCCTCCCTCCCTCCAACCTCCCACCGCCCTGTGCCCCCTCCCCTTTCCCCTCCCTTTCCATCCCCCAGTGCTTCCCCCTCCCATTCCTGGAGCATCCTTTAATGAGCATGCCAAACTCTCCTCTGGGTCCTCCTCTCCGATGAGGTGCAAGGACCTTTCCCAGAACCCTTTCCTGTGTTCTCCTTAAGCATAGGAACGCTACTGTGGCTGTCAGTCCCTTGCCTCCAAGGATCCTAGTGCCTTTAGCAAATGCTAGACTTTGTGGGGTCAATAGTGTGTTGGACATTGCGCAGGGCATGCAAAGTCCAATTATGATTGCTTCGGCCCTTACTTGTGTGCAGTATCTTGCATATCATTGCTCCTCCCATCCTTGTGCTCTTACAATCTTACCGCCCTCTCTTCCGCAAATTTCCCTGAGCTTCAGGATGGAAGAGATTAGAATGGCCTAGTAATTATACTCTATAGTGAATGTAGTTGTTTGTTTAAAGTGCAAATTGAACTAGAGTTGTTCTGAGGAGAGCCCCAGTGGCTCATCATACTGCAGAGGGTAGCAACCAGTTCTCCTCTCAAGGAGTCCATTTAGGAAATACCAAACCACCCCTGCAAACAAAGTAATCCCACCAGAAGCCTAGGCAGTCCTGGTGGAGAGGGGTGGGAGACAGCTGAGGGAGGGATGCTCACAGGCTCCCTACATTTCCTTCTCAGGACTGAGCAGAGGTTGTTGGCAGTCAAGGTGTTCTAAGGAACGATTTCATTTTCTACTTTCAGACTTAGAATCTGTTTAACATGAATGTGATCTGCAAAATAGCATTTGCTTTTGTTATAGAAAAATTGAGTGAATCTATAAGAGCTATCCCATAATCCTAAACCTGATGATCATTGCGAACTTAGTTCATCGACTTGTGTTCATTGACATCCGTGTGGGTTTTTCGACATTCTAAGCCACCGCCAGCCAGGCAGACTGTGGGGGAATGGTATCATGATACCTGTCTCTATCAAACTGTGGCTGACACTCCAAGGTATTCAATTTGTACTGAATACTCAATGGCAAAGTGTACACCATTTTATGGTTAAAAAAATGTACATTGGAAGGGCAACTGCAGACTAAGCTACCCTCCCAGTCTGACCCTGTACTTCTTAGTCTTTTTATTGCCTGAACTGGCACCAAAGAAACTCCTTGAAAATAACACATTCCTTGTCCATTCAGTGGTTAATGATGCTTAAAAAAAATCACAGTTTGTGAGTGTGACCTAAATTATGCCAGAAGCTATAAAACTATGGTTGCTTTAAATTCAAATATGACCCACATGCTTTGCACTACCACACTGACCCTACAGTAGTACCGTTGTCGAGTGTATTCACACACACACAAACACACATGCATACACACCACTTGACATTAAATAACTTGATAGAAGAAATTCTATTTTTCAGACTTCCATGTTAAAGAAAAGACCCATGAAAGAGATGTAAGTGCACTTTAAGCCAAACATTTGTTTGGCTTTGCAGCAGCAGGCTGTAGGAATGTAAACTTTTTTTTTTTTCAATGACTTCAGTTCCTAATTTGAAAGCTAAGATTTTTAGGAGTGAGCAAAAGACTATATTTGGCCAAAAAATTCTGCTGGCTTTACTGAGCCAATCTGCACATTCAAAACAATACTTCTTTATCAGAAAAAAAACAATAGTCTGTTTTATTCACAGCACATGTAGAAGTTGGAACATCGACTAAATTCCACTTTCTTCTCTCGCAGTGTGTCTGTAACCAGCTAATGAGCTGCAACACAGCCTGGCCTTCATTTTCAGCAAATTAAGTTCATCCCCACAGGAATTGTGGTCTGGCTGTGGCACCACTCCTAGGTATGGGTGGGATTTGTTTCTTCTACCAGTTGTAGGTTAGCCACATGGGTACGTGCTGTCGCACCACACAACAAAATTTTCTCTATAATAACCAGTCTAAGTAGCCCTTTACCCCGCAAAAGTAGATCCCATTTAATTTACTTTGTGTTTATAGTGCTCCCTCTCAAACCGCATCATTGGCACAGACTCATATTTATACAACTTTTTATTTTAAACTATTTATTTAGACTTGAGGCTTCAGTAGCACTCCCTGTCAGATTCATTGAGCTCTCTTAAATTCAGGACCCTGAAATGCAAGTTGGGAGAGTCACGTGGATTCTGGGGCTCTTTTCTCTGGTCTCCACCACATAAGCACGAGGAAGAGAAGGGAGCTTGTACCTGTGCTGAGGAGCTTTTAGGAAGAGCGGCTGCTGGAAATTTAATATTCAGGGTGATTAGTAGTATTAGGCTTTGCCTATTGTTCTCCGCATTCTCTGATAAAACTTTTTAAAGTCAGTTTTAAATAATTAAACTTTTTCATTTGTTACCGGCAGTATTGTTGGGAACCTTTCTTTACACACATTGAAATATACTCTTATTTGTTTAATCTAGTGGAAGTCTGCAGTCTTTGACTGCAGATAGTTATTTGCTACAGACAGATAGGAAAATATTTTTAATTTTGTACCTTCTCTGTGTCTTATTCCAGGTTACACTTTTCTTAATTTTTCCTCCACATTCTTTAACTTTTTAAATGAAAGAAAGGATAAAAAAATTTAAAATTAAATCAACTTTCAACCATGTAAAATATGTCATTTTTTCTCATGATGGATATCATATTATAGTAGCGACAGTGAGCATTCATCTCACTTTTCATGAGAACCTATACTACTGTGTTGTTCTACACTATTTCATTTTTCTGAAAGTGTTGGGTTAATTTTGGTTATGAGCCAAACCTCTCAGATCTCTTTTTAAAAATATTTTGACTTTTTTGAGAGAGAAAGAAAGAAAAGAAAGAGAAAAGGAGAGTAGTTACATGCATGAAAGTCAGAGGATTGATTCCAGAAGTCATTTTTTCCTTCTACCATATGGGCTCTGTGGATTGAACACAGGCAAACAATGTTGCACGCAGGTACCTTTGCCTTCTGAGTCATCTCATTAACCCTTCCTTCAGTATTTTCTTTTGGTGAACACCTACCACTCTACTTAGTTTATATGTCATCCATTCAATTTCCAAGGAACTCAACTTTCATGTGGAATTACTCTTTTCAAAAGCAAGAAAACCAAGAATGGCAGAGTAGGAGGGAGAACTGAAAAGGGAAAGGAGCAGAGAGGAAAAGGGAGAGAGGGAGAGGGAGAGAGAGGAAGAGAAAGAGGGAAAAGGAGAGAGAGAGAGAGGGAAAGAAGGAGAGGGAGAAAGGGGGAAAGCGAGAGGGAGGACAGGAAGGAGAGACCAATGCATGCTTTCATGTGCATGGGTGGAAATCAGAGGACAGCTTTCAGAATTCCATTCTCTACTGGGGCTTTAAGGTCTTTTGAACTAAGGTTTACGAGCAGGCATCTCCCCCATTGAGCTATCTCACTGGTCCAGGAATACTCTTTTTGTATAGGACAGTATGGAGTTTTGTCTCTAAACTGTATTATTTAGTGTGTGAGCATGCATGTGTGCCTGTGTGTATATCAGAGGGCACGTGTGTCCCTGTGGAGGGCCAAGGGTGACTTCTGGAATTATCCTGTATTACTTCTATCTCCTTTTTGTTTAACTCTGGGTTTTCCCAGGCTTGCCCACCAGGGTTGGAAGTTCAGGCCACAGCAGTTTGGATGGGAACTCAGGACCTTCTGCTTAGGAGACAGTTTCTTAACCCCTGAGCCATCTCTCCAGCCTAAAGGGATACTCTTTTGAGACATTAACTGGTGCTTTTGTCTTTTTAATATTCCCCATAGCTTCTGCATATTCCTCTGCAAGCCAGAGAAGGATGATACATGACAACAAAGAGTTTATTATTACTATTATTATCATTATTTTACTCAAAAGCCCTGATGTTATAAAGTAGATCTGAAATTGCAAGGGTTCGATTTCAGCCCTGAGCGGATGGAGTTCATCAGGCTACGGGCTGGGAAAGAAGTTAGTTTCCATGCTGAAAACTGACAGCTAGACAACGTCTAGGATGGAGAAGGGGCAGAGAAGAAGGTGAGAGCAGAAAAGGTGCAGCCGTGCTAGTGGGACCTGCAGAATCTAACTTCACGCCTGAGGAGGAACCCCAGAGGCTAGCACAGAAGGGGTGCAGGGGAGCAGGGTGATGAAGCCCAAGGCTTAAATTCCTCTCCCTCCAGTCTCTCTCAGGTCCCTGGCACTTTAAGTCCCTGGAAGTTAGAAATAACTCCAAGGAAAGGAGGTTAAAAGGAGGCTTTATTTCTGTCACTATGGCGGTGGGGACTCCAAATAATAAAGAAATTGTCTTAGGCGTGCAGTGGAATGCTGATTGATGGTTTCGGGTTTGCATGTGCCAGAGGTAGAAATTATGCTTCTGTCACTGTTAAGGCTCCAGTTTCAGGGTACGTAGTAGGGATGCAATAAACAGTTGTTAGCAGAATGAATCACTCTTGCAGCATGAGAGTTGCAGGCCAACTGATCTCTTTGATCTGGTTTCTCTGTTGGGTCACATTGGAAACGTCGTCCTCCATTTTTGTTGCCTGCCGCATGCCAGCTTGGCCTGTTTACTCCTGTGGTTTCCTGAATTCCCCAGCAGCGGGGCACGGCTTGAAATTATACTTCAGCATTTTCTGGAGTGTTTCTTCTGCCCACCCTATTTGCAGTGACACCGCTTCAGACCCCTGTAAGCCAGCTGCTGCAATAGCTTGCTGTCACTAAGCCTCGACGTGCGTTCACCCCAGAAGAGTTAAGTGGGACCACATCAATGCCAGGGAACTGGCTGCCTTCCAGAGCTGCGCTGTGGGCCATTCTGTCTTGCGCTTTGGTGAAGTCTATTTTCCCCATTGCCTTTCAGTGGGGAAGGAGGCCTGGGATGGGGAAGACTGCAAAATAGAAACAGAAAGCCCCAATGTGTGGGCGGAAAACTTCCCCTTTCCCTCTTGAGGAGAGGCAATTGTTCAGAGGATATTCCACTTACGCATTCCATCCTAATTTCTGCCCGAGTTTTCTTGTTCTGGCACCTGTAAACCAGATGGGCCACTGGTTTACACTCTGGCACACTGAGCAACGAAGGACAAGAGGGCTTGTTCTGTTTCCTCTTCCAGCCCCCACAGAGCCATCTGCTGTTTCTCTCCCCCATTGTTGAGACCCCAGGACCACTGTTTTGTAAGTCATGTTTATGTGATCCAAAGGGTCACACTTACTTTTTAGCCTTATACAGATTAAATATCAATATTATTTCAACGACTTTACACACAAGACTGAAATACGTAAGGGAGTGTTAACTGCTTTTCTCCTTACTTAGTTGATGCTACTGTATATCATTTCATCTAGTCTGGTTACAAGTAATAGAAAAAAATCTAGCCAAACTGACCTAGTAGGCATGAATATACTTAAGTAGTTCCTTTCTCTTACAAAAATGAAAATGATTGGTAGGTCCTGCATGCCAAGTTTCTTGTTCACATCCTGCAGATACATGGCAGCTAATAAGTGTCTTCTTTTCCCAGAAGTCCTAAACAACATGCCTAAATTTACCAGTCCAAGTGTCAAATAGATATCACCTGTAACTCTCCTATTGATAAGTTGGCATATCCTCCATCTATTTGGTTATCCTATGTAACAAGAAAAAAGGAGTGTGGCATATCAAAATGGACCAGCATGATGCTGTGATGAAAAATATATTTTTCACTGTGACAGTGAAACAGGCTTCAGATGCTTTTAATTAATCACTCTCAATTAAACAATGGATTGTAGTTGATTGGAGCCATGCAGGAAGATTGGAGGGACTATGTTCAAGCTCTGACATTTCTGTTTATTAGCTGTGTAATCCCAGGTTATTAGTTTAACCTCTCAGAAACCTAGTTTTCTTGCAAGATCAAGTAAAATATTTATAAAGTCATGATAACTCTCCAAATTCCAGGCAGTACTGCTGCTGTTTTAAATAAAGCAATTCATTATAGGAACTGGTTGCAGATCCATAAGAAAAAGCTAAAAGGTTTTATAGTATGCCATCAATCTTCACTAATTCAAAAATAAAAGTTTATCGAAAATTTGAAATGGGCAAAGTACTATGTTAGATGCTAGGAATATGATATATATAAATAATTATTATGATTAATTATAGATAAAGTTAGTATAACATGAGAGGTCGTGTCTTGTGCTTTATACCTAAAGATGCATTTGCTTTTCCTTCTTGAGTCACCACCTCATATCTGTTGGATTTTTTGACTCTCTCATTTCATATTTTCCCATTTGAATGATTATATATAATGGACTACAAATACATGCACTTCCTGAATAAAAAAATTTCAGTACTTTCTTAGAAGTACTCTTTTTTATATTCTGTGCTAAACATGTTTTAAGATTTGAGTTACTGACCACCAAAAATAGTACCTTGTTTTCCAGTTGTCTGACATAGAGCTAAAGGTTAGCATTTAATTGAAAAATAGACCTACTTTAGGTTCTTCTGCTATTTATACTTTCACTGTATTTGATTCACTTTTATTCTACTCCCAAATCATTCACAGTTTTTTAGATAAGTATTGTAAATATTTTGGTATTTCTTATGGAAGTTATCTAAAAGACAAAGATGTGAGGGGAGGGTTTTGGAGAGAAGAATGACAAGTTAAACTGTAACCAGTAAGTATAAAGAGGGAATCTATTGGAAGTCGATGGTCATTTGGAGGATTCTGATCAGTGACAATGAGAAAAGAAACACAATCATTACTGAAATTCATAGTTGTGAAAAAGATAGAGGAAGACATTTTAAAAGCACTTGCCAGGGCTGGAGAGATGGCTCAGGGGTTAAGACACTATCTCACAAACAGAAGTTCCTAAGTTCAGATCCCAAGTCCCACATTAAAATGCCAGGTGGAAACAGCAGTGGCTTGCACTTCAGACCTTGGAGGGCAGAGCCTGGGAAATTCCAAAGTGAAGCAAAAAGGAGGTAGAAGCAATCCAGTATGATTCCCAAAGTCACCCTTGTTCTTCCACAGGGGCACATAGTTATACACGCGCATGCACACACACACACATACAGAGAGAGAGAGAGAGAGAGAGAGAGAGAAGAGAGAGAGAGAGAGAGAGAGAGAGAGAGAGAGAATATATATATAAGAAAAGGGGATAGAAGCAGGAGGATCCTTGATGTTCTGTAGACTATAACCCAGAATATGTGGTGGTGAAAAAGGCAGAAGGTGAAGCTCAACCCCCAAAGATGTGACACGTTTGCCCTTACTCACATGTATGGACATACACACATACAACACACTACACTTTTATCATATACACAAAATTTTTTTTTCACTTATAGGGCAAAAAAGACTTGAAAACTTAATGCTCACTTTTGGAATTATGGTGATGAAATTTAGGATTTTGAATTCTGGCTGATAATATTGAAAATGGATAAAGAGGGTGGGAGGGATAGAGAGGAAAGAGCCAGATAAGGTGTGTGTTAATCAGTTTTCAAGAGTTGTGGCAAAAATATTTGAGACAGACAGCTTAAAGGAGATTTAGTTTTGATTCATTTTGCTGAAATTTTGGTTCAGGGTTTCTTGGCTTTCTGGGCCCAGGGAGAGGCATGGCATCATGGTAAGAGGGAAATTTTAAACAAAGATTCTCACCTTGTGACAGCTGGGAAAGGGGTTCCAATATACCCCTTCAAGAGCATACCCCTATGACCTACTTCTTCCAGTCTAACTAGGTTCTACCTTCCAAAAGTTCTACCACTTCCCGAAAATGCTATCAGCTGGCAGTTGAGCTGCCTTGAAGGACATACAGATGGAAAAAACAATGGCACACTAGTCAGTGTGAGAAATATCCTTGAGTCTACATAAAGCATCCAAATTATTTCTGCTAAATGATGATGGGAGGTAGTGGTACTATTCTTTGTAGACAAGTAAACTAAGAAAGAACAAAGACAAGGTAATAGGGGATGGAGACGAATATGGGTAAAGTCCAATAGTATACAAATATAAAAGGTCATTGTGAAAGTCATCATCATTGTGACAATTTAAAAAGTTAAAAATGTAAAATAATATTATAATTCTGGCTTATACATAGAAAGTAAAAAATGAAGCCAAAGTAGGTACTTAATTATAGTCATCACAAATATATTGTTGAAGTCACAAAATACTCTTCACCAAATACTGTATTGTGATCCTGAATGTAAGAATTATTTGGAGGTATAATTACTTTTATTGCAGAAGTTTTCTTCATTGATTGGTTATATAACATTGATTTCCTACACACAGCAACTTGATGTCTGTGGAACATAGCTCCATTATTTTATTTATAGCTATTCTGGTTCTCTTATAAATTTAGAGGCCTATTCATTTTAAAATCCAAATAAATCAAATAATTAAAACCATCTTTTTAGTTAATGCTGTTGTTCTGGGAAAATGTGCTTGATCTCCCAAGATTTTTCAACCTTCCGTCCCCTTCTGGGTGCTCCTTCAAGTTGGGGTCTAGTGAATTCATGGTCTTAAGAGTGGAATGGAAGAGTTGGCATTTCTGGGTGTGGAGTCTTGCAGATTCTCTGGATTTCATTATTATGTACCTTGACTATTGGTTTTGTTGGTACTACAGCTGATATGGACACCTATTATCTTGGTCTGTTCTGTATGCCAGCTTCTTGGCTTTGCTTGGAGCTACAAAAGTTCAATCTCTGCTTTATTTTTATGCCTCTGCCTAGAGACATTTTGTGTGCCAAGTTTCAGCACAGTTGCTTGGTCAGCTTTCCTTGGGCATAGGAGTTGGATGCGATGAGAATTTCTAGTTTCTCTCAGAGACCTATTGAAACCAAGAGTAATCTTGGAAGGTCTTTGCTCAAAGACAACAGATGTATTCTCATGAACTTGATGTGGGGAATCATTCTAATCATTACACTCTAGAGTCAGACATGGAATTTAACAATGAACTTCCTAAACCCCACTACTCAGAGTGAAACTGTAGAGAGAAACTGAGAGGCAGGCTTGTAACTGCCCAACTCAACTCTTCTCTGTGTTTGTATTAAGCCCTTCTACCATCAAAGAATACCTTCATGACCCAGAGAGCTCATAGGTAGAAGGAAGCCTACTTTCGAAATGAAAATTGTATTATTGAGTTCTCCAGGATTAATTCAAGCAACTTAAGTAGGTTTTGAAAACATTTAGCAAACCTGTTTTCTTTCTAGGAAATCTTGCTTTCAAGCAAAATACTTACCTTTACTTCATCTAGAGCAGTGTGATTCCTGGATTGGCCTTGGCAAAAACAAATACAATTTGGAGAACGCCACAATATACATTGGTTTAGTATCTGCAAAATACACTATCTGTGCAGATAAAAGTTTGGAAATCTGTGTGGCTGAATGTGCAGTTTGGATGCTTTAGCTTCTGGTAAAATTAACATGAGAATCACTTCTAATATATTTTGTCTGGCAAGTAGAAGAGGTGGAAAGCTAGTTTCATTGCAAACTAAAAGTGGATAAAGTGGTAGTTTATATTTAGTATACAGTCTGATAAAAAGAGAGAAATAATTACAGTCATAGTGACAAAAATCAGCCAAACATGTCTTTTTATCAATAAATAACGAATTAACAAAAAGGTGACTTTTTCAGTGCAATGTTCCTGAGTAGTTTAAACTCATATCTTAAGAAATTGTTTCTTAAATGTTCTGCCAGAAGAAGAAAAGATTTAGAAAATTTTTTATGAATGCTGCAGTGTTCATGTTTTAAGTGATAGTCAAATGAACTCTCTTCTTTCATATACTTTTATCCTTATAAAAGTTCAGTATTTGTAGCAAGTCTTGTCAAAATAAAACATACCTAGAAAGTCATTCTTAACAAAGCTTTTACATTTGCTTATACACTCAGTATTCATAGTGCAAATGGGTAATTAGAAGCATTCAATTAGGTATTTGCTTAAAAATAATGAAGTACTTTTTATAACAGTGTATTATATGACTCAGTTTTGATATTCTTTTCTAATTTTGAGCCAAATTTTTTCCCATATTCAAAATTTGTCATAAGAAGAAACACATATAATGACCATATTTCTTAAAATAGTCTCTGGAATTATGGGCACATTCATTCGTGTTAATTTTGCATTTTAATTTAAAGGACAGCAGTATGGATTGCATTCTGAATAACTTCACTTCAGGACAGTTTTGTAAAAACAGATAAATTAAAGCCAATTATAATATGAACTCTTCTCTTTTCTCTGTCTCGCATACAGACCACAATAAGTGGAAACCCCTTTTCTTTATCACTTGTAAAATCTTAATGTATAAAAGTTTTGAACTCACAAAGACACTTGTGCAAATGTAAAATACATGAAATATATAGAAAACATGTAGAAAACCAGCAGTACTGTTTACTTTCCCTCTTTGGTACTCATACATTTAAATTAAAGGTATAGATTTTGATGTTTTAGTTGTAGTTCTCAAAAGATGTCAATTTCTCTTTTTTTTCCCTTATGAACCTAGAAATACCTATGTAAAGTCATATGTAAGGGTTATTCAAGAATTTTTCTGTTGCTTTTAGTAGTTTAATCATAAAAATAAAACTAATTTTAAACCAAAAAGTAATTGGGGAGTCTGGTACATTTTCAAAACTGAGCAGAGAATTTTTAAAATTGTAGTTAAATGCAACACTTACAGTCGTTTTGGTTTCAGAAACATAATTTGTCATGATTTCTGTAAATTTTCATTGCCTTGATTTTTAGAAAGGGGAGCATGGTTGAGTCTTGTAGGTCATAGTAATCATTGTTTTCAGTGTAAATAGAGCTTCTGCTTGAAATTTCCAGTCACTACGACAGCATGGTAACGATGTCCTCTGATTCTCCTGGCTTCTATGAGGTAATTTTACATCTAAAAATACAATTGCATATCACTCCCAATTTTTCTTAAAATTACATAAAAATATAATTTCAAATAGTTATGCCTTTAGTTTGTAAAGTTTCTGTCTAGAGTCAAGACTAAAATCAAGATGTGACAAAGAAGAAAGTCTCTTTTTTTTTCAAAAGTGTCATCCTTTGGGGCTCAATGGAAATTAGTTAACATGATTTTTAATTTGTCTCAAGGTCTGTGGAAAGATACTGGCCTTCTAGAATATGCATGGCTGAATATTATACAGAAATAAATATCTCCCCCTTGGAATTCAAAGTGTATCTAGTAGTACTATTTTTATGCCTCTTACTAGGAAATGAAATACCTCTAAATTTAGTGCTTTGGAATTTTATTTCCACTAAAAATTTCTTCAGATATGTGAGCACCATAGTAACAGCTTTGCAAGCCGGGTCTTCATTACAGTTTCCCGATAAGAGCTTCACTCGAGGCAGTTCCTCTGGGATGACTGAAACTAAAAATCAATTCTGATCACATTAGAACAAATGTGTAGATCAAAAACCAGAGAAGTATGCATGCTATGGATAAATAGACCTTCTCTTTAATGTTTTGTTTTAGAAGAAATTTAAAACTTAATTCTTCAAATTTTAAATGCTATTTTGAATGCTAGTAGGATTTCTCCATTTAAAGAATAAATTTTTTTACAAGCGATATAAAAAATGCAGTTAGATTTATTGATAGTCTTGGTAAGGATCTTTTGTGTCCTTTATAAAGATAATACTTTTCACATTATACGGGTAAGCAGTATGGGTGTGAAAAGAGAAATGTAGCAAGTCTATTTTTAATAGGAAGGCAATAATCAATTCATTATTTTCAAGAAAATCATTGCATTTTGAAAAAAAAGCATAGTACACTAGACTGAGCTCTGATCATCTTAGAAAGAAGCCTGTCAAAATAAATCAGGTTGATAACTGATTAGCAGAACGTGTAGTCTGTCATTTTTAAATATGTGCCCAATTTCTTCACATAAATCTTACCTTTAAAAATCTTCAAGGGGAAAATTTATTTTGGGCACATAGGCCATGAATATCAGTTGACATTTATACAGTACACAGAATTTATACTGTGGGTTAGGATGTTGGCCATAATTCTAGGCTGATAGTTTGTAAAGGGAAGATTCCATTTTGTTCTGTTTATAAAATGTTACTCTGCAGTTCCCTACTCCAAGACTAACAAAATCTATCCAAGTAGAGTCAAGCTCTACAGTTTAACTTATTGCATTCATTAAACTAGGCTTAGATTGTCCTAATTGCATGTTATCAACAATTAAGAAATGGATCACATGCCACAGACTGGCTAAAACATTCTGTGTGCTTGGCTGGTTGCCAGTGGAGGCGTCAAGTTCTCTTCTACCTTGTCATCAGTTGCATCTCTGCTTTTGCAGAACAAGTAACAGCTGTGCTAGACGAAATAATCTAAATTTTCACATGTAAAACTTTTCCTTTAGGAAATAGTTCACACTGAATTGCATTTCTTGTGTGAACAGTGCTACACCTGAGTGAGCTTGTGTTGAAAAAGTATTTTATGCAAATATAATTTTTGACTGGGTATCATCTTTCGTTGCTTGCTTTCAAATGCATTTGTCCTATCAAAATAATGGTCTTACTTTTCATGCTGAAATTATTACCAAATGGATTCTGTGGGCAGCAAAGTACCCTGTGCTCATTCTGCAATGATTTTCCTATACCTCAAATTACATAATTTTATAGGTGCTCTGTTTCAAAGGAAAACAATCTTTATTGATCCAAGCAGTCAGAATTAATCGTGAATCTCTGATCTCAAAACTCCTGGCAAAATCCTTTTATTCAGAACACCCATTTGCCAGACGTTCAACACTTCACAAATCCTTGTGGGATGATGGGTTTTTCAAACACTCTGATTGTTCAATCTATTGCGGCTTCTGAAAGCAGAGATTCAGTAAGGCTTTTTCCTGAGCATAGAAAGGCACAGTCAAATTTATGAAAAGCTAAATTTGACCAAGCTTTTGCTTCAGATTGTCATCTTTACTCCTGATAAGCAAAAATGGATTTTAGAAATTTCTCTCCTTTTCTCATATTTGACCAAGGGTCCCAGGGATTGCAGGTGTTATATTGCAGCAGGATCAGGTGGTGTTGCCTCCGTACTACAAAAGGAGACAGATTCAAGTGGTCAAAAGCCATGCGTTCATCAGAGAGATCGTGGGTAGGACAATCATGATAAGCTAGTTCTTACAGGAAGAAGTGACCTTGAAGTTCTCCACAGAGTTTACATAAATGTTATTTCAGTGACCAATGGACTGTATCTTAAGTGCTTTACTGCCTTGCATAAGATTCAAGATGGAGGCTTTTTCCAACTCCTTAATTAGAGTATACCAAAAAGAGATAAGAGAGCCAGACAAAGTCTTTTAATTTGCATGTAACTCATCCTGAGTTGATTTGTATTGGCTTCTGCTGAGATAATTTCTTATGAGCCATTAGCTTTTTCAAATTTGGCTTCACATTAGGATGTTCTTTCTGTCCTTTTTAATCCATAGAAAAATGCCAAGAAATTTCCTTTCTAAAACTAACTTTCTGAAATAATGATGTTCTTTGTTTTCATAAAAGGTGGTATGAATGTGTGTGTGTGTGTGTGTGTGTGTGTGTGTGTGTTTAGTGTGTTTATTAAAAGATAATCTTTCTGGGATTCTGGTCAGTACTTTAGTACTATTCAGGAAGAATCTACTCTGTTTCATTAAGTAACATACGGGAAACCTCTGCTGAAGAACCAGTTGAATGGTTTTCACTGTATTCCTCCTTCTTCTCCTCCTCCCCCATCTTCTTCCTTTCCCTTCCTATCATACACCTCTCTGATTATAATGCATACCAGGTTACTAGAAAATGCTCAAATCTAAATACTCAATTCCTTTGGCCATTACATAATTTTGGAGGGATAATGCATTTTAATTGGTTTGCCGGCTTTCATGATTACTCATCCTAACACTTGGAACAATGTCAGCCCCTAGTAGTTGCTTGGTGACTAAGGACTATTATTTGGCTTTCTTTCTTTTCATGTAACCTTAATTGGCAAAGATTCACTCTTCTTAACTTTTAGGGAAGCTTCCTCAGAGATATTCAACAGTTGTGTTTTTTTTGGTTATTATTTTTCCTTTCCTAGTTTTTTCTAATCCTGTTTTTAAAATTATTATCAGAATATATTTCTGATAATATATTTCTTTAGATCTGCTACTATTTTTCTTATAGTTTTTCTTTTTTCATAATGAATTTTTTAAGTTAGCGTTTGCTTTGATTTTTTTCCCTATTCTTTTATAGTACCATTTAGATTTAGGCTAAATTGCTGGGACAGTTGCTTTCTCTGATTTCTAGATTTCACTGACCACATCTCTGACTGGCAGGGTGTGGTGCATTAAGGTCTTCCAAAGACTTGCTTTCAGTGGAAATAGTAGAATAACATTATAAAGTTATAATTTGTGATCAAATATAAGAGAATTCTAGTAATTTCAGATGTTTAAAGTTACGTTTTACTATATTACTGAGGTGCATCCTAAATCTTAAAATTGACCTGCTCTGTATTTAAATTTCATGTGAATATATGACTCCAGATACATCAAAAGAATGCCTGGGTAGACATCTGGAACACCTCCTTCTTCCAAATGCATTAGATTGAATTTATATTTTCTTAATCACATTTACAGCTCTGAAAGTATTTAAATTAACCCCTTTTCTTTCATAATTCCTCCTTATCTTAAAGCAATGCAAAGAAAATGTTTATGACATGTAGGAAAAGCTATTTTATATTTCCTTCAAAATATCTAGAACTATGGGGGTGGAGAGATGACTCAGGGAGTTAAAATTCTGCCTTGCAATCAGAAGGTCCTGAATTCAGATCCCAGATCTCATATAAAAATGCCAGAAGGAAATGATGTCAGCCTTCACTTCCCATCCTGGAAGGTGGAGCCTGGGAAACTGCAGAACCAAGCAAAGACAGGTAAAGCAATCCAGGGTGATACTGAAATCACCCCCGGGGCCTTCCTTCACAGGCACACATAGTGTCCTCTGATACACACAGGCACACACACACACACACACACACACACACACACACAAACAAACAAATAAATGAAAATACCTAAAAACTAAAAAAGAGTTAATTAGTACTAAGAACTTTTCTATGTTTGACTCAAACCCATGGTTGAGTCCATTTTGCCAATTGTATTCTTCATTTCATTAGTAATCTCACCTTCAGCTGCTATGCAGTAAAGATGTTTGCAGGTACTCTCTGGTGCCTCCATAGGGGCATGCTTGAATGCTTCTGTGAAAGGCACAGGACACAGGTAGACCCTTTTACACTCTGTCTTTAGCTGGACAAATCCGTGTAATCCTCTTAGATACTGGAAGGAAATATCCTGAGCGCTTCTGAGATCTCGGAAGGCCTAACAAAGTTCATTCCATTTGTCATTGAAATTTGACAGTGATGTAGAACAAAACCTTTCCGCAGTGGGGGCTGGCTGCGCTGAATTCCTTCTGCAACAAGGAAATTAGGTCAGAAGAAATTTAGGTCAACACCTTACAGAGATGTCCTCATGCCTGAGAGAAACCAAAAGAATGTAAAATGTTACATACAGAGAGGTTATTTTTTACTTAATTTGGAAAGTGACACCTTCCAGAGCATAGCATGTTATAAATTCAGCAATGATTCAGCAAAACAAAACAAAACAAAACAAAAAACTACCTCTTGCACTACTAGCATTTCTCCTGATAAATCTAAGAGTTATGCTGAGGTGCTTCTCACTGAGCCTGACTGACCCAGTTTAATCATGCAATTCAAGAAGTATTTATCAAGCCTTCATTCTGTGCAATGAGCCTATTAGGTAATGGAAATGCTATGAAGATTAGCAAACATCCTCATTCTACCTCCTCTGCTTGATGATTAATCAACTTTTAGAATCTCCAAAAGAGACGAAGGCTTCGTGTGGGAAATGAAAGCACAGTCCACTCCAGTAGTCATTGATTCCATCATCGCACAGTTAATGAATGCCTCAAAGAAGTGGTACACAGAAGGAAAACCAACATGACTCTGGATGGAGAGGACAAAAATCTAGTCAATTTGGGGTGAACAAAAAGAAATATTTTCTAGGAAAGGGTCAGTCTAGCTGAACTTAAAATGAATGTACTTTCCAGCAGATAAGCATCTGAGAGGTCCCTGCATGGAAGTGGTGGTTAAAAAGGGTTAAATTTGTACTTGGTGGAGGGGAAGCAAGAAGTATCTTTGCCTGAGAACATTGGGGGAGAGAACAGTATGTGCAATGGCAAAAGGGCAGAAAAATTGTGTTTTATTTAGAGAACAACACACAATCCGTTTTGACTATATTAAATGTAGAAGAACAGCTGAAGTGTGGATACTCTTTGATTTATGGAATTGCACGCATTGCACCTATAGTAAGTTGACATTATTGCATATTGAAAATGCATTTAAATAGCACCACAATGAAAATTCTATCTAGCTCAGAGTATAGACTGTTCATGTTCATGATCATATGGCTGTGTGGGGCTGCAATTCTGTCACTGCCGCCAAGCATTTGCAGAGATTACCATATTGCAAATATCTAACCTGGGGAAAGATCAAAATTCAACGTATGCTTTCACACCAATGAAAATTGGAAAACTAAATTGAATCATCAAAAGTTGGGGACAATATGTACTTAAAAATTAATTGGAATTGTTTTAGGCATACTATAAATACTCAAATGAAGAAGACCATAAGTAAGACTTGTGGAAAGGATCTGATTACTTGGATAGTCCTTCTGACCAGCTAGGAAAGATGAATGAAGGCTGGTATTGTTAATGCATAATCCCTATCTGATCTTCTAGAATGTTTCTAGATATAAAATGACTTGATTGATTGGGCTGGAGAGATGGCTCAAGGATTATACCTTTGTATGGAACCAAAAGGACCAGAATTCAGATCCCAGGTCCCATGTAAAAATGCCAGGCAGAAATGGTGGTGGCCAAGGTATAGCTTGGAAAACTCCAGCACAAAACAATAAGGAGGTAGAATAATTCAGAATGATTTCTGAAGTTACCCTTGGACCTCCACAGTCACACACTGTGCCCTCTTCCACACATACCCACACCCCTCCACAAATACATGTACTTACACACCTATATATGTGTGTGTGTATGTATGTGTGTGTATTTAAAAGTGACTTAATTGACATAAGTTTATGATACATTTTCTAAAAGAAACAAATGGAATTTTACTAAATGTACTTTTTGAAGCAGCCTAACTAATTTGGTGTTTGGTCATTGTAGAAAAAAATTGAATGGGAAATAGAAAAAAATGATCATGTATTTTTATTTTCATTGGTTATGTGACTACCTTCTCACTACATATATCAGTTAGCAAAGTCTGCTTTCAGCAGTGGAAATTTCATTATCACATCTAATTCTGGTTTGGTAGCACATTAAACTTTCAAACAGTTAATGACTCTGGTTTTCTTTCTATTCAGCTTTACCTTTCATAAAAGCTCCAGCAAGAGGAAAGAAATGACAGTAAGACTGAATTATGAACTTTAAAAAGTTGAGAACAAGTAACTACTTGTACTGTGAAAGCTGTTCTCTCTGCTCTTGATTAACTGTCTGCAATAGGTCAGTGGTGAGGCTGTGTGCCATGGTGATGATTGTTGTAACAGACAGGCAAAGTAAATCACTAGGGTGGTTGGGGGACCCAAAGCAAGGAATTTCTGTTAGGTTTCTATTTAATGCATAGGTTACCCAAATTCTGCTTTCATAAAATGGCTCATTTCCTAGACTTAGTTCCAGTATATTCTGTATATCATAATTTTAACAAAAAACAAAACAGTGTTTATAGTGAGGGGCAGTTGGTTTCCTAACTGCTCACATCGAAATTCTTTGGAAATTTTAATAAATGGGGACTTTCAAAATGAGGTTTGATTTCAGAAAAAAAAATGTGTGTGTGTGCTTGTCTTTGTATTTAACAAGTATTCATATATACAATTTCATATATAATATGTTCAGAATTTATATATTCATGGAAATATTATCAAGAACCTAACATTAATTTATCTCCTGCTATATTTGTTCAGTGAGGTAGGTGGTTATACTTCATACAATTTTGAAATGTTGAAACTCAAAAGAGTCAAGTAATTCATAGATTAGGAATGTCTGGAGTAGGGGCTGGAGAGGTGGCTCAGGGGTTAAGCCTCTGCCTTGCAGGCGGAAGGTCCTGAGTTCGGATCCCAGATCTCACGTATAGACGCCAGGCAGAAGCGGGGGCAGCCTGCGCTTCTGGCCCTGGTAGGGCGGAGCCTGTGAATCCCGGGGCAGAAGGAGGTGGAGGCGTCCATGGTGGTTCGCGAATTCGTCCGTGGTTTTACACATACACAGACACACACACACACAGACACACACTCTTGCGCGCATATACACACGCACATGCACACAGTTGAATTAATAATAATAAAAAAAATTAAAAAAAAAGGAATGTCTAGAGTAGAACAATAAATAGCTGGGAAGCAATGCAGTCCAAAAGAGGTTTTACTGTACTCTAAGTCTAGAACTGAGACTCATTTCTGTTTTTTTCCCCTTTACCCTTGCCTCATTCTTTTCCTTCTACCTATCTATTATAAAGTGCACATGGTTCAAAAAGTAGATACAACACAGTAAGCAAAAATGATTTAAGCACATTTGAGAAGATAATACAAAGCTCAAAATGAAGATCAAGGTAAGAGAAAACAGGAGGCTAGATATGAATTTAAGGGCAAAAGTTACTGTTTCTTAGCAACCATGCTAAAGAAAGATGGAATCATTTTCTTCACAAACCTGTGATCCCAATATTGCCCCTCATCAGCACTAAAGGTTTGTGCAGTGTCATGGCCTTTTGTTAGAATATTTGGTGGGTTCCGATAGTCTTGATTAATTTTTGGCTTTGTCATCGTCTGCTCATAAACAGGTTTGTATAGGTAGATTGGTGCAGATTGTGACCTGGCCCCATCTTCCTCAGAGTAACAAGGCAGACACCCCTTAATTCTTAGAGTGTGGTTGGGTCTTCTGTCCATCATAGTCCCTATCTGGTGACCCAGCAGAAGTGGTAGAGAATGGGGTTTCCCTTCCCATGCGCTAGAGTACCTGTCTTGTCTTTATATCTCTGTCTCTGTGTTACTCCCAACTCCAAGAGGCAAGAGGTTCTTGGGTAGGGAGGGGGTTCTTCATTGCAAGTCTTAAACCCACCCATTTATCTCAGTGTTTCTTGGACTCCCCAAAAGCTTCATGCTGTCAGCACCAACAACAACAAAACCAACTCAGCTCAGCATGAACAAAATATTGAGGAACAGGACTACACCTCAAGTGGGGACTTCAATAAATGAATGAGGGCGCTGAGTTAACCAACAAAGCTTATGATTCAGTGATGTCATGGGCACATATATGAATGCGTGAGCTCCTGTCTGTGGGTTTGCAAGTTTGTTCTAACCTTGTTCTGCCTCTTACAACAACAAAAACAACAACAAAAAAACAAAACCTTTGTGCCTGCAAAGGACAATATTTATAACTGTGTATTGTTTTCACTCAAAACTTTGCCATTCTGGGAATGGAATCTATGCTATCAGCACACTTGTAATCATCAGAGTGACATGCCATGTCTTGATTGGCTAAGAAGACTCAGTGATGAGACTTTTAAGGAAGGATTTTCAGACAAAAACAGGCTATAGAGAACAGAAAACTTGAGTGTGAGCCCTTTATAGTACTCAAGCTTGCTCTTGGCTTGTATAGAATAATGACAGTTCATTTTCCAGTTGTATGCAACAATATTCTTGTAGAACTTAAGACTGTTTTTTCTCCTGTCTGCCTTGATATATAGACTCTACAGGGAATCATAATTATAGGAAAGTGCTTTTCTTTTTTATTAAATCTAATTTAATATAAACTCGCTATTTAGAAAACCATACCAAAATGAATTTGGCTTACTCAACTTGCTTTTAAAGAAATACTGTCAGATCAATGAAAGAGGAAGGGGTATCAAAATATTCTTACATCCATTCTGAATCCAGCACTCTCCTGTAAATTAGAGAATCAGGCTCCATAAAAACCACTAGGCAAACTAGGTCAAAGATAACAAGGTAGCAATTAAAATGACTATATCAATTTCCTTAAATTATTTCCTAATATTTCACACTGTAGGATCTTTTATATAGAACCCCCCATTTTATACTTTATCATACAGAGAAAACTATTTTTTAAACATAAAAACTATTTATAGAATCATTTAAAGGATGATGAATTAAAAAAAGCATTTGATACAAAAAAGAGGTGGAGAAAAATACCAGAGAGACTTCATTTGAAAATATCTCCAAAGAAAATGACTAAATAGTAGTTTATGTGGTAAAACAAACTTTAATATGTCACCAAAATAACATGGTTGGGACAGCTCAGTCTTTCTTACTTCTGCCCTAAGTAACTAATCTAATGTATCCTATAGTGTTTGATTTCCTTTGTTCTTTATGTCTCTTTTTCCATTGTTTATGTATTCCTTTCTTAAGCCTAGATTAACCTATTAATTTTGAAACCTATGCTAGGAAACCATGTCTAAGCAATTGGAGATTTGTTCATGTTTTTATGATTTCTCCTTAAAATTGAACTCTTCTGTCCTTCTAAAACAGAAGCATGTGCTTTGGATTGTACCACTGAACCTGAAAAAGCATTTGTTATTTTTTAGTATTCATAAACATTTTTATGGCTTTGAAATTTATTCCCATGAGATTACAGGATATATTTGGCCAGGCTAATCATGTGTTTGGTCTATATGAGATTTCAAGATACATAAGTGCTGAGTATAATTTCACAAATTCAACATGTGTCCCCATTACACTAGTGTTCACTGGTACATATTTTCTTTTTTTCTAAATATTGTTTTATTTTCATTCATTAGAGTGTATGTATATACTCATGATACATAAATATGTACATGTCTTATAATACTTTACTGTATGTCAAGACTAAACATCATAGACTCAGTTCTCTCCTTCTACTTTTACATGGGTTTTAGGGATTGAGTTCAGTTCCTCATGGTCACTCAGCAAGTGCTTTTTCCCACTGAGCTATGGAATCACCTTGGTGAATATTTTCCACAAGGTGTTAGGAAAAGGTATATGGCCAGATCCCATGCTGTACAGTGAAAGATTCAGGTTTAGTCCTTGCCCTTGCATGGGTCAGAAAAGAAGACATATGCAAATCACCACAACTGAAAGTGAGTGTAAGGTAGTGGTTGTATAGTATGGATCTTTCAGGTCTTCCCTGTGCTGTGGATGAACATGTGGAAAGCAAGGCAAAACCAGAGGTAGTTTTCTGGATGAAATCTGGATCATAAAGGCTGAGTTACTTAGTCAATTCAAAGGAGTAGAAATATAAACAGTGAGAGAAGGAAGGGTGTCCTCATCAAAGGATGCTTAAGATAAATTTAAACATGGAAAACTCAAGCAAGTATTAAAAGTCCTTTCATTAGTTAGTGAAGTAGTTTGATTTGGAAGAAATCCAGAAAATGCTAAACAACTCAGAAACATCACCTTGAACTTGCTTGCTTTTCTTTGTCATTTTCATTTGTCATGGTTTGAATGTAAGTTTTCCCCCATGGACTTTTGTGTTTGAATTCTTAGTTGATGTTTGAGAAAGGTATGGCACCATTAGGATGTGGAACCTTGCTGGAAGGAAGCAGATCACAGTAAGTGGACCTTGAGGTTGGTTAGCCCTACTCTGCTTCTGGGAGAAGTCTGTGAGCTAGTAGTTTGCAATTCTCAGCCTCCGTAGTGTATGTTGATTTAAGCTACCTCCAGCTTCTGTCAGCAAGCCATGCATTTTCTGTCATAATGGACTGAATCTCCCCCTCTGGAACCATAAGCTTAACCAATATCTATTTTCTCCTCTTAAGTTACTTGAGTTTGACTATTGTCTTATAGCAGCAGAAAGAGTAAGCAGTACAGAAATTGACACCAGAGAAATGGCATGTTGATGTTTAAGACTAAGAGGATCCAGTACCAGAAAGTGAAGTATTGTGTGAAGGTGAGAGATATTGGTATCGAGACAGAGAGGATTATGGCCATTGCTCTGATGAGACTGATAGGCCTTTGGAATTATTTTTTGAAAGAAATGTGGAGAACTTTGGGACTTTGCACTAGGTAAGTCTTTTCATCTTAGAGATGGGGCCTAGTGAGAGAATGGAAGAGAATAATGCTGTGAGAAACACAGACAATAGAAGCCCATCTAGAAGGGAGCAGAGACTATATTAGAAACTGGACAAGCTGCAAATGGAGTGATGTGTTAGAAATTTTTATGTATTATAAAAGTTTGGCTGATATTAAACTTAAGTGTTTGACAGAGGCTATGTAGTCTTGGCAGTGTAGTATAGATACTTTTTATTGCTGTTGTTCAGAGTTATAGGAAAAAGAGTAAGAAATCAAGCATAAGGAGATGAACTCTGTGAGGTTTGATGAGGAAAAATGCAATGGCAAATTTGAAGAGTTGAAAGAGGAGGATAAAGGCCACAAAAAACGGCAGCTATTATTAAAGAGCTGAGCTCCATTAGTGAATTAAAACCTGCCCTCACTTTGGATAATAGAAGAAACTGCATCCTGAGAGCAAGACCCTCAGGGAAGGCTCCCACCCATAAGACTGCAAATTCTTTGGTAAAGGAAGAGCTGAAAGGTAGACCTTCAAAGGAATATTTTGCTTCTACTCCTCTAAAACAACTTCCCAAGAGTGATTCTGCACAGAAAATTGAACCAGTTGTCATCCAAGGGGGCCTGTCTCCAACCCAAGGCTATGGCAGAATCTGGCAAATGCGTTGTTACTGGTCTTAGAGGAATTAAAGATGTAAGAATGAGGAGGTCATGATACTCCCCTCTAAGGTTTCAGAGAATGGGTTTTTGGCAGGATTGGAAAAAATAGCAGAGAGACCCAAGACTGGCATTTTGTGTTGTGAAGGTAAAATCTGATTTGCTATTGAGAAATAAAGATGTTAGAGATGCCAGGCACATCTAACAGGGAGAGGTATACATCATGGGAGAGCAAACCCAAGAGAATGGATGGGAGGAGCCAGCCCAAGATAGTGATATGTTCAGTCAGTAGCGGTGCTAGAGGGTGTAGCTGAATCCCTTTAGAACTGATATGATTTCAACAAGAGGCTCATCTGTTGGACATGAAACAGAGTTTGGAGTTTGTCCTGCTGGTTCTCTGTCTTGTTTCAGAGCAATCTTTCTTAGACATGTCTCCATTCCTCTCTATGTGGAATGAGAATGCTTATTCTGTGATGTTGTATGTTGGAAGTATATAACTTGTCTTGATTTACAGGAGATTTTGGACTACTGGATTACATTGGGACTTTTAAAATTCGACTGAGTGTGGTTTATGGCCACTGAAGTGACCATGAGCTTATGGTGGTCAGAGATGTCATCATGGTTTGAATGTGAGCTGTCCCTTAAAGACTCATGTGTTTGAATCCTTAGTTAATATTTGGGAGAGTTATAGCATCTTCTGGAAGTGGAACCTTGCTGGAGGAAGGCAGGTCACAGGTAGTGGGCCTTGAAGTTTACTAGCCCCACCCTGCTTCTGGGAAAAGACTGTTCTTGCAGTTTGCAGTTCTCAGCCTCCTTGATGGATATGACTTAACCTGCTTCCAGCTTTTGCCATACAACCATGCCTTGTCTGCCCCAAAGGACTGTATCTATCCTCTGAAACCGTAAGCCAAATAAATCTCCATTATCTCCCCTTAAGGCGTTTGAGCCTGACTGGTGGCTCACAGCAACAGAGAAGAACAACCAGTATACCACTACAACATGAGATGATGGTGTACAGCATCTTAAGGATTCGTTCAGTGAGATGATATTATGTGATTTATATATTTTATTAATTTTAAAAAAACAAGCTCTTGCAGTTTTGGTGTTAAATGGATATTATCTTTAGAAAAACAATAAAACAGTTCCCTTTTTGACATAATTTATAATCAGAATCTTGGACTGCTGCCTATATTTTCTCTCCTATAAGCTAACTGAAATTAGTTTTACTCTACATGGATTTGTTTTTGCAGGAATGTCCCAAGAATCTTTGTACATATGAAGCAAAACTTTTAATCCAACCACTATGCTTAGAATTCCAGATTCTTTTGATATCAGGAATGGGAGACTTAAATATGTGATAGTTGGCAAGCAATAAATTTCATTTGAACAGGATTTTCGAATATGAAATATTTCTTCTATACTACTTTAGAATAGTGGGATAAATGAAGAAAATTTTAGCTGTATGTTTTCAGACCAAAGTATATGAGGTAGGATTGTGCTTAACATCAACCAGCCAATAAAAGTTTGCAATTCTTATTTATATGAAATGCTGTCACTCAGAATCCTTCTAGATTTCTGCTTCACAGCAATATCAAATGAAATTCTAAATAAATTGTGTCCATTTTAGGTAGAGAGAATAAATACAGAGTAGGAAAATGCACATGAATGTGTCAGCTGAATCAGTACTACCCAAAAGCTTCCGCTTGCATTTCATTGGTAGAGTTCTATGACCATTCACCTTCAGGGAAGCTCAGAAAACAGTTCTTAGCTAATCACATTGCAATTCTCAACTAAATTGGATTTTGCTTATAAGGCAGAAAGTGTAAATGAGCATTATGGAAACAACAAATCATCTATGTTGCAGGTCTCAACATAGCAAATAGAAATGAAACTTTCTTTGATCACATACACACACAAAGATGTACTAAGGAGACTGACAGAAGTGGGGGATGAGATTGGGTAATAAGGGGTGAAAATACATAAGTCCATGTTTTATGTATGAATGTGTTAAAGAATTAAAAACAGAAACTGAAAAAAAAATCCTGTTCAGAGTTTCAAAAGTGTATGCCACAAAAACCAGAATATATATTTGCTTGCTAAATTCATTCCAGAGCCTAGTAAATAAATAAGAAAAACCTAAGAGAGCGAGGGGTCCTGCCCTCAAACCTTTGTTTTTTTGTTGTTTGTAGAGAGTATATTTGAGTTTCAGATTAGATTAATAGCCATGTTTTTCCCTCACATTTTGAAACATTTTGTTCATATGGATGGTACTGTGAGAGACTCAACACCACTTGAACAGAAAGTGGCTATTCCTGAGTGTGGTAGTCCTAGCTCAGAGTGTGTAGTCCATCTAGAGTGTTTCTGAGTTTCACCCTGACTCGAAAATTTTGTGTGTCATTAAGGCAGAGACTAACTTCTCTTTGTCAGAAGAAACCATGTGGAACCACTCAGAATATTTCTGTTCATTGCTGTAGCTGTACATGAAGCACACTTTCCAAAACATTGTCCTTTTTTGCTTCAACAAATAAATTACTGTTCCCTTTCTTTCTATTAGTTATTTATACCAGTCTTTGCTTTGTTTCTACACAACATTCTTTTCAAAATGTGGAAATGGTGTGAGGCTCCCGAGAAATTCTCAGATTTTTACAATTTAGACTTTTGCATTTTCCCCTGAATTTGCTTGACTGCCAATGTGTATTTATTTATTTATTTTTTTGCTTTTAAAAAAACCTACCTAATATTTACATCACATTTACAATACCACGTAGAGTCCATGAAAAGACTTACAATGTTTTTTTCTAAAGGTCATCATAACAGGAGGTCGGTGAAAAAAAAATCACTTGAAAAACACAAGAACAGGCAGATGCCCACAAAGCTAGGCCTATGGATCCTGTAACTCTATGGGTGGCCAACCCCATCCAGACATTCAGCAGCAGTCCAACCACATGATAGACTGGGGAACTCAAAGTTGCTAACTAAGAAGCCAGATTTGTTTCATTTAATTTTTTAAAAGAATTCTATTTCTAGTCACTGCTATCAAGAGACAGAAAATGTGCTGATTTTTCATGTTATTCCATATTGGCCTTTTGTATAAGGTGATTTTATGAAGACATAAAATGTACTTGCATTTTGGGGCTTTGTGAACTTAAATCAGTACTTAAACTCTTTGCAGTTTCTGCTAAATCAATTCATCTATTTATCTAACTTTCTAGCTATATTTTAATTAGCATGCAGGTGCAAAATGGAAACAAAAATGGTAACAAGCTAATCCTATGGTTTTCTGAAGTGATTGTTCATATTCTGAGGCTCAGTTTAGACTTCTAATATTTTCTCACTTCAAATTTACTTTGTTAAATCAAGACTCAATGGAATATTTCCTATTTTTGAAATTACAAGTTTTGGAGCTAATCATCCTTTAAACATTTCAAAAGTTTTCAAAATTGACGTGGAAACTGAAATTGCTGCAATTTTTTACCCATTTACATAAGAAAGTGTCGCATAGTGACAGTTTGGTTTTTGATTATTGAATAAAAGACCTAGCCTTCTTGTTTGGTAACTGTAGCCCATTTATTGGAATATTTAGCACTCAAATTCACTTGTGTATTTGTCACTCATATTTAAGATAGAGTTAGAAGAGGTTGGGAAACTGGCCTAGTAAAGATCTTGGCATACAAGCATGGATACTTGAGTTCAACATCCAGTATCCTGTAAGGTGTTTGCTTATCATTTCAGTGCTGGAGAGGTAGGATTAATGGACTTGCAGGCCAGCCAGTTTAACTGAATCAGTGAACTCCAGGTTTAGTGAAATCTCCTGTTCCAAAGAAGATGGTAGAAATTTCTGAGGAGAAGCCCAGAGCTTAAAGTCCTGGCCCTGCAAGCAAATAGATTCAAACTTGGATATACAAATCCCAAATAAAAAGCTGGGTAGGTGTGTCAACCTTCCAGCAATTCTAGCCCTGGAAGGAGGGACCTAAGAGTTCCCCATGGTAAATTGGCTAGGCAGAGTAATCCATGAATAAACTCTGAGTTTAGTTAGAAGTCAGAGGACAACAATTGTTATATTCTTCAATTGGTATCTACCTTATTGCTATTTTTTCCCACAATCAAGCTAGCTTCAAGAGAATAAGATGATAGAGAATGATTCCTTGTATCAATGTCAGTCCTACACACACAGGAAAAATGGGGAAAAAATAAGGTGGAGAGCCACAAAGGAAGCACCCAGCATTGACTTTTGATCTCCACACACATGCAAATGCATATGTATGCATATACACAAAATGAGAAAGAGTTAGAGACAGTATCTTTTAACATGAAAAAAGATTATAGGGTTAAAAAAGTTCAGTGCTTTGTTGTTTGAACTATAGTAAAGCCTGTACAGCTTAGATCTTCTTCCTGATTTCCAGAAATATATTGCAATGCCTTTAGAAATGACATGGAATTATTTTAGAATAAGTCAAAGTATTTAAAATGTACTTATAAAATAATTTCCCATAATAGAACTCTCATACATTGCTTATATAAGCACTCTGGCATTCAGTATGGCTATTTCTTTTTTTTATGATTATATTTGTGATTTTATTTTTATTTTTATTTTATTTCCACTCATACAAACTTAACAGGTACACCAGTCAACTCCCTCCCTCCAACCTCCCATCGCCCTATGTTCCCTCCCTTTCCCCCTCCCTCCTCATCCCCCAGTGCCTCCCCTCCCATCCCCGGAGCATCCTTTAATGTGCATGCCAGACTCTCCTTTGGGTCCTCCTCTCCGATGAGGTGCAAGGACCCAGTGGCATTTCCCAGAACCCTTTCCTGTGTTCCCCTTAAGCATAGGAACACTACTATGGCTGTCAATCCCTTGCCTCCAAGGATCCTAGTGCCTTTAGCAAATGCTAGACTTTGTGGGGTCAATAGTGTGTTGAACATTGCACAGGGCATGCAAAGTCCAATTATGATTGCTTCGGCCCTAACTGGTGTGGAGTATCTTGCATATCATTGCTCCTCCCATCCTTGTGCTCTTACAATCTTACTGCCCTCTCTTCCACAAATTTCCCTGAGCTTCTGGATGGGGAGAGATTAGGCTGAGTATGGCGATTTCTAAAAAAGTTAAAGATTGAAATGCCATATGACCCTACTATACCACTACTGGGGATAATCCCTCATAATGAAGCAATTCACTATAGTGGCACAAGCACAACCACGATAATTGCAGTGGTATTTACTATAACAAAGTCATGGAATCAACCCAAATGCCCAACAGTTGATGAATAGATAATAAAAATGTGGTACATTTATACACTGGAATACTATTCAGCCATCAAAAAAGATGAACTAATGAAATTTGCTGGGAAATGGATGGAATTAGAAAAAAATTATATTGAGTGAAATATTCCAGACACAGAAAGTACATAGTCCCCAATAAGTGGATCCTAGTTCCAAATCCACTTAATGACATATTTTAAGGTAAATCTCTATAATACCCACTGTAATTGCAAAGGATTATAAACAGAAGGGAAAGGGAAGGAGGAGCACAAAAGAAAGGTGATAGGGGCTCTCACCTCAGTAGAGAAAATAGGCCATGGTCATGTATTGCATGGAAATAATGAGACATCTGGTGCAGCTCACTCTCACTTCCCTTTCTGGTCATATGGGACTGAACAGATTTGATCTCACCAATCAGGGAGGATGTAGGGACTGTCAGATAGATGGTAACTATCTGGTAAATGGGACACCGATCCTCCCCACCCATACTGCTGTGTCCTACTCCTATTTTCCATTTACCTTTGAGTCTCCTCTTATATTCAGATCTTTGTTTAAACAGTCTTTTAAATTTGGTTAAAAGGTGACCTTTGATACCAGTCAGGATGCAGCCAAGGGCAGTGCAGGAAAAACAAAACTGAAAACAACAAACCATAATTCAGAACACCAAAGATCCTATATTAATCACCTGGAACCAGACCAGCCAAATCTCTCCCCATACTAAAGCTCAGGAAACCTTGCATAAGAAGGGCAGCAATATTGTAAGAGCCTAAAGATGGGAAGGACCAATGATATGCAAGATACTTCACACAAGTTAGGGCTGCAGCAGCCAGGATTGGACCTTCAATAACTTGTGCTATGGCTGACATGTCAACAATCCCCAAAAGTCTAGCAGGGATCACAGGGAAGAAGGCTTCAGGTAGTAGGATTCTTAGAAGCAAGGTATTAAATAGTCATAATAGAGTTCTCATTTAACCGGGAGCCCAAGAAGGGCTTCTGAGCTATGTCATTGAGTCCTGAACCCTCATCAGGGTAGATGACTCAGAGGAAAGTTTGGTGTCCACAGAAATGGATGCTCCAGGGAATGGAAGTCCAGTAGAACACTCAGTGCTATGGATATGGATATAATAGTTTTAGTGTAACAGGTAGATAACAGGCTCTGAATACAAAGGCAGGATTACAATTGGGTGTCAGAATACTAGTCCTTATGTGATTGGATAAGGGCCTTCATTAGCTCTGTGGCTGACATTATTTTGTGTGTTTGTCTTTCTTCTAAGCAATAATTTGTAATAGCTTCTTAAAACAGAGGTATACATTTATGTATATAGTATGTGGTTGATGAAATAAAGTTATTTTAGTGTTGAGCTTCAAGATTAAAAATAACTCTGTATTTCTCTATGAACCACACATGCACTTAGTTTTCTCATAAATTTCTCATAAATGTATGTAAATTAATATACATTCTCATCTCATTCCTGTTGTGTAAATATCATATGTGATCAAAATGTATATATGACTAGAACACAAAATATCAGACTTTGCTTGTGGATTCAAACCTTTATCACCAGTTGAAATCTTAAGGGAATTATACTGCATCATTTTTCATTTTGGATAATATAAAATGAACTTCTTACAATAAAAATCCTACCACAGTAGTTAAAATGATCACTGTCAGAACAATAATCAGTATTTTTTGTGTGTATATATTTGTGCATGCATATGTGGAGGTCAGATGACAACAATTGCTGTATTCTTCAATACAGCAATACCTTATTGCTATTTTTTAGACAGATTCTTTCACTGCACCTACAGTTAGCTGATTCAGCTAGACTGGTTTGTCAAAGAATTCCAGAAGCCCTCTTGTCTCTGCCTCCCCAGCACTGGTGTTAGAGATGCTTAGTTTGTTTACTTGGATTTCGTATAGATTCTGGGATCTCAACTTAGGTTCTTATGTTTGTAGGACAGGTGCTTTAGCAACTGAGCCATCTTACCAGGCTCCTTAGTTTTTGTAATTTTTACAGATCTTTAGTCATAAAGGAAGCTTTTACTATTGAGAGGAAGCTATGCAAGTGATCTGTTGCTGGTCTGTATGCATGTAGAGGAAAAAGTGGGGCACTTATGAGCTCTATGGGGTTCTATCACCAGAAACATCCAAAACCCTCACCCAGACCCCTCCAGCAGTCCAGCTGGACTGCTGTGGCTGTGCGTCATCTCTCCATCTGATACTCCACAGCCACTTTATGCCAAGTTTGCCTTATCCCTAAAATAAACAACAACAAATCAATCTAGAACAAGCCTAGAATCATTCAGTACATCAATGCTTGAATTTCTGCACCATCAGTGAAAATGCAATTTCAACTGATTTGAAGTGTTGTTACAGAAAAGAGTTGTTCACCTGAAAGTTTTCAAAGATGAACTAATCACTAGTCCCATGTGCCCTGTATACACTATAGAACAATCATGCAGCCTTCAGGGGTTTCTAGAGCCTGTCCCATGAGAAAGGTCACAGACTCCAACAACTTTCTTTAGTTAGGTTTCTATGTCTCGGTTCCATGGTAACTCTTTAGGAACTGGGTCCGTGTGAGGTCCCTAGTATTTTTGCCCTATGGCCTTTCAAGTCTTGTTTGGACTAGTGCTCACAATGAAATGTGAGATAATGTACTGCCTATTGCTTTCTCTTTGATTTTTAGGGACCATCTAAAATATTTAGAATCTTCCCTTGTCATTAAGAAAAATATGAGATGTATGCAAGTCATGGTTGTGAATTTGAATAAAATTAATTGAGTTATGAAGAATTTAAATGGCTAAACTTGGCTATATATGATATACATATAGAGGCAACAATATTGGTTTACAAGAATATTGTCATCACTTCAGAAAGTGCACATAGAAATAAACAAGTGAAAAAGAAATAAATTAGTTCAACAATTACTTACCATCTCTTAAATACTCTTGCTCTCTTAGGAACTTAATATGTAAAAAATTAACCACATGACACAAATCCTCTAACAACTGTCTAGTGAAAGAACCAAATGCTAAAATACAGGGCTGGTAAGATGGCTTAGGGGTTAAGACTCTACTTCACAAACAGAAAGACCTGAGAAAGATCCTGAGTTGCATGTAAATATGCTAGGTGGAAATGACAGAGGTCCAAACTTCCTGCTCTGGAAGTCTGGAAGGTAGAGCTTGACAAATCCCAAAACAAAGCAATAAAGAGGTAGAGTAATCCAGGATGACTGCTGTAGTCAACTTGAGTCCCCGACAAGGACACACAGAGAGACAGACAGACAGACAGACAGACAGACAGACAGACACACACACACACATGTAATAATAATAAAAATTAAAAAAATGCTAAAATACAACAAAGTAAAAAAGTAATATCAATGCATTTAGCATTTCAGTAGAAGGATCCGTAATGACTAAAGGACACAAGGAAGTCTAAGTATCTGAATTTAAGTGAGGTAGATTTTGCAAAGATTATTTAAGCTGGATCCTGAAGGAATATAGAACTTCTTTAGAGACATGGGAGGGAGAGTCGTTTTGTATTCACACTAGAATACAGAAAAGTAAGAAAGGGACAAATCAGATGTGTGGTATTTTGAAGACACAAGTAGAGCCAAATCTTCTCACATCAATTATTCTTGTTCATGACTTTACTTCACTAAATAATTTCATAGATAGGCCGAAAGGCAAAGCCTTTGCAAGCTTTTTTCTATAATCGTAAATATTTTGTTGGTATCCAAATTTGGTGAAGATTTCATTATAATATCTAGTATGTTATTATTCCTGGTAAACACTTCTGGTCATTCTGCAAATAAAATCCTGTTTATCACAATCATGACAAAGATAAGGTGATCCTTTCCTAACAGTTGCTGTGACATTTTCAACTTCAATGGACTCATGAAATACCTAGGATTCTAAATTTTACTGGCTCTTAAGGTTAACTTTAAAATGTATATATTCATGAGGAACTAGAAAAATGTAACACTAATTGCCAGATCTAATAACTGTTGATATTTTATGTTTTCCTATCACTCATCGAAACCAATCTTATGTTTTTCCTGCCACTGCAACAAATTCTATAAAGACTTGGATGTGATTTTTTGAATTTTCAATGCAAATTTTTATTGTGAATAATTTATACTTTTTAATTGCAAAAGTGCTTCTATGTTACATTACTGCATGTATCATTTTCAGCTTCCTTTTTCAAACAGTATTGTTTGGAGAACTAAACACATAAAACTAAATCTACTTAGGTGGAATCAGCTGTACTTCAGGCACAATGTAAATTTTATCTCCATGGGTACATGATCAAAAGTTGTCGCCTACCGAAACTGTGGGCAGAATGTTTTCATTCCCTAGTCTTCAGTAATGATGGTCTTAAAAGGCAGAGTTTTTGAGAATTAATTAGGTACCAATGAAATCATGTGGAGAGTGTCTTCAAAATGAAATTAGTGCACTTACAAGAAGAGAGACGAAAGCTGTCTCTCTTTCCTTCATTTATATGTTCAAAATCCTAACAGAAATCTTTATCTGAATCAATGCAATTGGTGGAGTGAAATTTGGATTTTACTTGAGACTGTATCCACTTGCAATTAATTCCAAAAGCACTGTTTTCTGTTTTCTAGACAATTTAAGTATTATGATAAAAAATTCTAGCAGTCAGAATTTATTATAGCACAAGTATTTCAGAGCTCATGCTATAAAGGAAGACCTGTACTTAAGGTAGAAGACTACTTGGTTATGAAATTACAAGTCATGATCAATTTTAAGGTCAACTGAGAGAAAGTAGAAATACAAGACTTAAATGGTAACTGAGTATACCTGTATAAACTACTACTTTGTATTTTACCATATAATAAATTGAAACAGGGACCGGAAAAGAATGGACCATTTTAGAAAAAGGGCATCTCTCATTCAATCAGGTAGCATACCAAGTAGAATGAATGGGAAAAAGGAAACAGAGTGTGATTTGAAATGTTATTTGAACTGGCTTTTAAATATTGTCTTAAATGAAACTTTGGTTTTAAGAGAAAAGTACTTGCTCCAATACAATGACAAGAGTCTTGGGAACATATGAGAATTGCAGGGTGGTCTATATAAAATAATGAGTTGCTATAATTTTAAATGGAAGTATTTTTCATGGAACCTGCAAAATGGTTGTTATTCTCTAAAAATAGAACATTTCTCCTATAACAGAAATGAAACCTTGGTAAAGAGATAACTGATTTGTGATTGACTTTTTATTTAAAGGAAGTTTTTATGAATGAGAAAGAAAAAAAGAAAAATCAAAAGAAGATGGGAAAGAAGGAAGGAAAGAAAGAAGGAAGAAAGGAAAAAAAGGAAAGAAGGAAGGAAGGTAGACAAACTGAAATTTTGACAATGAAATGAACTGATTTTAAATTTAGTTTCAATCATAAATATATTTCAAGAAATGTATTTCAACTACATTGATTTTTGTTGCCTTCATTATGAATACAGACATTGGTACATATCTTATAGAGTCTCACTATGAACTGAAAGAGCTCTGTAAGTTTAATGACTTAAGCTTGCGAACATAGCAGATCATAAACTTTAATTTTTTCATCTTCAGGAATTTAAAAATATTTATTTTCCAACAACCATAGAATTAAAAAGAAATATTTTAGACAATAAGTTATTTTGTATGTATTCTGACACCATATTTAACTGACCTAAAATTCTAGTGCTCAATCAAAAGATTATAAAACCTGCATTTGAAATCCATTCTCTTCTGTACAGCTTAGAATTGGCAGTGTTCCTCCATATGTATTATCCAGAATGTTAGCCTCATGAAATCTCTCTTATAAAGAATTTACCCTTTAATTCCATAAATTTAAGATTTTTTCTACTTCATGCTGTTCTTTCTTCAAGAAGCTGAGAAAATTGCTCAAATTTATTTAAACTTCCATTTTTCCTACTTTATTTGATCATAGAAAGAAACTATTTTCTAGATAACTTCCATTTATAGTCTATGCAATCTGTTTTGTGAATGTTCATACAATTGATCAGTAAAGACTTGATTTCCATTTTGAATGGAAACTTGTAGTTGGTCATCGCTTCTGTAAGTTCCTTCTTCGTCCTCAGTAACTTGAGTTATCTAACAAGTCTGATATTTAACATCATCCAGAAAGTTTTTTTGTTTCCAAGTGCAGAGCATATTGCAAACTAAAGCTTTGATTTTTTTTCTCCTATAAAGATTGGTGTCATATAGTCACACAGAAGCTGGTGAAAATGCATTGGCATAGATTAGTCAACTGTAGCTTCCCAAAGTATAAAACCTCCAGAGAATCTGGCTCCATAGTCAGTCATATTTCCTACACATATAGGCCAAGTGTTGTTGATTGTGGGTTTTCTACTCAGTGTCCCAATAATGCATTGATTAATTTTCCCTTGGGATATTTCCACTCTTTTGAACTCCAAAACCAAGAACTAAAAATATTTAGGAAGTTTAATAGCTATCTAACTTTTTATCTTGGAGGAATGTATGTGGTGGATCTTCATAGCTTCTTCACTACAGGTCTCCTATCTCCTAATTCAAAGTAATGGAAACTCTGCATAGTTATGTAGATTTCAAAGGGATGATTGTGAAAACTAGAATCATTAAGGCAGCATTTGAACTCTAGCAGAGAAGTCTTGATGGCACTGAAACCACAGAGAAACCATTTATTCAGACAAAGAAGAAGGATAGAGGTGAAGATTTAGGGAGGCAAAAAAATAAAAGTTTGAGCATTAAACTTGACTTCCAGACATCATAACAAATATGTGCAATAGGCAGTGGATATAGTTGACTTCAGGAAAGAGATTAACAATGATGAAAGTACATATGATAATTTTAAGTTGTGTCATTGGATGAAATTACCTAGTTGGCTAAATGTCCAATTTAAGAGAAAGTAAAGAGCATCAAAGACACAATTTTCAAATGCAGAAGAAAGAATAGTTGTCAGTGAAAAAAAATTATTCTGAGTGACACAAGGAATGGATTTTATTTATAATTTTTTATTTTATTCAATTGTGTGTGTATGCCCGCGTGTGTGTGCAGAACCAAGAACGAATTCGGGAACCACCATGGACCGCGTCCACCTCCTTCTTGTTTACTCTGCCCCGGGATTCATAGGCTCTGCCCTACAAGGACCAGAAACGCAGGCCGCCCCGCTTCTGCCCGGTGTGTATACTTGGGGTCAAGAATCTGAACTCAGGACCTTTTGTCTGCAAGGCAGAGGCTTAACCCCTGAGCCACCTCTCCAGCCCCACAAGGAATGGACTTTAAAGCCACATTAATGTGAGCCTTGAAAACATGGAGATAACTGATTAACAAGAGAAATGAGAATTTTGTAGATGAGTGCAAGAAATTGTATAAAGGGAAGAAGATGATTCTTTCAAAACAAATTCTTGTGAAGTCAAGGCAAATGATAACATGATTGGAGGAAAATATGGAAACATATTTTTGCATATTAATAGATATTATTTCATTATTGTAAAGAATCAGAAAGAATAAGCAGGTGACACAGGTAATAAAAAGAGAAATTTTTCTTTAAATATGTGTAAATTTTATTTTCCACAGTTGAGAAAGAATGACACAATGTAAAAGTGGCTGAGTCTGGTTAAAGTACACATCCCTACTTATTTTATAAATGGAACATTGCAGGAGAATTTAAGAAGGTAAGTAGGAATAATATGGTTAAAAGAAACATTCATTCATGCAATACAGTTTATTAACTGTGAATGTTTTCAGGAATTTTTGTCTTAGGAACTGGCGATAAATAGAAATCTCAATATTTAATTTTTTTGTTTCTAGTGAAGGTAAGAGAATAAAAGATAATCACAAATTTTATAGTTTCATGTGAGCGAAATGAATAAAATCAAAATTAAAAGCTATGTGAACAATTTGCAAACCTATATTTTGCTAAAGCTATTGCAGTCTAATTTTTGAGATGATTATGTATATTAGAGGAAAAAATTATGTCATGCATGTTTCAGACAAAGCAGTTTTCAATTAACATTCAACCTATGCAGTACTTGTATTCATAAATGGCCTCCTTCATGTTGCATTCCCTTCTATCACAACACACTCAAGGAAGCATGAAATCTCAGCAAGGAGTGAAAGACATATTTCTTCAGTTGAGAAATGAAATACAGGAAGAATCTGTGAAAAGCAGAAACAATTTAGGAGAACTAGGGACAGAGTTTCAAAAATAACAGATGTAAGATATATTTGACCTGACTAGCTGTTTGACATTTTTTCTTCTTCACTTTTTTAACATGCCTGGATTAAATAAAGATTTGTTTGGGTTAAAAATGAAAATAACTCATGTACATTAATGAGGTCAGAATACCCAGCAAAAGTGAGCATATTGAGAATCTTGAATATTGGAATAGAAATAGCTTTAAGTCAGGAGCCAGAGAGCTTCAAATCTGTACCCAACTCTGTCATTGTCTATGTATAAGACATTGTACAAATTTCCGAGGTACATTCAGCCTTAATTTCCTTTTGGGCAGCATGTGGCTGAAAGAATCTGTTTTCTCTAGCTCAAAAGGCTATTAACTTTTAAACCACAAAGATCAATATGCTAAGGACATTTAAAAACACATGAAGCAATTGAATTTTAGGTCAAGCAACTGGTCTAAGAACATGTGACACAAAATGTTGAAGCAATTGCTGAATCCAGGCTTCTCTATCTAGCTCTATAAAGCCTAAGCTATTCACATGTTTCGCAATGTATAACAAGCAAGGGCATTCAGATGTGATCAAGGGAACATGAAAATGCTAGTAAATAACTTTGATTCTCATGGCAGCTCCAACATTCACTTTAACACTGGTTTTAGAGAGAGTTGAAAAAAAATCTTTTCAAATAGTCTCCCTGTGGCCCATGTTTCATTCTCCTTTGGAAACTGCCTTCCTTTGAATTACTTCATTCACCTGCTTTGCAGGCTACATGTAGCAGGGAACAAACACCCCAGCGGTTGATTACCAATTTCCTGTAAGTAAAATGAAAAAGCAGAGTAATAAGGATCTTTTTCTTTTTCATTAATACGTAAACATTTAAGTTATGAAGGGTGTAAGTTAGAGCAAAGCAGTACACTAAAAAGTTTACAAATGCGCACTCATAAGTTAGCTTGCTGCCAAAGTTGCTTGTATTCTTAACAAATTTAATGTTTTTCTGCTCAGCACCTATGTTATGGATGAACTTGGAAGACCGAAGCAGTATTTTTATGCTAATATGACACATAATGCCTTTGCTAAATAAGCAATTCCCTTGGTAGCAAGGCTTATTTGTAGTGAGATAATTTAGAAGCATCTGCAATGACAACCTTTTGAGTTGTATTAGTTAAATGATAGAACATCTACAGTGTTAAATCTGCAGCAATATATCATAATGGGAGGAAAATGCCTGAGCAGCAGGGAGCCCTTAATGCAGAACTCCATAGGCCACTTAAATAGTGTAATCTGGCTTTCAAGTGGAGTATTCTACAGAAACTGTATGAACCTTGCTTTGGGGTTTCAGAGAATCGGAATGATATTGAGGACAAAGCTCTGTTCTGGATCTACCTGTCACTGAAACGCTCATGCCGCTCTTCTACAAAGCCAGGGGGGATCATTTTTCTAGGAAACATCAATTACTTCTGCTTTTACCCAGAAATGGCACAGTTATTTTTAGATGTATTTTCCACTAGTCTACAAGGTATTACAATTGCCATACCATATTGGACGGTGTTATAATGGTGAAAAAATCCCAGAGCAAAATAAGGCTCCCTATGATACTGCCCTATGCATGTTTGAAAACCAGGAGGATTACACATCTAGTAGCTTCCTACACAACTAGCAGTATGTCCATATTGATGGGAAATGAATGATTTAGAATTTTAGAGATTTCAAAAATCAGTAAATTAATGGGTTTTGTTGTTGTTTGTTGTTTCCTGGCCCCTGAGGTCAGCATTAGTTTATGGGATTTAATGTTTGAATTGGTCTTTCTGAATAAGATCAAAGAGGTTCTTATGATACTAATAAAATTCTGGATAGTAAGTGAGTCACCTTTGGAAGTTACATTAGCACAGCAGTTGCTTAATAAATTATACTTTACTGATTTGACTTCCTCTGGTATTTAATTTGCCTTGGAGATGATTCTGATATGTGGAGAATCTGGCTTTTCATGATCTGGTTATGTGTTCTGATAAAATGCATTTATCTAGCCAAGACATTTAGAATAAGTTTTTCTTGTGAACAAAAATTCAGTATCTTTATTCATAGCAGGCAAAGAAACAATTAAAATGTCAATCAAAACAAAAAAATATTTTTTTCTTTAACAATGGACTACTCTGGAATAAAAGGGAATACCTAATATACCAATGTGAATGAACTGCAAAAATTGTTGAGGGCCATAAAACAGTGAGTGGGCTTTAGGCAAATTAACAATGACCTAAGATTAGATAACAGTTTTCAAAATGTGGCATCAAAAGTCAGAGCAACTAAAGGAAAAGACAAAGTGCACATAATAAATATCTAATGGCTATCATGTTGGCACAAACCTGGCAACCTGACTGTGATCTCTGACCACATGATAGGAAAGAATTTACTTCAAATGTGCTTGCTTGTTTGCTTTTTCTAAAGTAAACAAATACAATATTAAGCTACAAAAATTGGAATTTGGTGAGGATAGTTTTTTCTTTTTGGTTGCTTTGCTTTGCAATTACTAGGTAAGTGCTTAGCTACTGAGAAATACTCCCTATACTTTTATAAACTTTTTTTTTTTGGTTTGTGAGATAAGGTCTTACTAAGTTTTCCAGGGTAGTCTTGAACTTGTGGTCCTCCTGCCTCAGCCTTTCCAGGTAGTTGGAATTAAGATGTGCACCACTAGGTTTGGTTAGAGGTCAACATTCTGGCTGGAGAATTAATATCAACAATACTAACATCTCTTTTTCTTGGAATCTCCTAAATGTTTTGTCCATGTTCATATCAATGACAATGTAGAAAATGAATTTTAAGAAAATAATAATTCTTATTTCTTAATAAGAAATATTAAGAAATAAGAAATTAAGAAATAAGAAAATCTTAATTCTCTTCAACCTGTTCAAAGCCACCTACTGTAGAAGAAGAGTTACTTTGATGTTTTCTTAAAAACCATTTTTTTTAATTATTATTATTTCCGCTCATACAAACTTAATAGGTAGACCAGTTCCCTCCCTCCCTCCCTCTTCCTCCCCCCTCACCCCCTGCTCCCCCTCCCCTCACCCCTCCCTCTCCATCCCCCAGTGCCTCCTGCCCCACTTCCCAGAGACTCCTTTAATATGCATCCCTGACTCTTCTTTGGCCCTTCTCTCCCATGACATACAAGGACCCAGTGGCATTTCCCTGAACCCTTTCCCGTGTTCCCCTTAAGCATAGGAACACTGCTGTGGCTACCAATCCCTTGCCTCCAAGGATCTTGGTGCCTTTAGCAGATGCTAGACTTTGTGAGGTCAATAGTGTATTGGACATTGCTCAGGGCATGGAAAGTCCAATTATGATTGCTTCGGCCCTAACTTGTGTGGAGTATCTTGCAAATCATTGCTCCTCACATCCTTTTGCTCTTACACTCTTACCGCCCCCTCTTCCGCAAATGTCCCTGAGCTTCAGGATGAGGAGAGATTAGTCTGGCCTAGTTCTAGGTGGTTGATATAGAGTCTCTGAAATTCTGGATTGTGGTTTGTTGATTTTCTTTTGCAGTTTTGCTGCTCCTGCAATGCCCTTCACTCCAGGCACTGTATGTCACCCCCTGGCCAGAGACAAAAAGCTGTTAAACTGGAGTCTTATTATAAGAGCACATTCAAGGGTAGATGTAATAAAAGTTGGAAACCTCAGTGAGGGAGGTGTCAATCACCGATTTGCAAAATGGTTACTTTTAAAAACCATTTTGTAAATTATAGTCTTTTTAAGATTTATCCATATATCCATCAACATAATCATCTATCAATGTGTTTTATTCTACTTATTACACTACTCTCACTTTAATAGTTTTGTAGTTTCCTATTCTCCAGTAATTTAAGTCGATTGACTGGGTAGTAACAACTTACACTGGAATGGAATGGTAGACTTTGTCATTATCACTCTTGCTTCTTGTTTAGTTCAGGTGGGCACTGAATTACTCTTCTCAAGCTCGTCTTACATGTGCATTCTGACTAAATGCTCTGTTCCTCACCTTTGGATAAACAGAAGATTTGAGTTCCAAGCCTGCCAGTGTTTCGGCTGGTAAGTACATTTATAGTCCGTTCTAAAAACTAGAATCTATGCTCAGAATTCAACACCAGCAAACAAGGCTGACATTCTGAAACCAAACTGAGACTATCACATACTTTGGCAGGGAGATAACAACGTTTGAATCATTTTTTTATTCATCTTTTTAGTAGAACCTTCTAAGTTGTACCCCTCACTCATACTGTCTCCTTTTTTTCCATAGGAAAATCTATTGTAGGAAATGAAAGAATTTAATTTCACTTCTCTAAAGTAAGTTGCAAAATGTATTTAATTAAATGTATGACTCTAATTTCCCAAATAAAGGTACTTAGCTACTTTAGTTCACTGAGAAGCATTTTTAAAGACTTTATTTTGTTGAATTTTTATTGAAACATAGTATGATATATAACCTAATATTCTAATGACAGTATCAGGAGAAAGCAGATACTAGCCCTAATTGTTCTTTGATTTTAAAAGGCAGTTTTTCTTTCAGCTGATGGTGGCTACTCATGCTTACTAGTGGGTGTAGCCATACTTCGGTACTTCAGCTCTAAGACTTCAGAGTAACATCTGATCATGGGCTGTGGTCATCACAAGCAAAAGTGGAAAAAACAATTCATCTCACCTCTCAATGTGATATGAGAACTTGCAATTATCTTATTCTTCATAATATCACACCAAATATTGTTACTTACCAAGTTTGTATTCCTTTGCAATATCTTCTTACTGAGGGAGATAAATCCCTTAATTTGAATATAAGTTGATAGATAGCATAGTAACTATTATTGATCGTCAGTTTGATAGGATCTAGAATCATCTAGGAGACAATTCCTTTGGCATGTCAGTAGGGATTATTTACATAATTAAGTGCATTGGGAAGATTCACCTCAATTCCAGATGGTATTATTCCCTGGTTTGAGGTCCTGGACTGAATAAAAAGGAGAAACAAGCTGCACACCAGCCTTCATCACTCTCTGCTTTTCAAGTATGGATACAGTGTGACCAGCTACTTCAAGCCCTTGCCATCATAATTTCCTTGCTTGGATGAAATTAACTCTTGAAATAACTAAGTAAGTTTGACATAAACTCTTTCTTTCTTAAGTTACTTCTTGTTAGGTGGTTTGTCACATCCATAATAGAAGCAGTTAGCACAGATTCTAAATAAGAATCATGGAAGCATATGTATGTTTTGAATTAAAGGCAATTACACAGAGATGGAGAGGTCACAAGGCAATACATGTAGTATGGAATAGAGACAAGCTCTGATAGATGTGGAATTTTATGTGCCAGTTTATTCAAAATTGTAAGGTTGAGATCCTCACTGCTTTTGGAAAGCTAAATAATTTTCCATAATTAAGCCTCAAACATCTTAAATTGATGATTTGGACAACTAGAAATACCAATTCTATTTCTTCTGTTTACTTTCAAAGGCACATTCTTTCTGACTTTCGGTGATTCTTCAATAAAAATGAAGAGTTATATGTATGAAAGGCTTATTGAAGGCTTATATGTAATCTGTAAAAAATTAGGCAATTATAAGCTTGATTATTTGCATGTTGTCTCTTTTGAAAGGTTAACCTCTAAATACTGTTCTTCAGAGAAAAGGACTTTACAATTTTTTTTTCCTTTCTGCAAAACCTGGAACACACTCTTGTTTTTAGCATAAAGCATTTAAGGTAATGAGGAACACCAGTACATTAAAGCAAATTTGTGTCAAATCCCCAGGGAAAACAGATGTCATGCATGCAGCATTTCCCTTAGACATCTGAAATCCAGCATCATTGTTCTTTCAATCTGTTTTCTAAGTAAATGAAACAATGGGAAGTATGCATAAATCCTTCTACATTAGTGTTTAAAGAACATTTCAACTAAGTTTACATATGATAAATCAAGAGATAAAGAGCTTAAAATTAGAAAAATAAGAATTAGATACACGCATATTCCCACTAGTAGCTCTGTGTTTTTTCCACCAACTTTCACAATCTGTGACAAAGTGAGTCTGAAATATTCTTAGTATGATTAATTGTATTTACATATTTAAAGAATATACTAAATATCAAAAGCTATAAATTTATTTCATAATTTTTAATACCACCTATTTCTTCCATTTTTTAAAAACAGGGCCGACCTACTAACTTAGAGCTTATTGTATAAACCGGGTTGGCCTTGTAACTACAGCAATTCTCCTGCTTCAGTTTCCTGAGTCCTAGGATTATAGGCATAAGCCAGCATGTTTGAGGATAACAATAAATTTGGACTACTGAAAATCTGAATTTGAGAAAGTCATCCATTCTTACTAATGTGAGTCCATATGTGTAAACGTGTGAGTTAATTTATGCTATAGGGTGGATCCCTCTATTTTTTAGCTTTACTAACACTAAATTTTGAAAAGCTTTGATTTGATTTGTTCAGTTTTGAACCAAAACTGAAAGAGAAGTTCAAATTATGTCTCTGCCATCTCAGGGATTTAAGACTGATTTTACTGTGGGAACTCATTTACATTCAGGCAGGTTTTACTCAAAGCAATCCAAGTTGTAGACATATTTCCTGATGTAATTGTACTATTCTCTTAACAAAAACCAGAGCACAGGTTTGTATGCTTACCTCTTAGATAACTTGCTTTCTTTGGTGTGTGGGGGGGTGAGGGATTATTTCTTCTAGTCCTTCCATTGCTTAGCCTAAGCTATGTAAGGTCTCCCAATGCACTTTACTTTTCATACTGGCCCACCATTGAGATCTCAGCATGCCTGTGGCGAGGATTTACATGTGTGACAAAACCACATTAAGTAAGAAGCCTTACATGCATTTTGAGTTTCAAAGAATTTTTTAAGTGTGTAATTTGGATAATTATTTCTCTATCACATCATTGTCCAACTTGTTAAGTTCAGGTTAGATATGCTACTCAGAAAGCCATTTGATATTTAATGTTTGCTCTTTATTTTTGGGTTCTGATGAGAGATCAGAAGATTGAAAAGGAGCAGGTATTTCTTCCCTACAAACAGGGGTGAAAAAAATAACAAGTATTTCATGATACTGTATCCCTAATTAAAACAGTGGAAATTTTTAACAAGTTTTTGCTCTTTTGTCCTCTCTTAAGTTAAGTCATATGTTAACTAAAATTCCTAGTCCTGTATGTCTCTCTGTGTCTTATGTGACCAAAGACCAATTAAAGAGCTAGCTATACCCCATTATTAACTTGCTTACATTGTAGCAAAATCATATATTTTAGTGTTCTAATTATGCATTTTCCTTATAAATGGCCAATTTTAATTTGGGGATATATATATGAAAGAATGAATAATCTACAACCTATAAACTCAAATCGTTTATTTTAACCCAGTTTTTCAGTAGCCAGAATTTACATGGAAACAAGCATCTTTCACTGTGAAGATTATATTTTACAATATATTTAAAAATGAAAAAGCATATTCTATAATGCTGAAAGTGAAATATGCTTTTTGTCACCTATTTATGTGGGACTTTAAAGACATGACAATGACAATCCTGAATCTATAGCAGAGCACGTGTGGAGCATGCACAGCTTGATCCACAGCACTACAAGATGAGAACACAGATCTATGTTGGATGTTAGCTTTGAGTGATAACAAAGTCACTTCAGTGAAACTGCTAATTTTTCACAGAAACAAAACTATAAGACAATTATTATTTAATTTAGGGTCATGTATTTGACTTCTTTGATGAAGGCTACTGGATAAATGCTTAACTATTTTGAGCCTCAAAATATGTGAATCAATGACCACTGGAAAAAAATTGTGCACTGTTTTTTGGGCAAAATTTTAAAAATGTATTACCCAACAGGAAGCATGGGAGTATGTACATTCTTTTTAAAAGGAATGTGCTCTGGTAAGCAGACAAAAATGTTCAGAAACAAACAGAAGCCCAAAGACTAACTCACTAAAGTTCAAACGTGGCCTTTAATTGAAGATTTTCATGTCCCCTTTCTTTTATAAGAGATTCATATTGGGATTTTAGCATGATCTGCATGTATTCTCCCTGGGATAGAGTCTGATTTTGGAGACTGATACATGAAGAGATGCAATGTGTGGAATCTTTTAGCAATCTGGTGTTTTTCTTTTTTACTGATCATTCATGAACTTCATATTTAATTAAATGGTATTTAAATTCTGTTACTCTCTATAGGAATGTTGCTAATGTAGGGAGTATTCATTTACCAATGGGAAGATACATGATTTGTTACGTTCACTTATGCTTCTTGTGCGAGTGTGTATGTTCTCTGAGAGAAGCATCTCCTAGTCCTCAGCCATCACAAGTTTAATGGAGTTAATCAAAGTAAGAGGAAGCTAGAAAAAGCCCTTAAGTTATCCAATTCTCTGTTTTCTATGAATTCTAATTCTACTCCATTTGCTGAAGTCTTCTCACAGAATATTACTTAGTTTTACTTGATTTTTATTGTCAACATTACTTTTTTAAAAAAATCTTCCCTTAAAGTCATACTAGACACATAGGACAATGGGACCTCTCTCAGTTTGCTCTGCTCTTGTTGTATTTGCATATTGTAACCTTGGGTGATGCCCTAACTTGGCTGAGGAGAGCTCCTTGAGAGGCTCTCTTGTGGAGTGGAGGCTGGCATAGAGGCAGCAAGCACTAGCACAAGACCACATTCCCTGCCTTCCTGTTTTCTATTGTTACTCCAAAACAATGGCCCTTCCTGCCTGGGTTACATCTGCAGCACAGTCAGGCCCCTATGCTCTGGAAATGAGAGTAGAGACAGAAGTGTATAAAGTGACAAGAAGTTAGTAAACCATGGTATTGGTACATGTAGGTGCTTAGACTGATGCCACCATACTTATCTTACTTCTTTGACTCTATTCAGTCTCCCACTCAGGAGATATGTGAAAGGAAGCAGTTTAACACTTCATCCGCAGAAGCAATTTTTCTTCGCCTTTATTTTAAACGAACTATAATAACTCCTCAGAACAAGAATATAAGGATAATTCTTTTAAAGATTAGAACATTCCTCATACACATATCCACATAAAGCTTGTGAGTTAGTTATATCATGTTATTGCCTTTACCTACTGTTATGCAACCTAGCTACATGTCTTTTTTATATACATTTTTTATTATTATTTCCGCTCATACAAACTTAATAGGTACACCAATTCCCTCCCTCCCTCCTCTCCCCCCGAACCCCCTGCTTCCCCTCCCCTCACCCCTCTCCCAATGCCTCCCACCCCAATTCCCAGAGAGTCCTTTATTGTCCATGCCTGACTCTCCTCTGGGCCCTCCTCTCCGATGACGTACAAAGACCCAGTGGCATTTCCCTGAACCCTTTCCTGTGTTCCCCTTAAGCACAGGAACACTACTGTGGCTGTCAATCCCTTGCCTCCAAGGATCTTGGTGCCTTTAGCAGATGCTAGACTTTGTGAGGTCAACAGCAGCTACATGTCTTACCTACATCACTGCTAACTTATACAGAAAACATACAGTCATTCCAACTTATGCATCAAACAGACTCACCCTCAAATGTATTTCTACATTCTAACATGAGGCAAAGGCTACCACAACCCTCAAACTGCAGAGCATCTATTCCTGTATTACTTATTCAATTAAATTCTTGTTGAGGCAATAGCAGAATTAGTAGAAGATGACAATGGATTTCAAACAGCCAAGTTTTTTAAATGTTAAGATTATTTCAAAAGCTGGAGACCTTGAATTTGATTTTTAATTTGTTAGGCATATCATCACTTTGACTTAATGTGCCCATTTCTTCTAATATCTTCATTAGTTTAGGATTATTTGTGGTGGTGTTCAATAAATGCATCTATTACAGATTTTTCATTCTCAGTGCAAAATCTGTTTCCCATTAGTGTGGGTGCATGCTTGCAGAAGAGTTTTTTGATTCACTATTTAGAAGAGGTTTTGTTTCCAGACTATTGGCTACATACCTAAGAAATATCCAGCACTGTTGATATTCTAGCAAAACACACACTGTTGGGTCTTATTGCTTAAATATTCCCACTTCTAAAATTACCACGACACCATTGGGGGTGAATGAATACACGATTACAATTTCCATTTGACAGTTTTAAAGGAAATGGCATGGGGATTTAATTAGACCCTCTCCATGTGCTTCATTGATTCTCAGATGGGTTTTCATTCTAGCATAAGCAGATGTGGATTTTAACATGGAAGTTAGACTTCCTTATACCTTGGCTGGCATATTTAAACCAGTATCACAATCAAAGTTACCTGAGTATCCCAATCTCAAAGAAAACAGGATTGGGAATGTTGAGGAGTAGGTCCACTATTAATTCCCCATCAAGAAAAAAATGGTTTTTGAGGCTCATGACTTATATGCTATATAGTGAAAGAGAAATTAAACTGTAGCAAAGCAATCTCATTTGGGAGAATAATAGAATCTTTCTGACTTTACTGGAAAGGAAATAATATAATTGTGCATTTCTTGACTTAGACAAAATGCTCAATCAAGGTAGACATATAACTATTGCTAAAGTAAGTTACTGAACATTTTAACATTGAAATGTATTATAAACTATTGATATTTTCTTTTAAATAACAATTTTTTCACCAAATGTAATGCATTTTAGCTCTATACGTCTTAAATTCCATGTATTTCTGTTCACAAACAAGTGGCTAAATTTTCTGAGAGTGAAATTTGGATACATAATAGTAGTAGCAAAAAGTAATTGAAATTGAGCAGAGATGCAGTACTCTGAATTGTTGCTGATAAAATCATGACAAAACAACTCATGGTAACAAAGAACTTATTCTTTCTTACAACAGTCCGGTTATAATTCCTTGTCCAGCTTGGCAGGGGAGCTTACACCATAACCAAGGAGTGAAGGACCTGGCCACACCACATCCACATAACAGCTAAAAGAGGGAAAATCCTCACTTTCCAGACCAGCATGTCTGGTCAAATATACACAAGGATGCCAACTTTCTCAACCATCTCCCTCCACCTTTTTACCTCTCCAAATACTAGTCCACTCACCATGGACTGAGCCTTCCCCATCAAATAGACAATCTCCTGCAGGTTCACACTGGGTTTAATTCAACTACTAATTCTCTACAAATGGATCTAGAGCTCAGACACTCAACCATCAAACTGATACCTTAATCTAACTGTGACAGATGACATCTGCCTGTAGATGTTTCATTTGCATGTTTAAGATGACCACTTTTCATTCCATGGTATTCCGTGAAGAAATGGGATGTGGCTAACTTAAGTTATCAGTCTCCAGAGCAGAGTCTGGACAAAGGCTTTTTTATGACTCCCTTGTGTAGGGCTGAACCTACTTTCACAAGCTGTAGTCTCTTCCACTTAGCCCCCTTATGCTATATTTTCCTCCTGCAAGTCTGTTAGCATTTGTGCCTTCCTGTAGAAGTCTTTCTCTTATATCAACTTTAATTCTGTCTTGGCTCTTCAAACATTTACAACTAGACATGAGTGCTTACTCTTGATAGCCCACAAGGTTTGTCTATTAGTATCAGTCTCCTTATTTTTCTAAAAACAATAGTGCATAATATTATTCTAAAATAGCATGAGAGAAAAATCATTCTGCAAAAAATGCTTCATACCTACTGACTAGTTACATGTATCTTTTTTTTTAATATTGACTTTAGTGTTTATAGCAGTTAAATGCTTAAACTTGTATCTCTTTAAATTTTACTGGCATGTAATAAGTGGCTTTTCTAGGTAATGATTAAAATGATGATATTTACAAGCATATTTCCAATTTTAACTATTTGCTTCTTAATTTACCCTTTACAGCTTTAACATGTTTTAAGAAATATTGAAGCAATTTTGTTCCCTTCCTTGTATATTGTTTCCTAAACCTTTGGATCATAATTAACAATAAAAAAACCTCTTAACTTGTATCTTGTAAACCATGCAGCACTTGAAATAAAGCATGCAAGTGGAAGACAGTATTGGGCACAAGTATATAATCTGTGTGTGGAGGGAGAGGGAAACGGTTGCTGACAGTATCTTTTGTACATGACAGGACTGCTGCATCCATGATCTCATTGCAGTCACATTTACTTCCATAAAACCTGCAGAGGAGTTGGCCTATCAACATTTTACCATAGAAGGGGAGAATCTCAAGAGGCCCTACACCAGCAGAAACTATTGAGAATTAATGCCATTTGGGGAAAAGGAAGTTGCTTTCTTCAGTGATAAACCTACTGATATATGATACTTGCTTCAGCAAATGCTTCAATACATGCCATTAAAGGGAAACCAGATTAAAACTCAGTAGGACATACATGCAAAAAGACATAAAAATCAGAGGCGTTGAACAGTTGTGGTTTTGAGTCTTGGCTGGCCACTGAGGAACTCTATACACACGAAGAAGTAACTTACAAGCATCTTTCATTTTCACATCTCTAAACCGAAGAGACAAATGCTAATACCTATTAAATAAATCTGTTATAGCAACATAAATGAAGTGGCTTGTATAACCTTTCTAAACAACATATTACTGATATAGCAAGAAGGGCAGACCCTTAAGGACGGATACCGATCACTGAATTGGGCAAAGATGAAAAAACGTGACAGTCTGAAGGACAAATAGATGACTCAGTAATGCTGTTTTAAGTAACTTTGTGTTTTACACACAGATGAATATCCAAGGGCTATAAAACAGTAATAGACTAGAAGTTGGAATATTCCTTTTCCAATTTTAATTAAATAATAACTAGCATTCAGTAGGACATTTTATTTCTCTTAGGAGTCTCTCTTCCTGTTCTACACATTTGGTAAGTGAAGAAAAATAGTTAAGAATAATTTCGATTCTTAATTCATCATGCAATTCTCATTTTTTAAAACTTTTTTATTATTTATTCAATTGTGTGTGTGTGCATGTGTGTGTGTATGGTATGTATATGTGTGTGTATGGTATGTATATGTGTGTGTATGTGTAGAACCTCGGGCGAATTTGGGTACCACCATGGATGCCTCCACTTCCTCCTTGTTTACTCTGCCCGGGGAATTACAGGCTCCGCCCACTAGCACCAGAAACTCAGGCCGCCCCCGCTTCTGCCTGGCGTCTATATGTGGGATCCAGGATTCGAACTCAGGACCTTTTTTTTTTTTTTTTTGGCTGTGTGGACCCATTTTATTGTTTTTTTTCTTTTTTTTATTAAAAATGTAATTATACATTTAAAAATTTTTTTTAACCAGTTCCCTTCCTCCCCCCTCCTCCCCCCGAACCCCCTCCTCCCCCTCTTCTCCCTCCCCATCCCCCAGTGCCTCCCCCCCAATTCCCAGAGAGTCCTTTATTGTGTACGCCTGACTCTCCACTGGGTCCTCCTCTCCCATGACATATAAGGACCCAGTGGCATTTCCATAAGCCCTTTCTCTTGTTCCCCTTAAGCACAGGAGCACTACTATGGCTGTCAATCCCTTGCCTCCAGGGATCTCGGTGCCCTTAACAGATGCTAGACTTTATGAGTCGAACTCAGGACCTTCTGCCTGCAAGGCAGAGGCTTAACCCCTGAGCCATCCAGCCCGGCAATTCTCATTTTTTAAAGCCTTACTTCGGAAGCTGAGCATGGTAGCATACACTTGTAATACCAGTGCTGATGATGCTGAAGTAGGAAGATTAATTTTTTAGTTCCAAACCTGCCTGGGCTGCTAGTAAAATAAACAAATAAAAATAAACAAGCAAGCAAACAAACAAACAAATAAATAAAACGTTAGATGAGAGGGGCAATGGAGAGATTCCAACCATGCCTGGGTACCACTTGAAGACTCTTGAATAAAAAGATTCTAATACTAGGAAAAGACATAAGAATTACGAGTTTATTGAAGTCAGGGAAGGGTGACTGGCGGTCAAGAGAATCACAGTGAGCTTAAAGGCAGGAGAGATTAGAACAGAAGAGAGTTGCTTAAAGTCAGAAAGAACTAGGAGATAGCCTCTATGATAGCTTGGTAGGAGGAAGAATCTTGACAGCATAAAGATGTTGAGAAGAGAGAGAACCTCACTGTTGACAAGATCATTTATAGTTTTAGACATCGTTAAGGAATTGCTAGGGAGTTGCTAGGGAAGTAGGGCAGTAAGGGCGGTGAGTCCAGGCTGTCAGGGATTTAGAAGGTGTGGTCTGTCCAAGGAACTGCCATTTTGTAGCCAGGGTGGAGGCTTAACAAAGTAGACTCTGTGTTTAACATAGACGACAAAAAAAAAAAAAAGGATTATTTTAATGCGTGTGTTCCTAGGTCTTCAAAGGTCATACATACATGCACACTGACTAGAGAAGGAGAGAACACATGTTTTGATATTGTAGTATAATTGAGCTCTGATTTCTCAAACTCCTTTGAGACCTGGACTCAGTTTGTAGGGTCTGGCAAAAGTACCCAGAGTCACTGTATTTTAATCATTTTGGGAAGTGAATAGTCACACCTCTTCTTAAAAGAACATCACAATGAACAACTTGAGTACTGGGATCCACCTAGGAATCTGTCGCTAATTAATTAGGAACTTTTAGCAATGCAGATGACTCCCCTCTATGGATTTAATTTTTCTTATCTGCACAAGGAGCCAGATGTTCTAGATAATCTTTAAGTCTCTTTTCAGTGCCCACATATTCCACTGCAGCCCCAGTTACAGCCATTTGAGTGATTCATATGGAAAGGAAGAAGCTTGCTGTTGGAAGCTTCCCCACAATATGACAAAGCTGGTCAAATTACAACTTTTCAGTGAAAAAGATTCCTTTTGCTATCACCACACTTAACCACATACAATAATTTATCTTTCACGAAAACAGTGATTGTTATATTGTAGATATGGTTTTAAGGTCTCCAATGTGCTTTGAATTACTTGGAAACCACCCTCTCAGTGTTCTTATAAATAACAAGTAAATTTTCTCCCCTGCAAGGGTACTAAATTTAGTCTGGAGGAGCATTCCACATGCTTTCAAGAATAGATCAAGTGTCTAATAGCTAAGATCACTACCACAGTACAGAGCTTTTCTCATTTTCTTTTTCTTTTATTTAGCTGAGAGTTTATATCAATATAGAAGACCTTACAAGTTTATAAGACCAACATTCAAATACAAAACAGGTTTAATTCTTCTTGTGTTTGAACTTACCTTTGTTGATTATTTGATCACTACTGAAGGACTTCTTGCTTAAGGTTCACCATTAAGTAATATTTTCAAGAGAAAAGATATACTGCATATTAGAATATGCCTTGATTAAAAGTTGATGAATAGTTTTGTACTTTTTAGTTGTTAAACCTGAATCAGCCACTCAAGTAGGATTTATATTTGAAATATTTTCCAGAAACCCCTAATTTCCTCTTGAAGCTTTTGTGGTAAAGTTTTCCTTTGAACTTTCATATTCTGAGTTGCAACAGACCTTGTTGCTCCATGAGAGGGTTTCAGCAGTCATACACTAAGCTTCTTTTCTAAGTTTCCTCAGGTTAAAGAGAGTTGTATGACATGATTTTTTTTGAAAGCTGCTAGTGGAAATACTGAAACAATTGCTGCAGTTCCCAGGTTACACATCCCTGGATATTGGTGTTACTCAGCAAACACATTTCTTCCTTCCCATAAGAAATGAGAAACAGAACTCTCAGACACAGCTGGGCTGAAATCTATTGAGAAGAAAACAAGATAAGCCACCAAAAAAATGAAGGAAGGAAAAGAAAAATGAGAGAAAAAGAAGCTGATCTTACCAATTATCTGGCTTGGACCAATAATGGGAATATGTAAATGTTAGTATTTTAAGTGGATAGTTAGACACTAGGACCTGTGCGATATTGAATATAAAAACAGTCTCATTTTTCCAGAATATCTTATCTCAGATTTGCACTTATATTCATCTCTAGCAACTGTGAAAGTGCCACTAAATGGGTGAAATGAAAATAAGTTCAGTCTTATACTTGGTGCTGATTCTTCAGTTTGCTAACCAATAGCTCCACCTTCCATTGCAGGTCAAATGTGATGGATTTCAGATATAACTGAATGAGGCTTCCTGTTCACTTTTACTCAAATCACTCAGATAGATAAGAACATCTGTGATACAACCAAAAAATGGAAGAATGCCTGCTTATCACATTCATTATAAGTTAGGTTATATTGATGTATAGCCTCCTCTATCTCCCAAACTGGAGATGTGGAAATATACATTAGTCTTTGAAGTTTCACTACAAAAAGTAGAAGTCAATCCATTTTGAGCTGTTTGATTACACAAATAATTTAAAAATATAAAGATTCATCAGTAATAATTAGAGAAATGTGAAAAAACCTTTTAAAAATAAACTTGTCATTTTTCTGATTGAAAATTTATTGAAGGGAAAGAGTTTGAAGAATTTTATTCCATGCATGAAGTAAGCTGATTGCTTTGTTTGAACTGCTACCCATAAAGGAGAATTGCCACACAGTTCAATAGTTCTTTTCTAAACCATGAAATACTATATGTACTATTTGATTCACAATATGTAAAATAATGAAAATCTTCTTTAAAGTATCAGTGCAGTGATCTTCAGTGTTCAAGTAACAAATAAGACAACCAGAACTGTTTGGTTTTTATTCAAAAAAAAAAAAAAAGCACCTAAGGACATGACTGATTTTGTTTATAGGAACATTTACCTGTTATTAAAATTAAATTTGAATTCCCATAGATGGATTTCTTCTCTGTACATAAATATTTAGTTTGTTCTAAGAAATGGTATGAGATATCTTCCCAAGCAAAGAAGCAAACAACCTGAAAAGAAAGACCAGAAAACTCCTCAAAGCATTTCCTTTGCATTGTGAGAGGAGAACTTAAAATTGCCAGAGTAAGGCTCAAAGATTTTCTTAAACCAGCAGGTTTCTGGGCTGTCTTACTGAGAATAATAGACTTTTATTGCCTTTATTTTCTTTAGTCTTTTTACATCTTGTGGGAAATTTTAACTTCTTGGGAAAGGTATTTTCATTGGAATAAAAAGTGGGACTTTCAGATGTCTGTTATTTTCTAAAATGCTTTGATATTTGAATTTTCTATGTATACCAAAAGAGTTAAGACCCTGTGAATAAAGTATATTAATGATAAATTTAGTATTTCAAAATCAGCCGACCTTGCTGTTATAAAAAAACTATACCTGTTATTGACATCACACAGCAGCTTTTGTGCAAGTTTCGTTTGTGACAACTATTTATTATATTTATAAAATGGCAGGAAAAAGACTTCAACACTGACATTTAAAGTACTGACAGGCACTGAATGTAGATGGCACTGGACCAATCAGATAATGTGGTTAGACACTATTAAGAGGTCAAAGCAGTTGCAGAAAAGGAAGTGCAGTTAAAGAAATCTGAAACTATTTAATGGCTTATTTTTCATAGGCTTGCAATACTTTTGTACGAAACCTGGGGAAAGGTGTTGAAGTAGGCAGGATTCCAAAATGATCACCAAGATCTCTCCCTCTGGCATGCAATCCCTTCTTGAGTATGAATAGAAGTAGTGAGTGTAATGGAATGTCGCTGTGGTGACTGTCATATTACATGGCAGTTGGATTTTGCAAAGGCATTTAGGGTATTTAATCATTTTAGTTTGATTTAGTCTCAAGGGAAGTAAATCTGGATGGATCTGATCTAGTAAAATATAAACCTCACAGAATAGCAACATTGGAAGGATTTGGAACATTAGAGAAGTTGCCAGGAAGAAGCAAATGTATATGTGATGAGAGTATCTATTGTGAAGGCCACAGGGCAAGGACTAGATTCTGGAAAATGAATAGAGCACCCAGTTGTCAGCTGCAAACAAACAAACAAAAACTAAGACAGATATTGTTCATGCACTTGCATAGAATTAAATTATACCATGGGCTAGAGTAGAATATGTGACTTGTACACCCAGCCACCATCTTGAGCTTATACACTGAAAAAAAGAACCCACATGGCTTGTGTACAGACTCCAGAACAGGGAACTATTAGATTAAATTTGTTTTGTTTTAGACTGTTAGGTTTCTGGTAATATTTATACAATGATAGAAGATGAATATAGGTGAGATTAGTGTTTGCGTGTAGAAAGAACACTGCATGGTAAAAGGCAGGATCATAGGCTGAAGAGATAGCTCAGTCAATAAAGTGCTTGCTCATAAGCTTGAGTAATTGACTTGATTCTCTCCAATGTATGTGAAAAAAAAGTCAGTCACAGGTTATGTGCTTGTAATCTCAGTACAGGGGTGGAGATGGGAACATCCCTGGGACTTTCTGGTGGGATCCAAGCTAGTGGGAAATCTCATCTCAAAAAACAAGGCAGACAGCAAGGTTGTCTCTGGTGCGCACGCACACACACACACACACACACACACTAAGGACCATTGAAATAGATTCCAGGCTTATGAACTATAATCAAACTTCATTTTAAAGACTTTTTTGACTGGTCAGGATGCAAACACCTGCAAACTGATGTGTTCCTGTCGAAATTGGAAATATTTTCTTGACAAAAAGTGATTTGAGATCTTAACAACATTGATAATGTGCACAAGTAGCGAAATATTATACTTTAAAAGTTTAGAGATTTGAAATGTGAAAAATATTTTACGTAAAATTTTTTTACAGTATTAAAATTTACTCTCAATTAAAAACCTAAATTACACTGATTTAACAAATTGGTATAAAACTTGTCCATGACATGTCATATATTAAAAAATGTTAAGTAGAAAAGTAAACCACATAGAGTAATTCTTAGTATAATCAGTTGAGGAGTCTAGCATGCAACATTAGAATTACATCTACTGTGTGACTGCACTAATTTAAGAATTGCCAAATACAAGTGTAATTTAAAATCCTGGATGGAAATGTGCAGGGCTGTTTATAGTGTTTTTGTTTGAATAGTGGGATTATGACAATTTATTTTACTTTTTTCTTTGTTCTCCATTTTTGGTATTCTAAAAATGGTCGTTTTGAATATATATGACTTTGAGAATATATTTTAGAAAACACAAACCATGCCCAGATTTTTTTCCTACAAAAATAATATTTAAGAACTCTTGCCTTCTAAGGACAAATCCATGGATATTATTATAATAGACCAAAGGGAAGTTGTAGAATGGTTGGCATGCAGTGAGGTAAAGCCATACATTTACCTCTGCTGTTAGACCTCTGGCAGAGATGTCTGAGTGGCAGCCCACAGGCTGCAGACATCTGTGACTCTGTTCTGCACTGTTTTAAGAAACTTTGAGATAATAATTTAAGAACTTGAAAATTTCACATAAAACCCAGCCTTTTTCATCTTGCTTGTATATTTAGAAGCCCTGTCAACATAGAGCTCATGTTTTCACATAGTGGGTTTGCACAGAAACCCAATGCCAATGGCCATTTATGCTCTCTTGGTAGCCTTATAGTAGAAATTTTTTGTGTTCTCATTTCTCTACTCTAAAGTAGAAAAATGAAAGATGGAGCTTTGTCAGTTTTGTTTATTTGTTTATTTTCTTAAATCCAATTTTTTTTCACAACTCAATATATAAAAGAAAAACAGGAACAACTCCTCTAACCTGCTAGATGCTTAGCAAATGTTAGTTTCCTTCCATAAACCCTTTTCTTTAGGTGTTTTTGAAGTATTTGGATACAGATTAACATGATTATTACATTTCCAGTGACTGTAAGTGGAGCACTGCGAGGAAATATTGGAATCAAACAGGAAACAGTAAGATTTCATTTCTAGCAAAGCAGAGATTATAAAGAGGGACGATGGGATGAGAGCCATGTAGGTGACCCCATTTTTTTCTTTCTATCTCTACTGAGATCAATGAAATGTCTCCCCAGCTCGGGAAGGAGAGAAAGCCATTCCCTGTTAGTGTTAGGTTTCAGCTGCCTGCATGTCCCTGGCCTCTGCATGAGGTTAGCTATCTGAAGGAAAGCCACACTGTTCAGAATGGCTAGATACGTTTCTTGCTAAGTCACATTCAACATACTAATTTTGTTTCTTTCCTGGCCATGCATAGGTGAATTAGTAAGAATCCACTTCTGCATTGTTTTCCAGTTCTCAACTGAAGCCTAATTAAAGAAATATATAGTTTTTATTGAGCTGCAAGAAAAAGGGGCATGGGGCACAATTAAGTTTGCATCAATAATTAAAGACATAAAATTATTAATGTAGCAAATATTACATATTAATAAGAAATACATTTTGTTACCAACTACTGAATGAAATTCTTCTATAATCTATACTCTAAAAGAAGGAATGAGAAAGAATGCACAAAAAAAAAAACCCATCCGTTACAATCTGAGTTTGTTCCTGTTAGAAGATTGTGCCACATTTCAACATTGCTAAGAGGCAGTTGTTCTAAATAAAAAGATGTGTAATGGTGATGGAAAGATGGCTCCGTGGATAAAGCACTTGCTGCATAAGTATGAGAACTAAATTTTGATTCCTGCAATCCACATAAAAGCTGGGCAAGTGTTGAGGCCACCGGAAATCCCTGTAATTGAGAGGCAGAGACAAGGGATGCCACCTCCCCACACATACCCGCTGAAAAGCTGACTAGCTTATTGCTGATCTGTTCGCTCTGGGTTCAATTAAGAGACCCTATCTTAATAAGTAAAATGGAAAGCAATTAAAGAAGACAATGTCAACTTTGGGCTTCCAGACATGTGCACATAAACACATGAGTATCTGCATGTACATGTGCACCAATACACTTGTGAATATGTATATGTACACACAGGAATTCCTATATACATACACATGCAAAAGCAAACCAAAATGGTGCATTATAAAGATATAATTGTGATTTAAAAATTCTTTTAAATAGCTTGAATTTTACTAAGAGGTTAAAAGATTTATTAACATGTTTAATAATTTCCTTTGATAGAAGATTTCAAATTCAATTTGCAGACAGATCAGGAATTTTTCTATCCTTATTTCCTGGCTTCTCTTACTGAGCTTGAATTTTCTGTTGTTTCTTTCAGGAAAGAGGATTCCGACATCAAAGCCACCTTTTTCTTTTTCATGGATACCTACTCAGAAATCTTTCTTATCGTTAAAAGTCCTTTGAAATTTTATGAAATGAGGATGCATCCTTTCTCAGTTCCTTTCCTATGCTTCTTTTGTAAACCTTTTAACATGTTATGTCAATTGACTTCTATGTACTTAGTAGGAGTAGATGGTGCATAATATACCATAGACACTAATGACTATTTAAGAAATAAATGAATGAAGTGGTTGTTAGTTCAATGTAATCAGTTCTTGCTTTAATGATATGTCAAAGAAACTGAGAGAGGAGTTCACAGACAAACAGAAAGAAATTTTATTGAATGACATAAGCCAAGAACCCTTAAGTTCTCCATCCAAAGATTGCAAGGTCCCTAAGTACAAAAGGTGGACTCTGTAAATGTCTTGGGCTACTCAGGACAGGAATTCCACAGGGGAAATTTGAAGTATATGCATTGAGGTAAATCATGTATCTGTGTGTTTTCCTGAATATGTGGCTCATGTTCTGCTAGGGGTGGAGGTTTCAGCATCATAATTAGAGCAGGATATTAGGATGAGATGGTACACTGTTTTAATTGTGTCTATCTGTTATAAGATAAATCAGGGACTATGGCCACTATTGGGTCTACACATGCTCTATGATCTGATTTGAATTGGACGAAGGGTTATGGTTCATGACATCCATTTTAATGTCCTCTTAAGCCTACCTTTATCTTATTAAGCAAACTTTCCCACCAGGAGAACTGAGTGTGATGACATTATGCTCATGGGAACACCTCCTTTATTTTTAAGTGGCAAAAGGATTGGTTTGTGCAAATCAAAGTGAAAGATAATTTATAAATATCTTGGTCAGATCCCTATTGGGAAACTCAGATTTTAAACAATACATATTCATCGTAGGAAAGTTGTTGGTAAAAAAGATGAAGATTACTGTTTGATAATCTAGAAATTAAAAACATAATACACTCTACAATTACTTCAGAAAACTAACGAAATAGAATGGGAAAATAAAAGATAGAAGATTAATGCTTAGTTTGAAGCATTAGGAAAAGCTTCATGGAAACTGTGACATTTAAGATTAATGTTAATTGAATAGGAGGGATTTCTAAAAGAAAAAAGATCCAGAATTATTATAAATAATATGGTTAGATGTGTAAAAAATGAACATGATCCAACAGAGGAGAAGTTTAGCTTATTTGGTAACAGCGTATGCTCCAACATGGCTGCAAGAATTTCCCAGCAAGGTTGGAAAGCAAAGACTGGAGAAGTGGGCAGTATTAGTATTAGTAGCCTTTGAATAATAAGCTGTGGAAGTACATAATCAAGCTCTTCTTGGGATGGTTGCACATGCTGTAGGATCCCAAAGCTGGAACTACTTCTAGGAAGGTTTCTGACATATATTCATTTATTTGTTGATTTCTAGGTTCTGATGATTGAACCCAGTACTGCAAATTGTTCTACAGCTCAGCTCTACCACTGAGTTATGTATCCCAGGAGGTCCTAGTTTTCTGTTCTTCGTAAGTATATTGCAGTTTCATTAAACAAGTTGCATGCAAAGTTGGGTTCTCTGTCTCCAATTTCTTTGCTCTCTTGTTTCATGTACTAAAATTTGTCAACATGTATGAAATTACACAAAATAAAAAGGAATAGTCAAAATGAATCAATTCAGCATTGTTTGAATTTTTGTTGTATTCCTTGGTTAGTTACGAAGAGAAAATATCAGGTAGTCTTAGAATATGGATCTTGAATGTTCCTCAGAAGCTCTTGTGTGGAAGGCTTGGTGCCAAGCTTGGAGCACTACAGAGAGACAACAGAAACATTAGAAATGGAGTTAGCTCTTGGAGGTGATCCTTTGAAGAAGATAACCTGAATCATGGCTCCTTGTTTATTTCCTTATCTTCTTTTTTATCTCATCTCACAAGGGCTGTGAGGTAAGCAGCCTATTCCACTGAGCAATTCTTACCATGATGCACTACCTCTCCTAAGGCCAAAAGCAACACACTGAACAGACCCACACTGTGACCCAATTTCTTGGAGCAAATGTTTATTACAGTAATGGAACATGAAACTAAAACACCATGTAATGTTAGATGTGTATATACTGTGTATTGTAGTTACTATTTATCAGCATTTACTACTTGTTTTTTACAATGTGGCTGCTGAATACACATTGTGCCTATATACAGCGAAATTCTTCAAACCCTTTTCACAAAGAGGTAACTGAAAATTCTCAATGCCCACCACTCAGGTTCCACTGAGGTAGAATTGACAAATAAAAATTGTATGTATTCGTGGTGTGTAGTGTTTCGCTCTATTATCAAACCCACAGGCATAGGGACACACATATACCCATATCCTACGAGATCACTACCAAATCAAACTAATCATTATATCTATCACCTCACATTTACTCTATCTCACATATTTAAAATGCTTTACATGAGAACATTAAGATTTGTTGTCTTAGCAAATTCTGAGTATACATGATAGTATTCATTAGAGTTACCACTCAAATCTCCAGAATTTTTTCTTCCTGCATAAGAGAAACTTTATACTTTTTTACCAATATTTTTCTGCTTATTATACCCACTGGCTTCTGGTAATTACTCTTCTATCTTCTAGTTTGGAATTTATTTTCTCTGCTTGACTATAACAAGGTAGTTCTGGCTTTAGATTCTTAGATCATTTCTCCTGCCTTGAGATCCAGGAACAGTCTAATCAACTGCATTCTTCAGAATACATGATTTAATTAAAGCTCTAATCCTGCAGCCCTACAAGGTGTCTTCAAAATCATTTCCATTTATTTCTTATCTTCCAAGTCATCGTTGTGTCTGTGTACTTGATTGTAGCCTAATTAACCAAATGTTTCTGAAAGATAGAAATATAGGATATGCTTTTTAATTTATTTTGTTGATGGTCCTTACATTTTAGATATATTATATATATCATATACATATATATATATATATATATATATATATATCAAATAGCAGAGTTAGGAGTCAGTGGAAGCAAACTTTATATTACAGAAGATCAGTAGAGGAAAAACATGGGGATGAATAAGACCCTGAAAATTGGATCGTCTTAAGATGGGGCTAAAGAAGTGATTGGCATTCAGTTTGCGGCAGGGGAAAGCTCCTGAACCAAGGCGCTGACCTGAGTGATGGATGTTCATTCCCCTAAAAGTACCTGACTCATCTTTGAATTCAGTCTGGTTCTTCCTCATAACCAGTCCAAAAAGCTATTTTTTGAGCTGCATGCAATTGCGACATGAAAACTGAAGTTCAGAGGAGTCACAGAACAGCCTACACTTGCTTTCTTGTCTGAAATCAAGCCAAGTGCTCACAGGTGAAAAGGCGAAAGCGACGACTCTGTTCAAAGCAAGGAAAGCCTTGTGCAAGGCAGTCGTCCTAACCCAAAGCGATCTCCTCCATCTGGTTTGGGCTCATTCAATGTGTGGGTGGAGGTGTGAGATTTAAAATCCTTAGAAGCGAGGAGGGCAGTGTTTAACCTCCAGAGAGTGTGACTTCTGTTGTGTAACTTGGGGGAACAAATGGTAACACCACAAACACATATCACTTCCAATCTGAATCTGATGCTAACAATTTGCTCTGAATTTTCTAAGGTAAATTGTCTATGAGAATGTTGTTGTTTCTTTCTCTTTTTTCTTTCTTTGTTTATATCAGACAATTTAAACAGAATAGATATACCTATTCCTTTCTTTTTATGAAACATTCTTTAAAATTCCATATATATGCATATAAAGTATACTTTGATCAAATTAATTCCCATTATCTTCTCTTATACATCTCCCCTTTCCACTAAACCCTTCTTACTTTCACAACTTTGGTGGCCCACTTCATTTAATTACAACATTGTGAGCATTGGCAAGGGGTTTAGGTGAACAAGGGCAGGTTGCTAGTCACTTCGTAACCGGGGGGAAATTGACTCCCTCTCTCCTTGTAGCCATTAACTACCTTTTGCCTTTCAGAGACAGACAGGTAGGGCTTTGGAACACCTTCTCATTCCTTGGTGAAATGTATGGACAGGTCTTGGGCAGATAATTAACCAGTTCTGCTCTGAGTTTTGGGCACAACTGTCATGTACTGTCCAGGACATAGCATGTCACAACATTCCTTCCCATCCTTTCATTCTTACATTTTTTCTGTCTCCTCTTCCCCAGTGTTCCCTGAACTTTAAAAGGGTGGTCAACATTAGTATGGAGCACACTTTGATCTCTTGTTCCTAGCACTTTGTCTAGTTACAAGTCTCTGCACTAATCATTGCACTGCAACAAAAATTTCTTTGACCACTGCTGAATGCAACACTGATTGATCCCACTGTTGACTTACTCTGGCCCTCCCATGCTCCCTCCCCACTGGGATGCCCTCTACGATATACACTCTTGTTGTCCCTTCTAAGCCTTTGGACCCAATTACTCCTTTTACAACTCTTAAAGTCCTTGGGCTTTCAGCTCTTTTTCTTGCTCTCCACCAGACATGCAGACATAGCCTCCTAATAATTAATATTATCTAACACTTAGAATATTGCTATGAGAGTTAGTACTCAGGACTGTCACCAATGTCTATGCTGTCTCCTCACATTAAGACTAAATTGATGCAAGTAGGGCCCAGCAATGGAAATTCCCTTAAAGGGCCTCTTGGTGAATCTAACTTGAATGTTGGGTTGAAGTCATCGATTTAAAGTCTACATATTTAGAAAGGTGGACGTAGTGGGTTTTAGTCATGATACAAATATCATAATGGAAAAGGTCATCAAGCGAACCTTTTAAGCGATACTGAAAAATGTCCCAGTAGGCTACCGATTCCACATTAAAAGGTAGAAGCTTTTCAGATATTTGTCTAAAGACTTTTATAAAAGTAAGAACCCAAATCTTACCTCTATGTCTTGTGCACTTTCCATCAGGTTCGTCATATATGATCTGCTCAAATATCACAAGCTTAGGAAACACATTCCTTGACTGTCTAATGTTAAAAAATTCATAATATTGCCATCTTTTTTTCTCTAAAACACACTTTCTGAAATTCTGTTGTGTAGTATTTATTTATTCTATCCGCTTTCATACCTGGAGGAAGTTTAAAAGAGTGGAATCCTTGCTATCTTATTCATTAGTGTATGATCAGAATCCAGAATGGTGACTTGTATATAGTTGTTGAATAAAGGAATGAATTAGTGTGAACTTTGCATTCTACAAATATGTCAATCCTATCATATGCTTTATTGGATGGCAGCAGAACACATACTTTTAATAGGATAGGAGATTTCTCAGGACAGCAGTTGCATTTAAGGCAGAAAATCAATTTATACCCTGGATGACATTTTCAAAAGAATTGTATCTGGTAGCATGGAATCTTCTATTTGACAGGGCTTATGTCAAAATACTAGGATGCCTAGATGAGCGGCCGACTTTCTATAGGGAGGTAGTGCCATTCAAAGATGCCCTAAAATGTATGTGCAGTTTACTTCGTGTTCAAACATGCTTTCTAGCTACATAATTAAGAAAGTGGCAATGACCTGTGAGTATATTTACTCTCATCAAAGAATTTGCAGGTGACTAAGTATGTGCACAGTATTTCATCAACTCAGTGGGTAAAGAAATGTGGAATTAAGCTAGCTAGAAAAGTGGAATAAACCAAATTAGTATTTGTAATACTTTTGGAAACTTCTCTGTTGCATTCTCAAATATTTGAAACTCAAACATTGCTCAAGTCCTAAAAGTCACAATAAGATAAATGCAATATAAAAAGTACCCCAAACCAAATAGATTGTTGATCATAACTTACAACAAACATGTTAAGTGAGCAAACCTATTCACTTGTGCTATATACCACATTGCACCAAAAAGTACCTTTTCTCATGTGCTGTTACTCAAGAAAATCATTGCCAAATTTGTTAATTTACTTCCATGTTTGGAATGAAACACTTTGAACACTTATCTATTTCCCACTGTCTGCCTGAGAAAAGCCCCACCTTTCCAGTACTTAACTGACTACTGTCAAGACTAAGATAGTTCCATCAGACTCCTGTTATAAACTTGGAAGATAAAGCCAGGAAAGCTGGACCCTGACCAGAGGAAAGAGACAAGGGGTGGGGGAAGGGCAGTATGTAGATGGAGCAGGAACTGTTTATTCTGTTCTATTTCAACAGTTCTCCTTTTCCCACTCTCTCTATAAACACACATAAAATCATTGCCTCTTATCTTTAACTAGAGAAGGCATATTATTGCATGTATTTGAAAACTATTAATGAGCATTCTCATGGCTTTGAAAATAAGAGATAATAGGTCATTTCCTGAGCTGCAAAAAAAATAAAGGAGCCAATAAATTTGAGACTTTGAATACATACTGAGTTCTTTATTAGAATAATTAAATGCACTTCAAATTTCCATTTCATATTTGACAAACGAGAATTTGAAAGAAGATACTAGATATTTGAAATTAAGTAGTAATAGAAAACATTTAAGTAAGAGCCCAGGTATTTTGTGGAAAAATTTTCTATTTTAGAATTTTTCTTTGGGGCAGGATTTTTTCAAAGATATGAACACAAGCTTAAACAGTGTCTATCTAGGCTTCTATCCTATTCTAGGTCATAGCATGGAAACATTGAGAAAATTAAATCTAAATCTTTTTAAAAGAAGCTAAAATCATAATAAAACGCCATCATGAGGTTATTGACTATTGCAATTAGAAATTAATAGAGGTGGCTCCTTTGACCTACCAAGATGTCATGTCAATTGATTAAATGCTCTGAGACAATGAAATGGAAAAAGACAACTTTATTATAATGCTTCAGGCAGGGAATATTTTTATTTTGCCATTAGGAGCATATCCGCATGTCAATGACCACTTCCATTTGGGAAAAAGACACTTTGGGGGATATGTACAATTAGGAAAAATCTCCAAGGTGAACCTTAGGTTGAACTAACCACCTCTGTTATTTTTAGTTGACATTAGAAATCATGAGAGATAGCATTTCTCAGTTTTATTTTGATTGGGAGCTGGGAGTTGTTGTTCCTGTCTGTTTCTAAGTGTTCTGGGTTGGCATGACCCTGTTGGATTGGTACTTTGGTGAACTTTGCTGGAAAAATGTTCTGCCTGTGCCTTATACTTCGTTGTAGCAAGTAAAATGGAAAAGGTGTCAGAAAAGTAAAAGAATTTTTCCTCTGCATCCTCCTGTTAGCCATTCTGGGTATGTTAGAAGCATGTCTTCTTGCAGGTGATTTGGCAGGCATTGGCTTGACCCGTAATAAAGCTATTGTAGGCACTGCTGTGATGGGGAAAATCTGGAAGGAACATTTCTTTCCTACTGTAAAAGTACCTTGTTATAAAAAAACAATAGACCCCTTCTTCATCATTTTCAGGTAAGGGACGATAAACCTTGGATAAAAGATGTTTGAGACTAGCCAGTGATAAAATGAAATTGTCCACTTGCCTATAATTTGATCAGCTATACAAAACTGGTTGCCTCACAGGCAGAAGCAATTCCATAGAACTTGAAAAATGTTCTGTTCACTGGACACATGGACAGTCTCATAGCTTATACCTGTTAAATCAGAATCTGTTAATTTCCAGGACCAAAATTACTTTACAATGACCCATGGCTCTGCTCCTTCAAGAATGGGCAGCAATTTTTTTTTTTTGGTGAGTGTATGTTTTTCCCTAGAGATCATGATTAATGTAATATTTTGCACATCTGCTTCTCTGACCTTCTCTCTTAGATTTTTTATTCTAGTTTTCTGCTGCAAAATATCCCTTTAAAAGCTGTAAGATTTAAGTAGAACATCATATTCAAAGTATTGATAAAGCTGGGCATGAGAAAAAAATAGAGCAAGCTACGATTTTTGAACTTTCTACTTAAAAAAACCCAACTGATTCATTGTAAATTCCAAATTCATTGCTGGATCATATTTAGCACTAGGATGATTTGGTTTTGCTCATATTGACAACACTTAGAAATTGGAGCACCATGCATTCAGCTATTCATTATGTCCCACATGTTATACTGGACTTCACATTGTTAATACAGTGGTTCATGCTGCCTTACAGTGAATGGTCATTGTGGATGTAAACAATAATTAGGCAATTACAACCTAGCCATATTTGTCCTTAATGATTGGAAGAGCAGGGTAGTTAAGTCCTATAGGAAGAAAATTAGTGGTCAGGTAAGTCTTCCTGGAAGAGTTGCTTTCTTATTGAAAGCCTTCATGACCTCCTTGCAGAGAAGAATGGGTAAATGTGATGCAGCTAATAGATGCACTTTACCCAGTGGTGCCCACCCAAAGTGTGTTAGAGTTTGTCATGGATTTCAAACAGGCACATTAGGACACCAAGTGCTGACAGCCACTTTAGATTCTACCCTTTAAAAGATTACTTTTCGACATTTGCTATTTTATCTCACCTGTGATTTTGGAGAGGTGTTTTCCCTCTCCATTCACAACTGAATATAACAGCTGCATCTTTGGGGAACAAGTCAGATTTGTTTCAACAAATACTTAGGACAAGGAATAAACAATTTACAATAGTGTTTATTATAAAATTTGTAGTATGATGAATCATAGATGCTTTTGGAAGTTATTTTTATTTAGATAAAATTTAGAATAGCAAGTTATTTGGCAAAAATAATTTCAAGCAAATAGGCAGAGAGATAAGTATTTACTCTGCTTGTTAACTTTGTTACTATTATGCAAAATGTCATGCCATTTGTCAGTAATTCAAAACTTTGGAAAGCTCTGATAGTGAATACTGTTAGTTGCAATACTAAGAGAACAGGGATTAGGAGTGTAACTGAAATTCGTTTTATGATAAATTATCTAGCTCCTGGCTACTGTATATGAGCTCTATTAACTGCCTATAAATTGTTCATCATAAAAATCTAGTTCATTCTTGTTAATTAGGCCAAGGCTTTTAGAAAGACTTTTTTCTCCTCTCAGTGAAAGCCTAGGCTGACAGGAGAGTAGCTACACCAGGATACTGAGCAAAGAGGAAACCTCTGCTGTACATGATGCTATGCTCCTTAAAAACTTATGATTAAAAACGAAATCCCTGAATTAAAATTGCTTTGGCTTTTTACCAGTGGAAATGCAAATCAGTCTATTGTAATCATAGAAGAAATTTCAACAGAACCAAAATAAGTACATCTTCTTGCTTCAAATTCTCTCAGTCAATAAGCTGCAAGAAGGAGGTGTGTGGATGAAACAACTAGGTATACCCACTAGGATGATTAATACAGAACAAATCCAGAGACAAATAAATATATCATATTCTGCTGGTGTGCCATTCTATGTCACTTTATTATTCATTTTGCCCATGAAACTTAACTTTCATGCAAAATTATCTTTGAACAAGTCTTGTGTTTGTTGCTGATCCTTTTTTTCCTGCTCTGTTTTGCTTCTCATGGTCCTCACACAAGTGATCAACTGGCAGGCAGTGCACGTTATGTTTATATTATCTCATATTTTGCATTGCTAACAGGCTCCCTTGATACCATTTAAGGTGCATCCCTAATCAGCTCTCACATTTCACACTTCCCTTGCAATCTCTAGATTTTATGAAGAGTAGACACGCTGTGCCCCAGTTCTGGACGCCAAAGTGGTTGTGACTTCAGGAAGTCCCAATAGTCAGAGTCACAGGCTGAGTCAAGCCGTGTGATTGCTCCCCTGAGATGCAGTTAGCAAGCCTTCCTGACAGAGGCCAGAGGCAAGGAACAGTCAAAGGATAGGAAGCTGAATGTTTGCACACATCCCCATACTTAATAACCATTAAGGTGCAATTAAGAATGGTCAGAAACACCACTGCATTTGTGAACCCCAGATAATAACAAAGATCAGGGGAAAAGGTGGAAATTCAGTTCAAACCAAAGAAAAGCTGTGTATGCTTAAAACTGTGAGATATTTTAGCTTATGTGGTCGTATATTTTCCTTGCAAATGTTAATGTAAGCAAATGGTTAAAGAAATTTCAAAACAATTAAGTAAAACATGTTTTACTTTAAAGATCTTCTGGACACATAAGGGTTGACTCCTTCCTTCCCAGTTCATAATATCTTCATTCTAAATTAGTCCCTGGACCAGTTTCTGGGTGATGTTGTGGGTTCTGGAAGTGAAGATAAGCACTTAGGTGTGTTTGTTCTAAATCAGATGCTGAGAAAAACAATGCGATTGCACTGCACAGAGGTGAGGGCAACACGAGGTGCTACTGGCATGTACTAGAATTTGAATCAGTTACTTGAAATCCAGGAACTAGTGCTCTGGAGGCCTACAGTGAGTACATTGGGAGGAATAAATTGCAATAGGTTTTTAAATTGCAATAGGTTTTTAAGAGCCTTCTCTTTCTGGTTATAGAGATTGGTTAAATTCTGCTTAAGTCAGTATTAATTGGTTTTTTGAAAGACTAAAATAAAAATATTTTAAAACATGCATTATTTTAACAAAAATCTAAAATAATCTTTTTAAAAAAATAAGTACAATTGTTTCCTATCATCATTATCATCATTACTGTTGTTAAAATCTAATGTCGAGTTATGACTCATGGTTAGTGATCCTTCTTTTTACCAGATGATTGGGTTCTTTACTACGTTTTCCCTTAAGATGTGAATGGGGAAGAAAACTGAATAGATACCAGATTTATGAAGGAAATATTACCTTAGGATGGATGGAACAACTTCTAACTGGAGTGACCAGAAATGCAGCAGTAACCTAGGCATGGAAAAGCTTGGCAGACAGGGGAAGAAGGAGGAAGGTCTATGGAGAGTGAGTGAAGTTTTCTAACCATTTCATCCTAATAGCTCACAATACTTAAACTCAATTTTTTTAAAATAAGAAATAGTTACATAGTGGGCTGGAGAGGTGGCTCAGGGGTTAAGCCTCCGCCTTGCAGGCGGAAGGTCCCGAGTTCGGATCCCAGATCCCACGTATAGACGCCAGGCGGAAGCGGGGGCGGCCTGCGCTTCTGGTCCTGGTAGGGCGGAGCCTGTGAATCCCGGGGCAGAAGGAGGTGGAGGCGTCCATGGTGGTTCGCGAATTCGTCCGTGGTTCTACACATACACAGACACACACATACACACACACACAGACACACGCGCGCGCACACTTACACACAGTTGAATAAATAATAATAATAATAAAAAAATTAAAAAAAAAAGAAATAGTTACATAGTATCACTTACATGCAAGAAGGGTTGAAAAGGGGAATCCTTGCACTATTACTCACCTTCCAGAAAAAAACTCTGCACTATAGATGGGGACATGAATGTTTAATGCATCTTTGGTAGAGCTGTTGGTCAACGGCATGGCAGTATGTATTACATGTTATTTTAGTTTTAGAAAAAGGCTTTTACAGCTATAAGCTTCTCAACTTTAAAGTCATTTTAAGTTATAAACTTTGTGTATATGTGTGTGTGTGTGTGAGTGCTCATTTGTATGAATGCTGGCACAAAGGTACCATGACACAATTCTGGAAGTCAGAGGACAACTTGGGGTATTGGTTCTTGCCTTTCATCTTGTTTGACATAGGGTCTCTTGGTTGTTTTAACATTGAATAGGTGAGGTTGACTGGACTGTGGACTTCCAGGCATTTTCCTCTCTTCACCTTCTACCTCCTTGAGTTGCAGATGCTCACTCATGTCATACATTAGGCTTTTACAAAACTTCTGGGAACCTGAAATCAGGTTCAAATGTTTCTATGGCAAAGCATCTCTCCTCTGAGTCTTCTCAATCCCCCGGTTATGTATAGAGCTTCAAATACTCAAGTAGTCAGTTCTATCGAATTGATATTGGCTATCTATCGGATGAGGTGGTCAATTTTACTGTTGGGTTGATTGAATTAACTGGCATGTGGCTGGATGGAAATAAGAACCATTGCATCTTGTATACAATCCTTCTAAGCAATTGTAAATTTTATCATTTTCACCTTTGCTAATTCACTTTTCCCAGTTGTTTCTCACATGCTTCATTGTTCTGGTTCCTCAAGGATCTGTTCATTAGGACTTAACTAATAATATTCATACAGATTTGCCTCAACATCTTTTTTTAAACACAATCCAGTGTGCAGGATTTGTTGCTTTACTATCAGTCATTGATGGGACGAATGTCTAACATTTTAGCAATAAAACAAACTTTTTAAATGGTGTCATTATTCAAAAATATTTTTTGATGTTGTTGCTTAAAAGCAGAATAAAGGCCTCAAAAATAGAAAAGACCCATGGAGTGAGGAGAGGCCTTTAGATGGGTGATAGTGGAATACAGATGATTCCAAAAATGAGAGTAGGAAAACTGAGGGCAGGAGAAGTTTAAGGGCATAGTGGTGGGGGGATGGGGAAAAGTGAGGTGGGGAACGGGTAAGACAACAACACTAAAAAAGCCAGAATCACCAAGGATTTCTAAAGAAAACATTTTTTGAGCTTTCTTTTGTAAATTAGGATTTTAACTTACACTATAGTAAGTTTGACTTTAAGGTTAATGTGTAGTAATGTGTTTTTGAAAAAGTAGCCTTAACTTGGCAAAAATCTCTAAAGCTATTTGAAATTTGAAATTGAATATACAACATTGATTATGTTCTTAAATTTGAAATGTACCAATTTTGTGAAGGTTCCATTGTCAAATAGAATGAAATCTCTTCTCAGTTCTGTAAAGGCTGAACTTGGAAATGAGTGATTGTCTCCAAGTGACTTGCGTCCTGAGACTTCATCATAGCACCAGAGCAACTGCATTTGGCAGAGGGGACAGGACACATGAAAAAGTTCTAACTAGTAACCACTGGTTGCCCAAAGAACTTAGTTGGGTAACATGAGAGGTAAAATCTCTTGCCATCAGTAGAGGTAGTTGGGAGGGAAACACACATAGATGGTGTGTATCCCTTAGATTGGTTCCAAAATGTGGATGTTGGTGGGATCACAAAAGAGTCAAAGATACAGGAATCTCCTAACCAAGTGCATATGAATGAGACGGTTGGACCTGACTCCACATGAAAGTTTAAAATAACAGTGAATGACTTTTATACTGACAAAAGAGGTTAATAAATGAAAACCACAGTTGACAAATTGAGAGATAAGTTACAGTCTTACCATAGTGAACTTTCAAAGTCAACTACAATAAGTGTGACACTTAGTCTGTGTTCTCTGGGAAACTACTAGGCAGGAGGCTTGAGAGCAACCATTCATGAATAATGACTTTAATCTTAAGTTATGTCATTAGCTCAGATTTATAACCCCAGGGAAATTTTCAAAAGTTGTTACAACTTCAAGTACAATGATATTGGTCACTCTCTGGAGTGTGCTTTCTGTTCCGCCTCCAACATACAGAGTACAGAAGAGGCAAGTCTCAGGTGGAGTGATGCATGCTCACCTTTCCTTTAAGCATATAGTATAAGAAGGGGCACAATCCCATTTCACACTGCATATGAAGGGTATGGGAGTATATGGATGATTCTTTGACTTTAAAAGAAAATAATGATGGTGGGGATTGGGTAAAGATATCTGTCATGTTCCCATAGAGAAGCCTTCTAGGTTCCAGGAAATGCTTCTAGATCAAGTACCATACAGAGACACTGGTAAAACTTAGTGGGACAAAAAATAGGCAAGTGAAGGTGTTTGCAGATGGGAGGAAAACTAGTAGGGTTTGAGAAGAGAGAAGAAAAGGGAAGAGGGGGAACAATCCAAATGAACTGTGGATATGTGTGAAATATTCAAAGACCAAGAGTCATCAATAAAGAAAAAAGAAAATTAATATCTGTTAACATAAGAAAGACTTAATTTACTCTCTGATTTTTAGAAGAATGCCCCATTTCTGCAGGAGGTAGCTGAGTTGGCTTTTTAGTATTGTCAAGCTAATCCAGTTTCAAATTCTTAGTTCATTCTTTTAGAGTATACTGACTTTAAATGTATGTGAAAGGGATGTTTCCCATTAAACTTCTATGAACAAACATATTTTAGGGCAAGACTAAATTTCAGGAAGAGTTCAAAGTTTCAAAGAATGGAAATATGTGGAAAAGAGCAAAAGTGCATATTCAGTTGAAATCAACAAAATGGACCTGAGCATTGTTCATGCCTTTGGACGCTGAGGCTCTGGACCAGAAACACAGAAACATAACAGAAAAAGCAATGATATTGGTGTGGGAAGATGCAGCTCCTTTTCTTTTCATTGCAGAGCAAATTTAAACCTGAGATTTTTGGAGCTCACTCATCTGAGGAGAAATATCATGAGCTATTTGCTCTCTGTGCTGTAACATCGCTCTGGCAAGGCTGGAAGTTATGTTGAGATCGTCAAATCTATAGTCCAGGACCATCTTTGTGAATCATGAAACCATATGTCACTGGTTGTCTGAAATGAAGAAAAGAAAAAAAATATCCAGCTCTCTACCAATGAAGCAGTGATATGATCGGACATTGCCAAGGGCCATTTGACCATCTTACACCTCCTCAAGCTATGCATTTTAAAAAAAACTTTGTAACTGCTCGAACCATACAAAATACCAGAACTCCTGTAGTGCTAACAAGGAATAAAGATCTTGCACCAGATGGTGCCTCTTGTCTCCATCTATCTCTAGCCCAAACAATCTGCCAGAGTTTTGAAGAAAAATGTGATGTGATCGTGTTGCAAAGTATATGAAGAAACAGTATGAAAAGTAATCTGGCTGAAGCAATGGAACCCAGTAGGAAGTGGCTTATTATCAATCTTTGAGTCTGTGGATGAGGGGATTGCTATCTGTGCTTTAGTCCATTAAACAAATGGTGCAAGTATCTCTCACTGAATTGTCTCTGTCTCTGCAATGTACCAGCATCAGTAAATATGGTTAAAACTTCAGAAATGTATCTGGATATTTTGTTGATGTAACCCCAAATTGGTGATTTGAAAGTATTAACTATTAAAGGATCATATACAGAAAAATATAGTTTCTCAAAAAAATTTCCCATCTTAGCTCTCCTGATAGCATGGATATGGTTTGTGAGCCCCCTTTGAAGAATATTCTTATTATTTTCTATAATCTCTTGGATAGGATTTTGTAGGGTTGTGTATAAATATGTGTGTGTATATATGTGTGTGATGTGTGCTTTCAGTGAGACTTTAGTAGTCATAATGTTTTGATTATTCTATTCTCTTGAACTTTGATGAAGGTATCATTACTTTATTTTCAATCTTGGACAATTTATCAACCATGTACAAGATTTCAAAGTGCTTATATATCTGAAAAATTTTTAATGATAAAGAAGTTCGTTCTCATACCAATCAATGGGAACATAACAAATGAAAGGACTTTTGATGTTTATTTTAGAGCCTAGAAGATAATATTGATTGGAAAGACAGTAGCTCTTGGTGCTTCTTGAAGTATGGTTTATAGACTGAGGGTAAGCAGAAAATCAGCAGAGGTGTAGTATGAGACAAATTAAAAAACTATAGAGCAGATTTAGACATTTATAACAGCTGTGACAACCACACCTGTGATCACTTATACAGCAGTTCTTTGCATTTTACTTTACCAACATATCAGTTCATGGTGTATTGAGGGAAATAAAGCTCTATTCTACTCAGAGTGGTTTAAGAAGCATTACCTAGAGTCTGAAAATTTCATCATTTCATTTAAGGTAGACTAAAATAGAGATAATAAATCCATCCAGGAAGAGAAGGATGTCACATTCATCTAGTTGTGTGTCAGAACAAGTCAGGAGCTTTCATGGTAGTAGTGGAAAGGAAAGAATACATTTTGGAAATGGTACAAAGAAAAAAAGTCACAGATTAAATGGGTTCCATATCATGAAGGCACACATTACCCTAAACCAAACAGTAGCCTGGATGACAGAATCAGACACAGAATAGTTTTGATGGAAAGAAGTCTTCCTAAACACTGGGTCAGAGAAGAATTCTGGCTTTTAAGTTTGAGTTAGTGATTGTGAAACAGCTGTTTAGAAATTCACACTGAACCATGACTGTGGGCCTCAACTGAAGAGTTCAATATTAGAAATTTAGAACAGATGGGAAACTCTTCCTGATAGTTTCACTGAGAATGAGAAATTCTTCTCTTCATGTTCTTCAATGCCTGAGATAAAACTATTTGCAACTTTTCCTGGTGCAGTCATGATGAAGGATAAATGCCCAGCTGCTCCTGTCTTTTCAGGTCATGTTGTCACATTCCAAAGCATTGAGAAAATGTCCTTGTTAGGGTTTGCAGATAATAAAAGTAACAAACTCCTGATTACCAATGATAGAGTAAATGAAATTCTAAGTAAAACTTTTTTTGAACCTATGATGAAACATAGGTTCTCCTTCTAAAAAATAACATTATAAATGAGTGGTTAAGTCAATGAGTTATTTTCATAAGCTGTCTTTTTTTCTGTAGGATTTCTTAATGCTCATGATAGTATCTACAGTTTTTAACTACATGATTAGTTACATTTACGTAGAAAATTTTGGTGAATTATAGTGTTTTTACAGACTAATGTTGTCCATGAGGCACAATGCTGTGTGTGTGTGTGTGTGTGTAGCATCTTTGTAATGCATCACACACACACACACACACACACACACACACACACACACACACACTATTATTTGACTCCTTATAACAGGTGACTTCACAGTCAGAAGGAACTACCTTCTGGCCCTTTTGTCTTCTTTTATCAAATTCCTAATCTATTCCCTACTGGGCAATGGTAGGACTCAGATCTACTTACTATTGGACACAGAGTTGAATAGGGAATAACGATATAACAATACTATTTCTCCTTGACCTTTGGGACTGTTACTTGCTTAATATCAATCTGATATTGAACATTGTTTACTAGAGGCCCAAATGAATTTCTGTTAAATAACTCGATATCTTTGTTCATTAAACATGTGAAAAGTACAGACAAAGTTTTGCTCTCTGATGTTTGTACCCTGTTTTTATTCTTGTCCAATCTTGTAGTCCTGGCCTTGGTGTTCCTCCCTGTGCAAGCTCCTCCCTGGTGCTAGAGTGTTTGCCTTCACATTGCACATCAGTGGGGCTGTCATCTGGCATATGGGGTCTTTCTATGTGTTTGCATCTCTATTCAAGTACTGTCAGAGGTGGCCTTGCTATAGACAGGAATGTTTGTTACTGCAGCAAACAAAGCATGCGGTGTTATTGATTTGTATGCAAAACCTTCACAACAAAACTAAGTAGCTATTTACTTTAAATATGCCAATTAACTGTTACTAATGTACAGTGCACTTCTAGGTTAAGGATGATTGATAGTAACACGCAGTGAAATGTTCTTAAACTATAGTCAGGAAATGTAAATGCACAAAAAGGAAAGAGCCAGCAGCTGACAGCCCCAGTTACATGTTTCAAAACAACACTTTCAAATCATTCCTTTATTGTTCTTCCATCCTTTCTCTATTCTGTGCTTGTACAGTCTAGTAGCCAGCAGTATACTAAAAAAGTTTGGAAAAGAGAAAATGTTTAAGGTTGAAGTAAACATCATGGGCCTAATTTCATTTGTTTCGCTCAGGCACAAAGCACAGTGGGAGTTTTGCCTGAGTGAAGAGAATATGCTTGTCTCTTTTAAATGTCCGTCATTGAATCTGTTACAATTACAAAACTAATTAAAGAAAAGATGACTTCTCCCTTAGTTCCTGTGTCCTGTCTCAGCAAACAGACACTTCTTCATTTGCTCAAGACATACACTGTCCAGTAGAAAGACACAGACAGACACATATATTAAATACAGATATATTTTTTAATTTTCTTTGAGCCAAACTTAAAAGAAATAGAAAACAGAAAATTGACATCAATATTTATCTAAATGTACATGTTCAAACCTTTATCACTGTTACAGAAAACCATTAAAGATATCAATAAGGATTCTTGCATTCTTTTCTTATATTTCAACACCTACTGATAAGGATGAACCACTCTTGAGTGTTTGGTCTCTACAGCACTATGGGCTAGTCCAGAGCCTCATTGTCTGAGGATCAGGGTAAGATCTGTAGCTCCATACATACTTCAGAGATTCAGCAAAGTATTGTATATACTTTTTCTGTTTTTCCATGTATGTCTGTAGGGGTGCATACATGCATATGGATGCTCACAGGTATGTGGGTACATACATGTGTATGATGCTGTACACACATTCATGTGGTGGCCTGAGGTTTATGTCTAGAAACTTTGATTCTCCGTGCTATTCTTTTTTGAGACAGGATCTCTGATCAAAGTCAGAGCTTGCTAATAGGAAGAGTCTGGCTATTCATTCTTTTTGTTCTTGGGGATTTCCAGGCTCCACCTTCCAAGGATGGAACTCTAGATAGGTTACTGCACTCACTGAACCTGGGATCTGGAGATCAAATTCTGATCCTTTGCTTAACCACTGAGGAACTTCCCCAGCTTAAGGGACCCATCTTGAATCAAAACAATGGTCTGATTCTTGTTCAGTTTGTCAATTACTTACTGTTAAAATCTGCCATTTTATTGAGACTGGTTAGATTCATGGGCTCAACCAGCTGACATAATTTTACAAAGCTGTTAAATATAAAATGTGTTTGTACCAATGATGCTATGTAAACACGGTTTTAGCCAAATATTAAGCGTAAAAGGAATTACTTAAAAATTAAATGAAGAGCCAGTAAAAGTGACTCAGTGGTCAAAGGATCCTATGTACAAATCTGGTGACCCAAGTTTGATTCCCAGAGTCCACATGGCAGAGAGAACCCAATTCTGAAAGTTGTCCTCTGGCATCCACACATCTTGTTTTTTTTTTCTCTCTCTCTCAATATCTTTCTCTCTTTATTCCTTTCTCTCTCTGTCTGTCTGTCCATCTCTCTCTGATGAACACATAAATAAAATATAAAAATACTGAATTTTCTGTGCATCACTTGATGTCCTGACAAAAATTTTTGTAATGCATCTCACATCCCTCACAATCAAACCTAGGTATTCCTTGTTTGAATATTGGTCAGCAAATGTAGTTATGGTTAGACTAACTCCTTAAGAAGGGAAGTTGGACTACATAGCTCCAATTAGTTATCTGTTAGTACCAATTATAAACTTAAAAAATTAATGCAAACTTGGTGAAAAAAACATAAAGTAAGGGATTTTTAATGAAAATACTCATAATGAGCCATTTTCATGATATAGTTTCTGATTAGTATGATATGCTGGTACATTTAGTGTAGGTTAACATAGTCACAATGAAAAAGTGCCAAGTTCATTGTTATTTGGAGAAGATATAGGACAACCTCACAAATAGCAAGGCATGCTATAAGAAGGTATCTGAAATACTATACAGGTATATAGCTAGATGACTATTCAAGAACCCTACGAAGGGACACCTTGCTGCCTCTGTCTGGCTCTGCTTTCTCCCTCTGCTTGCTGCATTTCTAGGCTTTTGTGTCAAATAGTCTCCTCTGGAGCCAAAAGCAAGGGAGAGGTGGAAACCAGAGTTTCTGTAAGAACTAGAGGAAGAGGAGTACTGGATTATGTGCTTAGTCCTTCTGTGCTAGGTCACTGTCTGAACTGTGTTCACACTCTTGATACAATTCCATCCTCCTTTGCATGACCTTGGTCCTTGTCCCACCAGCACCTTGTGCCACCAGCACCTTTCTTATCTTCTCAGCAATGCTGGGAGGTTCCTGTTGTTTCTCCTTTCTGGGTTGCCTCTGTACTCCATTTAGGAAAACCTTCTGCCTCTGTATAATCATATGCCTGGTTTATACCTCCCTCCTACTTTAAATACTAAACATGGACATTTTCCCCTCCTGGCTGAATTGTGCATGATACAGGGAGAAGGAAGAAAACCAAATGAGAACAGTTCCAAGAGGAATTATTAAGCAGATTTGTTATGTGCACACAGAAGCAGGCTGTGATTGCTAAGAGCCAACATGATTTTCTTAAGCACAATCATGATCAGTTCTCCTTCCTTACTTAATTGCTGGTTGAAGAATTGCTGGCATCAGTACATGAGCAAGGCCTTTGAAGTGATCTCTCATGATGTCCTTGTGGTTAATAGACACATGTGAGCTGGATGATACAGATTTAGTCAGGTTTATAGGCTGTCCTGGAAAATACCTAGAGGGTATCATGGCTGCCTTTCAATATTTGAAGAGGGATTAGATTAAATCTTTTGAAACACTAGAGGCTAGAGCCAGGATCAATGTTTGAAGTTCAGGGAATCTGATTTTGGCTCAATAAATGGAAGTTGCATTCTAAGAATTAGACCTCCAACATGATTCCTGATGGGAATGGCTTCTTGCGAGGAAGATAATTTCTGCCCCTAATTGTGCTCAGGTAGAGTTTTCACATTAGGAATTGAGGAAAGGAATTCTTAGACTGGTTGAAATTTGAAATACCTTATCCATAAAAGTCCTGCCAAACTTCAAATGGCTAAGATCCAATGAATGTAGCCATTCATGCTTCATGTTAGCAAGGAACTAATTTTCTGTGTGGTAAGGCTTTAGAATGAGCAAAAGCTGCACTGCCTTTGAGCAACCCTTGATAGCAAACCAGATCACTGTCTCAGTGAAGAAACATAGTTCTTTCTCTTGTGAAGCCCAATTGTGCTACTGTTCACTTAAAAAATAAATATCTTCCCTTGCTTTGAGAAAAAAAATTAGAACATGTAAAACGAGTGTAAATGAAAAGGTTACAATTAAAATAATCAATGGAGATATGTTTTAAAAATAAGACGTAAAGGCTGAGGAGGTGATTCAGGGGCTAAAGCCTTTGCTTCCAAAGCAAAAGGACCTGAGTTTGGATCCCCACATTGCATATGAAAATGCCAGAAGGATATGGAAGAGGCCTGCAATTCCTGCCTCAAATATGGAGTCTGGGAAAACTTCAGCATAAAGCAATAAGGTAGAGGTGTAATCTAGGATGATTCTTGATGCCACCTTTGGGCCTCCACGTGCACACACACTCAAGTGCCATCTTGTAGACAGGCACAGGTGACATCACACCTATGACAAGCACAGGTGATACATACACACACACAAAAAAATAGCAATTCAAGAAATGCTGGAGAGATGGCTGTTGCCTTGCAAAAGAAGGGCTTGAGTTTAGTTGCTGGATCCCATGCTGGGCAGAAATGATAGCAGCCTCACTTTTGATTCTAGAAGATGGAGTCTGTGAAATCTCAGAGAAAAGCAAAAAGGAGGTAGAAGCAATCCTGGGTGACTCCTGATGTCACCCTTGGGCTTGCTAGTGCTCCTGATGTCACCCACAGACACATCCAGTGCCCTCTGATACACATACATAAACACACAAACACACACATATGATATATTAAAATTCTTAATGAGGGATAATGTCAGTTTTCTACTGGTTAGTTGTCTAGATGAAACTTGACTTCATTAGAAAGTTAGTCTAATTGTTAGATACAGGTGTCACCTTAAGGAATTGGGTGTTTGCACTCTGGACACGTTTGTAGAGCATTCATAGTTGAGTTTTGCCCAGAGTGAACCTGCAGGAGCTTGCCTAGTTGATGGGGAAGACCCAGTCCAAGGTGGGTGGAACTAGTCCTCCAGCAGATGAATAAAACAGATAGAATTGTTTGAGAAAGTGAGCATCTTTCTATGTACTTGGCCAGATATGCTGGTTCTTCTCTCAGCTATTATGTGGATATGGTATGGCTAGTTCCCTCATCCCTGGTGTTAGTGTGAGCTCTCCTGTTAAGCTGAAAAGGAATTGTAACTGGACAATCATAAGAGAGGACAAACCCCTTATTCCCTTAGGCTGTTTTGTCATGATTTTATTAGCAAGAATGTAGGCTAACCACCACAATTAGTGTTGAAGATGAAATTTTCAGTAGATGTTTTTATTATCTCCTTTGAGGAAAACAATTGCATTTCAGCTCTAATCAATCATTCTAGAAGTTTTTATCAACTGCAGGGTATATGTTTGGTATTAGTGATAATAACAAGCAAAATTTTTAAGCAGGAGAATGCTTTTGCTCTCTGCCATTTGGAAGAACCTTTAAATATCTACCATCTACATCTCAGGAATAAATGTGAGAAACTACATGAAAAAGATCAACTCATATGAGCTGGAAAGATGACTCAGTGGCTAAAGTCTTGACCACATAAGCAAAAGGACCTGAGTTCAGATGTTATACATAAAAGTATAAATTCAGCCTAGGAAGGGAGAGCCTGGTAATCCTAGAGCAAAGCCATAATAAGTTAGTGAATTCCAGGATGATTACAATGTTATTCTTAAGCTTCCACAGGCACACACACACTTAAGTGCCTTCTTATACATACTTCTTCACATTTATGCACACCCATCCACGTGCAAACACACAAACATACGCATGCAAATAAAAGAACAAAAGGTTGACTCAATAGTGTGACTTGTTGAGTTCAATTGTGAATGGATGAATGATGTTTGGACAATGAGTGCACTGGCATACTTCTAAGAAGAGGGTCTTGATCACCTGTGTTTGACATTTTTGAGTACTGAACATAGCTTTGAGCACTTGTATAAGCAAAACACCTGTTACACATTGCTATCACTTTGGGAAGTGTCCAGAAGTTTTGCCATACGCCCATAGCCACAGAAACAATTATCATATGACTTCATTAGCACAGTATTGCAGGTTTTCATATGACACTGTGGAAACACAGAAGAGCACTTAATGAATTCATTAATTCTGAGGCAGTACGAGTTGTGTAAAAAAATGGAGCTGATGAAGGAAAACCATGGAGAAAGGATGATATTGAACTAAGAAAAAAGGAAAAAAAGCATGAGTTTTTTTCCACCTCAAAAGATGAAGTAGAAGAAGCAGTTTGCATACAGGTGCAAAAATTCTGCCTCTTAACTACATTAACCAGTGAATAAAGAATTATTGGTGGGAATTTTGGAGGCTTTTTTTCTCATAAGATTTGCCCTCAAAGTTGCTCATTCTTATTGGCCCATAAACTTATAAGGAACAACACTTTCAAAACACAAATATTAAATTTAAGCCTAACAAAATAATATTTCTTTTCAAAACTAATCAGCAAAGCAGCATTTTTATAGAAACTAACTTACCTATAATATGTCATACAATAATATTAATATATTACTCCTAAGATTTTTTCTTGAAAAGCATAACTTCTCATTCCAGCTATGATTTCTGACCTTTGCATCTTCTAAACACAACTTTCATAACAGCCCATAGAGGAAAGTCATCTTGTATCTGTCTAGATTTGCCTTGACTATCTTAGGCAAGAACATCTCAAAGAACAGATTTCAGGTGAAGAGAATAAGGCCATAAAGGCAGACTATTCATGCCCATGGAAGGTCACTTGTCAACAACATCCTGGAGGCTATATGGATACATTAGCTGGTTTCAATAAGTATAGCTGAGGAATTTCTGTAATAAAGTAGAAATTATTAGTTGAAAGATAATACTGGGAAAAATTGGGGGCTGTGGGTGTAGGTAATTTGCCTAGTATGTTTAGGATGCATGACCTTGAGTTTAATCCCCAGCATCACCATCTAAGTTGTGTGTGTGTGTCTGTGTGTGTGTGTGTGTGTGTGTGTGTGTGTGTGTGTGTATTTAGAGAGGGTGGCTGAGAATGAAAATAACACGAAGAAAAATTAACTTCAGCTAGGATGACATTATATTCAGAAGTTTCCCAAGATGCTTATATTTGCAAATAATTGATACCAAATTTTAATTTAGCTTTTATTTTTTTGCTGTTACAATGTTCTTTGGATCTACTGATTTTTCCATTACAGAGTCAGTGTCTTTTTTTTTTTTGCAGGGTGGTTTAAAAACCAATAATTTAATCCACATTCTGCTAAAAAATTTAATATAAGTACTTCGTCCAGATGTATTTTTCTTGCTTTAAAAATCTGATTTTAATTGCAAACCTCATTTGAAAAAAGTCAATTCAACGAAAAAAAAATGCCATGATTTTCTTTTGTGTCCCCCTTATACTCAAGGGAAAACATGGATGAACAACAACAAAAAAAGTGCTCTGTGCAAATCTTCTTTCATGTCTCACTTTGGTGATGTAGGAAATCAAAACCAAATTGTTTGAACCAGCGAAAATTTTTATGTTTGAGTTACCCAGAATGCTAGTGTTTTGTAGTCATTGCTTGTGATGATTTTATTTTGTTCTTCTGGTATGCAGCATTGTATTAACACATGCTAAGTAAGGGGCAGTTTTTAAATAGATGTGCTTTCCTTGCTAAATCCGCCTCAAGTTTTGTCTGGGCCAAAAATTATTCTGGCATTTCTCAGTAAGAATGGATAAGAAAGGACACAGTGAAGCAACTTAAAGGATAATGTGAGACAAACTGGGGTTATTTTATAAATAAGGCCATTTTTGTGACTTTGCTCTTTGGGCGGGTAGGTAATCATTTGTTCATACATGATTTTTTTGGTTAAAAATTCTTGGAAAGACAATCAGATTGATCCCCCCTGGCCTAAAGTTTGCCTTTAGGTGGCCACCACAAGTTGGGCTCATGTGACATTAGGTAGTGGTAGCAAAAAGTGACTCATTGAGAATTTTATTGATTCAGTTCACTTGAGTTCACAGAGATACAAGCTGTAATGTTTTTGAAACTATAATATACTCACTGCAACATTGCTTAGTATCATATTTAAAATATTTTGGTCATATTTTAAGAAATTTAGTAATCTTGGAGTCTCATATTTAGTAAGCTTTGAGGTTAGAGGTAATAAGTCTACTTTTACACCCTTCATTTTGATGTTCATGTTACTGGGACTATTGATATCTCCATAAAAATTTTACTAATTAACAAAAAAGCATAAAAATGACTTAATACTACAGCATATCATTCATGTAAACAGTAAATGGAACTATCATTAATATCTTTATATTTTATATGATTTAGTCACATAATTAACATTTAAAAGTCAAATGAATTCATATATATTGCTAATTTAAGAGGAGCTACTTTGAAGCACGCTCTGAAGATCGTGAAAATACAGACACGAATATTAATTTCTTGAAATTTAATTGTAAAGTCAACTCATGATGAAACAGAAAGATGCTATTTTCCCAAATATCCACTGCTAAAATTTTAACATTTTGGTGATTCCTGCTGCCTATTTAATACCTAAACTATACTTAATATTTTATTAAATTATATCAACTTATCATTATAAATTATTTGACCTCATAACTGCAACATTATTTTTTAAAAATAGAATTGTGCATTTGTGAAATGTGTGTGTGTGTGTGTGTGTGTGTGTGTGTGTGTGTGTGTTCATGCACAATGTGCTTGCCCATGCCTCTGCTCTTATGTGTGTGGGGAGGAGGCCAGACATTAATATTGGGTCTTTTTCAATCAGTTTTCATTTTTGAATCATTTTTGATATAGGGTTTCTCTCTGAACCATATAGTCAATGATTTGACTACGCTACTTGGCCTATAAGCTCCAAGTACCCTCCTTTTTCTGCCTCTTCAGCACTGGCATTACAAGTAAGTGTTACAGAGCCTTGATTTTATCTGGGTCCTGGGGCTGTGAACTCAAGTTCTCCTACTGTACAGAAAGCACTTTCCTGACAGCATTACTCAGCCTTCCTCTGAAGTTAAGTTTTCATATGCAGCTTATAAACGTTTTCTTAATAAATAAGAACATAAGTATGCATCTACTCATATAAAATGATTGTTGTTTATCTCAGGAATGAGTTTGAGTAAGCATTGAATTCACCAGACAAAATGATGCTGGAGCTTATAAAATCATCTAATATCTGAATGAAGACATTCTATTTTAAAGTACAAATACAGTTGTTGAGCAACGAACAGGTTAGAAGTGAGTCTCCATGGTGACTGTCAGTTGGCAACCTAAGCACTCTGCGGTTATCTCTAGCAGCTCATGAGATAGCTCTACCCACAACTGCTTTTTTCTTTTTATGGAGACAGATAAATAAGGAGATCAGAAAAACTTATTTAACTTCCTTTTGACTCAAATTATTTGTAAGACAGGAATATCATACAGTTCTAAAAATTGGCATGATAAAAAGGCTAAAATAATATTTTGCTATAGACAGTTTGAATATTCCTTTCCCCAATTGATGTACTGAATATCCATTTCCCAAGGTGATGACAATTGTAGGTAGAACTTTTGACAGTGAGCAGATTTAGATGGGATTCTGATGGCAGTTTCCTGGCAATGAGATTAGTACTTTTAACAGTCTATGTGAGGTCATAGTCAGAAGTCAAACTAAAAAGGGGCTCCCTTTCTAGAGAGCAAAGCAATTCACATCTAATTTGAATTTTTTCACTTTCAGACAAAGAAATGTTCCTTAAACCATCCAGTTTATAGTATTTTGCTATAGCATCCAAGACTGACCAAGACTAGCCTTTTCAACAAACTTTTAAAATAAAATATTACCTCAGAGACTAATCTTGTATTGGGTAGGCCATATAACTTATTAGAGAACTGGATTAATTTCTTCTCGGAAACTTCTTTGAACTAGCAAAAAAGGACTTGTATCTACTTAAAAATTAAAAAAAAACATTTATTTAAGCAGCAAACAAAATTCTCATCAACATTATTCAACCCTGGTAGTTGATGCAACTTCAAATCCTAGGAAAGAGTCCAATCAATGTAAAACTTATCAAGGTAAATTCTGTATTAGATTCTTGGTGGCCAACTGAATTTTTCTAGGTATAAGGAATAAATGTTTCTGTTCATGTACTATCTTAATCATTTATTTACTTACAGAAATCCAGCTATAAGTATGGTATCATAAATAAGGAAATACAAGCAAATACATTCTGATATCTGACAGTTTATCACAGGTCATGCATGATATTTTTTCTATATAGATGAGTACTTAGCTATACATTAGCTCAAAATAATTCTGCATCACACCTGAAAGAGTAGAGTGGAAGAAATTATCTAGCTCTGGATTCTAAATCCATAATTCTCTACCTAGAAGAATGAGACCCCCAGAATTCTCTCTGAATTAAGGTGGAAAATCTCCCCTTGCCTAGAACCTCTTTAAAGTCACTAATCACTGGGTTATTTTAGGCGAGGAGTCAGGAAACTGCATTTTTAATAAATTCCCAGGTGAGTCTGGCACAGATTTGCTTTGTTAAACATTGTACTAGATTATCCAGTGTTCTAGGGAAGAAGTAACTTGAGCATTTCAAAATGGAACATCAATAGGTTTAAGATGCCAGAATGTTGGACTGGTGGAGGAGGCAAGGGAAGAGAATTGGGGAAGGGATATGATCCTTTTTGCAAGCTGCTGTTGGCCAGGCACACAGAGGAGACATTTGTCTTGTGTTCCTTCAGTGATTTGGACAATGAGCAATCATCGTTGTGCTCTATTCGCACAAGAAATCCCAGGAGGATTCTGCCTGGAATTCTTTTTATTCTTTCTTTCTTTTTTTTTTCTTCAAAATACAAACTGGACTCAAAATGTCTTAAATTAGGAAAGAATTCAGCATCAAGTGTTTCTTTTTGCCCTTATATGGATTTTTCTGAAAGCTCTGTCTAAAATACCAGTTTTTTTTTGATGTCATCTTCATTGTGAATGCAAGGAACACTATTCTGCCTTGGATAGCATTCAAGAGAAGACACAGCATAAAACAACAAAACACTTTATGTTTCTTTTCAATGGCACGATTTTTATCATGTGAGGGTCAGGGTTGGGTTCAAAATGTTGGTCATTTGGGAGAGAAGAATTTCTGTTTCTCAGATAATTTTAAAAAAATTCATAAAGTAAGTGAAGTAGAGAAAAACACTGACGGCTACTTCGCAATGATTATGAATTGAAAACTTGTGGAGATTACATCTGAGTTGATATTTAAGCATGAATGGTTAGCTTTAATTCATATCTCAACCCTAAAGTAGAGGTCTATGACTCTGGCAGGCAGACATCTATTCAGAAGCCTGGCTTTCAACATAACCATCACTGTGTTTTGGTATCCAGTATGGGATTCCCCTCAGGGGCATGGAAAGTGACAGGAAGTGACCTCTCAATTGGGCCATTGTCTAAGGAAATGTTTTAACCATTTTTTCCCTTAGCCTGGTTGGAGACACATAATCAACACATTTGTACTCTAAGGAGGGAGCCCTGTAAGTCTAGCCAGTCCTTTTCCAAGTAGCTATTCCTCGCTTGTTCTTCCCCTCCTCCTAACATTCATTTTGCTTTGGGAGATGACTGAAATTTAGAAATTACATGAGTGGTTATTTTTGTATGCCAGATTAAATTTCCCTTCACCCAATTTGAAGGCATCTCTGTGATATTCTAGTGATTGTATTCCAGAAAGGAGAAACCAAGGTGGTTTCTGGCTGGATGCAAGACAAACATTTTCTGTACATAGAAAATGTACCACTTCTTATCCTATTACTCAGTTTTGATAAGCAATACTTTTTGGAAATTTATTTATTCATTATTATGTGTGCTTGTGATATGTATGGGGGGCACAAATGGCACATACATAATATGGAGGTCAGTGGGCACGTTTGTAGAGTCCATGCTTTCCTTCCACTTCTATAAAGGTTTTGGAGCTTGAACTCAGGTTGCGAGGCTTGCATACAATGCCTATCATGGTTTGAAATGTAAGTATTCTGCCACAGGTTCATATGCTTAAATATTTAGTTTTTAGGAGGAAGGTAGTCACTTGGGGTGTACCTTGAAGAGGATTAGCCTTATCTTACTTCTAGCAGAGGTCTGTTCTTTCAGCTTGCAGTTTTACAGCTCTCAGCTTCCTTGATGGATGCAACTAAGCTTCCTCTAGTTCCTGCCAGTCAGCCATGCTTTTTTTTTTTTTTTTTTTAACCTTTAAGGACTATATTGTCCCTATGGAATCAAAACTTGAATAAATTTCCCTTTCTCCTCTTAAGTTAGATTGAGTCTCAATGGTGTCTCATAGTGACAGAGAAAATTAAATGCTATAGAAATTGGTACCAGAGCAGTAGGTTGTTTCTGTGTGAGACTGATACCAAAATGTGAAGCTGTTTTTGTGAATCTGAGAGAAGTCGAAGTTGGTATCCAGTATGGCCATCACTGTGATATGACTAATGTTTATTTAAAACTGTTTGTTGGGAAAAATATGGAGAACTTTGGGATTGTGCACTGGGAAAACTTTTATATTTTGGAGGCAGGTCTATTCTTGTGAGAGTCTAGTAGAGAATAATGATGTGAAAGAATCAGACAGTGAAATCCTAGCTTGTGATGGTCCAAAGGGAAGCAGAGACTGTGTTTGGAACTGGACAAGGAGCAAATGATGTATTGGCAGAGGGTTTGATTAAGTTTTGCCCTCATCCTGTAAGTTTGCCTGAAGTTAAATTTGAGTGTTTGGCAAAAGAAGTTTCAAGCAATGTAATTTTGACAGTATAGCACAACTACTTTTTAGTGCTCTTGTTCAGAGTTATGAAAAAAAAGGGAACCAGACACAAAGAGACAAAAACTATGATGTTTGAAGGAAAATGTGAGAGCAAACTTAAAGAGAATGCAGACAGCAAAATGGCTAAAGAGTTTAGTTCTTTTAGTGAATCAAAACCTGTTCTTCATTTGGATAATAGAAGAGGCAACACTTTGAGGGCTACTTCCTCAGGGAAGGATCCCATCCATAAGAATGCAAATCCTGGGCTGGAGAGGTGGCTCAGGGGTTAAGCCTCCGCCTTGCAGGCGGAAGGTCCTGAGTTCGGATCCCAGATCCCACGTATAGACGCCAGGCGGAAGCGGGGGCGGCCTGTGCTTCTGGTCCTGGTAGGGCGGAGCCTGTGAATCCCGGGGCAGAAGGAGGTGGAGGCGTCCATGGTGGTTCACGAATTCGTCCGTGGTTCTACACACACACACACAGACGCACACACACACATGCACACAGTTGAATAAATAATAATAAAAAAAAATTAAAAAAAAAAAAGAATGCAAATCCTTCTAGGAAGCTCCAAGAGAGGAAGAGGGAAGGAAAAGGGATGGGGGATGTGTGGAAGAGTGGGAAGAGGGAAGAGTGGAATGTAGGACAATAGGGGGGAAAGGAGATAGAAGGAGAAGAAGGGAGTTATCTATTGAGCTTATATAGCTAGGCAAAAAATGTATAAAAATGCAAATCCTTTTGAAAGAAATGAAGTGAGGAGTTCCAAAGGAGAGATTTTTCCCAGTGTCAACACAGAGAAGATGAATCAATTATGATTAAAGGGGGTCAGTCTCCATCTTGAGGCTATAGCAGAACTTGACAAAGTCGTCCAAGTGACTCTAGTTTTAGAAGCATCAAAGACACAAGAGGGAGGAGGTTGTGGATCCCTCCTCTAAGGATTCAGAAATGGAAGGATCTAGGCAGTGGGTATCAGGAAGCCTGCAATTAAGAGGCTTAAGAAGGGCAGTTTGTAGTGTTGAGTCAAAGCCTTGTTTGCCATTGAGAAGTGAAGATATTACAAATGTTAGAACCAATGGAGAACTTTATACCATGAGACGAGCCAGCCCAAGAAGGTGATGCATTCTATGGGTGAGGTAGAACAGAAGCCTTTGGAACTAAGATAGTTTCAGTAAGGGGCTTACCTGTTGGACATGGAGCTACCATATTTGGAGTTTGTCTCACTGGTTTTCAGCCTTATTATGGAATTATCTTTCTTATCTATTCCCCAGTTCCTCCCTTTTGGGATGGGAATGTTTATTCTGTGCTATTATTATGTTGGAAGCCTGTAACTTGCCTTTTGATTTTTATAGGAGGCTTTGGTCTTTGGACTTTTGGAACATGTTGGGACTACTGATGTAATCTATGGGACTTTTAAATGAATGAGTAATAGTTTATATGATGAGATGGCAATGAGCCTGTGGGGATCAGGGGTAGAGTATTATGGTTTGACATATGAGTTGTTCCCCACTGGCTTATGTATTTGAGTCTTTAGTTTTGTAGTGAGGTCATAGCATCTTTAAAAGGTGGATCCTTGCTGAGGGAAAGCAGTCACAAGGCTGGACCTCGATGTGGACTAGCCCCACTGTATTTCCAACAGAGGTCTGCTCTTTCAGCTTCAACTCTTTGATGGACATAACTTAAGTAAGCCTTCTTACTTGGCCAGCCAGCCATGCCTTTTCTGCCTTGAAAAACTGTATTGCCCCTCTGGAACTGAAAGCCAAATAAAGTTGGTTGCGTCTCAATGGTGTTTCACAACAACAGAGAAGAATAACTAGTACAGTGCCTTTACCTACGAGCTATCTTATAACCATCTTTTTATATTTTCTTTATTTATAAAAACTTTTTATATGCTGTTTTTTCTCCTAAGTGAAGTGCATATTTTGGGAGGATATATATCAACTGTATAATTTTGAAACTTTTCTTTTTTCAGTTCAGAGCTTCATAATTAGTGTCTACTGAGAAAGTTAGTTAAAACATTAAAGTTCGAAGTGACAATGGTCATAAGTCAGTTGTTTTCTATTCTGTCTGATCTAGACTTCAGGAGGCCTCGTGTGTTACTTGTCCCTGAACCAGATCTCCCACTGGTCCTGTCTCTATTTCTGGCATGAGAGTGAAAGCGAGTCCTCAAGGCAAGACTAAGTGAAATGACACCAAAGCAAAAGGTGAAATCATGGAGAACACAAGGTTGAGATTCAGTCCCTTTAACAACTCTGCTAAAACAATCAATTCTACTATTCAGCCATCAAAAATAATGAATTAATGAAATCTGCTGGAAAATGGATGGACCTGGAAGTCATACTGAGCACAGCATCATGAGCACAGAATGTCAGGCGTTGCATGTTGTTCCTTATAAGCAGAATCTAGTTCCAAGCCCTCATGATGACATGCTCAAGGGAAAAATCTCTATATTACCCATTATAACTACCAAGAATTAAAACTATAAGGATATGGAAAAGAGCACCCCAAGAGAATGGAGACAAAGGAACTCAGTTCAATAGAGAAATAAGGGAATTGTCAAGAAGACTAATAAGTAGTGAGAAAACTGATCCTGTCCATGTCAGTTTCCCTCATATTCACTGGTATTTGGACTGATTTGAAGCACTAGGGGTGTCTCTTGACATGGGAGACAGGGTTAGTTGTTAGTAGACAGCTGGATGGTGGACTGGAAGTTGACCCCACTCACTACCATACCTACTCTAGATCCTTCCTCTCCTTCTCTTAGCAATTTTTTGTATTATTGGATAGGAAAGGATCTCAACACCCAGATAGGATGCATCCTTTTGCAGTGCAAGAACAGTAAAATAGACAACAAAAACAACCAGAATGCAAAGCACCAGTGATTCTACATTATTCACCTGGACCACATCAACCGAATGTCTCCCCATCTGAAGGCTAAGGGAACTTTGTGAAGAGGAACCATAAGACTGTGAGAGCCTAAAGATGAGCAATTCCATCACTGGACAAGACATTCCACTCAAGATAAGGCTGCTGTATCCAGAAACTCACTGCAATGAGACTTGTCCTTATCAAACCTGCATGACTGACATTTCAACATGTCCCCATACACTAGCATGGATCTCAGGAGAAATAATTTCAAGCAATAGGATCTTTATGGGCCAAGAGATCAGACAGAGTTAAGGGAGTATATCAATATTATAACCAAAGAAGGGCTTCTTGGTCTATCACAGAGGCCTGAACCCCCACTAGAGTAGATGATCCAGAGGGAATCCCTGGGACCCATAAGCCAAAGGGCAGGAGAGTAGGAGGGAGCAGGTTGGACCCAATGAAGGAAAAGGAGGGAAGGACAAAAGGATAAGAGAAGGAGGAAGGGAGAAGAAGGAAGGGAGGGTGGGAATGAGAGTGGCAAGGAGCATGTATATCTAGGGGGAAAAAAAGCTAATCAATTCCATCATGGTGGTCCTTTTTTTTTAACCAAGGTGAATCTTTTAATATTTTAACTCAAGTTTCCCAATTGTTACATTACCCAACTGGCTTTGCCTGCTCTTACCTTCAAAGGCTTCTTTCCTTGCTCTGTGCTTATTGTTAATTTCTAGCCACTGTGGTTGGCTTCTTGAGAATCTGAACACCTTAACTTGGTTTGTAGACCTTTCAGAAGTTATGCAAAGCATATTGATTTGTTCTGAACAAATCTTTCAAGTTTATTCTTTCTTTCATGTTTGCTTTGTTGCTGCACTGTTTCTGGCAAAAGCCTCCAAAGTAGTTTTCTTAGCTTTCCTCTTAGCAGCCTGCCCTGTGATCTGTTGCCAAATTCATCTCTTAAAAACATCTCTTTTGTCATGTCACTCTTGCTTACAACTGCCCAACATGACCTCTATTATTTATATTGCCTGGGTAGGGACAGAAGGCATAGAAGCTAGCTCTTCTCTTTCTTCATGGTAGACATTAATATCAATCATATTTTGTTTTTCTAACAGCCAGAGTCCCCAGAACGCTCGGCATGTCATCTAATGAAACAGTATTAATTGATAGGGGATAGTTTTCGGGAGGAGCTCTCTTCTCATACCCTGGCCACCTATTAAATTCAAAGCCCTGTAGCTGGAGCACAACATAACCTGACCCTGCAATGTCTTTCATTCAGTGTGGGTACAAAACCTTCCTGCTTTGTTCCAGCATGACTGTGAAACTGTCTGCAGCATATGCTCTGCTCTTTCCAGATACTTGGCCCCAGTTTCTAACATTTCTCTTCTGGATATCTTTACACTGATTCCTCCCTGTGCTAGGCCCATATGCCAAGGTCCAGATGTGGCTCTCCTGGCTCTCTGAAGCCTTCTTGCACCACATGTCTCAAAGAACTGCTTGTGCTATCCTTTCTTCACAGAGCAACTCAGGTTTTCAAGGAGACTGTCATGTGGCTGTTAGTTTCTTATGGAGTCTGCGTCCTTTCAGATCGATTTCAGAAGGCGGGACTGTGTTTTTACATCTTCCTATTTTTTGCAGTGATTTTGATGAAACTTTATGAAATGAAGGCAGCCACACTTATGTTTATGCATGGAAATAAGTGCATAAAGGAGAACTTAAAATATTCACACAATAACAGTAACACACACACACACACACACACACACACACACACACACACACACGAGTACTGGCCAAACTGTAGCATAAAACATTATGAGAAATAAAAACAAAACCAAACATAGTGAGCTTCAAACGGAGACAGAGACTGAGACTGAGAAAGAAACTTTAATTAAGAAAAAGTAAGCTTTTTCCTGCCATCCACATCCAGGAAAGAAACTCTTGTTAAAAACTCAGTGGTCACATACAAAATGGAAGCAGAAGGAAGACTTCTGGGAAAGAAGGGTTTCCGTGTCTTGAGAGGGCAATGGTGGTGAAAATGAGTAAATTATTAAAATAATATATGAAATGTCTAAACAACAAAATATTTATTTACATTTATTAAGGATCTATGGTAGGCTTTGTTTAAGGATTAATACATAGAACACTCATTCTTCATAGCTAACTGTCGTGGGCATGTTGCCTTCAGTTTTTAGATGAGCAGAAATGAGGCCCCGACAAGGTAGTTGACCTATAATTTCTACCTATATGTCCACTGTCTGGCCATTAGATCTTTTTGCTTAAGCACCACAAGTGCCACATTTTAATGAAAGACCTTTTGATTTTCTTTTATTTGCTGCTTTGGTCCCTTTGAAGACTTTAGAATTTTGATAAACAATATAGAAAGTTTGTGGAAGAAGGTGTCAGGATGATAACACAGAAGAAATATGATTGTTTAGTTGCAAGTTAGCAAAAAGTACTTGAAGATTGATAATGAAGTAATGAGAATCAATGGAGATATAGAATAGGTAGTGGAAAGGACTGATCATGAAGACTGCAACATGGCAGCATTGAGAAATCAGAGAAACTCAAAACATTTTAGAGTGGGTTGTGACAGAAGAAGACATGAAGAAAGTAGAATTGATAGGCTGCTTTCAGAGAAAGCACTCACAAAACAGTAGCTCCCTAAAGTGTGCTTGCTCAATATCAAGAACTAAAAAGACAAATTTAGTGAGTGATTGAAAGACATGAATTTATTCCCTTTGGTGAGATTAATTCCTTCTAGTTTTAATCATTAGGCAGTTGTAATTCTGAAAGACACAAAAGTATCCACTAATGTGAAAGGAATGAGTGTTGGGTTGGGTAAGATCTTATAGTATATGCCCACAGGAGTCCTATATAGGAATTTTCCTGGAAAAAGGCCTTACTTGGGGATAGAGGTAAGAACATGCCTCTTATTCTTTGTGCCTAGTAGTTTTAATTGAGTCTCAAGTGTATTTCCTTAAAAGTCAATGGCTGTTCCATGTCCCAGAAGGGAGAAAGGAAGCATGTGAAAAAAGAAGAGAGGTGGGACCATTATTCCCAGAACTCTTCTGAATTCTTTTTAGAACTGGTCAAGGAGAGAGCTGTTTGTTGTAATAAAATACCCAGTAGCAGGAAGTTGAAACAAAGGTTAAACTTAAAAAAAAAAGCTAATTTTAGCCCATTCAAAATCTGGAGGAGGATGCAGTATTTACAAAATTAAGATTAATGGGCTGCCAAAAAATTCAGCTCATGAGTTAGCAGCACTGCAATGTAGTTATGAAGTTGGTTGGATTTTCGAGGAATTAAAATGCATCCTCAGGAAGGTTTTTCCTCCTGCATTTAGCTTAATGATAATGGAATTTTCTACTGAAAGCACTTTGTAAACATGGAGTGCATCTAAAAATCCCTATCTAAGAGTTTGCCCATTTCATTTGGCATAAAAGAGCACATCTTGTCAAAATATACTGAGTACTGAAGACTATCATAGCTTAAAAGCTTTTGCAGATATTGATCAAGACACTAGAGTGTCCCTCCTTATGTCAACAAAATATTCCTGGATTCTTGAAGGAAATATACCAGGAAAAGGCAGATAAGCATGGAGAACTCTTTTCTTTCTAACTATTGGGAGATTCTTTTCTTCTGGGCAGGAATGATGTTGTGATGTATATCGTGGAATCTTGGGGTGGACAAAGACTGGTTGGGTGTGCCTGCACATAAAGGTCCTGCCTCCTACAACATCTCTGTGCAGGCGGTGGGCAGATGGCAGGCCAGCTTGGGGGGATAATTGGAGAACAGAATGAGAGGACAGAGCGTGTGTATAATGCTAAGCTGAGATAACACATGCAGAATTCCCTAGCTCAGTGTCTGGCACAAAATAAGGACTAAAATGTTCATTTGGTGTTTCTATTGTTGTAATCATATATATTCATTTTAGTTCAACTTTCAGAGTTATTTTATTGCTGCACCAAAAAATCTCGACTTAACCTTCTGACTAGTAATCCATGTATTTGTAAAACTATTTATTCACAATAAGTATTGCAACCAACATTACTCCTGAAGAGGTCTTTTGGTATCAGAAGGATGGTAAACATGCATGTTTGAAAATTCCTTTCAAGTCTTATGAAATGTAAATCTGAGTTTCCCTGAGTCAGTTAACCCCTCTGTCTTATATCTACCCAGAAGTTAACAATTGGTCTTCAAAAGGGCAAGTGAGAGAACATATCTCTTCACAGAACTTTTGTAGAGGAATAGGCCTTAGATTAATTCTAGGCAAAGGGGTTGTTTTCTCCAAAGCCAAAAGGCTAATTAATGGCAGAAAAGGGATTATAAGTCAGCCTTTTTATTTTATCAGGGAATATTCTCTTCCCTCAATAGAAGATCAAGTTGTTTATTCTTGTCTAAGTCTTCTGGACAGCTTTCTTAGGCTATGTAAACGATAAGGTGGGTAAAACATAGGTTGCCTTAAAAGGGAACCTTCTCTTACAGGGTGACTGGGAAAGAAGTTCAGTACGATTGAGTGCATTTTTATTGCAAATTATACAAATTCACTTGCTGGCTGTCACAGTGTTGTCCCAGAAGGCCAGACAGCTGTGTCTGATTAAGGCCTCTATGGCTGGTCTCTCTTGGGATCAGACAAACACTGGTCATATAACCACAGGTGTGGTTTTTCTTATACTGAAAATCAACTATGAAGAGACTGCTATGAGTGGATAAAACTTTCTCTTGGGGAGGCAAAGGAGATGAGATAGATCAGCTTCAGATCCTCAGAGTTTTCTTCCAGTGAGTTTGATAATACTTTCCTCTTTCTTTGATCATCTTCAGCCTTCCACAGGTTCTGAGAATACCAGTTTCAGCACAAAAGAGACACATTTCCCCCTCTACACTTGACCTACTCAGTGTATATTTGAAAGTTTAGAGAGGATAGAAAGGAAGGGGTTCATTTTTAAGCACTGATTGGAAGATATTACTGGGAAAGAATGAGGACCACAGAAATGGACGGGTAAAAAAATCAACAAGAACTAGAGCTAAAAATAATTTTAGGTTGCTAATCATTGCAGAGATGATTAGTTTTTTTAAAAAAGATAAAAGAGCAATAAAATTTTGCAGAGCTGCATCATCTTAACATCTTTGAAAGCATAGTTCTAGTCTCTAGATGTTGCCAGTAGAGTTAATTACCCAAACTGTGGGTGCCTGTTGTTTCAGTTGTCTCCAACTTGAAGTTTTATTTTATTATTTTTTTGTAAATAAGTTTAAAAGTTAATTAGAATACACCTGAGACTCAGGGCTAAAGACAATGCAGTTATCCTCTAGGGGTTTATTTTCTTTAATAGCAAAAATTTTAAAGCAAAAAAAATGTCAAAAGGAAAACACTCACCTATACCTTCACAGGGAGAAAAAGGTATAAAGACTGTAGACAGAGCTGGAATTGAATATTCCATTTTTCTGTCGAGAGGAAGTGGCAGGGTGGGGTGCTCCCAGATGTGCCTGGGGGACCACTCCTTCCTCTCTCTCCCAATACATCATCAATCAACTCTCACACAGGAGGTGATGTTGCTGACTCGTGATGTGGAAATGAGCTGTTTGCTTTTACAGATCCATAGAAGAGATTCAATAGCTGTCAATGAAGGGAGGGTATAAAGCATCTCAGAAATCATGACAAAAGAAATCTTCCATCTGCTTCTAGTGTCTATTGGACAGCGGTGCTAAATGTGTTTTCTAGTTCGAAAGTGAAACTAATTCTGTTTTCCGTCTTCCAGCTTGAACTCTTAGAACATCCAGAAGTTTTTATCCTCCTTTAAAAAAAATCACACCTATTCATTTCATATTCCTTTTCATAGTAGGCCTGAGTAGGCAAGTCGTTCTCTCTTCTTGGCTTTTCTGTGTAACATCTCTCAAGTTCATCCTCTGTGTGCGTAACTGGGATAATGAGGGTATTGGCCAATTCCTGATTCTGCTGAGAAGTTTAACAATCTTTTATCAATCTTTTCTTTTTTTCGTGGAAAAGAGGTATCCAACATGGGTATAGGTACTCAACGGAGACTTGTTTGCTCTCTAGAACAGGCCAAAGCTCATTCCATGAAGATGGAACCTCTTCTGCTGCCAGTCAATGCTTTATAAGAGTCACTGGATGTGGAAATTTGAAAGAACACTTCATATTGTCCATCTTCAGAAAACACTGAATGAGCCCCAGAGCTTGATACCCAAAGAAATAGAATTTGGGAGTAAGGATGGACATAGAAAGTTGGGACTTTGGGGAATATGAGAATCCCTTTGCTTCAAGTTTCAAGGTCTTTCAACTGCTCGTGAGATGCCACATGGCTGCATATATCCCTCCACTGCAGTAAGGGAGGAAAATCCCAAGGCAGTGCCAGACAGTGATGCACTGTTGAAAAGCTCTGCCTTGTGTAAGCACAGCCGGCTTGTATATAGTTGACTTTCCCCAAAGGGGAGTGTGGGAAAGCCAGGGTGTATTTATCAGCTCTATCTTTTTCTCTCCTGCCTACTCCACCTCATATGAAGGAATGTGGTTGGTCTCTGGCTCAGAGAATGCTTGGAAGATGGGGGGACCACCCAGGCTGTTTAGCCTGTGACCACTGCAGAGTCACCACAGCAGCAGGAGTAGCGGGGAGAATGAGGCAGGCTTTGAAGTTTTGAGAAGAGAACACCAAAGCTATTTTGGACTTGACCTGAGGTAGCTCATATTTTGTGCAGCCTCTAACCGAGTATTTCTGTACTGGGGACATCAGACTACCTTGATGATGCTAAAAAAATCATATATAAAAATGATTTGCACTAAGGGTGTGTAACCATACTAATTCCTTTCTTGCTGCTGTTTGAAGTGGTAATGCAGAGGTTGTGGGGTTAGCAATGGGTCTCATGCTTGGGACATTAGGCTCTGTACCAACTGAAGGTGAGACAGTCACCTCCTAGTCACATTTCTCAGGAAATCCTGGCACATCTTCACATGTTGCAGGGATTGTGAAACCATTCACATTTCCCAAAGTAGTAATTCCTATTTGTTTAGCCTCCACGCAGAGCAAAATATCATGTGAACATGTGGCACCTTGAAGGACTACCTCAGGAGCCCCTTGCTTGTTTTGTGACCCTGGGGAACATGTAACTTCCCTTTGATAAATAGAACTAATGCTGCTTTTCTATGGAGATTCGGTGACATGTTGTGTGCACATAGCTCTAAGCCTTGTGACAGGTTCACAGACAGTGTTAGGAAACATTAATTTTTATTTCCTGCTAGGTAGGTGACTGCAATGATTAAATTCAATTCAATCGCAATGAATTTAAAGAGACATATCACTGTGCATATCTGTGAAGGAGTTATCAAGCATATTTAACTGAGAAGGGACACCTACCTTCAATGCAGGTGGCATGGTAATTTAGTGCAGACCAAATAAAAGGAGAGAAGCAAGAAAGATCAATAAGCAGCAACATTCATCACTCTCTGCTTCCTCATTGTGAGCATTGTGACCTGCTGCTTCTACTTCTGTCACCACGCCTTTCCCACCCAGGTAGACTGTATGTCCTCAGATCATGAACCAAAATAAACCTTTCTTCCCTCAAGGTGCATATTGTCAGGTATTTGGTCAGAACACTGAATAAAACCAGCAATACAGTAGCTTTACTATAGTCTTAAGCCTTTTGCATGAATAGTTCTCAATATGTAGAAGTCACTGAAAGTCCAGCCAAGCTTGAGTACAACCAAAAGGATATGGTTTGGCTCTGTCTTCTAAGCTCTGGGCCAGACTGTCAAAAAGAATAGAGAACATATTAGGAGGAGAAATATATTAAGTGAGGAGGTGGGTGTGGCTGAGACCATGAAAAATCAATACCACAATATCATTATTGGTTTGGCTGTTCCTCATTTATAAACACTCAGCTTGGTCAAGTAGTTCAGTATTACTCCCATTGAAAAGTTCTACATTTTCCTTTAAAACTCTTGGGCATTTAGAGGAAAGTTTTACATATTTTTGTGTTTGTCACTGTCCAAAAGACATTGAGTGTTTTTAATCAAGTATTGGTTGAATAGATAATAAATAATGAAATGGCTGAGATATATAGTGTCAGAGCTTGAAAAACAAAAAGGTTTTCCCTGTTTTATTAGTGAAAGTTTCCCCTGGTTTCTTTTGGAAAATCACAATATATCAATGAAAGAAACGGACACACTCCTTATCTAAGAAACATTGGGTTTGTGTTATCTTGAATATCTTCTCAGAGGACACAAATCTTTGGGAAAACAGCTTAAATTACAGTTAGGGAAAAGAAAAGTAGCAATAATACTGATGTATATGAAAGTGGGATGAGATTTCTAACCAGTGAAGCAATCAAGCAGAAGAGTAAAACAGAAAATTAAAAGACTGGAGAGCTGGAATAGTGATTAAAGTGCCTTCTGCACAAGTAATAGCACCGGAGCTTGGATACCCAGATCCTACTAGAAAGCTGGGTAGTTGTAGTGGTCTGTAATTACACCTTTGGGATGCAAAGATTGCGGATCCTCAGAGCAAGCTGGTTAGTCAGACTGACTGTAACAACTATCCTTTAGTTTGATTAGAGATCCTTCCTCAAAGGAATGAGACAGAAGAGCAAAAGATAGGGGTTCCCAGGATCAGTTTTGGGCTTACACACACACACACACACACACGCACACACACATCTGCATATACATATGCACCTACTCACATGTACATGCACTTCACACACATCCAATTTTTTTTTCTGTAATATATTTTCTTTTCTATTCCTTTTGTAAAGTTTCTAATCATTAACATTTTTTCCTTTGTACCAAAAGGCCTGTTATCACTATCTGTACAAAGACATGAGGATAGGGTCTGATAGCAAATTATTTTTGCTTATTATTTAGTTTGGTGTTTGGTATTTACTGAATTGTAATAAAGAATCTGCTTGTCATATATTCTGGTTCTCAAATTATGAACACACTGAAGCACTTTAAATATTAGATTTTTATATTTTTGTTCCCTTTACTTAATACCTCACATTAGTTTTGCAATAACTTTAGATAAGAGAAAAAAAAACCTTTGTTATCTAACTATACTTTTTTGATGAGATTCACAATTTAGCTTAAGTCTTTCGTTTGTACAGATAATGTTTAGCAAATCAAGCAATTTATAAGTTACAGCTCAAGTTATTCATCTTGTTTCAGTTTGGAGAAAGATAGCACCGAGTCTTCATATTGCCAGCATTCCCCCCTACAAGGGAAGACTATATAATTTCAACTGTCAACCTTCACTGGGACTCCTGACAAAAGAATCTCACTATATTTGCTTTAAATTGGATGCAATGCAAGTCCCTAGAGAATCATAATGGTAGCCACGGCTCTTATTCAAAAATTGCTATGTGGTCAGGTAGGACTTTCTTCCTAATACACTGGAGGGTACTTGTTTGTGAGTTTGTATGTAGGAAAAAGTCAGATACAGTTTGAGAAGGTAAATTCATCTGTCTGTTGTTTAGAGAAATAACTGCACATGAAGGCAGGGCAGGAAACCAAGACTTTCCCAAAGGCTTCAGGTGGTTTGCTCCCTCCCCTGTGTTCCTATGTACTTGTGCTAGAACAGGCTACAGTAGTACCAAGGTAACTACTTACAATTTGAAGGTTAAACAGTTTTGGATGTTTCATGGAACTGTGTAAAGGAATTCAGCTAGTTGAAAATGCTGCACAGTTCTGCAATCCATTTAGTTACCAGCTAAGATAGCACAAGCTCGACCATGTTCATAGCAGCACTGTTTACAATAGCAAAGTCATGGAATCAGCCCAAATGTCCAACAGTTGACGAGTGGATAAGGAAAGGGTGGTACATCTATACAATGGAGTACTACTCAGCCATCAAAAAGGATGAATTACTGGAATTTGCTGGGAAATGGATGTCATTAGAAACAATTATATTACGTGAAGTATCCCAAACCCAGAAAATTAAGCGCCGTATGTACTCCCTAATAGGTGGCTCCTAGTACCAAACTCACCCAGCCCACATTGAGACACTCAAAAGTAAACCTATGTAACACAGTAATTGCAAGGATTATGAACAAGAGAGATGGGGTAGGAAGGCCACACCAGACACAAGGAGAGAGGGGACCATGTTACAGCAGAGAAAATAGGCCTCCATCAAGGTCTGCAAGTAAGTAATGAGAAACCTGGTTAAGCTCACAGGCATTCTTTCCTGATCTCACCAGAAGGGGAGGGCATAGTCTAGCAGATAAAAAGTAATCATTTTGCAAATGGGTGATGGACCCCTCCCTCACTGAAGTTTCCTACTTTTATTACATCTACCCTTGAATGTGCTATTATAACAAGACTCCAGTTTAACAGCTTTTTGTCTCTGGCCAGGGGGTGACATACAGTGTCCAGCAGGATGGCGTGAAGGGCATTGCAGGAGCAGCAAAACTGCAAAAGAAAATCAACAAACCACAATCCAGAACTTCAGAGACTCTATATCAATCACATAGAACTAGGCCAGCCTAATCTCTCCCCATCCTGGAGCTCAGGGACATTTGCGGAAGAGGGGGCGGTAAGATTGTAAGAGCAAAAGGATGGGAGGAACAACGATTTGCAAGATTCTCAACAATAGTTGGGGCCAAAGCAATTATAATGGGACTTTGCATGCCCTGCGCAATGTCCAGCGCACTGTTGCCCTCATAAAGTCTAGCATCTGTTAAGGGCACCGAGATCCCTGGAGGCAAGGGATTGACAGCCATAGTAGTGCTCCTATGCTTAAGGGGAACAAGAGAAAGGGCTTATGGAAATGCCACTGGGTCCTTATATGTCATCGGAGAGGAGGACCCAGTGGAGAGTTAGGCGTACACAATAAAGGACTCTCTGGGAATTGGGGGGGAGGCACTGGGGGATGGGGAGGGAGAGGAGGGAAAGGAAGGGGTTCGGGGGGAGGAGGGGGAGGGAGGGAACTGGTAAAAAAATTTTAAAATGTATAATTAAATTTTTAATAAAAAATATTCAAAAAAAGTTAGAAGTAAATATGGGCATGAAATTGGTTCTTCTCCCCTGGTTCACATAGAATTGTTTCAGTAGGAATTTAGTGTACACTGCATGCTTCTGAAAATCTGGAAGGAATCCAGAATTATTGATAATTTCTCTTCAAAGAAGGCAAACTTCCAAATCATGCCATAAATCGATACATATGATCAAACTAGAAAAGATAGAAAAGATCAAAGATCTTTGAGTCCAATTTAAGAGAAGTACCCATGACAAATACTGGCTTATTGACCTAGATTAAATGAAATACTGAAAGAGTTGTGCATAGTCATTATAAAAGAGTAAATGAAGTACTGAAAGAATTATGCATAGTCATTATAAAAGACAGTTACACAGTACAGAATAATTGGTCAATAAACTCAAACTCTTAATTGCCTCAAGCCCATGAACATTTACAAGTAAACATTTAAAAGTAAACGTCCTAGTTGAAAAGTCAGAAAGTTTGGAAATGTAAGACTCGTTTTGTAAAAAATGATACATGTTGCTTTTGCAAAGAATCTAGATAGTACTTACTGACCTTGTGTACACTGCATTCATATTTTGGTGCTTCAGTTTAAGAAGGGTAAGGAAATTATGGGGATCATATAGCTTTCCTGTTGAGCTACAAAGTGAGAGATTATTTAAAAGGTGAAAACAACAATAACAAATAGAAGTCTTAAATGATCACTTAACTAGGTTTTCAAAGACCATATAGCAGGGATGTGGCTCAACATCTTTTGATGCACTGTATTCTTCTTCAAGTAAATGAGATCTTCTTAGAGTAGCACAGCTTCCAGGAGGGTCTTTATGTTCACCCAGACACGCTTAGATAATAAGATTAATCTTACCTGTATGTGAGAGAACACTCCAAATATATTTAACCTCCTCCTCCTATGTTAACTGGTACTGTCACCTGCACTCTGTGGAATGTAGTTGTTTCCTCCCAAACTGTGTTAACATCCTTGAACATTATGCAGTTTCAAAAGGTAGAACCAGTTCCAAAAGGTAGAACTATAATCTAACCAAAGTAAGCCTCCTTTCACAAAGGTATAATAGTGTAAAACTAAGATTACATTAGGTCCAAACCTGAAGCTGCCTTCTTGCCCTGCTCTTATCTTAATGAATGTGAGTCCAAGATCATAACCAAAATTGAAATTCTTAAATATCTTTATGTATGTATATGAAAGAACTTGGAGAAGAATCAAACTGAACCTGTTTCCAGAACAGGCAAGGAAATAGGACACTTTTTAACATAGCAGTATTTGTTACTTGAGCTGATCCTGTTGCATTTGAGCTTTAGGGCAGAAAAGGCCCAGAGTGACCAGTTTAAGAGAAAGGAGTAGAAATAGCTGTGTTTACCTAAATAAGAGACACTGAAAGATGGAAGGAAATGCTTTTTATGGGTCAGCAATCTTGCTCATGTGATACTTCTTATAGTACCTAGAAACATAATTTACTATACCCAGGATGCATTTGTGGTACATAGGTATGATTCTTAGAATCTGCTGTGTCTAAAAAGCTGCAAGACATGAAAATGAATCTGAGAGAGATATGTCCTTTTGGGTCACATTCAGTAGATGGGAAATTTATCAGATGCATGCTTGAAATGTCATATTTGACTAGGTTTGGAATGACAATGATTCAAAAATATGCTTTTGAAATGGTAGATAACAAGGGACAAATTTCAAGAGAGTGAGTTAAATGCACAAATAGTTAATTGTGCTTGACTTCAAGACCTGCTTGTCAGAATGGTACCTATCCCTGTTACTGTAAACTAGAACAAGAACCTAAAAAAGGAAGGAAATAGATCAATAAGAAAGACAGCCAATAAACCTATAGGTAGGAAGATAGTACATCAAAGTGCTCTGTAGGTAGCTGTTATTTTATCCATAGAGTGGGAATTTACAGTGGAAATCTTTGGGTCTAAAGCTGGATGAGTGAAGGGAAATGCACATATCAGTGGGGTGGCCTGAAGAGAGATAACACATCACAGAGGCTTGAGCCCCTACAGGAGTAGGCAAGCTAGAGTGAACCCCAGGGTCCATAGAAGCATACAGGCAGAAGGGTGAGTGGGAGTGGGAGGGAATGGTGAAGGGAAGGGAGGGATGGGAGCGATGGGAGGGAAAGGGAGGGAGAGAAGCTGGGATGAACACTCAATATCCTTTTAAAAGTAGAAAAATAAAAATTAAATTATAGAATGCATATGTGATTAGAATCATATATTTACTTTTTCATTCATTTAGATATTTATTATAGACAACTGAAAAATATTCAGTACTCTTTGAATCAGATTGAGTTAGTAGCCTATTGCGAAGCTATCACAAAGCATATCATTGCATTTAAATTTATGTTACTTTCAATGGTAAAATGAATCACATTCTACATTTTGAAGAATTGTCTCAATCTTTTGTAAGATTACATATTTCAACATTTCAAGAATAAATGGAAGAAAAAGATTATGATCTTGAATGTAAACATTTTGATATGTTATGTATTTTGCTTTCTTTCTTAACTGTTCTTAAAGATGTGGTAGAAAGCTATATAAGTTTATAATGACAGATTTCATAAGACTTTTTAGGCTAACATAAAAATAATTGGGCCTGTTAAAAAAGAATTGTTGTGCTTCTGTAAAGTTTCATTAACTGGATTTATACAATTAAGATGCCTGTATTTCCTACTTAGTCTCAGATGAAATATCTTGACTGTACACAAGCTTCATTCCCATAAAGGTGATGAAGGAAAAGAATTCTTGCCAGATAATAAAGAGAGAAATGTTGTAAAGTCTAAGACTGCAGAGGAAGAAAATGGAAGGAGAGGGAAGGGTGAATTCACCATGAACATTATCAGCAATTAAATCATCCCTTAATTCCCCTTGTTCTATTTTACTTATGTCTTCAATTTACCCAAAATGAACAGACATGTCTTAAAAACAGAGGTGTGTAACATGTTTCTCTATTAAAATGTAATAATTTATTTTGGAGTTTGAAATTATTATTCACTAGTAATTGGGTAAGTAATATCCTAATTTACACTTTCAAAAGAATACTAAGGGGCTGGAGAGACAGCTCAGGGATTAAAGTCTTTGTCTTGCAAGCAAAAAAGACTTGAGTTCAGATCCCAGATCTGAGGTTAAAAACATCAGACAGAAATGGCAATGAACTGTAAATCTGGCTTAAGGGTGGAAGCCTGAGAAATCTCAGAGCAAAGTAATAAGAAGGTAGAGCAATTTAGGAAGATTCCTGAAGTTACCTTTGGGCCTCCACAGGAACATACACCAAACTAAGTGTATGTTCTACACACACACACACACAAATATAAAGCATACTCAGTAAAACTGACTCAAGGCTTTACAAGTTAACGAACACTAAAAATTTTCTCTCCTTGATTTGGAGTGATGGGAAATGCAGTTTTTCTATAAAAAATTCATTTGTTTCTTGGACTTAAACAATTGCCTATTGGTTGAGGATGTCTCACCTTCATGTGTATACATAATATAAATCATAAGCTTAATATTCCAGAAGATTTAGAACAATGTTATTTAAATGATATGAATTTTCCTAAAGATTTTGAATTTTTAAACTCTGGACACATAAATAATTACTCAGTTGACTTAGACATAGGTGACAGGCTATTTTTATTTGTCTGGTCTTCAGCAATCATATCCATGTTTTCCACCATGAAATTTTTAGCAAAATGAATCAAATATGCTCTGTACTCAAAGCTAACACCAAGGTTGTCTTTTTATTTTTTTAAACATTGCAGAACTTTACCTCAAGGGCTATGCCATAAATTTATAAGAAAAACTTTTTTTTATTAAATTATAACTGAGAAGAGCTGACTTTTTTACTTAGCAAACAAAAATTCCTTCATGAAAGGCAATAAAACCCATATTATTTACTAGAGAGACCTTTCCTGTCTCCCAGGTAAACACTTACAGTGTGTAGACTTGTATAAATACATATTTAGGAGTGGCTAAATATGGTGAGATATTTTTAAAGGCATATTTACAAAGCTGGATACATAGACTGGCGTTTTGGTCTGTGTTCATTATGTATCCTACTTGGCTGTCTATTCAGAATTCCAGTGGGAGTGTGGTAGATACATGTTGGATATAGGGACTGAGTTTAAAGCATTCATCTTTAACCAAAATTATTAAGGACAGGTCCTTAATTGTTTTGTAAGTGTGAAAAATTTCACGTAATAAAATCAAGTTTTTTTTTTCAATTTGGCTTGAGGAAAATTGTTTCAGAATCTCAGGAATCATTTATGGAAGAAAATCTGTTTTCTGAACATCTTCGGGTATAAAATAACTACTATTTCATATTCAGCTCAGAGTACTGCATTACAAAATTTCCAATGATGTAGTCCATATTATAAATGGATCCACTAGGGAATTTTAGGTAAGGAAAAAATATCATTGAGATATTAAAAAGACTGTTAAAAACACATGGAAATGCAAGTTGTTAATGTATTGACAGGAAGATGCCTGTGATAACATAGTGAAACTGTCTGGAAGATTCATGTCGTCTCTGTGCAGTTTCTCTTCTCTGGAAGCATTGTCTCTGAGGAAAAGAATGGGATGGTAAACTCAGGATGTACGTGCATGAATGGGTCTTGTTAGTTTCCTTTCCTGCCTGCTGTTGTGAGAATGAAAGAGCATACATCCGACAGCATCCCCTCTTCAGACGGAAAAGCTGAGCATCTAAGCAGCTCTAAAACTGTAACTGTCTCAGAAGTCTTGGTCTGAGGAGTCTAAATGATGTTTTATTTCACTTCTGATGCAGTGTGCCACTATTTTTGAATCCTCTTGATATCTTGAAATGGGATCACTGAAAATATTGTTACAGTGAACCATATGGGGACAAAGAATATGCATTTGGTAAAATTATTTCTCCTTCAAAATTTACACTGTGCTCAATTTTTTTAACCTTACAAAAATACACATCATGTTTTTAAGGTATGAATATTTAAAAAATTAAAGGTATGGATACCACATATTTTGATTATATATTTTATGTTCTAAAAATTAGCTATTATTTTAACTGAAAAACCCTTCATTGAACTAATAATGTATTATAATGCCTCAGAGTGTAGGAACTTCTAATAGGAGTCTCTCAGTATTAGTTTTAACTGTGCATGAGTATGCTCTATAATACTGCTTGTTCCAAGGTTCAAGGGTTGACAACGCGTTTCCAGCAAAAGACAAATCTTCCCCGAAATTTTTTAAATGCATTAGCAGGTAGAGCACCGTTTTTATTGGTTTCTTCCACCCTTAACTTTCTTCTGTGGCTCAGTATCTCATTTCCACGCAAACTTCCACTGGGAGCGCAAATTGCTGACACCACTTCTACCCATGGCAGTGCAGCCACATAAATTACCCTGAGAAAATGCCGCTTTGGGTGTGTGTGTGTGGGGGGGGGCAGGTCAGGGGGGAACTAGGCTAGATAAAAAGCCACTGTGTTACTGCCCAGCCTGCAACCCTGCCCCGCTGACCACTGATAAAATTTATCACTGGGCCACATATGGGAAGGCAGCTGAAAGAGGAGTCGTCTGTGGTAAAACGTGCAACAGCAAAACAGCTAATGGAGCATTATTACTTTATTGGAAAGCAATATCTCGATGCTTCACTTTTTCTAGCCCAGTTCTTGCATGAGCTGCTCAACACGTAGAGGAGCTGAATGGTGGAAGGTACTTCGGCACTCACCATGTCATCCTTCTTTGTCCAGTTCTCTTACCGAGGAGAGGAGTAGATGATGCTCTAACATAGTAAATACCAATCTGAATCTTCGTTCTTAGAACAAGTGGCTTGCTGGTCTGTAATGTTCATGAGAGCTCTGGAACAGAACAGGCATGTGCATTTCCAGGTTAATTATTCTTGTTACAATTCTGTCCTGGGCTTTAGTGCAAAATAGAAAAGATCCCATTTTACAAATGAAATCTTGTTTACGAGAAATTTAACATAATTTCATTGGAATTTTAGGAGTTGAAAGAATTTAAGATTTTACCATGCTTTGCTTTGGAAGTCACACTTGGACATTTAGAATGTTTTTAATAAAGGGAGCCTACTGAAAAAAATTGCACTTTTATCATCATCATCATCTCTCTATTTCTCTCTCTCTCTCCATATATATATATATATATATATATATATATATATATATATATATATATATATATATATATATCCTGCTCTAAAATATAAAAGCACATGCAAGAAGCAGCATCTCCCTCTCTTGTACAACACACGTGAGTCTGCATGCTGCCTGTTTCTGTATGTGCATTGAAGGTGGTGTATATTTTGGATGGATTGCCTCCAATTAATGTTAGAGAAACTATATATTGCGAAGTTACTTTTTATGTCAAACCATTTGCTAAATGCAAATACTATTAGTTGAGCAAAATTTTTATGTCTTACTGACAACCTCAGGCCCTACAACTTCATAAAAACCTTTCTTGTCCGTGTCTGTTCTGTGTGCCATGATTACATTAGTCTGTTGTGATGCTGCTTATGTACTTTGTCTCTAGTTCCTTACATTAATATTTAATATTTTCTCCATGTAATGCGAAGGATCATAATGCATTTTTTAAAAAAAAATCTTGTTAAATCTGGGAAGACATTTTGTAACTAATTCACCAGCCTTTAGTAAAGAGGAATATTATTTATTATCAAATAATGAACATCTAATATATATTACTAATTAGCAGGTCTCTCTAATTTAACTCACATATCATCAAAAATTCTATAAAAACAAGTTTGTTTTTGCTATTGCATGAAGATGGGGTTTTAGATTTACCCATAACTCATGAGACAACATCACTGTAATATAGCATTTTGGATAATACATGAGACGATAGATGTTTTTCCAAGATTTTAAATGAATGTAAATTTAAATTTTTAAATATTTTAAAAGTAAAGCACAAAGTAGACCTTTTATTTTGGTTTTCATGGGTGCAATGAACATCATACAGCTTCATACAGAAATGCATATGAATCTGGGAATGCATGCTTCCTTTCAAAATTAGCTGGGGGAATACTCAGCAAGTCCTTTAACCCCTTTGGATCTTTGCTGCATTAAATGCTAAATAATCCCTTAAGAGTGAGAAATGATGCAGGCATCCTAGAGTTAATATATTTGCATATGTAGGAAGATTTGGGAGAGGGAGGAAAATGGGTGAGAGGGGAAAACAGAAAGAGTGGGAAAGGATTTGAATCTGGAAGGGAGTAATGGATGAAAAACCATAAATTCATCCTTAATATATAAAATAAATAAAGTTAACATAAAAAGAGGGATGGATCATTTTGTCTCTAAGGAGTCCTTAAATATTTTAAGATGTTGCTTACAAAATGACACAAAAAAGGGAAAAAAGAACCCCTAAAAGCTACATTTGTGTTAGTATACACAGTCAAGTCAACAAAATTTCTGGCATTGATTTTAGTACTGAATTCAACACTCTAGTTCAATCGAAAAATAGTTGCTTTGTATAAATTGACAAAGCAACATCAGGACAGAAAAAAGGCAAGTATGTAATGAACCTGCAGAAAATGCCCATTTTGATAGAGTCCGCATGACTTGCTATAGAGTCAGAATCTTGGTCAACATGCTTAACCAGTATCTCTGAAAGTTTCTGTTTAGAAAGTGGAAGATGCAATGGATGATGCAACACTCGGCTATTGTGTTAAAAAAAATGCATTATTATCCACTAGGAAGGAGGCTTTTAGACTTTGGGGTTCTTGCTTTCTAATTGCATGGATCATTTTTAGAAAATCAGGGCTTTTGGGTCAACTTTAATCACAAGAACTAAAACCAGTTTAGGATTGTGAAGGAAGATTGTGAAGGACAAGATGGACGGTGATTACTAAAAGGCTGAAAGGTGGTTGCTCCTTACCTAACTTCGGAGGCAGATGAAGGTCAGGAGGCAAGAAAAGTGAATATCAGTGCTCATGTATCAAAAGCTGACATATAGACACAGTTTTCCTTTCCTCTACATTCTCATGGTCATTCTTTTATATTCTTTGGAGCTTGTACGGAGTCCCAGGACTTAAATCTTTATCAACAAGAAGAGAAAAATGATGCATGGAAATGTATGTTAAGGGAAGATTCTTGAAGCAGAAAGATAGTGATGTTGGTGATCTTATTAGGCATTCCTAATCACCCTTTGGGATCAGACATTGGGAGTACATATCAGTTTTCCATGTGTCCTCTGTAATGGGATTTTATGCAAGGTAGCTAGATCCAAACAAAGGAAAGAGATAAACCTACAAGTGAAATAGGCAGAGGAACCCAAGGAAAAGATTTAGGTTCAGATCTCACTTGGTCACAAGGACATGGTAAAAACTTGTTTCCTTTAAGGAGGAGACAGCTTAAAACAACAGAAAGGTGAAGTGTCATCATAAGAAAAATGAACAAAAAGAATCAATAGCATCTTGAGTTTATTAATACAAGCATTTTCATAATAATGCATTTCTTTATTTTTTTCTTTGGTTAAGAATTTTGGAAACAACCCAGTAATACCACATTCTGGAAAGAGAAGAAAAACTGTAATCTCACCTAACTTTCCCATTATATTCATAACATAGTGTGATCACCCAGAGAAATGCTTTTAATTGAGAAATTTAAAACATTCTGTGTGATCACCCTGGATTAAGCAAATGATTTGCCTTGGAAGTCTTATTCTTCCTTTCTCAGTATTATCAATCTTCCAGTCATTTATAAGGAGTCTTTGAGAAAGAGATATTCAGTGCTAAAATAAGTGTGTAGCCAAGCACAAACCCTAATGTGTTTCTTGTCAAAGGAAGAGAACTATACTCTCTCCCTGAAAAGACAGACTTCACAGTTAGAAGAATGATATGGTTTGAAGAGATGGCTCTCAGGGTTGTCGTAGAGACAATGTAGTCGCATCTTGGCATGGCTAATACATCAGATTATTTGAAACAAACTTATTTTCTTCCAAAAGTTTGGCTGGAGTAAGTATTATGAGTTTTGTGGTTAAAAACAAGTCATTGTATTTCCCAACTTCTTGTCAGTGGTGTCCAGACTCCCTTGTGTAATTCTTTATCTAACAGAATAGTGCGTCTTTGGCTAAGCTGCGTTCATGGGACTGTCACTGAGAATTTAAATGATGGAAAAGGGGCAATTGTGGTCAAACAAAAATCTTGAGGCAACTGAAAACATTAAATTTTTGAAGGAAAACTTTAATTTTTAAATTTTTACAGTTTAGGACACTGAATATAGGACTTCACATATGCTAGAAAATAGATCCAACCCTGGGTACCCTTGAACTCCTTATCTTTATATAAAATAAAAAGGCCAAATTTGGATCACCAGATTAGAAACTGGAATTTTAGTGGCAAATGAGTAGGATCTCCTAAATGTTCTCAATATGACAAATCTATCAAAATTTGAATTTCATTTACTATCTATTTTAGTTTGGACACCATTCTCTGACAGTGACCTTCTTGGTATTATAAATATCTTAGTCATTTACAGATGCTAGTGTGGTAAGTCTGCCATATACCCAACAGTAACTTGTGATAACAGGTACTAGTAGTTAATGACTGTGGCTGTTCACCAAACACTTGGAAATTAAATTTATGGAGATTATGGAACCTTCATATATTGAAAATATAGACATTTTCTTCTTTTATGTCATATCACCCAGTAATATTTCATAAGTGTCCTAGAAACTCAACTTGCTTGATAATATTTTGTTTAATGATGAATCAGATTATCTAAAGTGTCCTAGTTTCATAATGATATTTCTTTATGGATACTGTTCAAAACACACTGTGATTCACATATGTTCAATTCACAGAGACCTACTAAGAATCCAAAATGTATCTGCATGACTCCAGTTGCTTCAGTGGGTGGTTCTTGACCTGGCTTCAGCTAGATTTACTCATGAATTTCAGATTGAATGGGCAACAATCAACACTGTATTGTTAAAACTTAGCATAATAACATGTTGGAAAAGTTTTCCTATTGTTATCATAGCCATTTGAATTCAACACAGTATTGTCCAAAAAAGATTCTGTAATAAGCCATTTTTTTCTTTTCTTTTTTTTTATTATTATTTATTCAACTGTGTGCATGTGCGTATGTATGTGCGTGTGTGTGTGTGTGTGTGTGTGTGTGTGTGTGTGTGTAGAACCACGGACGAATTCGGGAACTACCATGGATGCCTCCACCTCCTTCTGCCCCGGGATTCACAGGCTCCGCCCTACCAGGACCAGAAGCGCGCGCAGGCTGCCCCCGCTTCCGCCTGGTGTCTATACGTGGGATCTGGGATCCGAACTCAGGACCTTCCGCCTGCAAGGCAGAGGCTTAACCCCTGAGCCACCTCTCCAGCCCATAAGCCATTTATTTTATCATGAGATTCAGAGTGGTTTTCACTAGATTTTTTGCATTAGGTAAGGAATCTCTGCAGGCCAAGCTCTCTGAGAAAAATCACATCTGCACTCCTGGAAAGAGTTACCTGTGTTCCATGCCATATTTTACACTTTTACACCCCCGGCCCCTTAAAATCTCCTGCTTATTTCAACTTTTGAGTTTACCACTTTGCAACTTTGTAATTTTTGACAATGGTCACTCTTTTATGATTTGACTTTCCTTTCTGAAAAAGATACTAAAAGTGGAGAATCTACTTTGTAATGTTATGGTGATTGAATGACAGCATGTTTGTGACATACACTTACATACATGTTTATGCTTACAGTCATTTCTTATTATGAGCTATTGTTACTGTGAACGCATTTTGAATTCTGCCCTATATTCCCTTGGGTCAATGATTTCCAATGTCACCAATCATTTGTACAAGCAGAATGGACATTTTTTTTTGCCTGTGTATTCGTTGATGTATCAGCCAAATTGGACACTATTGTGGGCCCCCTTGTTTGAAACTGATTAATTTATTGCTATTAAGTTCCTTCCTGTCATCTCTTCTGAGATACATTTTGAGTGCTGTTTTTGATCTATTTCAATCTATAAATGTTATGCTTCCTCAAGGATCAGAGCTTTCATTTGCTGTAACCATTGTCCTTGGCTGGTGTCATTGGTTTCTGAATTTGGGTTTTTATAAACACTATAAAATGATGATTTCCTATTTCCAGTGTAGAATTTACTACTGAACATCAGACAGCTACATTTATCCAACTACTTGGCACTTTGTAATGGATGGCTCAGATGTACCTTATCATTAACAATTTCACAATTGGACTTTGTTTTACCATTCTTGTCCCATCGCTCTCCCACAGAACACTAGCACCACTTACCAGATGTCCAGATAGTTCTACACAGCAAACCTATCTTAGTTCTTTTACAGTTTCAAAATACTGTTTCTTTTAAGGTGGTGTATAGTGCTCTGCCTGTTCTGACTTCTACATCTTGACTGTAGTCACTCCTCCCGCGCAGAACTCATGCTTTCCTGCATTGGTATTTTGTACAAGTTGCTTGCTTTGCCTTTAGCACTTCCTTAATTTCACTGTTCTGCTATGGTTTGGATGAAGCATATATGCTAATACTTAGCTTGTATTTCCTATAGAAAGTCTTTATAGTCATTTCTCCTCTTAAGACATGTCCTGACAGTTCTTTACTTATGTGTATGTATCATACTTCTTTTCAATTGTTCATTTACTCCTCTACATACTATTCACTAAATTCTGTAAAGATTATGCCTGTATTTTTCAAGGTTTTATCCCCAGAGTCTAGGTTAACACTCATAAGTTAGCATATACATAATGAAAGCAAATTGATACATTTATATTAACAATGAGATGTTTTGCTTAAGATAAGTGAATAGACTTATATTTTGCTTTTAGAGGAAATTTGAGATGCCATTAAAGTACAGATATAAGAGTGTATTACAAGGAGTGAAATATTAAGAAGAATTGTATATTCTTGGTAATTCCACTTCTCATGATAGGACTACTATATACTAGATTTAGTGTTTTTCCTATTGTGAAGACATTAGGAAACAGTGAAGTTCTCTCTAGCCATAGCCATGCATGCAGTATTTTATTCAGCTAGTTTATCTTAATGAAATGAAATGAAAACATTTCTTATCTTTCTGCTTCTTTTTATATATAGACCACCAATGCAATATTTCATATATATATATTTATATCACCAATACAACATTATTTTGATCTATTTTTAATGGTTCAAGTACTCAACCAAGGGAAAATTCATAAACTCCCTAATTCATATTTTATTTCTATTTAGCACAAGGATCCTCATAAAACATAGCATTATTAGTTGGTTTGCCTTCAACTGGTCTTATTCAGAAACTCAGCTTGTATCCACATATATGAAATAGTTTCATTTTTCAACATTTTAAAGATAGAGCTAGATAGAGACCTATCTCTCTTTATTTAAACTTCCATTCCTGTCAGAAGAAGTTACTGAAAAAGGTAGATTTTAACATTAAATATTTTGAAATGAATTACTTAAAAACAAGTGCAAGGTAATTTTTGTAAGAAGAAAAATAAACTTTCTATTTGTTTTAATTTCCATTTCATTTTTTGGTTACTTAAAATTTTTTTCTAGGACAGTTTCATTCATGAAAACAATGTATTTAAATACCTTTCATCCCATGTTGCCCTATTCCATTTCCACTAAAAACTTGGCTCAGTTGCAGAATAATGTACATTTTTATTTTCTTTCATTGACAGTTGTTTTATTTTTGCAAAAAATTTTAATGGGAAACATGGGACTTAACTATTTCTCTTGGATATATAAGTTAAGACAAATATTAAAGTTCTAAGATAAAATATAGGCATAATCCTTGGTTACTTGATATGTATTTAGGTACATATATACTGCAAACACATTGTGTAAAACCATTGAATTTGCATAAACTGCATGCATATACATGAACATGTATAATATACATATATCACAATGCTTTAAATCGTATACACACAAACACATATAGTACATATATATTATAAACTGTACATATGTAACATATTTTATTGATACTGGTGTTTGAACCTAGGGCTGAAAACTTGCTTGACATGACATGTGTTGTAACAAATCATACTTTTGTTAGCATATTAATATTCTCAATTATAGAAGCATATACATGTATAAAAATACTTAGTATTCTTTGGGAAATTGGCAATAAAAATAAAGTTTGACGGAAAATATCAATTGTAATTTTTATTATATTTTGAAGAAAACCAAGATGCGGTGTTCAACATAGAATGACAACAAAGTTTTCAGATAGAGGAAAAATCTACAATGAAAGGAATTTTGTATTTTCATCATTGTCTTCTATCAAGTTCATCAATATGTTTCTAAACTAGAGAATTTACTTGGCATTTCTGGGACTTGACACCTATCTTTATGACTCAGTGATTTTTGTAAATGAGGCTTTTATTATCTACAGATATCCTCTACACACTGGAATTTTTATCAAGTTCTGAGCTGGACAAAGAAAGAAAAATATATATATGTATATTCTAAATAATGAAAAATTTTGCCCAAATTAGTATCAGTATGTCTTTAAACTTCAAAGAAATGTGTCAAATCACATGTAGTCATGTGAATTATGCTTAATGTGAAAATGTGAGTGAATTTAAATATTTTATGGACCGGGCTTGAGATAGTCTTAGTTTCTCTTTATGTTCCTACTATACTATGAGAAAAAAAAAAACATGTTTTACTCATTTTTAAAATTACAAAGGTCAATGATAGTCATTAAGATATAGTAGATACCTAAAGATTCATAATAAAATGTCCAAAAATAATAAACAATCTGTAAGTTACAGGTGGTTGAAGAAATAGTTATATTAAAACCTGCAGACTGGAGACAGGTGAAATGGCCCTTTGTGTACAAAGCTGGCTGTCTTTGTGATGCAGAACCCCACAAATTAGAAGGAGAGAACTGACTTCTTATAGCTATGATTTGGCTTTCACAAAAGTGCCAAGGCATGTGTGAACCTTTCTCCCTTCTGGAATGACCCAAACTAAACCAAACCAAAAAAATAAAACAAAACAATTACCTGGGAGGCAGTGTATTTTAGTTCTGAAGAGTGTGGCATAGAAGGTTTGGTAAACTGAGTGTAGCTTGTGACTTTGCCATTTAATTGAGGACTTATTTTCTGTGTGATACATCTCTGTAAACACTCATTTTCCATCAAAGGGGATAATTGTAGCACAGTGATCTTTTAGTAGGATTATAGGAGATAATGTATGCTGAATTCTTAGCATGTTATGTGTGTGAGATGAACTGCCAATTAAAGTTTGGTTAGTTTATTACTATAAATCAGGGAAAGAAAGGTAGAGCAAAAATCATTCTATCTAAAATATTTAAGTCTTTAAATAGTATGCAGTCTTGTTAGCTAAATTTGAGATGAACAGAGTTAAGGGGTCATAATGCACAACTTTCTCTAAATTCTCAATTCTTACTAGCAACAGATTGGTGAGAAAAAATCCTGGAATAAGTCAGATTTTGAGGCTGTATGTAAATTTTCAAAACAGTGATGGTGATAAGAGCTCTCTCATTCCTAAGATAACACAACATGCATGAAAACAATTTGTGATTCAGGATAGCAATACGGGAACTTCTTTAAGCCAAGGAACTCTTTGTGACACATTGTCCTTGCTTTCTAAAGTAGGCCTCATCTCACTTTTAATGTGTGAAAGGAGAGATTATTCAACACAGTGGTAGACACATTTTTGTTCTCAAGAACACTGTGATATCATTAATCTTCTGGCATGCCTGCAAAGGCGGGTTATGTGAATGCTAGTCTTTTGCAAGGCTATAAATAAAGTTTAAAGAGAAAAAAAGACAGAAAGAAAAGATGTTTTCCTGAAGCTTCCATTGCCACAGTACGGACCACATTAAGGGTGCAATAACTTACCAGTAATAACACTTTTAAAATCCTCTTTATGGGTTTTCAACATCTGTCTAGAAAAACTCAGCCTAAAAATAGAATCTGATCTTGTAACACAGCTTTCTCAAATTGGGTTATCCTAAACATGCCCCTTACTGAATGGGCCACATGTCACTCTGTTTCTTTCTGGCATTGCAATATTTTCTCATGTATGTACCACATGTTGAGCATCCTGTGAGATGTTGCCATATGTATTATTGTACATGTATGTAGGTGTGTTTGTCTGAATGTGTACATATGAATGCAGGCGGAATAGCTCCTTATGAATGGAAAAGTATCTGGCCTGGGCATCACATAGGTTTTTCTCATTTTTATGCTAGGAATGTTTTTCTTTTTAATCATCAGAGAGATCTAAGTTTCATGATTATCCATTTTGGAAAATCATATCACAAATAATGCCTGTATAGAAAATGTCATTAGGTCATGCTTATGAATATTATCAAATTTAATATAGACTAAATTTTTTAATCAGATAAGAAAAATAGGAGATGCCCTTTTTGATCTTACAAAACTTTCTCCCTCATGGTTCTTCAGTGCATGGAACTCCTATTGATTTGGAAAAAGACCAGAGATATAATTGTATGGACCATTAATATAATTGTTATCTACAAGTATTTTGCTCAAGCACACATACAAGAAAATGAAAATAAATAAAATTTAAAATCTCAGATTCCACATTCACTAATTCTATCATATCTGGCAAAAATTTTGCATTATTTTGGAATCTGGAAATGCCATACATTTTTCTATGTGACAGTGAAAGAACTGGAATTAAAAACTTTTAGTCATCCAGTTTTTAAGACATATATGTTGCTAATTTTGTTTGCAACTTGAGCAAATCTTTGAATTTTGGACAGTCTCCTGACACAGCACTTCACACACCTTCACCATACAACTCACTCAACTTCAGGTAAAGAGCAGTCTTGTGGTTCCTTATTTTATCCACTGAATGTGAGCAGCCTCACCCAAGGATTATGATGAGGCAGTCATTTCTCTTGCTTTCTGCATGTGGCTCTACTCTCACACAGTCCACATCTGGTGAGCTCATCCAATTCTGTAGCACATTAAGAGGGAAGGCACATTGAATTCCTCATCCAAGAAACATGCAATTGGCATCTCCATGCCATTTGCTCAGAAAGCTGAAAAGCAGGCCTAGCTCTTCTCATTAAGATACATAGTAGGATCATCAGGAGTCTTTGGAGACTAAGTCTATGACCACTATGGGCACAATAATGGCAATTAGGATCATTTAAAAAAAAACAATGCAAATATGAGTTGAGGAAGTAGACCTAGCCTTACTTTATGGGCAAAATACAAAGCAATGAAAAACAAAAAGAACAATAATGAACATTTGTGAAATTTTTGTTGGGCATGGTTAAGTACGCAATTATTTCCTGTAATATTTGAATATCTTCATGAAATATATAATGCTATTGAGATAGGATAGGAAGCTTGTTATCTTACATTCACTAAGTGGTAAAGCTGGAAATCTGGCCTGATTCTAAAGATCACATCCTTAACCATGATCAACAAAGTTGACCCAGAATTAGATGGTGATTGAAGCAAAATTTCAATTGCTGGGTTCTTCTTTCCATCAGTAACTTTGTCTCTTTTGGTGATCCCTGACCCAGTCCATGTCCTGCTTATTATCTTATTTTCCATGGGCCTTTTTTTTGTCACATCCTTGTCTACTACCCAAATAAATGGCAATGGAAAATAACATTACAGCATTATACTGTTTAAAATTATTTATTTACTTTTATGTGCATATGTTTGTGTATATCAGAGGGCACTGTGTGTGTCTGTGGAAGCCCAAGGATGACTTTGGGAATCCTCCTGGATTGCTTCCACCTCCTTTTGCTTTGATCTGGGATTTCCCAGGATCTGCCGTCTAGAACCAGAGGCTCAGGTCACAGGTCTGGTGTTTTTATGTGGGATCTGAGATCAGCACATTTCAGTTTTTTCTGCTTTCAAGGCAGAGTCTTAACCCCTGAGTTCTCTCTCTCTCTCTCTCTCTTTCAATTTATCTTTTTCTTTCAACCCCCAAGTTCATTATAATTCCATATCAAATTGATATTCTAATGTGCCTTTATGGTTAAAAAACAAGTGTGTAAAACATCACAAAAACTGGAGAATGTTGACAGATGTGCAAGAGCTGAGTAGCTGTGTCTTCTAAGAAAGGAACCCAAGGGTTCAGAAAACTCACTGCATCCATATTAAGCATATTTTTCTTTTTTAAATTTTTTTAAAATTATTTATTCAATTGTGTGTACGCGTGTGTGTGTGTGTGTGTGTGTGTGTGTGTGTGTGTGTGTGTAGAACCATGGATGAATTTGGGAACCACCATGGACCGCCTCTATCTCCTCCTTGTTTACTCTGCCCCTGGGATTCACAGGCTCCGCCCTACTAGGACCAGAAACGCAGGCCGCCCCTGCTTCCGCCCGGCTTCTATAGATGGGGTCTAGTTCGGATCACTCAGGACCTTCTGCCTGCAAGGCAGAGGCTTAACCCCTGAGTCACCTCTCCAGCCCCCCATATTAAGCATTTTTTATACAATAGATTTTTTTTTTTACATTTTTCCTAATTTCACAAGCCTATTGAGTACTTATCCTTGTCTCCTTAGTATTTTTATACAGATTTTCTGAACTATCTAAATGAACCCAAGAAGGATATTAGAATACGAAAAGGTCATTAACTAAATACTTTAAATGGAGAAATGTGATCACGTTGAAGCAGAATGTATGCTTTGAGCAACTGAAGCTCTGTGTGGGATTCTAAGTGGACTCCACAGAAGATTTGGTTCTATTGATTTCCACTTTATTTGATTTCACTAGAAAGATTCAGATTAGCAAAACCACGCCTCAGAAAACTTACTGAGGAAGGTGTCTTCTCACTATCCTTATATAGAGTTGCTTCTGATCAATAGTCAGGATCTATATGCTGCAATAGAACCTTCACAGACATTTATGGTGACTTTTTTATCATATGCTTTTTTTAAAGTTTAAAGGTAATGTTTACTGAAATACAATGCAAAGGAACTCATACAATGCTAATATTTCAGATGTGTAAAGAGTATGAATTTATGAAAGAATAATTCATAAATATAGCTAAAAGGATCAATAATCTCACTATTCAATCATGCCAATTGAAATAGTTTTCAAGCTTCCATTTTTTTATCATAATTTTAACCATAATTTATATTTCAATGATTACTTCCTCCTGAAATGACATAATCCTTTTCTAGGGACCTAGTATTCATCACTAGTTGGATTTAGGTGCTTGCTTTGTTTTTCAGGGAGAATGAGAATAACACAGGTATTGCATCAAACATTAAGACCATGAATTGCTTCCTTGTGGGCATTACATAAATGACATTGTATTCCAGTCAAAGATTTAAAATATTGGCTGAATTATATAGAGGCTGTATTGTGGTTCTCAGGAGATTGTTAATATCACATTAAACAAGCAAACAAAAATCACAATCTTACATTTAGTTTTATGCACACAATGAGCCAATAAGTTAATGTTTTGGAAGAACAGAAAAAATAAAATCTTTATGAAACATTCAAATAAATTACAACGGTACTTAGAAATTTCTTGAAGGTAGCTTAGACCTCTGTTGTACATACTTGCCAAGAATTTCTTTTATACTAAAGAATGTCTTTGGGCTTTATGCAGCTGTTGTGGCTTGGCCTTACCCCATCAAAGAACATCGGTGGGAAGGAAGGCAACAAATTGTGACACTGTCCCTTATCAAAAGACCACACAGTTGTTCCCCACTTTGACTCCTTGATGGATAGTTATCTTGAGGTTTAATGGGATGTAAAGCTGAAAGTTTAGAGTAAAAAAGTGCAGGAACGCAGTAGCTCCTTGCTCTTTGACACTTCCTAGATAACATGTGATCTATCAATCTTTTTTATTGTTTTTACCTTCAGATTTGTTTTCTATTCAAGCATCATTTTTTCCCAGCTCACCAGATTAACATCCCTACACACACACACACACACACACACACACACACACACACACACACACACACAACAAAAGACTTAGGGAGAAAAACAACAGAAATCACTCAAAAGCATTGATATCCCAAAGCATCTGTTGCTGAGTGCTTATAATGGAGACAGACACACCACACTAACAATTGTTTTCTGCACATGACATGTGTGCCCATGTAGTCTTCAGATTTTAATCTAATGAATGGAGGCAGGAAGAAAAATAGAAGTTCACAACCAGAAGTTGAATGATATTTATAGTGAGGAAAGATGATTCTTAAAATATTTTTTCAGGATGCTATTGATTAGTGATCATTCTAGTTTATGTATTTCCCAAAGGTTTGCTTAAGTTTAGTTTGGTATCTAGTTTAGAACAATGAAAATATTATTTGGATATGTAAATATTGTAAATTCTTACTTGATTGCTGGAGATCAGTGAGTTAACATAAAACCTGCTCCTTCTGCCATGTGTGAAATTCTAAAGTTGAGAATGGGAGGGTGCTACCCCTGAGTTTTTCCAAACTTCATTTTGCTCCATGGTGTGATTTATCTATCCTAGGTGGCTTTATACATTTTTATTTTATCCTTATACAGAGGCCACACTAACCTCAGTATTGTGCTCATGGTATGTATCAGTGGCTGAAGTGAGAGGTGATAGTTTTTAGGATTAAGCCACAATATCAGTTTGTAAAGATATTACAGTGTTCATATATTAATTTGTCAAATCTCCTAGGATTGATTGTTTGAAACAGCATTTCAGTTCATAGTCCAGGCTACTGTGGAACTCATTGGCTTCAACTCATGACATTCTTCCTGTCTCTGCCTCCTGTGTGCTAGAATTTCAGGTTTGAGTCATCATGCCTTGCTCCAGACGTGTTTTTTTTTTTTTGCTTCCGTGTGTGTGTGTGTGTGTGTGTGTGTGTGTGTGTGCGCGTGTGTGTATGTATGTGTATTCCAGAGAGTACTCTTGTGAGTATATCGTGGTCCAAGGGTGATATGAGAAATCACCTTGGATTGCTCTATTCCCTTATTGTTTTCTTCTGGAGTTTTCCAGGACAGAAAGTATAGGCCACCTGCCATTTCTGCCCATCATTGTTACATTGGATCCAGGATCCAAACTCCGGACCTTTTGCTTGGAGGGCAAAGACCATCTCTCCAACCCTGAATATCAATTGGTAAACTTAAGGTTTCCTTGTGATTTGCGAGTAATAAGAGTCGTCGAAGTGTTTGAGAATGAACAGAAAGCCCCACTTCTTTGTCTTTTTTGTTCATTAAAGTGCAAAAGCCCCAAGGGATAGAGATTTTTGCAGACAAATGTTGGATAGATATCTGAACTTCTGAACACATTTGAACACACACTATTATGTCAATGGTGTTAGAACCCAAAGTATTTTGATTTCATTCATATGCCTCTTTCCGAGTCTTTTTGTGCTTTAAGCAGATCTGAGCTCAGGGTTGGAAAGAATAACATATGTGGAAGGTGAAGGTGCTGGTCTATCACTACACTCTTAGAGCACTTGTCCTTTGTACCAGCACTCGGCCACCCAGATTACCAGGATGGGCGTGGGCCACACCTGTTCTGCTGTTCACTATGTCTCCTGAACCCAGGGGCAGGGTTGTGTTTCATTGCTGCCACACGGCTGACACTGTTGTTCCACAACCTAAAGCCCTTTTTGATTTCCGTCTCTGTCCCTAGACCTTCACTCCTGCATATTTCCTTTCTTCTTCCTCTGATTCTCTAACAGCTGAACTACATAAATGCCAAACAGCAACATGAATTCCTAAACAGAAGCTGACATAAAACAACACTGCTTCCACCAAGACGCACACATGTAAAGGCACATGACTGACAGGGCTCAAAAGGCAGGTTTTAGCAAATGACAAGTGTGAAGTTCTTATTGTTGCTCTGGTTGATGGTAGTCAAATTTACACAAAAAAAAATCATTCACAGTTCAGAACAATTCTGCATAACTGGCAGCTTGGGGGAAGTAAAAAAGACAAAAATCTCTTAAAGAGAAGGAAGACATGAAGAGCACGGAATCCAAAGCTTTCTCTCACTTCAGAATATGCTGGCATTTTTTGATTGGGTTTAAAACTGGGATTTTGGAGAAGCAGAGGGAAAAGTTGAAATTATAATTTTTTTTGCGAGGTACAAAGAAAATAAGGGAATTGAAAGAAAGAACTGTTCATCTTTTATTTGCTCTTGCATAATTCAATTCAGCATTAACTAAAGCTTAAAATTACATTGTTCTTTTGTATATATTCCTTGCCATTACTACAGTAATATCAATTTTCAGCAAAAATGTAGAAAGAAGAGAGAGCGACATGCCAATTAATTGCATATAATCAGAGTTAAGATAGTTGTTAATAAAATGTGTAACGTGAACATTGCTTTTTCTTCAATTACAGTGGTGAATGAGGTGTTATTTAACAAATATACAACATTATTCCTGTGTGTGTGTGTATGTCTCTGGGTGTGTCTGTATAAGAGGGTACTGTGTGTGCTTGTGGAGGCCCTAGGATGATTTCTGGAACCACTCTGGATTGGTCTACCTCCTCTTTGTAAAGTTAGTTTTAAAGCCACTTTTTATATTATAGTGGTGGCTTACTGATCATTTGCAGAAGAAAGTGCAATAGAAACTAGAATAGGCATGTTGTAAGTAAAAATAAAGTTATCATAAGGTTAAACATTATCTGGACTCAGATTAGGCAAAATGACTAGATAAGTAAGGGAGGTGTTAACCCCACACTGACACCCACTTTTCAGTTTGCAACAACACCTCTTGGAATTGGTTCAGGTGAGTTCAAGGAAAGGACAGAAATATGTGATATTCACTGTGGTCAAGAATCGCCAGAAACCTCCTAAGCATGTTTAATATCTGATGGACTAGAAGAGCATTTAGAGAGCAACCAGTGGCCTTTCATTTCTAGTTAATTCAGCCCTAAATAATCATCCGAACAACAGTTTTTATTTTAGCATAAGTCTCTGAAAGGCAAGTTTTGTCATGCTGTCTGGCATAATTCATGGGTTTGAATGCTTATTTATTTATTTATTTATTTATTTATTTATTTATTTATTTTTAAATCAAAGAAGGTCACATTTCATTAGCATTGTCTACTGCCTTTGTGGCAGCGGTTCACGATTTGACAAAGGTTAAATTGAATCTGGTTATTATTGGAAGGTTATCTGGTTGGTTGAAGTAGTCCAAGTATGATGATAATATGGAATATTCAATAAAGGTTGGGGAGATGATAGCAATTCAGTAAAAGGTTGGTAATTACAGCACTGGAGAGATAGAGAGAGGTAAATCTTTGGGAACTGCTGGCTAGTATAGGCTTACAATTTGTCCATGGCTGCTAATCCAGAACATACATGAATTGGAATAGAAATTTGGGGAAACTGACTACAGAGCCCCAGATGTTAATTAGATATCCTTTTAAACTGTTTTCCTATATTTTTCAATTTATAAATGTATAATTTCAGTAAAGTCTCAAAACAAGGAAACCATATCAGAATATTTGTCAATAGTGTTACTAAATGAATAACACTGATTAAAAGCCAGGGAAATACACAATTCCAAATAGCATACAAAGCAAGAGATATTAAGAAGAATAACATACTTCATTAGCGTAGAAGCTGAAATACAAGAGAAGAAAAGAGTGGAGATTAGAGGAAAGTCTAAATTTCAGTGAAGAAAGAGTTTCTGTCTTAGAGAATTACTTATTAATGGCATAGTTATCAAAGATCTTCTGATAATTTCCACAAACAGAAAAAACAAGACACATTGATGCAAAATTTCCCACTGTGACATAGTAAGGCACTGTTTTGCACATTGCAGGTATGCCAAAAATAATTAAGTGAAGAAACAAGGGAGGAGAAGATGGAGAAAAGAAGAAAATAAGCCAGCGACCTCACGGGAAAATGAAGATCGCAATACCAGTGGTTTTCCTCTCCAGATTAATTTCCTCTGACATCCTGGAGTGTATGAATCTGGGTTAAATTTACTCATGTCCTGTGTCTGACAGCCAGAACATTAAAGGATCTAAATGGTAGCTGCTGATATTTGATAATATCTGGCTAGCTGAATATGACTGATATTTTGCTCTTTCACAAATGTTTTATTGTACTCATCCAGCTCCAAAATCGATACCTGACTTAATGTGGACATGCGTGGGAAGGAATGTTATTATGCTGCCTGGCAGATAAGAACAAAAAGTGCAGAGACTCATGGAATGTTTTAAAAGGGCACTTTTGTCCTGCCTTATAGTACATCAGGGATGTTGTCTTTCTTTAGTTCTGGAGGGAGGAGTCATGGTTATAGGTAATTGCTGTGTGTTGTTTCTTTCCTGGAAAATTTTCTCTCTCTCTTTTTTTTAATTTTGAGGGCAAAATAATATGCTCAAGAGACTGAAAAGTTTAGTAAAATAGTCCTGTGTTCCCTGAACAATAGTGGGTGTTGCAGTTAGGTACTCTCAATATGGGTACAGGGTTGTAGTATGTGAAAAGCTACTCTTGGTTTATCAAGATAATGTGACTATTTTAGTAGCTGAAACTCGTCAAACTCTTTATGAGTACCTTGTGCAATATTTTGGAAAACTGACAGTATCCAATCCAAGACCACATTGTTCTCTATATTACTCAAATCATGATGGGAAAAATTCTGCCTACTTTACATATCATGTAGATATATTTTATACCATATATATGCATATTAGAAGATTTATATTCTTTTGAAGTGGTTTTTTTTTAATTGAAAAGTGTAAATTGTATTTCTGGAGAAAAAGCAAGAAGAGAGTGGGAGGGCCTTTGTTTCCTGTGTAAGAAGTTTCACAGATTGTCATGGCTTTGTTTAATAGGTCTTCCAATATTCTGAATGATATGTATCATTTAGCTATTATCAATTTGTCTATCTATCTATCTATCTATCTATCTGTCTGTCTGTCTGTCTGTCTGTCTGTCTGTCTATCTAATCTATCTATTTCAGTTTGCCTCTATGGTTGTTGATATATGTCCATCAAGTGGCTTAAAGGAACAAGAGGTTTATTTTCTCTTACAATTACTGGCTACAGTTCTTAGTCCAGCTTGACAGGAGAGCATGCACCAACAGCGGAACGGAAGGAACTGGCCACATCATCTCTACATAATAGCTGAAAGAGGGACGATCCTTACTTGCCAGACCAGCATGTCTGGACAAGTGTACACAAGGAAGCTGACTCTCTCTGTGTGTTATACTGGGGCATAATCTTACTCACCATAGGCTGGACATTTCCCATCAGCTAGGCAATCTCCATCAGGCTTAACTCAGCTGCTAATTTCCCACAAATGTACCAGAGAGCAAACTCTCAACAGTCAAGCTGACATCTGTGTCTAACTATGACACTATCTATCTGTCTCTATTATCTGTCTTCTGTTGTTTCAAAAGTGTTTTGTGGATCACTGAACGCTCTTTTGACCCTTTTAGGAAGACTGAAATGTCAATGTTATTTTTACAATAATAAATATGTTGTCTTATTTTTTTCTGCTACTAATAACAGATTATTACCAACAGGTAAGTATAAAAAATTGAGATTGGGCTTACATTTCTGGTCTAAGGTCAAGGGTCCGAATATGACTTGTGACAGATTCCTAAGGTTACTCAGGACATCACCTCATGACAGAGAGATCATGCATCTGTCTCCTTTCTCTCTCACCCTTTTCTTAAGTTCTGTCATGGGGGCTCAACCCCGATGATGTTATCCAACTCGATGTCTTCATTTTAAGTAGGATAGTTTCCAAGTTTTTTTCTCCTACCCAGTACTCAAAAAAGAAACTAAATTTACTTTTACACCATTCTTATGACATTTACTTTTACGCTACATAAGATGATACTGTCTTACCTTTAGCAATGCCTGTCAAAACAGCAATGAGAAAAGCCTGTGATATCTCAGCAGTAGCATCAAGCTACAATAGTAGACACTGCCACATACCTAATCAGTTTCTGCTAGTACTATCCTTGAAAACTAGCATCAAAGATTGACTTTATTATTTCCCCAGTACTTATTAGTATTGCATCTGAGCAAAGGGAAGTATGCATAACATCCCTCTGCTAAATCCAGGAGAACTGTGGTTGTCTCCAGGAAGCAGGTTAATAGATCAAGTCAGTCAAAATTGTCTGACATCACAGTCATCTAGACTTGGGGCACATATTTCTTTATACAGGAATGAAATGAGTCTGCCACTTCAAGAAAGAAACAACAGCTAAAATTATTTTTGATGATGATAGCTGTTGAAAAGAAAATTAGAATTTTGGAAGGTTTGTAATTTAGAAATGGGCAGCTCCCTATAAAGACTTTCCGATATCATCAGCAGTGAGATGGATGGCCATGTGTGCTTTAGAGTACAATGGACTGTGTCATTTTTTGGAACACCTTACAGCAGAGAATTAAGACTTCTTTTTAGATGACCTTTGTTTGCTGCCACAAAATTCTCCATGGTTTATGGGTCTATTTAAATGTAACATCAACCTCCTGATTATACTAAAACAGTATGCAATATTCACTGATGAAGTTCAAGATTTTACTTGGAAAATTAATGTTCAAGTAGGTATCTCTCATTCAGTTTGAGAGTTTTATCAACAATAAATATCTCCGCTACTTGAAAATATTATAGAGATACTCTTTCCATTTATATATTCACACTTGTATTAGAGGACTTGCATGAATTTGCACTTTCATCACATCACACTATACTAATTCAGAATTCAATGTAGTAACTCCTGTTGAACTCTCTATGCTAGAAACCTTGTTTTCCCACCCAGGTGTCAGACAGCACTGCATCTCAGCTTCTCATTCTCTGCTGAGACTGAACTTTACTTTGAATGAGTGGATGTGGCAATGTTGGTATTACCAATGTAAGCCACTATGTTCATATGTGATACTCTTCAGTCTCCAGCTACTTGTGGTTTCTCATGTAACAGCAGCTGACTAATATTTCAAATTATATTGTAGGCATTTGTCACAATCACAATCACTATTGGATCAATTTGTGTACATTATACTGGTAGTTTCTGGGCTTTAAAACTTGAGGAATGGAACTCAAAAACAGTGACTCATAAAAGAATAACCTGAAATACTGATGTTGGAAAGATCTTTTGAGGTCGTCTTGGCTCACTTACTTTATAATGTTTCTAGACATTAGATTAGATTATTTTTGCCTTTTTATTTATTTTTTAATGTTATATGTGTGAATATAGATTTTATAATATTTTCAACCTTCAACTCCCTCCTTTTCCCCTTACAATCTCCCCTGCCAGACTCCCTCTCTTTTAAATATTTTCATTTGCGTGACCAATTGTGTTTCATGTAGTCTGTGATGAATTATGCCTGATCTTATTCATGCTCCAGCAAGCATCCTAGATCAGTTGATACACCATTGAGGAAAGGATCCTCCATTTCTGATTACCTCCAGTAATGGAAGAATGATAATTTTATGCATTGGCACAGCAATGAAATAATAAGCTATATGCTCTTTGTTATTCAGATTTTCTTCTCTCAGGACATCTGCAAAGTTGTTTCATGTCATTGTATTGTATTGTATTGTATTGTATTGTATTGTATTATCAGCAATTCATTTTCACTTCTGAGTAGCATTTCATTACAAAATATACCATACATGTTTACCCAAATGTTAAATATCTGGTTTGTTGCTGGTTTGGATTATATGTTTGTTTAAGCATCTTTTGATTAAAGCATTTTTTAAGAGAAATATAGTGCCTGAAAGTAGAATTGTTAAACTTTTGTAAGAAACCAAATATTATGGATCCAAATCCTTTTTCAGGTATATATTTTTTTATGTATTTTCTCCAGCTTGGATTTCTAAACAATGTCTTTAGAAGAACATTTGACCTGATGAATTTTGCTTCAGGAATGCTGATATCTTTTATTGTGATATTTTTCTGTTCTTATATTTTTATACATTGAGGTTATGGAAATATTCTATTTACCCTTTCAAAAGCTTTATATTCTTAGACACAGGTCTCAATTTGATGACTGAGGACTCAATGGTATGGGCACATTTGTGAAGAATTGGTTGTTAGTTGAGCTCTGAGCAAACCTCTTTTATTTTTGGACCAAAGTATAAACTGATTACCTGCATTTTTTTAAATATAGAGTTAAATTTTATGTAATTTAACACTTATTTTGATCTCTTCCCTTTTATGTTATTTTTGGTCTTTATTATGTTTATTTATTTTTTCCCAATCATACAAACTTAATAGGTACCCCAGTCCCCTTCTTCCCTCCCCCTCTCCCAAGTCCCCCTTACAACCTCCCCCCTTTCCCCCTTCGTTTCACCCCCCTCATTCCCTTTTTTCCAATGTCCCCCTCTTCCCCTCTCCCATTCCCTGGAGCATCTTTTAGTGTGAATGTCAAACTTCCCTCTGTATCCTCCACTAATCCTCTGCATTGCCCAGGGCCCTTTCTTGTGCTCCCCTTTAGTATGGGAACACTGTTGTGACTGTTAATCCCTTGCCTCTAAGAATCCTAGTGCCTGTGATCCATGCTATACTTTGGGGGTTCATTGACATGTCAGTCATTGTGCAGGTCATGCAAAGTCTGATTATGGCTACTGTGGCTCTTACTTATGTGGAGTATCTTGGGTTGCTCCTCCCCATCTTTAGGATTTTACAATCTTACCTCCCCCTCTTCCACAAATTTCCCTGAGCTTTAGGATGGGGAGAGATTTGGTTGGTCTGGTTCCAGGCGATTAATGTAGGTTTTCTGATGTTCTGAACTGTGGTTGGTTGTTGTTTTCAGTTTTTCTGTTCTTGCTCTGCCCTTGGCTCCATCCTGATTGGTATTGGAGGTCACCTCCTAGCCATAGATAAAAGGCTGTTAAAATATAGTCTTACTATAAGAGGACATTCAAAGATAGATGGAATAAAAGTAGGAGACTGCAATGAGGGGGGTCAATCTCCCATTCTGAGCGAACCTCTTTGCTCTGGTTGTCTGGTTGATAGGAAGACTCAGCCCCGTGGTGGGTGTGACTAGTTTCTAAGCAGGTAGATAAGATGGAGGGAGCTGGGTAAAAAAAACTTGCATCCTTCAATATACTTGGCCAAACATGCAGTTAAGGGTTGTTTCTCTCTCAACCATTATGTGGATATGGTACGGTCAGTTCCCTTGGCCCTTTTAGTTGGTGTGAGCTTTTCTGCCAAGCTGGACAAGAAACTGTAATGGGACCATCACAAGTCAAAGTAAAACATTTTGTTCTCTTAAGCTGCTTTGGCATGAGGTTATCAATAACATGCAGACTAACTGCACTATTTATTATTCACAGTTTAAACATGATCTGTCTCAAGATAGTTTTATGTCTGTGAGGTGGGATTTTACTTTTGTTATCTATTGAAATCTATTTTCAGCACCATTCATTTTGACCATCTTCTCCATTGGATTGCTGTGTGTAAGAGTTACTCTTAACTGTTGCTGTGAGAAGGCATTCGAAGTCAAGCAACTTAAGGGAGAAAGGGAGATTTATTCAGCTTATGGTTCCAGAGGGGAGAAAAAATCTTTCATGATGGAGGTGACATAGTTGGTGCCTGGAGCTGGTGGAGGCAGGCTAAGTCACTGCAGACATCCCGGAGAGTCCAAGAAGCAGAAAATCTGTCTTCGACGTTTTCTGTTCTAAGTTCCTTTTATCTGATCCACTAGTAGGAAGTTCCAATCAGGTCTGGGGCTGGTCTTTGTATTGTAAATATATTGATCTGGGTAATCTTTTCTGATCTTAGTTAATGCCAGGTGTGGTCAAATTGACACCCAAATTTAACTATCACAAGTATCTTTTCAGGTAGTCTGACAGCTGATCTTAGTTAATGCCAGGAGAGGTCAAGTTGACAACTAGGATTAACTATTACACTGTGATTCCTTGGTTGATAAGTCAACTATCTATATGACTTTTACTCACTTTAGAGTCTACCCCATCTCATCAGTCTACTTGTACTTCGTTATGCCAATACCTAATGTATCTGTATGGTAGAATTTAGAATAAATGCCATGCCTTCCATTTTTTCTTCTTTTCTTTTTTTTTTTCATGTTCCTAAGACTATTTATAGTCACTTCCACTTTCATACAGTACAAAAAAGCTTGCCATCATCTATAAAGCCCAATTGAGTTATGATTGATATAGTTAAGTTTATGTCAGTTTTGAGTGAGTTTCTTTAAAAAGATTAAATATTTTAATTCATGGATGTGTTTTAGCTTTTTTACTTATTTATATCTTCTATAACTTATATAAGGAATACTTCATAATTTTCAGTATATAATTTTATGTATTTTCAGTGAAGTGATTTTCGTTTTTTTGTTAATGAAACTAGTATTTTTAAAAATAAATTTCCAGTCATTTTCCCTGAATATGTAGAACAACTGACTTTCCATATTGATCTTTATTGGGAGAGCTGTGAACCTGATTTATTTGTGCAAATTGATATTACCACCTGCTAATTCTTTAGGACTGACTGGGCAAATATTCATATAAACTATGAAGAATACATTTTTTTGTTCTGTTTGGACTTCTTTGTTGGACTATAGGAACTACAGGAGGTCTGTAGTTCACTACTGCACAGATTTGTGAAAGTGGTTTCTGTAGCTTTTTTCTTGATTTCTGGGAGGAAAACAATTGCCACTCAGTATATTTTATCATGAAATCAGATGTCAACCACAAAGTTTAAGTAAACACTGTAACTCATATCATGTCATTATTTTTAAACATAAATTTTGGGTGAAGTTTTTATTCCTTAGCTATAGTATACATTGCCCTTAACTACCTAAGGATATTTTAATAACCAAATAATATTCCAACATAATTTGCTGCATTACTGATTTTAAAAGAATGGCCTATCGAAGTCTGGTGAAACACTTGTCTGAAGAAGTGAAAGACTGAGTCAGAAATGGAAAGATCATAAGTTTTACTATGTATCTTCACTGTATATCATTTTACATAATTTTAAAATATTCTTATATTCATATTTTGTTTTTAAATGACATATTCATGTTATTTATTCAAGTTTCTATTTAATGTTACCTTGACAACTAGCTACACAGTTAATAGAAGGCCAGATCAAAACCAACTTGTTGTATCTTCTCAGTTTCACATTTGTAAATTGATTTTTCAACTTCCACATGTACTTGAAATTTGGTAGTGAAGGTTGATTAAAATTTTTGGAAAAACATAAATGGCAAGTAATGGGGTAATAAATAAAGTATAGTCATATCATGGGATACTACACACCAATAGACAGTGCCTTTATCTACAGTTGCACATAACAACATAAACAGATCTTAAGACTACATACAGCATAGGCTAAAAGAAACAATAATCTGAAAATGTAGACAGATGTAGACAAAATGTAAACAAAGTAAAAATGTGCAATGCATCATGCATCCAAACATGTGTAGTAAAGAAGAGAGGTAGGGTGGCCTCTAAGGAAAGGAAAGTAGGGTCCAGAGACAGGATGAGTGTTCTAATACCAGGAGGTACGAGTTGGTACATCTCTAAAATATCATGGGACTCATTGGAATAGCAGAATAATTGGTATTTGTGCCTCAAATACTTCTCTTGGCTTGAGCAAGTTATTTAATATTTCTTTTTTTAAGATTAATTCATTAATGACTATTTCTTTTTTATTTATTCAGTTGTGCATGTGTATGTATGTATGTGTATGTGTGTGTGTGTATGTGTGTGTGTGTATGTGTGTGTGTGTGTCTGTGTGTATGTAGAACCAAGGGCGAACTCTGGAACCACCATGGACGCCTCCACCTCCTCCTTGTTTACTCTGCCTCCGGATTCACAGGCTCCGCCCTACCAGGACAAGAAATGCAGGCCGCCTCTGCCTGGGGTCTATACGTGGGGTCTAGGATCCGAACTCGGGACCCTCTGCCTACAAGGCAGAGGCTTAAGCCTTGAGCCACCTCTGCAGCCCCCTATTTAATATTTCTATCACTATTGCACTTCTCAAAAACTTAATAAGACATCTGAAAATCTCAAAGAAAAACACTTCAAAAGACAGATCCATGTATGTATAAGAGTATGAAAATATCTATTCATATATTTTTTCTCCCTTCCATGTAACCAGTGTTCACATAATGCTTGTGAAATCTGTATATGATTTAAAACTAGAAGAGACAGTTCATGTCTTTGACTGCTGATAATAAAATCCTTTCTGTAGCATTTAAAACAGTCAAATTTAATGGAATTAGGCATATAAAATGCTGACATCCATTGAATTATAGCTGTGAAGCTCCCACATGGAACTATAATTGAAAGTTAAAATTAATTATATTATCCAATACACTTATAAATTTCTTCCCATATTTACTTCTAAGCTTAGCTTTTTAGTTCAAGTGGTAACTGCTAAGTTTTTTGAATTACATTTTTTTGTGTTATGTTTTCTAATGTTGGAGTGGATGGAATTAAAATAGATCTTTGTAACACGATTGTTTCCTTGCTGCAAATACTAAGTGGGCATGAACAAGAATAGTAAACATCTCCTATTCCTGGCACTTTTCTGTGTTATCCACAAAAAAAAGGATGATGTGTCAGAAAGGTAAAGATGAGTGTTTCAGTGGCAAATTACACTTAATGGTTAAAACTCAGAGAAGCAGAAAAGAAATCCTAGAGCACCAACACAAATTCTGGGACCCAGTTACCTTCCATGCAGTAGCAGGGGTACTAGATTTGTTAGAATGCCTGTCCAGGTGAGAAAGAGGCATGATCTTTCCTAACAGTTCCCTGTGGGTTTTCTCTTGTTACAGGCCATATAAGCTATGCCTGAATTTAGGCAAAACTTTGAACTTTGTTTTCCTGAATGGGTCAAAGCATTCAAATCAAAGGTAAAGATAAATGATGTGGTTTCAGGTTTATTGTCTGTATTAGCATCGAAAAAGCTTTATGGTCCAAGGGGTCGGCACTACTCCTAGTCTTGAACAGTTGGCAGTTTCTTTGGCAATTGTGAATGTGCCTGAATATTATGGTGCCTGTGTATCTACATGATCCTGTAGCTAAGATATACATAGGATAACTTAGAAAGACTTATTAAGCCTTGAAGATTGACTTTTTCCTGAAGGTTTTAATCTTGTTTAATAACTAATCCCACTATATTCTTTAAATTTAACAAAATAAAATTTATTTACTTAACTCCATCTTCACTCTCATTGCCTTCTTCTCCTCCCTCTCAGGCTGAAAACCTTCTTCCCAGTGAGATCTTTGAGTAATATTCACCAGATTCTTTGAGTGTTTCATATTTCTGGCTTGGACTTTAGATCTTACAATAGTAGACGTTAAGGAGAGATGAATGCAACCTGCATCTGTATGCTTGTGTCCAATGATATAACTATGTGTCTAGAGGATGTACTTAACCAAAAAACGTTTGCATCTTTTCCCTTACAGAATTCCTTTTAAAGTAATTCAATGTATGAATACAATCGAGAAAATATTACAAGTAATACAAGTACATTTTCCTAGAAACCATGCACCTCAAAATTTTAAAAAAGATTCGTTAAGAATAGCAAATAAAATCAGATGTGCTACATATATATTCATTTTCAAATGTTGGAAGTTTCATTGGTTCAAATTCTTATCTCACTATGAATTTGTGGTGGAAAAACATTTACGATGGCATTTCAGATTCATATTAACAATGTCTATAAAAATTGTTCTCCACATGCCTTGTGCTCATTTCATATATCACATGCCTAATTATATGGTGACTTATAATGGTGGAATTCTTTAAAATGATTTTTTCAGTCCTGTAGCATTTGCAGCAAAGTTACTTTCTAATTTGTAGAGTCCCTTCCCTTCTTGTATCAATGACTCCTGCACGAAACAGAATTTCTCATTAAAGGTCCCCATTCCCTTTGGCAGTCAAGAGAAAACCTCTAATCAAGCCCTAGGAAAGAGCTAGAGTTCAAAGATGTCACTGGGTCCCAAGGCCAATCTTGTGTGCCTTGCTAAAGGTTCTATGGTTTAACATTCTGTCTGTGAAGAGAACTGCCAGGGTCGAATACTCCAATCAGCAGTCAAATAAAACATTAAATGAGCAAAAGCGGCGGAGAGTGAGAGTTGGATAAAAGAGAACACAAAGCTTCAATGCCTGCTTTAGACTCTTACATTTTAGCATTTGCTCCCCACGAGTACATCAGGACACATAACCTCAGAATCCCATTGCATTTGGAAGCATCCAGACTTTACCCCTGGTGACCTTTTTGTATTTTTTCCAAAATATGCTCTTCTTCATCTTCCTCTCTTCTCCACCCTTTCTTCTGCTTTCTCTTCTTAGAAGTAGCACAAAGATCATGCATGTATGTGTGTGGTAACATCATCTTAATTGACATATTCCTACAGGAGTAATGCTTTCAGACTATCTTTCTGAAAATTAATATCACTTCTGAGGATACAAAAGACAAACTCTTTCCTAGACCTCAGGAGAACAATATAAAACAGGTTTGTATTTTCTTTTAGGACAGAAATCAACAAAGATGCATACTGCAGGTGTCAAATCCAATATTTTGCTGCTGATAAGTATGTAGGACTCCCGGGAGCTTATCTTGTAGGAAGAAAGAATAACAGGCTTAAGTCCCATGATGTAAATGTGAGAAAAGAATGCTGCCCATAATTTTAGCTTAACATTTGGAGAAGGAAGTTTCAAGTTAATCTTAGAAAGTAGATTCTGTCTGCTGTTCTTTCCACAAAACAGTGGTGCCCATATGAATATCATTTGGTTTTATAATGTCCACAATGAAATCTCTTGTCTTTTATATGCCCACTTACAAACAAAAGAGACACACTGCTTTTAACACATTGAGATCTTTTATACCATTGGAACTGTTAATGCCCTCTGGAACATAGTTGAAAAGGGTCCACAGTGCATGGACATGTAATTCACTGTATGGTTCACCATTCAATATATACTTTATTGAAATAATCTTAACTATATAATTGGCTAGAAGACACATTTCTGAATAGATAAAGCATGAAAGTTTTTTTGTGTTAATTTTAAAAGGAATATAGAATTGCTTCAGTAATGACCCATAATTTATTAATCCAAGAATGACCTCAGGACACATTTGACCCCTTGCTGCCATGGTTTCTGATGTCAGAATCATCAGTGAAATTATTTCTTTGTAAACCAGCAGTCCATATATCACCTATCATATGTGGGTAGGTCAAGTAACTTGTTTACATATGGCATGTTTAATGTCTGTCTCTTTATTCACCTCAAGTACTTTATAATTATATTCTTTGAAAACAGATGTTTTTAATATTCACTTTGAGTATTTTATAAGCTATACAAATATTTTGTTTGTGGTATTTTTCTGATGCCCACAGCCAAAATATGCTAGTCAACTTTTTAGACGATCATTTTGTAATTCAAAGACCTGGGGCAATTTGGCTTCTGAAGCTTTTCTGCCAGAGCAAGACCCTTAAAGTTCAAAATGCACTTTACTGTAAAAGACTAGGAACCATTATTTCAACTTTTTAAGTAAATCATGACGAAACTTTGTCAGAGACAAACTAGTAATTTCGTAAAATAGTAATGTGGCTCTGTCCTGCTTCTCCCCTCTTTCTGTTGGGCTGAAGAGTTTTCCTCATGCCTTGTAAGGACGAAGGCCCAATTAAAACCACTCATTCTTGCACCACTAAAACCCACACAATGATTTGAAAAAATACCCCTAATTTAAAGCTGTTAATACAGCTGTAATTTTATTTCGTGAACATTGCCTCTCATAGGGTACTGCCAATCCATGAAAACAAACCAGTAATAGCACCATTTGAAAACCACCCAGGGCCAATTGTCCTCTTTTCTTTTTTCTAAATAACCTGTTAAAAGACTCCTAGCAGCTATAACAATAACTACAGGACTAGCAGTGCCTATTATGCCTGGGTAGCAGTAGTGGTAGCACAGCTCCAGTCCCAGAAATATTCCAAACCAATAGTCTAACAATTTTCCATGCCAAGGTTACTCAAACCAAGAAATAGGTTGGCTGTTCTAGACAGAAGTAGGTGGTGTTCATGTCTCTGATTTTTCAATGTACAAAGTTTAAAAGATAATTTCTACTTAATGCCTTGAATCTTAAAGTTTTAATATTTGCTCTTGACTCCATTTTTTGGCTTTGACCTGGAACATGTTGAATGAATATGTGCTGAAATTGAATGAAAAGAGAATCTTACAAAGTTTAAAGGATATCAGCATAGCACATACTTATGATTGACCTCTATTTGTAAGCATTGTCAATTTGAAAGTGATATTGCTGCTGGTTTGGAAATAATAAACCAACTCCTCCTCCTCTTCTCTTTGGGCCATTGTTTCTTATCTGTTGCTCTGTCAGTGCTTGTCTCAATGTGACCTTTTGTGATGTGTGTGACCTATGTAGCATGCTGTCCTCCAGCCCTTCATAAGAAACACTGTGCTGATTTGTGCTGTGCTTTACTTGAGAGGAACAATTCATATGTTTCTGGAAATTGTTTATGAATTGGAAGGTACATAGTAGATAATAAATAATCACATGATGTCTTATTTCTCAGGTTTTACTCAAGAATTGTTCTAATTGCAATTTTACACTGTATCTCTTTTGATGCATGTATTTCAATACTGCCACTTGTCTGTTTAGTATATTATGACAGAAAGATGTATTGTCTGGGATGATTGGGCTGTACCTTATTCTATTTAATCAAATAGTTTGACTAGTAAAGGTTTGTTCTAAATATTATAATGAAACCATTTTGTATCTTTAATAAATGCTAATATAAAAAGAAAAAGAAATATTTAAAAATTCTGATTAAACACTACTATTACTCTCAAACACTCTATTATAAAATTAAACACCATCATAATTATTATTAAAATACTTATTTTCAATATCATTCATGGATTAATAATTTTAAGAAAATCTTCCTGCTGTAACATATATTTTAATGTTAAGCCTAAACTAATTGACATTAGATCTTAATATTTCAAGGGATATTTCTTGAGTTTTGGTTTATAAAACTACAGAAAGCAAGATAAGCGTTGCTGGTAGGGATTTCTAGTTTATAGAATAATAGATAGAAAAACTTATGATTATGTGACTTGATCTTAAAAGCTGTTAAGTTCCAGAAGAGACAATATCCAGAGGAGTATGGATGTGAACTCATACAGAAGAATCAATTCTGCAAAGCACCTTTAAAACCAAAAATACAAAACCAATAGTAGTGAGTGTGCATGCCCATATGTGTGCACTTGTGTATATTCCTGGACTGTGTATGGAGGACACAGGCGTTTATCAGATGTCTTGTTCTATCTTTATCACTCTATTTACCTTCATTCCATTAAGATAGGTGGACTCTTTCACTAAGTCTGGAGCTGGACTGGTGGCCTACAATGTTATCTCCTCCCTCTCAGAACTGAGGTAACCTGTGTGTGAATAACCATGCCTGGGTCTTTTACGAGGGTCTTGGAGAATTGAACTTGTTCTTGTACTAAACATCCTTTCCCACTTTGCTGTTCTATCAGCTCCTGATAATCATATTGATACTGTTGCAGACTAAATAAGTTGGTAGAATTTGAGAGATGTCTTGCTGCATTGTGATGACTATTTTTTTGTTTGTAAATTTCATCCTATACCTGCTGAATGAATATGGGACCCAAACATTTTAGGAAAGCAAGAGGTTTTTCCAGCTTATGGTTCTTATTTATAGTTTATCTGCATATTTGATAGCAATATCAAGAGCCATCAGAACTGGCCACAGCATATCTCTAAGGAATTGCTGAGAGAGGGAGGGACACATTCTCTCCCTTGCCATTGAACCAGCTTTCTCCATCTTATCTACCTACCTAGGGAATGGTCTTACCCGCTGTGGGCCTGTCCTCCCACATCAATTAGATAATCTCCCACAGGCTTGCTCTGGGCTTGTCTTAACTAAACAACTATTTGCAGATATGCCCAGAGATTCAGTTCTCAGCTATCAAGTTAACACTGGCAATCAGTGGCTACATTTGTTTGTTCCTTCTTGTAGCTTTCTATTTATTTTCACATTATTTCATTCATATGCAATACCAGTATCAATGCTTATGAAGAGAAGGCAAAGGTAGCAGAGTATTGTTATCTAGCAGATTAGTTTCTGTCTTAGACTGTAGTCACTTTTATTCCCACCCTTGAAAGGAACTTCATGTGAACACATCTGTTTCCCTGGGGCCTGCTGCTCTCTGAAATAGCTCACCCTCTACAGTCAGGCTCCTGGACTCTCCCCACCCAGATTCCAATAGTCCTTAGCCTCCTGACTGACAAGACAAAACCAAATTGACCAAAGAAGTTGTCCAACAGGACTACACAGATTACCTTCAGTTTCTTTTCCTGATCCTCCACCTTAGTCTTAGGGGAACACTTTATGAATGAAATTATTCCAGGAACTCTATCTCACAAAGTGGAAATAACAGGAGAAGTATTACCATGCAGGCAAACATTGATATTATCTATAACACTGGCAGCTAAGTCAAGGCTTTTTTTCTTTAAGGCACAGTGAGGAATGGAGGTGTAATCTCATTCTGTCAAAAATGTTGAAGATTTTCATATATCACTGTGTTTCAAAATAAATTACGTGCATAGTAGTGTTGCATTAAACCAACATCCACACTGAAATGCTTCTGCACCAAGTTGCAATGTTTTTTTTTATCTCCTGAAATAAGAAACACATTTAACTTGGTTTCTGTGATCATCTTGAAAATAATGCTCTCTTGTTTTGGCATAAAGTGGAAACATACATTCTTAATCAAGAAGTCTGTTTTTCTTTGGGGTTTGGGGGTGATTGGGTAAAAGACCAACACCTTGTGCTGACTTTTAAAGAGGCTTTGTAGAATTACGGAGGGCAGACACGACTCACTTCATCCACAGCATCATGTGCTAACTGCTGACATCAGGGCTGGTTTCAGACAAATATTTCAGAGCGAGGTTTTGCTCACTTTTGTCAAGTCTCCTTTCCATCTCAGGATGAAAAAGAGAAATGTCATTTCTTTTAAGTATGGATTCCATGAGAAAACTTATTTTTGACTTTTGCCTCCTGCACTTCAAATTAGAGTTTGCCAGTAATGTTGACTCTCTCTCTCTCTCTCTCTCTCTCATCCCATCATATTTCATATTTAAGTTAAATATGTACAAAAAGTTTCAATGAAACATGCCAAGTCACAAGTTGGTACTCCCTGATACTATACAAAGTGAGTTGAAATAAAAATAGTGCTCAAAATCTGAAATTACTAAACATTCATTTCTGTAGTTAAATACCATGAAAGACATAAGGAAATTTACAGTATGCCTTAAAGGGGGGGGCATTCTCCACCAGTCTAATAAAATTTAGTAGCTTGGGGGTCACTTCCTAATAGGTGCAATTTCCTCTATTTTAATAAAGGTATTTTAACACCTGAATTCGATGCCAGATACCATTGTCATTTTTTCCACTGACTCAAATAAATGCTGGTGGGGGTCAGACACTCTTCAAACACTGCTGCTTAATGCCAAACACAACTAACATGCATACGGAAGAAGCCAGGGAAAGTGGTGACCTTCCTAATTATAGCCAAAGGCTCCAACTCCAGAAAGCAGACAGGAACTTCTTGCTCCTGGAGTGGACGGGGGTCAGGAAACTCGTGGACCACGGATCCCTGAATTGGCAGCCCTCCTTCCCACCCCATCAACACACAGTCATTTTTTTGCTCGTCGGATTCTTGTCCAACCCCAATTCGAATCTATTTATATATGCCTTTCCTATTTCTGGGCTCAGATGTTAGCCCATACGGTGTGTTGACCGGCACTAAATGTTACTGTGAGAGACCAGCGTTTGCCAGTTTCCTTGGTAGCTGACAGCAAGAGAGACAAAAACTTCTGAATATCTGGAAGGACCTTAATCTTCTTAGCAAAATTTTGGCCTCCAGAAGGTTCAACTTAAAAGCACCAATCGTCCTAAAAGCAGTAGTTCAAGAGTTTACTAGATGATTCCAACTCTAGTCCTTTGGTAAAAATGTTAGAAGCTCAGCAGCAGACCCAGTGATGGGTGTGAGTATCACTCAGGGATGGAGTATGTGCGTTTAAAGACCACCTGCAGACAGGCTGATTCAGCGAATTGGAGCTGTATGTAGTGATCCCCATGGGTGATTTAGGTGCAGATGGTTTGAAACCTCACTTTGAGATACAATCCCTTGTCTGTACTGCTCTTTCCTAAAACCCTAGACCATGTTTCAAGAGAAAGGAGAACAGAAACCGGAGTTAAACACACTTGTCGAGTGTTGCTTTAAATCACATTTATTTAAAGCTTTGGAACAGTGAACTTTGTTGTAGAAGCTTTATTTAAAATTCTGAGGTAGAATAACCTTCTTTTCTGAGTTCAGTTTTAACAAGGAACGCTATTTGAAGACTGTGGTCTTCGGTTTGTGAGGTCTGAGCATAAAAAGAAAATAAAACCCTACAAGTTGGACCTTCTTATGTAAAACTAGACCTCATTCTTTTTAAGAGTTGTGACCTCAGATCATTAAAATTTTTCTGAAAAGAAGAAAATCTGGGATAGATAGCCTTCCTGATAAAATGTGCAGCAGAAATTGTAAGCAGCTTATATGCTTTTCTATCTTTTATGTTGGTTTATGTGAGTATTTAAATGAAACAGAATGTTTAGTTAACTCAGATTTTGATTCAGTCTTTTGCTTTGATCCTTAATGACAATGATAGGGAAAACAATGTATTTTTCATATCCTAGTAAAGGAAGAAAGTGGGTGAATCTGTGCTTTATTCCCACAGAACAAGAGATATGACACACTTAAATGAAAATAAAATAAACAAGCTATTATTCATACAACACTGCAAAATTGATTGAGTTTTCATTCTAATCATCAGTTGGTAGGTTTGAGTTTTCCAGAGAGCAAAGTACACACACACACACACACACACGCTTAACTCTTTGAGTAAAAGAGATGATATTCTAGGGTGTGATCAGGACAAATAATAACCAGATATTAGAAAAAATGCATGTTCGGATTAACAATTGAACCTAATGATTGGGAATCTGTGATTATGAAAGACTGAGGAGGATTAAGTACAGTTGCTTCCTTCAGAGAAGAGCAGCATCAATATTAATAAAAGCATAAACTCACGTGATGGCAGTTATCCATTTGGATATACTCAAAATAGTATAGAGATAATTCTTAAGCAAATTAACATTGCAGAAAGTTTTTTCAAGACAAGTAATATTCAAGTACCTATGACAATCAATCTATGTAGACCTCTTATTTTGTAAATACTCTCTGGATTTTTAAAATATCAGTAGTACCCATCAACCAGCACATATACTGCCTTGTATTATGAGAATGCTCAGAGAACAAAAGTACTTCTCCTTAAAGACAGCTGTTATGTGACACAATAGCACAATTACTACTAACATAAATAACAAATCTCTTCTTAGCATAGCAATGACCAGAGTCATTGACTGAATTTCTTTGCTACACTGTGCTCTTTGGCTTCATGACTTAAGGATAATTCAGACAGCAATGTTCTTCCACATCAAGATTTGGGTCTGACAGTGAATAACCCCTTACTTAGTAGTTTTGAAGAAGTACATTTAGCTGAGACTTTATTAATATGATAAAAATATCCTATACTTGATTTTAATCCCAAATCAAAAACATTTCCTTCTTATGTTAGTACTTAAAAGTGTGAGACAAAAAAAGTCTGTTAAAACTAGCATTGACTACCAATTTGCTGGTGTCAATAAGATTTCATTTTGCATGGCAAATTTATGAAGCCGTTGTTATAATATGGCTTGAGATACCTGAACATATCAGTGATAGGATGCTGAAAGTAATGATAAATACAGCAACTCACAGAACAGAACTTTACTATGGGCTATTCCAGATACATAAAATATTTAAAGGTTCTTTCTCTTTCCCCCATCCTTTTAGTATGTGTTTTAAGATAGTTGGATATGCTACTAAAAGCATATCTCTGTGCCTTCATAAAGAGCTCTGGAAAGAAAGCAAAAGACATTTAAAGCATCAAAGAGGCTGATGAATAGGGATGCCAGGATATTCAAATACATTTAGAGACAGCATTGTCAAGCTTGTTTTCTGAGCCATGATACTAAAGATAGTAGGAGCCAGTAAAGAAAAGAACTCTGTAGAAATGCAAATCTCTCAATGTTGAATCTATTAATCCATTGCACACTTTCTTCTGAATCATACTTACTCAGATGTACAGGCAACAAAAAGTATTTAGAGTATTTGCATAATTTCAAACACCCAGTTCATAAATTATTTATTGGTTATGGTCAAATGAATGTTAGCTATTTCATAATTATCTTTTGTGTAAAAGGTTGCATGGTTTACAAAAATATTTCAATGGCAATTGAATATCGGTAGCTTGCTTAAACAGTGCAAAAATAAATGATACTTAATTATGTAGCACTCATGTACATTTTCTCATGTGCAAAAATTCTGAGACAAAAATTACACTTAATTTGTAGATTTATTTTAAATGAACACCAGATATTTACAGTAAGAAACAAGAGTGCCTGAACTACATCTTGGATTGGACAAATGAACTAGCAAATACATAACAGTAAATGCTATGATTCAAATAGTCAGGGGAATATTAGTCTTAGAAGTTTGAATTACAAAAACATAAAAGCCTGTAACAAGAAACAGCTTCACCAACTAGTAGCTCATCATCTCATTTTGATGTTTGAGACCATAATGACATGGACATCTAGTGCATTTCCCAAGATTAAGAGACAGACTACCCATGGTTACTCAGCTTTGGTTTTCACACATCTTTCCCTATAAAACCTTGGTTGTATCATTTCAAAAATCAGATTTTTTTCATTATAATTATGAACATCTTGAAAATAATCAGACAACATGTCTTCATTTGAAACTGTAATCCAATTCCAGAGAAGGCTAACATATTTGAGTAGAAGGCACAGTTTAAAAAAAGGAATTCAACTGCAGTTGTACTTTTATAAGTGGTTCAGAAGGGGACCATAATTTCAAAGAAGCTGAATGAGTTTTGAAAATTTTATTGTAATTGATTAACTAATAATTAATTTTATAATGATGATTTTAAGTGAGGCTTGAGGTTTTTTTTAATAGATGCAATTTTTGATGCATTACCAGTTTTAGGTATCTCATGTGGTTGCACATGGGAGTTTGGAATCTTACAAGAGCTACTTGAGGATGACACACTCTACTTATGCATCAAACTACAAATGTGTTCGACACAATGTTAGGGGTGTACATTAACGGAATGAGGCATAACCCTAAATGGTGTAACTTAAGCAAAGGACTTTTCAGTACCAGAATATCTTGGGGTTAAAGTTTAAAAGTACTTCTCACAAAGAGAACAATTCTGATGATAGGATTTGCATGACCCTATGAATACTTCCCAAACTTCATGGCCTGGACCTCTCATTTACTGCATCCTAGTCCAGGATTGGGTCTGAAGGCCACACCAAGAAGGTCATAGGACTTACAAAATATTCTTCTTATGGAGGAAGCTAGAAACTTCAACAGGCATAATGTAAGATGCCTGTCATTGCATGAACTAAAAATGCACAACTTAGACTCATGTCTTCAGTGTCTGGTCTTCAGCTTGTGGAACTGTTTTGAAAACTACAAAACCTTTAGTAGGTGGGACTCTTGCTGCAGAAAAAAGTTACTAGGGAATGGCCTTTGAAGGATATAACTGCTTCTGGTTTTGGCCTGCTTTCTCTGTTGCTTGGTCCATACTATGTGAAAAAGCCTGCACCACGTGCTGCCACTCTTACGGACAGAACTGCTGGCAAATCATACCTTTCGTTGCAGTTACTCTGCATATTGCTGACAATTTCACAACTAAATGGCTTATGAGAAAAAGGGATTTTATTCTGTTTTATGATTGTCATATCACAGCGCTTAATCCAGCTTGGCAAGAAAATCCATATCAACATCAGTGACTGAGGGAAACTGGCTAAATCATATCCACAGGACCTCCGGGAAGGGGGCAAACCTCACTTGCTAGAAAGCATACCTGTTCAAGAATACTGAAAGTGCAAGCTTATTTAACCTTCTCCCTCCATTTATTCACTGCCCAAGTGTGTGATCTCACATACCATGGGCTCCCCCCATCAATTAGACAATCTCTTGTAGAATTACTCAGGATTTAACTCAACTACTAGTTATTCGCAACTGTGCATAGAGCTTAAGCCTATCACACTTTCCCTGCTGTGATGGATTGCAACCATCTGAAACTGTAAGTCAAAATAAATCCTTCCTCATTTCAATTGCTTTAGTCAGCTGTTTTTGTCTCACTTTATAGAAAAATCTCATTTTATAGATAAATCTCTAACTATATGTTCAGATTAGACGGAACTTAACATTGTAACTTCTAACATACCAAATTGGTCAAATGAAGATCAAGTTAAATATGGGAATATGAAGATGTTAGACATAGCCTCAGGTCCCTAGATCAGTGATGCAAAAAGCATAGCTCTTGCATGGAGTCAGTGCATAACAATCCATTCCAAAAGAAAAAGGCTTAAAGCATTGAAGATTTATTTGTTCGAATCTTGCTTTGAAGGAGCTCATTTGGTGAGATTTTTCTGTCTTTCTATTTGGTTAGGTCTCTAGTTTTGTAGACATCACACCACTGGGTTGTTAGAACTCAGTGATTAAATCCAAACTTTTTCTAAAGAAAGTGGCTTCCAAGAGGAGGAACAAATATTCCAATAGGTTTATTAAACCTATTTAATCAAATGACAATATTTCATTGCTAATCAATTTCTATGACCCAGATCAGAATCTATTGTTAGGGAAATATACAGGAGCATTAATTGAATTTGGACAGAACATTAGTACACTATCTTCAAAATCCTAGAAATGCAAACCCGTTTTGGTATAAATAATCTTAGGACAAAGGCAAAAAAAAGGATATGAAGTGTTTTTTTATGAGATGTCAATCCACTTACTATGTTCTCATTGTTTAATTACTTCCCAAATGGCCTCATCTCTTAGAAATACCCTAAGAGATTAAATTACAACATGAATTTTGTAGGAGGCACAAATGTTAAAATCATTTTCAATTATTGTCATTTAAGTTAGATACGAATGCAGAGAAGTTACCTCGGATATGGTTCACATTCTTTTTTGAAAAATTGTGTGTGTATATTTATTCATATTTATGAGTATGTGCTTGTTTGTGTGTACATGGAGATGTGTGGTTGGCATGCATGTGACTTTGGGAGTCAGTCCTCTACAATCCACCTTATTTGAGACATAGTCTCTGTCATGGTGTCAACTTGACGGTTGAGGATTTGTGTTCTGAGAATTTTTGTAGAGAATTAGTAGTTGAGTTAACCCCAGAGCGAACCTGAAGGAGATTGTTTAGTTCATGGGGCAGACCCATCCCATGGTGGGTGTGACTAGGCTCTCAACAGGTGAGTTGGTTGAGGAAGTTAGCATCCTTATGTATACTTGGCCAGACATGCTGGTCTGGCAAGTAAGGATTGTCCCTCTCTCATCTGTTATGTAGAGATGATGTGGCCAGTTCCTTTGGCCTGGTGTTGGTCTGAGCTCTCCTGTCAGCTGGACTGAGAACTATAACCAGACAATCGTAAGGGACAATAAAACCCTTGGTCCCTTAAGCCATTTGATGGTGATTTATCAGCAACCATGCAGGCGAACTCCATCAGTCTCTCCACTGCTGCAAGGGGTTAGCTGTACCTTGAGTGTATAGATTCTCCTGTCTCTCCCTCTCATTTATCTATAAACACACTGAGGTCACAGATTCTTGTGCTACTGTGTCTAAGTTTAATGTGGGTTTTACATTCCAAATAGATTATCAGACTTGCACAGCGTGATGACTATTTTTCAGTTGTCAATTTGATGCAATGTAGACACACCTGAGGAAGAGCTTTTGGGCATGCCTGTGAGAGATTATTTTCATTACATTAATTTAGCTTGACTTACTTGGGGTAAGACCATTTTCTGGGTAGGGTATCATGCATTGTCAGAAAAAGAACTGATCAGAATTAATGTTTTTTTTCTTTTATTTTTTTATTAATACATTTTTTATTATTATTTCAGCTCATACAAACTTAATAGATACACCAGTTCCCTCCCTCCCTCCCCCCCCAACCTCCTACTCTCCCTCCCCTCTCCCCTCCCTCCCCATCCCCCAGTGCCTCCTGCCCCGATTCCCAGAGTCCTTTCTTGTGCATGCCTGACTCTCCTCTGGGCCCTCCTCTCCGATGACTTACAAGGACCCAGTGGCATTTCCCTGAACCCTTTCCTGTGTTCCCCTTAAGCACAGGAACACTACTGTGGCTGTCAATCTCTTGCCGCCAAGGATCTTGGTGCCTTTAGCAGATGCTAGACTTTGTGAGGTCAATAGTGTGTTGGACATTGCGCCAGGCATGCAATATCCAATTATGATTGCTTCGGCCCTAACTTGTGTGGAGTATTTTGCAAATCATTGCTCCTCCCATCCTTTTGCTCTTACACTCTTACTGCCCCCTCTTCCGCAAATGTCCCTGAGCTTCAGGATGGGGAGAGATTAGGCTGGCCTAGTTCTAGGCGGTTGATATAGAGTCTCTGAAGTTCTGGATTGTGGTTCGATGATTTTCTTTGCAGTTTTGTTGCTCCTGTAATGCCCTTCACTTCATCGTGATGGGCACTGTATGTCACCCCCCGGCCAGAGACATAAAGCTGTTAAACTGGAGTCTTATTATAAGAGCACATTCAAGGGTAGATGTAATACTTATACCCAAAAGTGGAATCGCAGGGTCACATTGCATTAGGCAATGGGAGGGGTCAATCACCCATTTGCAAAATGGTTACTTTTTAAATGATCAGGAGCGAATTGTAAACTTAACTAGGTGTCACATTACTTTCTTGCAGCCCTTGATGGAGGCCTATTTTCTGTACTGTAGCATGGTCACTTCTCTCCTTGTTTCTGGTGTGGCCCTCCAACCCCATCCCTCCTGTTCATAATCCTTGGAATTACTGTAGGTATTACATAGATTTACCTATGAGTGTCTCAAGATGGGCTGGGTGGGTTTGGTATTAGGAGCCACCTATTAGGGAGTACATACGGCGCTTAATTTTCTGGGTCTGGGATACTTCACTTAATATAATTGTTTTTATGCCCACCAGGATGGAGTGAAGGGCATTGCAGGAGCAGCAAAACTGCAAAAGAAAATCAACAAACCACAATCCAGAACTTCAGAGACTCTATATCAACCACCTAGAACTAGGCCAGCTTAGTCTCTCCCCATCTTGAAGCTCAGGGAAATTTGCGGAAGAGGGGGCGGTAAGAGTGTAAGAGCATAAGGATGGGAGGAGCAATGATATGTAAGATACTCTATACTAGTTAGGGCTGAAGCAATCATAATTGGACTTTGCATGCCCTGCACATTGTCCAACACACTGTTGACCTCACAAAGTCTAGCATCTGCTAAAGGCACCAAGATCCTTGGAGGCAAAGGATTGGCAGCCACAGCAGTGTTCCTATACCTAAGGGGAACACGGGAAAGGGTTCGGCAAAGGCCACTGGGTCCTTGTAAGTCATCGGAGAGGAGGGCCCAGAGGAAAATCAGTCATGCTCAAGAAAGGACTCTCTGGGAATTGGGGTGGGAGGCACTGGGGGATGGGGAGGGAGAGGGGTGGGGAGGGGGAGCAGGGGGTACGGGGGGAGGAGGAGGGAGGGAGGGAACTGGTGTACCTAATAAGTTTGTATGAGCTGAAATAAAATAAAAAAATATAATTGTTTTTAATGACATCCATTTCCCGGCAAATTCCAGTAATTCATCATTTTTGATGGCTGAGTAGTACTCCATTGTATAGATGTACCACCCTTTCCTTATCCACTCGTCAACTGTTGAACATTTGGGTTGATTCCATGTCTTTGCTATTGTAAACAGTGCTGCTATGAACATGGTCGTGCTTGTGCTATCGAGGTGAACCTCTGCTGTATGGGGGGTTATACCCAAAAGTGGAATCGCAGGGTCATAAGGCATTTCAATCTTTAATTTCTTTAAGAATCTCCAGACGGCTCGCCAGAGTGGCTGTATGAGCCTGCACTCCCACCAGCAATGTAGGAGAGTTCCCCTCTCTCCACATCCTCTCCAGCATTTGTTGTTGTTTGTGTTGTGGATTTTTGCCATCCTGACTGGGGTGAGATGATATCTCAGGGAAGTTTTGATTTGCATTTCCCTGATGGCTAAAGAAGTGGAGCACTTTTTAAGATATTCAGAATTAATGTTTGCGTTAATTCTTTGCTCTCTGTTCTTGAATGTGATTGTTATGTGAACAGTTCTTACATGACTTCTCTGTCACGATGGATAACAATTAGAACTGTGAACCAAGTAAACCCACTGTCCTATAGCTGCTTTTTAAGATGGTATTTAATAAAAACATCAAGAAAAGAAACTGTAAGGATTTGGGCCATTACCTGACCCTGTGGCTTTGAGAACTTTGGAATGTTTTGTGGGAGAAATGTGAGAGCATTTGGAACTTTGGGATAAATAAGCTGTAAACAGAGCTTTATAGTCCAGATTTTCTGAAACTTAGACATTAAGAATGCTGAGAGAAACATGGGACTTAGAGTTGTGATGATTAACCTTAATTATCAAATTGATACAATGGGGAATCACTTAGCAGAGAGGTTTCTGGGCATGTTTTCAAAGAACTATTTGGCTACATTAGGGTGGGAAAAAAATCCCATATTATGGGCATTACCATTTTATAGGTAGTGATACTGGATTGTGTAAGAATGGAGGGTGAGCAAAGAAGGCATGTGTTAATTTGTTGCTATTTGCTCTTCACTGCATGTTACATGTCCAGTTCTTTCAAGGCCCTATGTTTATGACTTCCTTGCCAGGATGATAACTTGGAACTGTAAGCTGAATGTACCTTTTCTCCCTGAAACTGTTCTTATCAGAGTTATCCCAGAAACAGAAAAGAAGCAAGACACTCCTGCAAGTGCTTTTACCCACTGAGTGATCACTCCTGTCCTTGTTTAGATTCTTAAATATGCTTTCACTATGGTTTCTTGGGAAGCAAAGGTTTATAAATAAAAAAGTCAAGCTTAATACATAATAGGGCGTGATAATCACAAGAGAGATTTCATTAAAAAATTATTTTTATAATCATTATGCAGTCCTGCTGGTGCACTAATTCACCTTTTCTTGCACTGGAATCAGGGATTTCTATGGAATTCTTTTATTTTATTTATTCATTGTGTATATATGCATGCATGCCCATAATCAACTATACATATCGGAAGCTCTACATGCCTGTGGAGGCCCAATGGTGACTTCGGGAATCACTCTAGATTGCTCTACCTTGTTTTGCCTTCGTTTTGTGCTTCTCCCAGGTTCTGTCTTCAAGGATAAGGTAGGCCACCACTATTTCTGCCCTGTTTTTATGTTGGATCTGGAATTTGAATTCAAGTCCTTCTGCTTGTGAGGCCGAGGCTTAACCCCTGAGCTACCTCTTCAGTGCATGAGATTTCTATGGAATTCTAAGAATTCTGAAAATTTTACCTATGTGAGATTGTTTATAAAACCCTCATGTATTTTAATGTTCCGACTAAAAGTACCTTCTTTTTTGATTCAATATTGATCTCAAAGGCATGTTTTATGTGGTACCTTGGATTTTATCTTTTCCCTGCAGTACCTGAAAATAAGAGTTTTATTTCCCTGTCCATAAAGTTCTAAGTCAGAAATAGGTACTCTGAATTCAAATTCAACATGATCTATCTTTTGTCCATCTATCTTTTGTAATATCTTTTTTATACATTTTTATTATTATTTCCGCTCATACAAACTTAATAGGTACACCAGTTCCCTCCCTCCCCCCCCAGCCTCTGCTCCCCCTCCCCTCACCACTCCCTCCCCATCCCCCAGTGTGCCTCCCACCCCAATTCCCAGAGAGTCCTTTATTGTGCATGCCTGACTCTCCTCTAGGCCCTCCTCTCCGATGACGTACAAGGACCCAGTGGCATTTCCCTGAACCCTTTCCTGTGTTCTCCTTAAGCATAGGAACACTGCTGTGACTGCCAATCCCTTGCCTCCAAGGATCTTGGTACCTTTAGCAGATGCTAGACTTTGTGAGGTCAATAGTGTGTTGGACAATGCGCAGGGCATGTAAAGTCCAATTATGATTGCTTCGGCCCTAACTTGTGTGGAGTATCTTGCAAATCATTGCTCCTCCCATCCTTTTGCTCTTACAATCTTACTGCCTCCTCTTCCGCAAATGTCCCTGAGCTTCAGGATGAGGAGAGATTAGGCTTGCCTAGTTCTAGGTGATTGAGTTAAGAAGAATCAGTGACGTGCTTATCATCCTAAATGGGAATGTCCACAAGTTTCTTAAACTTCTTTATAGCATTTGTTATGATCTTAAGAAAAAATAGCCCTGAATTTAAAATTCTAGTTCTCTGTGACCTGATTGCATTTAAAGAAAACAGTGATAATGTAATTAACATAATATTATGAGCTAATGAAATTTCATTCTTATGTGCCTTGATGTCACTCATCTCTGAACTTGTGAATGAAAGTTACTGTAAAAGGAATGATTAACTTCAACTAGAAGACTTCAAAATCAACATGAACAATTAACAAAAAATGCCCCAGAACATTTAGCTACTAGCTAAATTTCTCATGGTATGTAGTTACTACAATACAGACTTTCTTCCCCTCTTAAAACTTAATGAACTAAGTGAAAGGTTAAAATGTCATCACACATCTAAACTTCGCTGTGAATATTTCACACCTGTATGGAAACAGATAGCTGTCTAAGTATCGAGTGATAGCAAGCCAAACTGCAACCCTTAATTAACTTACCTTTTAAATTATTAGTGAGACTCTTTTGTGACTCATGTACCTATATTGGCAGGAAGTCTGACAAAAAATGCATGCTTAAAATACCAAAGAGGGTGAGAAATGTTTTATTATTTGGCACAATAATAAAGCATCCACCTGTGCACAGGGAATATACTCTTCCATTTTGCTTATTATAGATGATCTATGTGTTGCATACTCACAACTTCAACCCAGTAAGTCATAATATATTCAGTCAGACTAAGGAACAAAAGAAAAACTAGAGGAATACAGAAAATTTTCACTCAGTTCATTAACTTATCTCTTTTGTTTAGCATGTGTAGATGTGTGCAGGTCTGTATAACTATATGTATGTGTGTGTCTCTGTGTGAGCATGTATGTGTGTATGTGTAGAAGAGAGTACAGTATATGACTGTGGAGACCCAGGATAAAAACCATCCTGGATTTCTTCTACCTCATTATTTCTTTGTTCTGGGTTTCTCAAGGTTTCTCTGTCTAAGGTCAGAAGTGCAGCCCACAATAATTTCTGTCTCGTATTTTTCCATGGGATCTGAGATCTGAACTCAGGTCCTTTTGCTTAATAGGCAAAGTATATCATGAGCCATGTCTCCAGCTCAAATTATCTCTTGATGGTGCATATTTACTATTGATACATATTTATCTGATTAGCCTACTTATCATTCTACCATTATTATGATGAAGTAAGGTGATTCCCAGAGAGTTTTCAGTCTGTCAACTTCTGAAGTGGATGAACTAATAAACTCAAGAAAAGTAATAAACCATTCCTGAATTATGATGTAAAAATATTTTATATAATAGAAAAGTTAATTAAATGAATGCATTCTGACAATATTTAACTGTTGTCAATATTTAGGATCTGACATAATCCATGAAATTTGTCAAGAAAACCTACAGAGACTACTTTATGTCGTTAGGATAAAGCCAACTTGGACATATTTGAGAAGTAGAACAGAGAAAAGTTATGTCATATAATAACTGAGAATTGCAGGTAGTTGAGGAGTTAGTATGTCTCTTTGTAAATGAATGAGACAGCTTCACTATAAATATAGTGTGAGAAACTGGCGGCTATTAAAGTTTTATGAGGCTGATTATTTTAAACAGCTTGAAACAATAAAATCAGCCACTTGAGACTGTGAACATCATGTAAATCTTTCTGTTATAGTTTTTCATCAGAAATGACTAGGATTTTTTAAATTTTCTTATCTGCGGTTACAATTTTATTAATAATTCTATTAAAGGAAATCTGAGAGCCTCAATTACATAGAGATTCCATTATCATGCACTAAGTACTCTACTAACAAAATATTTTACTAGCATATTTGAACTTGGTCGAAATGCCAACACTAGAGAAATCTAACCAAGGAATTTTGAAAAATTGATCTGAGAGGATAAGATAATAATGTATCGATGTATTTTAAAAAGAAATGACAGAATTAAAACTGTATTTTCTCTTCTTCTCACCCATTTTTCATTTTCTTCATCCCTACATTCCTTTCATTTTGTTCTCTTTATCATTCTAGCTTCTAGAAAAGAAAAGACATCATTCTTTAAGAAGAGTCATCTTCTGTTCTTTTTCTTAGGGGAGGTGATGGTGGACAGATACACGAAAACAAAAATTATTCAATTTGGAGGAAGGGCAGAGAGATTTTCATGAAGATAAAAATCCTGTGCGATATTAAGTAGGAATTTTCACTTTCACTCTTGTGATTTTAGAATCAAAGTCAGAGTTTTTTTCTTATTTTAATTTATTCATGTAGATCCTCATGTCCTATGTTCTGATATCATTCCCTAACAGGTATCTTTTCCTAGCAGAAACTACATACATATTGTTTAAACATACTACCTTAGCATGGGAGTGCCTGACTTGGTTCTTTGATCCTTGTGTGTATATGTGTTTATGTGTTCTATCTATGTGTGTGTATATATGGGTACATGTGTGCCTCTATGTGTGTATGTGCATTTCATTGTGATTTCATATATTTCCATTGGATAAAACTATTTCATTTATCCTATATTTGACTATTTTTTAATCAGAGCACTGAAAGATATCTACAGTTTGCCTCAAGTTCATGAATGTATGGAATAAATATGATAAATTATAAACAAAAGTTGTTTTACTAAGTAATGTTTAAGAATATAACATTGATTTTTATGGACAAAAATATTTTACTGCTATTTGTCTGTATGATCTAGAATTTTAAACATTATATAGTTCATTGAGGTTTTCTCTTTTTTAACTGAAGCATTGACTGACTTTTTGCAATAAGCCACATTCAGTTCTAAGTCTTGTCCCTTTAAATGGCATTATACCATGTTATGCTTTCGGAACCAAAGAGTTTCTTTATTCTGCTAACCTCTTCAGGTCATAGTGATGGTTTGAAGTCTAAGCAGCAATTCTGTTCAAAGAGTAACTCACAGCAGGGAGTGTGCAATAAGGGTGTCTGTGATTCCAGTATTCACATACATTCTACCTTACTTTTTAGAAAATTCGGTTCTGATGCTACTACAAAGGCAACACCCTTAAAACACGTCATTCTCTATGTCTCCTGGTAGAAGAGCCTTCTATAATGACATTGGAGATGTATTGCTAGAATTTTCATTGCACAAATACCATTTAAAAAACACCCAGTGGAGTCCTTGATCCATCTTGTGCTCTTTGCTCTCCAGTTCCTCCCTTTCACCTTGCAGAAGAGTTCCAGGGTCACCTTCCAGAGAGAGCTGGAGACCACCTGCCCTTCTAGGGATCCTATACATCTAAGCGTTTATTCTGATGCTAGGTAGAATGTGATGGGAGTTGAATTTCACAAAATGGAGATATGAGCAAGGACTCTGGATTTGACTGGATTTGAATCCTGCTCCTCCAACTACCAGCTGCCTGAATCTGAGTCACTTCCATAAGAGCTTTATGCCTGTGTTTCTGTATTTTCAATAGAATCACAGGACTGTTTTGAGAATTAGGTAAATTAACACACATGTGACATATCCAGTGTTATATATATGTATATTATGATCATCACCATTGAAATGTAGTTCACTCTTTATTAAGATTCCTAGATAAAGTTTCCTAGAATGGAGTTCCTAGAAAGTTATGAGTAACATATATGCAACTGAAAAGGGTTGGGAAGAACTTTTTTTGGGTAAAATTGTGTTTATTATTGATCCACTATATCATCAATATTAATTCACAATATAAATTTTAAAAAGAAAATGTATAAATGGTTGTTAAGAAGCTTATAGAAAGGTAAGAGAATGTAAGACATGAAACATGATTTTTAAAGGAAAATACCTTAAAAATTATTATTTTTAACAGTGGATTTACAAAAGACAAAGAGGGAACATTAATTACTCTTAAGTGATATACAAGATCCCTTGGTGCTGGAGAGATGGCTCAGGAGTTAAGCCTCAGCCTAGCAAGCAGGACCTGAGTTCAGATTCCAGGTCCCACAAAAAAAAATAAGGTGCATGTCTATCTCTGGAAAGCAGCGTGTGTGGAACTTCAGAGCAAAGCAAAGAGGAGGTAACGCAATCCAGGATGATTCCAGAAATCACCCCTAGGCACCTGCCCTCCGACACACACACACGTGTACACACACACACACACACACACACATTTTAAAATTTTATTCATTCATTTATTGTGTGTGTGTGTCTATGTGGTACATATGTAGGTGGAGGTTAGGAGACAACCTCAGCTGCCTTCCTTATGAGTGCCATCCACCGCTTTTGAGACACAGCTGTTCAGCGATATCTTTTCTTTGAACTCATGGTGTTATTCTGAGTTTGTAACTTTGCTTGATTCTATCCTGAATTATATTGTATATAATTCTATATATTCTATTCTGAATTCCCTATGGGGGATACATTTTCTTATACTTTACCAGCAACACAGTTCACTAAAACTTTGGATTGACTTTATTGAAATGAAAATGAAATGAAAATCAGAACTGGTACAGTACATTCAGGGGAGAAGTTTTCCATGAACCCTTGGTCATTCTTTGAAGTTTTTAACTTTTTTCTAGAACATCTTCAGGAATATAATTATAGTATCATTGGGGAAATGCATGAAGGGAAAGTCTAGAACAAGGTAGATAATATGGGAGCATCTCAAAAAACTCAGTGTGGAAACTGAGCTGGGAATTGTCATCAAGTCATGAGAAGGACAGAAAAAGGCAGGAGAAAAATAGATGTCAGAAATGCTGATAAAAATATGGCAACAGGGGCTGGAGAGGTGGCTCAGGGGTTAAGCCTCCACCTTGCAGGCGGAAGGTCCTGAGTTCGGATCCCAGATCCCACGTATAGACGCCAGGCAGAAGCAGGGGGCGGCCTGCGTTTCCGGTCCTGGTAGGGCGGAGCCTGTGAATCCCGGGGCAGAAGGAGGTGGAGGCGTCCATGGTGGTTTGCGAATTCGTCCGTGGTTCTACACATACACAGACACACACACACACACACACACAGACACACACACGCGCGCACATACACACGAACATGCGCACAGTTGAATAAATAAAAAAAATTAAAAAAAATATGGCAACATTCAGCAATAAGTTGCACTGACAAAAAATAATAAATGGGATTTTGAGCTGAGGCAACTGGAGGGGGTGGAGATTTAGCTGTTAATAGAATAAAGGAAGTAGCACATGATTTCATATTTTTAAAAACATACCTCAGTCTTAGCCATGATATTGATGCACTTGGAAAGTCAATTACAAAGTGATCACTATTGTCAATTTAGAAACATTTGTTATATCAAAGGGAGTTTAGGTTGGAAATGGACAGTCTTATTTGTACCTTCAACTAGTTTGATGAAGTCTATCAAATTATGAAGCAGAATAATTATGTTAAGTTTTTAGTGATTCAAATGTTAATTTCATTCAAAAAGAAACTCCCAAGGCTGTGGATACAGATCTACGATACAGTGTTTGCTCAACAAGTATTATGTTTCAATCACTAAGCACCACAAAACCAAATAACCATAAAAAGCTACTCAAAAAAGTATGTAAAATAAGGGTGAGGCAAGACAGCTCAGTGAGTAAGGGGCTTGCGAATCTAGAGACCTGAGTTCAATAGCCAGAACTCAATGGTGGAATGAAAGAAGTTGAGGTCAAAAAATTGTCCTCTCACCATCTACTGTGTGCCATGACATACATACCTGTTTTTTGTCTCTCTCTTCCCCTCTCTCTCTCTCCTTCTCTCTCTCCCCCATCTCTTTCCCTCTATTTACTTCTTAAATAAATAATAAAAATAAATAATATAAAAAATAATATGTAGGCAAATCTAGTATCCCATCCTTTAACCAGGTTAACTCATAGAATTAGACGTGACATGTCATACCCACCATCTTCCTAAATCATTCATAATACCCAAATGAAGATAATGACAAAGTTATAATTTTTTTTTATTTATTTTGCCTAACATAATGCAACTGTTGAGGTCAGCCTGCATGTTGCAGATGAATGACCATCAGATGGCTTAAGGCAAAAAGAGGTTTATTTCCTTAGTCTAGTTATAGTTCTCAGTTCAGCTTGATGGGAGAGCATGCAACCAACACCAGGCTGAGGGAACTGGCCATACCATCACCACATAACAGCTATGAGACAAATAATCCTTCCTTGCCAGACAAGCATGTCTGGCCAAGTGTGCAGAAGGATGCCAACTTCCTCAACCAGCTTTCAGTATTTTACTCATCTCTTCAGGGTCTAGTCCCACCCAACACAGGTTGGGCCTTCTCCATCAGCTAGACAATCTCCTGCAGGTTTGCTCTGGGCCCAAGTCAACCACTAATTCTCCACAAATGTACCCAGAGTTCAAATCCTAAACTGTCAAGTTGACATCTGTGCTTAACTATGACAGCAACTCTCTGCTGTAGTGATTAAAACACAGCAATTCTTTCCCTAAAATAGGATAGGAAGTTGGTCAGTTTAACTTGAATGCTAAGAAATGTTAGTTATGTAATCATACATTACATAGTACTCATAGACACACATAGCCAATAACAAAACTGAGAAATACTCATTATAATCACGTTCCATGTTTCTATACATGGACCTGTGATCATAGCTGATATCTATAAAAACCTTCTTCAAATATCTAATCATTGAATCTTTATTCCTTTGCCTTCAGCAAAAGACTGCATTGGTTTTAAATCTTCCTTCCTTCCTTCCTTCCTTCCTTCCTTCCTTCCTTCCTTCCTTCCTTCCTTCCTTCCTTCCTTCCTTCCTTCCTGCTTTCCCTCCCTCCCTCCCTCCCCCTCCCTCCCTCCTTCCCTCCCTCCCTCTCCCTTCCTCCCTCTCTTTCTCTCTCTCTTTCTTTTTCTTTCTCTCTCTCTTCTCTCTTTCTTTCTTTTTCTCTTTCTAACACTGTGAGGTGATCCAAACTTTTATTTTTGAAGGGTGTAGGCCATATGTAGATCTTGAACTAGGCTATGATTTTTCATTGTTTTCAGTCATTAGGGATGACAATACTAAGGGACACTCTGCATGATTTCTCATATTGTAAACATGCTGTTCTTGTTAAGTAGCAGTTCTATTTTTTTTTTTTGGTTGACATGATCAATATCTCCCATACTACAGTGACTCTCTATTTCTATTGATTTAGAACCATGAGTATTCCAGAGTGTCCAGGTAACAACCTTAACTCCATTTCAAAGGAATCTCGACTGTGTGTTCTTAATCCATTACAGCCCCAAATCAGAAACAGTGGAAAAAAATTTTTGCCAGAGTACAACATTTCCATTTCTACTTCTTAACCCTAGAACAGTGAATCCTGGATATGGGAGAAATGGTATCATGTGTTGGATGCTAATTCAGTGTAGTCATATCTCCTGGAGAACACTGTCCAGCCCTGAAGTTGTGGCTACCTGGCTGGTGCAGCATCTTGATTTTTTGGGGGGAGGGGCTGACTTCTTCAAATGGTGTATAACACTGCAAGTCAGTGACTTCCACAAACAGAAACCTGTAACCCTTATCCTGCTTAGGGAAGCTATAATATGCGGAATATGATCAATGAATATCTTGCATGTCCAAAGATGGTTGACAGAAACAGTATACACAAAAGGGAAGTCTGCGTGCACTGTAATGGCAAAAGTTTGCTTTGATACAATGGACGATGGAAGTGCTTCAATGTACTCAGATAACTTGCTGATCATCTCAGAAAATAGAGCCATGGGGATGGGGGAGGAGACTCAATGTTCATCTCTAATGTTCCCATGCTCTATCCAGACATTTACAAAATTTGTCCTAAATTTAATCTTAGAATCCATGGTTCCAACCATATTGTTGCAAAATAGCCATTCCCTCTTTATTTTTAATATCTTTATTTCTTTATTTATTATTTATTCAATTGTGCGTGTATGCATGTGTGCACCTGTGTGTATGTATGTGTGTGTGTGTAGAACCACGGACGAATTCAGAAACCACCATGGACGCCTCCACCTCCTCCTTGTTTACTCTGCCCCGGGATTCACAGGCTCCGCCCTACCAGGACCAGAAAGGCAGGCCGCTCTCGCCTCTGCCGAACTCAGGACCTTCTGCCTGCAAGGCAGAGGCTTAACCCCTGAGCCACATCTCCAGCCCTTTTATTTTTAATCTAGATACTAGGAGAAACATCAGTTCATTAAATTAGGCTTCTTAGTACTCTTCACCATAATCAGTTATTCTAAATAGTTATGCATAATTACGGAACAAAGGAAACATCCGGGTTCTAATGATTTATTTCATTTTGCCCTACTTGACACTCTAGGAAGAAATATTTTGAATATTTGTTTTAAGCTGAATTTCACTGGTTACTGGGTTATGTGATTTTGAATCAAAAGGGTTATAAGCTGGTTTCTCAAAAGGAAAGGCAAAAATACTATCCTTTTTTGAATATGATTGAACATAATTTTTAAAATATCTGAAATAAGACCTATCAATATCTTTTCTATTATTTTAGAGAGTAATATAATTGAACTGCAAATCATGTGGACCATACAGAAAGGCTGATAAAAATCCCCAGTGTTTTCATTTATATGCAAAAGTAAAAAGGGGTGGGAAGGAAGCATGGAGCAGGGCGTGTAAGTCCTTTTAAGAAAAAGATGATTGTATACTGTGCACCTTCTGGACACTAGTTTCTCCTTCCAATGCTGAAGAGCTTGAGAAATGTTTTCCAGAAAGAATTCTTTCAACTAGACCCTTTCTAGCACCCTATTCTGTTTTAGGATTGAAATTCTTTTGGGCTAGAGCTGAAAGTGACTCTAATTAATTTACATATCTTATAAAGAGAGAACCCAAGAAAATTAAAAATGCCCACTCCCCCTTGAAAGAGAGTATTTAAATCTTCCCCTCATGGAAGCTGCCAGGGGATTTTGGGGAATCACTGGAACAACTTTTACTCCACACCCCTCATCAGGAAATATGTGCTGCTCCATTTTCACTACAGCTGGTTTTCCTTATCTGTCTTGGAGCCAGTATCTTTCCGGAGTGACATTTTTAAACAAACACCTAAAGGCTACTTAGTACTGACAATGTCAACAAATTTCAAAGCTAGGTTTTAGGGAATGCTCAATTCTATACTGGCTTAAGATAAGTTGTGAATTTTACTGACATTTGTATTCACAATTAAAAGAAATCAGTTATCCCTATCAGGGTGACTTGTTTACTTAATTATAACAAATGCCAAATAGAAACTGTCCCCCTCCCATCTTATTCTAAATTTCCATGGTATTTAAAAAGCATTGAAAATTCCGTCTCCAATTTCTTGGTTGCTTAAAAATAAACGGTAATAATTAAAATTTCCAGAACAACTATGATCCTAAAAGGTGTCCAATGTTGTTTAATTCATTGTTTAAGTTTTTTCTTGCTTATGATTTTAGGTATTTGATTCATCTTTGGGGTACATAGAACTATTTAAAATAGAACATAATTATTTAAAAGTAGGATAAGTTTGAATATGATTATATAATTATATATTTTGCAATCATGTATTATTTAGTTTGACTCTTGAAGAAAAAGATGATGATAATGATGGTGGCCATATGTTAGCAATAACTGTTTATATTGTGGCTAGTGCATTCCATACTCTGTTCTAAATGCTATTTCTGTAGAGACCCAATTCAATATCATAGGCTGTTGACCATTATAGATAAAGGAAAAACAAACGTTTATGCAGTTTTCCTGGAGTGAAATTAAGAGACTAACCAAGAGGGACTAGATATAGAGTCTGTGCTTTTACCTACTGTATTTTACTTCCAGATTTTTTTTTTACTATTTATTCAATTGTGCGTGTGGTGTGCGGATCTATGTATGTGTGAGTATGTATATGTGTGTGTGTAGAACCACGGATGAATTCGGGAACCACCATGGACGCCTCCACCTCCTTGTTTACTCTGCCCCGGGATTCACAGGCTCCGCCCTATCAGGACCAGAAACGCAGGCTGCCCCCGCTTCCGCCTGCGTCTATAGGTGGGGTCTAGGATCCGAACTCAGGACCTTCTGCCTGCAAGGCAGAGACTTAACCCCTGAGCCATCTCTTGAGCCCTGTATTTTACTTCCAGATTTTTATCGATCAGATTCTTTCAGATTTTCTTTGACTTTCTTTGACTTCTATGACTCTAGTTTTGCCTCTACAGAATTTCTAGGGTAGAAAAAGAAGAAATTTTACTATTAAAAACACTAATTAACAGCCTAGAGGTGTTCTGCCTTGTACAAAACATGTGAGAAGTCTTAACAAGTCTTAGGGAAAGATTTCATTTCTCCATTTTTTTCTTTACATGGTCTCACATAGGCCAGGCTGGCCTTAAATTCACTATACAGCCAGGGATGACCTTGAACTTTTGATTCCCTGTTTTTCAAGTGTTGGAATTAGAGGTGTACCCCACTATGCCCAGTTTATGCAGTATGTGCAATTAAACTCAGTACTTCTTTTATGGTAGACAAACACACAACCAACTAAACTACATTCCCCAAATCTATCTGTCTTGTCTTAACACAGATGTGTCACGGTGTCCAGGTCTGAACCAGATGCAAAACCTTCATGGAATCAATCTGCCAGGAACCAGTTGTTACTCTCAATATTATTCAGTGCTGTTCAAAGTTCTGCTTTCTTGTTACTTCTACCAATAAGAAACAAAGAACGGGTACAAGTTGTCATTCATAGTCCTTTCCATTTTTTCTTTTTAGCAGAGTAACATTTTAGCAAATTTTCTTCTGCATTTCCTTAGAATGAAGATTTTTTTTTTTACAAAATTAGGAAGTTGTTTCTTTTATTAAATAACCTTTTATTTCTGAGCAGGATAATAAATAACAAATTTGAGTCACTGAAATTTAGAATGGAAGTTATAAATAGTAAATAAACTTGAGTTTTTATATGATTGACAGATGAGCTAAATAAAAAAAAGACCAGGTAGTCTGTGTTACAATCCTTTACTTTTAGAAACATATACTGATACTCTGTCTTGAATGTCTGACTAAAAACGATCCCTCACATTGAAAGAAATCTAAGGAAAAGTCCTATAGTTGACACCATAGTGTCTTTTTTAATAGCTTTGAAGTAAGTGCAGCATTTTAAAGAAATACATTAATTCAAGTGTCATACTTACCTTGGCCATCTATTTCAAAGTTCTTAGAGGAAATGAAAATTTCAAAGTCAGCTCAACTTAAAACTCATTCTAAATCAAACAACTTTTCAAATATGTAGTTTATAATTTAACATAACTATTTGTTTATCCACATTGGTATTTCATAAAATTCAATTTTTGAATGCACCTATACTCTCTTGTGACTAGGCAAAAGTGCTACAAAGAGTTATGGTAAGTAGTGAATTTCTGAAGTGAAACGTTCATTGATATAAGATTTTGCATGGCGTTATTTTGATTCAGTTTTATTTACTCTGGTCTATATAATTTTAAAGCATTCCCTTATTCTTAAGATCTCAATGTTTTGCTATGTTTCTTCCCCCAAACACAAGCCCCTTGTTAAAAAAATGTACAAAATACTAAAAGATAGCCTAGCTTGAAACAATTTCATATTATACCAGATTGCAAAACAAACAAGTCCTTGTACCAAGGTATATTGCTAATTCCTGGACATGAATGTCATAAAAAGGAAAGCATTGACTGAGAAGGCAGAACCATTGAATTCTCAAGGCTGGGTGTACAGCTTACTTCTGTGTTAATGGCACTTGTGCTCACACTGTGGATAAATAGACTTCTGCTTATTTGTTGGTTTCAGAATGGAATCCTTATACTGATAAAATTTAAAATACTTTTTATTATGTCTAGTTTGAGAAAGTTCTTTAAGTGGACACTTTTTGTCATCTATGTATATGACTACTTTGTGACCAAAGTGAACACAATTTACATAATACTAAAAATTCTGTGTTGATAAACCTGAGTGTATTGAGCTACCCAAACAGAGTTTTGCTTTCCAATGTAATAATTTTTGCTTTCTAATGCAATAATTTTTTCATTTTGCTTTCCAATGTAATCATTTTTTCATTAATTTTCCAAAGTTCTTAAATGACCAAATACTCATGTTTCACTGTCTACAAAAACGTTTCAGCATAGAAAGTGATTTTGCTACTTTACAGTGTACCCTAGTTACTTAGATTAGCCATATCTGAGTAATTTATCTTTTTTAGTTTGGTATTACTAATGTTTTAAAGAAATCTAATAAAGATATATGCAGTCCATAGGACCATATGGTAGCCTAGAATAATCTTGCTATATTTTCTTGCTATGAAGCAGTTGAAATGAATGATATCAGAGCCTTTCCCAAAGAATGATTTTTGTCAGTTTATTATTGGGTTTAAGTTAGCCATTGTAAATTTCAGACTTCAAAAAAAGTCATACTTATCTTGTTCCATGTTTAAAACTGAACTTATGGTTCATCTTTATGCTATCAGATTGTTCTCACCAGGAATGTTTGATTTCTATGATAGGAAAACCATATATAATGTAAAAAATGGAAAAGAACACAGAATCTGTTGTGTATGAGCTCTAACAATGAGCTACATCTCTAGTTACAATAAATGCTGCTTGAGCATCAAAGACACGTGTTATTGATAACAACTTATATCTTTCTCTTTTCCTCTATTTTCTCTTTTTGTAACTCTTTCATTTGTTTTTTCCTTCTCTCCTTGCTACCTTTCTTTCTTACTTGTTCATATCAAACATTTGATATAGGGATCCCTTTTAATCTAGGTATGATGGTATCTGTCAATAATCTTAATACTGAGGAAATGAAGGCAAAAGAATTTCAAGTTTGATGCTCTCCTTGGCAGCATTATGAGAACCTTTCTTAAAAAGGAAATCTTTCAAATTCAGCAATATTCAAATTTATTTATTTGAACAGATCATTTTCATTACTTTTCTACAACTGAAGGTTGTGGAATCTTTAGTTCAACCTCGAAATGAAAAGAGTTTTGAGCTCTTTCTTTCTTTCTCTCTCCCTCCCTCCCTCTCTTCTTCCCTTCTTTCCTCCCTCCCTCCCTTCTTTCCTCCCTCCCTCCCTTCCTTTCTCCCTCCCTCCCTCTCTCCCTCTCTCCCTCTCTCTTTCTTTCTGTCTTTCTTTCTTTCTTTCTTTCTTTCTTTCTTTCTTTCTTTCTTTCTTTCTTTCTCTCTTTCTTTCTTCTTTCTCTCTTTCTTTCTTCTTTCTCTCTTTCTTTCCTTCTGTTATATATCTAGATTAGATTCTTGGAGATATTTCCTGTCTTTCTATTCAAATACATAGCTAGTTTAGATTCTTGGAGATATTTCCTGTGTTTCTCTAGTTCTATTTAGGAATTTCTTACTTTTACTGATATATTGAAGAATTCTCCCTATGGTTTTTTTTTTTTTGCACTGTCATAAGAAATGATTACTGAAGGAAATTAGGTGCAATTGAAAAAGATTATATAAAGTCATGTGAGTCAGGCTTAGAGAGACTGATATATTCTTTCTCACATAATGATCCTAGCCACTGTTACATACCTGTGTTCAGGTGGGAATAACTATGGATAAAGGGATATGTGATACTGGAAACAAAGGCTCTAATAGAGATTGTGGGGAAGAGAAGAGAGCAAACTGGAAAGGCAGACACATAATGGAAAGTATTGCAGCAAACAAAAAAGGGGTATGGAGATGGTTAGGATTGATTATATTCAATTATGCATGAAAAATTCATACTGCTAATTTATGTGTTTAGGCCAGTTATTTTATAAGCTAGTTCCAAAAGTGTATAGAAAAATGGTAGTGTTTTCTACAATTGAAACTTAGATATCTATCTCTCTCCACTTTTTTTCATGTCCTTATTTTTATTTGCTAAAAACATGAGATTAACAACAAACATATTATGATTTTGAGATTTCAATTAAAGTATTGATTAAAGTAATCAATGCAATTCATTTGTTATAATCTTTAAGTTATAGAATAAAACATTTGTCAACCTGGTTTCATTAATGATCTTAATGGTGTGTTCTGTGGTTTCTCTGCTCACTTGTCTTCATTTTTTCCCCTTTCTTGTATTATTATTTTAGTGTTTCATACATGAATGTAGTGAATGTATGATATTTTTACACCTTAATATTCAATCTCACCCCTTCTTCTCCCTATTACAATCCTTCTTCTCCTCTGCAGACTTCTTCCTATTTTCAGATCTTTTCGCATGTGGGCTTCAGTTGGTTTACTTTTGACGGCATGTGCATAAGTACTTAGTGCAATGTAGATCATATATAAGTAGGTATACCTATAGCAGTCTCAGGGACCCAGGCAGACCCTTGGGGCGGGGATAAGCAGGCATGAAGTCTATGGAACAGACTCCGGAAGTCAGGTGAGTGGCAAAGCAGGCTCTCAGGCTCTCAGGCTCGCAGCCTCATGTATTGTAAATATTGGGCTGCTTGTATACCCCACCCAACATCCCATAAGTCCCAGTGTGAGCTTTTGCTGAGTTGTCCTGTCTGGGTTGGTCCTCTCAACCAGGCAGTTTGATATCAGCACCTGGCACTGCAGCATGTTCTAGCTTGGGGAAGTGGCGTTCGCGCAGTCGGCCCATGCAGATAATACAGGCCTGCCTAGTCGGTTCCTCCTACATATACCATTGAGGAAAGGATTTCCTCCTCATCAGCATTAACCTCATCAGTCTCTCAAGGAAGTGTGGAGTCTCTTGAGACCTTTCCCTTTTGGTGGTGAAATGTCAGTGGGACAATTCCCCTGAAGGTCTTGTGAAAATATACAGTTGAAGTGCATTCATGAATACAATTGCCCTAAAATGTTCAGAAATCAGGGTCTGTTTGAATCCCTATCAGTCTCTTACCATCTTACTGCTGACTTTTCTACAATTTTCCTTGAGCATTGCAGTGTGGATGGGGGTGAATTAGATGTCCTGTTTAAAGCCCAGAAGTCCAGTTTGCAGTCATCTACTGTACTTTGTCTAGCTATGCTTTTCTGTAATAAATACCTTCCATTGCAGAAGGAAGCTTCTATGCTGAATTCTAAGTGTTCTTCCAATCTTTGAGTATAATGACAGTTGTTTAGAAGGCAATTTGATGTAGTGTCTTTATAACTACCCCTAGGGTTTATATCCTCCCCTTTCATAAGTTCTCGTTCTAGTTTGCAGTTCCAGGGATGTGACCCCTGCTGAAAAGTGGACCTTAAATATAGTCAGAAAGCTGTTGTATACCCCCTTGTCAGCCATGCTAATATTATATTGGTGACTGTTATTACAGCTTGCAATTTTCACAGATTGATGAGACTACTGATTGGTCTCCTCACCCACCCAGTAGTTTTCATTCATAGTACTTTTTGGTAGTGTGAATTCTGTTTAGCAAGAAGGAAGTTTCTAGACTAGTCTCAGGAATTATTTTTTGTTTTATTTTGTTTTTTTGTTCATGTTCTATGATCCATGTGTGTTTCACGTTCAGAAATATGGTCTTTCTGTCAGTTTCTGGAGAGAAATCAAAAGCAATGGTTAAAGTCTATACTGATGTGAAATATAATATGAAACTATTTACCAATTATTTACTGATTCTATCATTTAAATAATTTTATCATTTAAATTATTGAGGAATATCTAATTATTTCCTTTTGTTTGATCACCAAGGTATGACATAAACTAATAATTTAAAATGAAATCAGGATAGCTACAGATAATAATGATGCACTGCATAATTTTTACAATGGTAAAATAAATAATTTTGAGTATTTTCAGCATAAACAAGTAATAAATGCAAGAGGAGTTCTTGTTACTTTGAATGGAACATCATGATATGGACACATGTGTCCAAACATTATGTCATATTGCATAAATGCTTATCATTTTTGTATGTAAAGTAAGAATTTAAAATAAGGAAAATAAAAAAGAGGAAAATGGAAGAGTAATTTAATTTTTATCTAGGCATGATTCTGTGTTATTGTAGGGCTGTTCTTGTAAGATGTGTTTATTTGGTCAATTACTCAGTATTATCATTGTGCAATTCATATTTATTTGCATAAATGGAGAAACAAAACAACCTAATTTTTTAAAAAATCTATTCTTCATGGAAAGATATTAAAATGCCATTAAGCAACTTTTGTAAAAACAGAATTGTGTTACATAGCTGTTTGATTTAGTTATATATCTAATTTATAAATCACTCTGAAATATTTATGTTGCTTAATGAATAGATCATAGAAAGGTTTACTAAAACATCTTCCATTGATTTTTAACTTAAGTTATTTCATACTTTGCTTTGGATGGTCTCCAATTACAAATTCATTTGTAAGTTTGTTTTGTAAAACAGTTTAATCATGGCATTTACTTCATTCACAGTCCAATTAAGCTCATTCTGCAATATGTTAAGGAGAAAGCACATTGACATGATAAATACAAATTTTGCAGAAGAATTTAGGATCCTTAGAAGAAATCCTACTTCTGCATAGATGCAAAATATGAGAAATGGCAAGAAATGTCTCTGGATTAAAATACAAACAAACAAAAATGTTGTACTTATGACTGTTATGAATAATCCCAACAATTTACTACAACATTGAGACAGAAGACATCTCAGAAAATCAGCCTTATTTATAATCCCATCATTGTGAAGAAAGCAGTATTATGAACACATGTAGCTATACATCAAGCAGAAAAAGGGAGAGAAGTTTAGTTCTTATGTATATACAGACTTATCTAGTTTCATATGGCTCAGAAAGAAAAGACAGAAAGGAAAGCCTCATGGTAATTTTAGTTGCTGATCACAGTTTAAACTGTAGAGGGGTAGAAGGGTGTGGTGCCTGGGGGTGGATAACATCTGTGGTTGCCTTACCACAGCCAGTGTGTGTGGGGGACCAAGAAGGGCAGCATGATACAGAGACCCTGGAAGCCAGCCATCCATGGCCAATAATTAAGTTGAATGACTACGTTTCAGAATTTTGAAAACTTCTGAGAAAAAGATGACTTCAAGTTAAAACCTTCTGCAGTTTTTCAGTCAACTCTTTAAATATTCACAATTATGGGCATTTCAACCCTATCTATGAGAGAGGAACATTTTCTAAAAATAGGAAACAGAGCTTAGTGTCTGTGAAGCTCTAGCACATAGAAAAGACCACAGCATTCATAGTTTGAAATGACTGAGCAAAGAGAGATGATAGAACTCAGTTTCTGACTTATGTGAGATTGAGTAGATCAATCATGAAAGAAAGAAATAAAATTGCAGATGACTTCATAGCACTGGATCACCCTCATCCAGGTGATCAACGTAAAAATCACTGATGGGGATGCTGATGGTGAGTTTTTCAATAAATACCTTACACGAACTAATAATTGTATTGTGGCCATCACTAGAAATGTTCTCCATAGGCAGGTTGATTAGATTATACATAGAACAATTCTTGACATCTATAACTATGAGGATATTGATCAATTGAATATGACTTCTTTTTTTAAATTTTTAAAATTTTTTAAAATTATTTCTTCCTTGTGCATGCATGTGCATGTGCATTCTGTGTGTGTGTGTGTGTGTGTGTGTGTGTGTGTGTAGAACCAGGGGCAAATTCGGGAACCACCATGGACTGCCTCCACCTCTTCCTTGTTTACTCTGCTCTGGGATTCACAGGCTTCACCCTACCAGGACCAGAAATGCAGGCCGCCCCCGCTTCCGCCTGGTGTCTATATGTGGTGTTTAGGATCTGAACTCAGGACCTTCCGCCTGCAAGGCAGAGGCTTAACCCCTGAGCCACCTCTCCAGCCCCAATTTCTTGTTCTTGAAATAAGCTAAACTGTCAAAGGCAAAGGCACTTTGCTTCTCCAACTGTGATGCGCAACAACATAAAATTATCTCAAGACACAAAGGCTGGAAGCTGGAGATGATATTCCTCATTTTTGAGCAGATTCATATGGGCCCTATAGGCAAGAAGAAATCATCACTGTTTTAAGTTTGGGTGACATGGTCACAATTTTATTTCAAAATCCCTCATGCAGTAGTACAGAAGAAAAATGAAAGATGGTGTCAGAAGTCTCTGAGGTTATGGAAAGTGATGAAGGTCTTGATCAGGGAAAGTGGAGAGGAACTGGAAATAAAAGAAAAGAGTAGCATTATGGTGACAGACCATATATATATATATGCCATTCACAGAAGAGTATTGACAATAGATACCAGAGACTCTTTCAATGGTTTGGGAAGGGGACCTTGATTGGCAAAGGCGACAAACTGGTATGCTCAGCTTTTTCTTTTCTCAGATGCGTATACTCCCTGAATTTTCTCTTGCCAGGGTGATATCTTGAGGGTATTTTGAGGTAGCATGAATCACGATTAAGGGATCGATCTCTCTCTCTCTCTCTTTCTCTTTCTCTCTCTCCCCCTCTCCCTCTGCTGCTCCTCCCGCTCCCTTTTTCTTTCTCTCTGTTTCTTCATGTCTCCCCTTTTTTCTGTATTTTAGATGTAAACTGTTAAAAAAGCTATTCTTCTGTTTCCCTATCTCATTTATTTAAAACTCTACTAATATCTAGCAGCAATGTGTCTTTTATGTGAGAAAGGATTCTATCTTGTTAGGAATTTTAGATACTCTATGTATCCTTATGTTGCTTTTGGGAGAACAGAACTTTGTAAAATTGATATTAATCCATTAAAATTTATTAGTCACTGTAGGACAGAATGTATTGTATAATTTATGGCCTCCTATGAACTTTAGAAGAAATTTCTCATACCAGGTGATGAAATGTGGGAATTTACAAAGCTTTTTGCTTTGCAATCTGTGACACTCTGTCCACGTGACCAGTTCAAAACAAATGGAGGCATTTGATAAATGAACAAACTTGGAGAGTTTGATGAAAGTATTTTCTAAAGGTAACACCTTATACACTGTGGTACTGGAAAAGAAAGTCATTTGACCAAAGAGAAGATAATGCCAGAAAAGCCTACAAATAGAAATTCATTTTGAATATTTTCTTGATCTGAATCTATAATCACAAAAGAAAAATATTCATAGGTCTTGGGAGAAGGAACAAGAAAAGAAAGACTAAGGAATGATGAATGCTATAGACAATACAATAGTCAGTTTATTATTCATACATTTATTTTATAAGAACAAAAGATGTTTCAACCAAAATTAAAGATGCAACTTCAGCTTTATACAAGGCAATCAGGAGGACTGCAAAAACACATCATACCCCTAAAACGCCTTTCTCTAACTTAAAAACCTCAAAGTCACTAAATCAAAAGGGAAAATATAACAGAAAATTGGAAAGCTGGAAGAGCAATAACTATTCTGTGCATAGGAAATATCTTATTTTGACTAATAATAGAAAATACATCTGTAGAATCATTATGCCAGGAAATATCTATAGAAAAAATGCATGGAGAGAGTCTTATAGTTTAACTTATTTAGATACTTTGGAGGATTTTAGGACACCCAGAAGTGTTTACATATTTTAGAGAACTCTAGTATTCTGAATTTTGTCCCCAATATTTTATTTTCTGAAGTGAAGCATGAATAGACTTTTCTCAATTCTAAGTACAGACTTTTAAGTGAGTATCTGGAATGTTATAGACTCTCCTCAGTCATAAAGGTGGTATTAACCTAATGTGACATTTTGTCCACTCTCAAAGGAAAGATTGAAGGCTTACATTTTCACCTCAAGAATGGTGCATAGGAATCGGCAGCCTACCTTATCACTATGGCAATTATGGATTGATCATTTTCACTTTGGTGGTGGAACTAGTTTACTGTGTTGTAGGGTGAGTTTGAAGTGTCTTACTTAATTTAAATGACGTTTGTGTGTGATGCATGTATATGTATGTGTATGCATATGCCTATGCATACATGGAGGTCAGAATAAGTCATCTAGTATCCTGCTCTATTGCTCTCCACCTTTTTCCCTTGAGACAGGATTTTGGACCCAAGATTTTGGATGACCTCCACCAGTCCTCAGTGATTCTCCTGTCTGTTCTCCATAGTACTCAAGACAGTTGAAAATAACCATTGGTTTAAAAGTAAAATTGTATACAGGTTTGATTGATTTTGTTTCTGGACCTTTAACACTGAGAATTTGCCGAGGCCAAAGAGTCATACTGGAGAACTAAATTACTTTCTTTTTTAAAAAAATTTGCATAATTTATTTTTTTTAAATTTCTTCCACTCATACAAAGTTGGTAAGTACCCCATTCCCCTCCATCACTTCACCCCTCCCTGGATCTCCTTGCTCCCTTCCCCCTTTTCCCCTTCCTTTCCCCCCTCCCTCCCTTTCTCCTAGTGGGCACCCCCCACACCCCCACCCCACATCCCCATTCCTGGAGCATCCTTTAGTGTGCATATCAAACTTCCCTCTGGGTTCTCCTCTCTGATGAGGTGTAAGGACTCAGTAGCATTGCCTAGAGCTCTTTTTTTGTGTTCCCCTTTAGTATAGGAACACTATTGTGAGGATCACTAAATTACTTTCTAGGTTCTTATATTTTTTCCCTCTTCAAACTTCCAAAATAAGTATTCACTTTCCATCAAATTTGTCACTATGTGCTTCACTTTTCATTGTTTTCTGATATTGCTTTAAAAGCTTTTTAAACTTCTTTCTAATTTTTTAAAGATCTTATATTTCCTATACAACTTCTGACTCTATTCCCTCAAGGATTTGATGTGGAGCTCCCTAATCTGCCGCAGTTTCTCAGGAAGCATCTTTGACTACATACAGAGCATTTAGATGTTTTTTTTTTTGTCATCAGACCAAAGATTTAGAAAAATCACTGAGCACTTATCTGAGTTTTGTCTAAAGACATATAACTTGTCAAGACTAGGTACTGGAAAACTTGACCACTTATTGAAATCATATAAAAGAACTAAACAGCAAATGTAATCTGTTTGAAAACTGGATATATTTGTTGTTTTACATTATTGATCACTGATTGCTATATCTTGAAACAAGCCATGGAAACACAATGTTTAACTATAGATGTATCATATTTAATTGTATTCTTTAAACCATAGAAGATTTACACATGCTTTTTAAATGCTAAGTAAAAATATTAGAAGGGAATTGAATCAAGAGCTTCATAAAAATGGTTTAGTAACACAACATCTTTTGGTAGGGACAGGAGTAAAAACCTAGTAAATGTGACTGTTTATACTCAAAGGTTAGATGACTGATATCAGCACATTGTCTGGAGACTTTTGCAGTTCAGGTTCATGATATCGAATTTTCTAAATTACTCCAATTTGGAGCTGATAAGAAAACTTAATGGACCTTTCATATCGGCATGGTCACTGGGTCTTGTACCATGTATGGTTATACGATTGGTACCTGTAAAACCTTGTTCTGATAACTACTTTCTGCCAAGTGACATGGTGCAGAAACTGCTTTGTACTTCTCATCTTTTCTGCTGTACTATACTCCATGCAAAATGTCATTTAGAAAGCATCAAAAATTTAAACCTGTGAGTTCTCTTACTAGTGTACTAGTTATTTTATTTTACATTGATATAAAAATATAAACATAATGATTAAAACATTAAGCAAAACTAAGTTATATTTACAATAGTTGAAGAGTTGAAGATACATAAACACACACAGACCACCAAAAACTTATGAAGATGACAGTAGATCACAATATTGCCTTTAAAAACACTTCATCATTTATCATCAAGTTGCACAAATAAAAAAATTGGGATCAGAAGGATGTCTCAGCAGACAAAGGTGCTTGTTATTCCAGCCTGGCAGTCTGAGCGTGATCCTAGAATTCACAAGGTAGGTAGGAGAGAACAAATTGCTGAAAAGTTGTCCTCTAACTTCTACTTGCGAACTGTTGCACAAATGCACTTGCACACACAGACACACAAAATTAATAAATACACATTGAAAAAAATGCTTATTTTCTTTTGGAATCATCATTTGGTTTCAGAGAATATTACTGGTTTAACTAATAATTTTCTTTGCTATGTAGAGATCTATTTCTCTTTAACGACTCTCAAACTTCCCTCCAGGCCTCATGTTTTCTGTTTCTTGAACAGTCCACTGCTTCTTAGGCATTTCTGTCTCTATGACAAGTTTAGAGATTTGCATTTACAAGTAATTTGTATTACCCCTTCTGTATACTTCTCTAGCCCCAGTGTTCTCTGTATGGTTCTCTATGGTACCACCATTCTGAGTCATGCGTCATTGAAGCAACTTTGCTTCATTTTCCTTCTTTCTGCTGTTCCTACATTGCTATCTAAGTTTTTGTGACCTCTGAGTGTTTCATTGGTGGATTTGGCATCTGTTTCTTTTTTTCCATTCCTATTCCCACATCCTTGGATTTTGTCAGGTCTGTTCTTAATTTCCCAAATGGAATTCACATTTTCAATCTCTTTTTCCCAATTCATACTATTACTATATCTAACATGTATCTGAACCTACAAAACAAAGACTAAAACAAACATTTTACTGGCCCCTCTTGTGTACTTAATAAAGTTAAAAAAGCCTTGTATTCAAGACAGTCCAGGATCTGGTTTATGTGTACTGATCTAGTCTCAGCAGCCATAGTTACCTTTCTTGTACCTTAGGCAAACGATTAGGTTCATGATTATATAATACCTAAGCATTTCCTTTAAAATAAATGACTAACATATCTTGAATGTAATGGTAGAGCCATTTTTCAGATGCGTACATGAGCTCTTGCAAATACAAAATGTAAATTATGCTTAAACTACTTCTGAAAAAGCATTTTATATAATCATGGTTCCCCTCTACACTCCAATCTCTAAGTTATAATATAAGAAAAGTAGGTCAATTATCCTGTGGGTAGAAATCCTTGAAAAGTGTGCCTTTAAAATTGGGTCCTAGTATTTGAAATTTGGAAACAATTGCTACGCTGTTCACAAATCCAAAAAGATCCACACTTAAGTGTTGGAAGAAACTGTGAGCTATTTACATATAATAGATTGAAAAGCATGATTCATTTTTCTTATAAAATGTCTGCAAGGAACACATCTAGTTGCATAACAACCTATGTGTTCAATGACCTCTAAAGTCACATAGAATCTATTTCTCAAAAAACTTATGAAGTAAATATACAAATGAATGGGGGAAACTGTAAGTAAAACATCAGCCTCTTTTGTTTTACTTTAGAAATAAATGCTGGCTAGGAAAGTAGTGTAGTGTTAGGGGCTGCTGGTCTGCACATGCCAGGCAAATAATTATTAAATTAAAAATTATAGTTTTAAAAACATTTGTTTCTCATCTGGCATCAAATAAAGTTTAATTGCAAGTTGCTTTATGTCATTTTCTCTTGGGGATACGTTTTTGAAAAGATACACAGGAGGTTCATATGGACACACATCTCATTATTTCTCAGTAGGACTCATGTTTGTACCACCTACTCATGATTAGAAATGCAACTCGGATGTCTCTGAGGCAGGCTGGTGCTAGGCTTTTATAATAGTATATTTCTTATTTTGTTACATGATTCTGTAGTCTGATTCAAAAGGAGTTTCCAAATTGCCAAGAAAACAAACCTCTCAACTAAAAACCCTTAATGACTTGCCATAGTTTCTCTGACATATTTAAGCAAAATATTCTGTTCCCTTTAACAAAAAGGCACAAAATTTTGGGTTTGGGTTCGAATTACATTTGGCCAGCAGATGCTTATAAAATTGAGCAGCAGACACTGTAATAAAAACAGATTATATGTGGATTCTATTTCTTTCCTGGACAGCCAGCCTAGTAAATATTTGCTTTTACCATCAGCAGAAGAGAGGAATACATTAGCCTGTCTCTACAAGTTAGAAACAGCTTTGGAGAAACTGTAAAGAAATCATATAAGGACCCCCACAATAGGACCCCCCCAATTTCTTAGATTAACATAAATAAACGTGCTGAAAAATTTGCTATGTTTGAAATAAGAGAATCATGTATAGACATTTTTCTGGGCAAAAGAAGAAATGAGCTGCTTTAGGTTCACAAGGGTGTAGGTCTGTACTGAAGTAATTTATTAAAACTTTCAGTCAAGGGCTAGAGAGATGTCTTAAGGGTTAAGACTGTCTCCCAAGCAGAAGGTATTGAGTTTGGATCTCAGATCCTACATGAAAATGCCCATCTGAAAGGCAGAGGCCTGCAGTTCTGCCCCTGGGAGGCAGGGCATAGGAAATCCTAGAGCAAAGCAAGAAGAAGATAGAAGCAATCCAGGATGATTCCTGAAGTTACCCTTGGTCCTCCACAGAGGCACACAGTGTGTCCTCTGATACACACACACACACACACACACACACACACACACAAATACACACACACACACACAAATACACACACATATAAAATCCATTATATATTTATATATAATAAATTATATATATATAACTTCCTTATTTGAATAACAAAACAGAATACCTGAAATTATATGCCATAATTCCTGAAAAAAAATGGTGGTGGAAGTTTGAACTGCTGAAAATTATAACAACATTGAATCATATTTTCTGGGATTTTCTGATTACAGTTAAAACATGTCAGTGGCTTCCTGTTGCTCTTGGGATTTGGTCCTTAACGGAGCTTAGGAGGCCTAGGAGTTGTTGGCCTCTGCCCAGCTCTCCTCACTGATCTCCACAGCCTGCTCCTTAGCCTCCGCCCACACTAGCTTCCTTTCAGTCTCTCCTATCTGCCAGAGCTGCTGCCCAGCATGGGCTTCTGCAGGCTGTTTTCTCTGTGAGGCGACTTTCAGTCACCGGATCTCCACTGCTCAGCTTCCTCTTGCCTCTCTGTTCTGTGTTTTCCCGCCTTCCTGTCTTAGTCAGTCTCTGTGCTCCTTTCTCCACATGGCTATGAATCTTGCTTTTAGAATTTGTCTAACTGTCATTCTTGGTTATTATACGCCTTTCTTATGATATGCAAGATACTCCACACAAATTAGGGCCGAAGCAATCATAACTGGGCTTTGCATGCCCTGCGCAATGTCCAACACACTATTGACCCCACAAAGTCTAGCATTTGCAAAAGGCACCAAGATCCTTGGAGGCAAGGGATTGACAGCCACAGTAGTGTTCCTATGCTTAAGGGGAACACGAGAAAGGGTTCAGGGAAATGCCACTGGGTCCTTGTATGTCATCGGAGAGGAGGACCAAGAGGAGAGTTAGGCATACACAATAAAGGACTCTCTGGGAATTGGGGGGGAGGCACTGGAGGATGGGGAGGGAGAGGTGAGGGGAGGGGGAGCAGGAAGTCAGGGGGGAGGAGGAGGGAGGGAGGGAACCGGTGTACCTACTAAGTTTGTATGAGCGGAAATAATAATAAAAAATGTTAAATTAAAAAAAAAGATAATCATGAGTCTGAGAACTCTGGTTTCTAAACCATGGTCATGCCAACAGTGTGCCTGGCCTGGCACATAGTTAGTATTTAAATATGCTGAATGTCTAAAATAAATAACAAGATTCCTACTCTTTTCTTTTCTGGTTTTTTTTTTCCAGAGCCAGTATATTTAATAAAACAAGTCTCATTTACTGGCCAACATTTCTATCCTTTACAAATCAGAGTATTTCACAGTTACTGTTGAAAGTAAAAGCCACTGTACTGGTCTATCCAGGACATATAAGAATCATAAAACACTGTTTTTAAATGTTTTATGACACAGTTTGTCTACAAAATATGATATACAAAATTCAAATGTTTTTTTTTCTGTTCTAATTCAACATTCCACTTTGTACAAAATAATAATAAATAACTCCCTCTGAAGGCCAATTTCCCTCAAGGTAATTTGGTAAAGAATGATGCTATAGCAACAACAAGAAAACCCTGTATCATTTTATATGCCTTGCCTTCTTTTCTCAGTGGTTGTAGTATGCTAAATCCTTGGTGCTTCAAGGGGCTCTCTGCCAGCTAGAAACCAGTGATTTTTAACCCGAAGCTGTGCATATGCTATCAGAAATGTCTGTCAATCCACTTCCCCTAAGTACTTACTTTGGATGGTTAGCAAAGGTCATCAATTTAAAATAAATAAATAAAGCGAAGGGAGGCACTAATGCAATCATCTAATCTGTTGAGGAAGGATTAGCTAAGCAGTGGTTATTTAGGAAAGGGTTTGTTCTGGTCTGGCTTAGAGTGGACTCACATTTCCACATGTCACTCTGTCAGCCATCCTTATTACTGTCACTGCAGTTATCAGTGTGGCCCATGCATTTCTATCTTATCTCTTACCTCCCTGTCCCTGTCTTTATCCATTTGGAAATGCTACCTAGGAGCTCTGGTTCTGGAGGGGATGGAGTGGCTGCTTTTCCCAAACCAGCTGGATGCAATCAGAACAGAACAGAAGCCCTTTGCTTTTCTCACTTTGGAGAAAGCTCTTGAAAATACAGGCCCTACTTTCCAGGTTAATGTAAATTCCTTGTGTTGTCAAAGGTGCCAATCAGAGAACAGGAAACAAAACTGTCAGAGTATTTGAAAGAACAAATAGGGACTGATGGGTCTTATTGTTAATAAATCTTTACATCCTTAACTTTGTATTCCAAGTAATGGAACGTTTCCCAAGCAATATAATGAAGTCAAAGAGACTGTCATTATTTCACACTTTATGTCAAGATGAATAATTCTTTTATTATCTGATTCATTTTTTATATTTCCTTGCTTCTGTGCCTGTAGAAAATGGAAACAACACTGTTTATATATTCTGAAAATTTCAAAATGGCCACTCTTCATCCACATTAGAATTCTGGCTCATTTTCAGCATGCATGGAGCCCTGGCCCTTTCTTTAATAACAACAATAACAAATGCAAACCTAAAACAGTTTTGGTCTTGAGTTTGCATTCCATCCATCTTCTTTGAAATGCTAAAACATCTGGTTTTAGGGGGAAAAAATCAAATTCAACATGTTTAGAGAGAAAAAGGCAGCCCACAAAATAAATCAGGGTTAAGTGTTGTTATTTCACGGGTAATTATAAAGCAGTCCAATTTATTAGTAAATCTTGCATCATGCTTACTTAAAGCCACAACTGTTGCAATTATTCTTAGACTTTCTTCAGACAGAAAGTGCCTATATTATAGTGTCAGGAAAGTAATGGTCGACTATTATGACTAAGCATGGCATGTGGACTCCTTATACATTGATTCCCTACCTTTTCCATCTTGCAAGCAAAAGTTTGGCTTTCTGTTTATTTTTCCAATTAATTCATGAATTTTTACCAAGAGTTACTTGGAAACAAAAAGACGCCCACAATAAATTATTGAAAAGAAAATGCTTGCTAGTTTAATTGAAGAGCAGATGGTTGGCTCAAAGGGTCTTCTTACTGTGTTTCAATAGCACAGCAAGGAAGAGGGGACAGGTTTCAGTGGCCCTGTTAAGCTACACAAACATTGTGGAGGAGGAAGAAGCTCAGCATTTGGAGACAACCAACTACTTTGAGACTTTAATTAGAGTTCAAAATTCTCTCAAGTCTCTTTTGTTTTTCCCATATAAAAGGTTTGACAAGGTATCTTTAAACAAATCTTCAGAAGAGCATAGAGGTACAAACCATTCAGAAAAGGCAGAACCAAGATTTAAAGCAAAACCAATTTCATATATTTCAGAACATTGTATAGTAATTCATAATAATCTCATCTAATAAGGAAGACTAGTCACGGATGGCAAGATGTCTGAGGGTTTCTCCAAATAACCTTAAGACTCAGTTTTCACAGTGAAAGAAATGTCTGACTATTAGTCTTCTAAGTCATATTTTCCTGTTTGTACAAAGACATCATGAACATTCACTGAGGACTGACCTGATGGTCAGTAGGAAAGATTTGTTAAATCATAAATTTCAACCATTAGATTAGAAAATCATACTGTTTTTGTTAGGAGTTTTTTTAATATAAATAAGCACATTTAACCATTTCTCTCTGTTTAATATGTTTGAGAAAGCATTATATGCAATTCATTCACTTTATAATTTAAAAAGTTAATTTAGGCAGTATAATACACTATCAGGTATTTGTATGATATTAAAATTAATCAAGTAAGTGTGCATAGTCAAATTCTTTATGTTGCTTCTATTAGAATAAGGTATCTGAAAATTGCCAAAAAAATCCTGCAAGTGAATTAAATCTGGAAGATCCAACAAAATCTTTTAATTAGTCACGCTCATATTTTGCTTACTATGTGGTACATATTATGAACAATTGCATTCCTACCCTTATTTTACTTACCCTCTATCAGACTTGCTATCTCAGTTTTCACTGCAAGAACTTATATATCTAGGTTGGAACAGAAAATACACTTGATTTAGGAATATTGATGCCAAAGGAAGGTAATTGGCAACAAGGCAAATGTAAGGAAAACTACTTGAAAAGCATGTGACTCAAATTAGTTTAATGTGGGACAAAGGTTACTTCTCTACATATCCTCAGGCTTCTGTTTCTTAAATGTCCTTAAAATTGTCACCTGAGGTATTTTTCCATGTGCCTGTGTGTGTGTGTGTGTGTGTGTGTGTGTGTGTGTGTGTGTGTACTAGAAGGCATAGTGTGTACTTGTAGAGGTCCAAAAGTGATTTCAGGAGGCATGCTGGATTACTTCTACCTTGTTATTGCTTTGCTTAGGGATATCCCAGGTTCTGCTTTCCATTTTCACCAGGTGATTTTATGTGGGATCTAAGATCTTAACTCAGTTCCTTCTGGTTTTGAGGCAGAGCATTAACACCTGAACCATCTCTCCAGCCCCACATGGGAATCTTAAGGATGTGAATTTTCTAGGTTTTATTTTGGAGATTATGACTGAGCATATCTGGAGGTAGGAATCTATAGTTAATGATTAATTCAGGAAAATATTAGGAACAATTGGAAAATATCACTCCAGGAGCAAAAGAACGTAGAGAGAGTCCTATAATTGATGTATAAATGACAGGCCTAAGACAAGAAGGAATGGCTAAGTAAGAGCCTAAAGATGAGGACCACAGATATAAGCAAGATACTCCACATAAATCAGGACTATAACAGCCAGTATATAGCCATAGTGTGATTGGACCTTGCCTGACCTGCACAATGGCTGACATGCCAACAATCCCCAAAGTCTAGCAGGGATCACAGGAGACAAGGTTTCAGGCAGTAGGATCCTTAGAGGCAAGAAGTTAAACAGTCGTAATAGAGTTCCCATACTAGTGGGCAGCCCAAGAAGGGGTGCCTCATTTTTGTTGAAGATGAAAAAACTGATTTAAGCTTATATTTTTAATTTTTCTACCAACAAAAGAATGTTTAAAGGTGTAGGTTTGAGTTGGTTAGGTGATTCACTTATGGATACTAGTAATTCCTTGACAAATTGCCTTTTGAGACTAAGTAGTGTACAGAGAGTTCTCCTCACTAAAAACACATGGGTGTGATTGTACATGGCTTGATTTGGATTGAGATTTCCAGTATTCTTCATCATTATTACCATCAGTCAGGGGGAAGCACCTATGATAGAAATAGGAAGAGTTTATGATACAAGGAATTTATAGTTTCTTTTCTATATGGTTCTTGGGATCAGACCTAAGACCTCTTAACATACTTACTATGCACTGTAACACAGAGTTGTACCCTAAGTTCTAAAAAGACTTTGAGTGTGTGTATATGTGTGTAGGTGTGTGTGTGTGTGTGTGTGTGTGTGTGTGTGTGTGTGCTTGTGTATGTGTTTGTGTGTCTGTGTGTACATGTAGAAGAGGGCACACTATGTGTGACTATGAAGGCCCAAGGATAACTTTGGGACTCATCCCAGATTGTTCTACCTCTTTATTGATTTGCTTGGGAGTTTCCCAGGCTCTGTCTGTCAGGTCAGAAGTGCAGGCCATCACTTTTTACATCTGGCATTTATTATTATTATTATTATTATTATTACTTTTTTTGCCTATTTATACAAGCTCAATAGGTCCCCCATTAATGCTCCACTCCTTTACCACTCTCCCCCCTTCTTCTCACTGCTTTCTTTCCCTCCTCCTCTCTTGGTGCTTCCTGCTTTCTCCTTCCCATCCTCCAGAGCATCTGTTTATGTGGATGCTGAATTTCCTCTGAGTAATCTACACTAGTGTGGGTTCAGGACTCAGTGGCATAGCTTGGGGCCCCTTCTTGGGCTGCTCGCTAGTACAGGAACTCTATTATAACTGTTCAACCTCTTGCCTCTAAGGATCCTGCTGACTGAAGGCTTCTCTCCTGTGATCTCTGCTAGACTTGGAGGATTGTTGACATGTCTGCCATTGTTCAGGTCAGACAAGGTCCAATCACATTGTGGCTATATCCTGGCTGCTGCAGCTCTGACTTGTGTGGAGTGTCTTGTATATATATCTGTGGTCCTCCCCATCCTTAGGCTCTTACGATTTTTCCATCCCCTCTTCCACAAGGTTCCCTGGGCTTTAGGATGGGGAAAGATTTGGCGGGTCTGATTCTGGGTAAATATTGTGGGGTCTTTGGTGTTCCTTTATTGTTGTCAAGGTCACCTCCTAACCAAAGATAAAAGACTGTTTAAACAAAGATCTTAATATAAGAAGAATCTCAAAGGTATATGGAAGAATAGGAGTAGGACACAGCAGTGAGAGGGGTCAGTCTCCTTTTTGCTTGTTGGTTATCATGTAACTGCTAGTCCCTATACCCTCTCTGACTGAAGAGATCAAACCTGTTCAGTCCCAAGTGACCAGGAAGGGAAGTGAGAGTGAGCTGCACCAGATGTCTCACTACTTACATACAATACATGATCATGGCCTAATTTCTCTATTGAAGTGTGTTCTTTTGTCTTTTTTCTTTTGAGATCTTCGGTCCTCTTCTGTCCTATTAATAATCCTTTGCATTTATAGTGGTTATTTCAGAAATTTACCTTTGAGTATGTCATTAAGTAGGTTTGTAACTAGGATCCACTTATTAAGGAGTAAATATGGCGTCTAACTTTCTGTGTCTGAGATACTTCGCTCAATATAATTTCTTCTAATTCCATCCATTTCCTGACAAATTTCATTAATTCATCTTTTTTTCATAGCTAAGGAATATTCCATTGTATAAATGTACCACATTTTTATTATCCATTCATCTACTGTTGGCCATTTGGGTTGATTCCATGACTTTGCTATTGTAAATAGTGCTGCTGTGAACATGGTAGTGCTTGTGTCACTGTAGTGAATAGCTGAATTTTGGGGGATTATTCCCAGTAGTGATATAATACGATCATATGGCATTTCAATTCTTACCTTTTTTAGAAATTTCTATACTGATCTCCAGAGTGGTTGTATAAACCTGCATTCCCACTAGCAATGCTTGAGACTTCTCTTCTCTCCACATCTTCTCTAGCATTTGGTGTTGTTTGTATTTTGGATTTTTGCCATCCTGACTGGGGTGAGATGGTGTTTCAGTGTAGTTTTGATTTGCATTTCCCTGATGGTTAGGAATGTGGAGAATTTAAAGGATAATTGTTAGACATTTCAATTTCATTCCTGGAAGAGTTTCTTTTGAGTTCTAAAGCCCATTTTCTAATTGGGCCATTTATCTCCTTGGTGTTTAATAGTTTAAGTTCTTTGTGTACTCTGGATAATAGAGCTCTGTCAGATACGTGGTTAGTGAAGATTTTATCCGATTCTGTGCCACTTGGTGTCTTTATGTGGAGTTTGGGATCCGAACTCAGGTCCTTTTGCTTTTGAGGCAAAGTCTTAACCCCTGAGCTGTATCTCTAGCCCTACATTTTCTTTGTATTATAACATTTGATATTATGATAATAGCATTATATATACAAAGAAGAAAATGTTACTTGCTACATTTCCTTAGTGAAAACGAATGAGCCATTTCTACTGTAACATTCTAGAGGAGATAGAATTTCAAGCTAACCTAATAGAAACATTACAGATGAAGGCCAACGTCACTTTGTTTTTCACAAGACCCGAGAATTACAGAAACATTGTCTAGAATTTCCCCCACTTCTTCATTTTAAACATTTTAGCATCTGATTATGACTCTATTTAAGCACAAATCTTGCTATCATTATGGATGGTTTTCACATTTACTTGGGAGACCTACATTTTGGGGGGGGGGACAAAAACAAACAAATAAACAAACAAACAAAAAAACCCAGACTTTCAAGTCCTCACTGTTTATATGAGTTTGACCTTTATCTTTAAGACTCCATTTCAGCCTTTCTTCTCCGTTAAGTCGTGTTAGGTTTTGTTATAATTCTAAACTCATTCTACAGTATTGAATTCAAGTTTTCCACTTCATAATGTCTCAGTTTTAAGACTCCCTTCTCGGGCTGGAGAGGTGGCTCAGGGGGTAAGCCTCTGCCTTGCAGGCGGAAGGTCCTGAGTTCAGATCCTAAACACCACATATAGACACCAGGCGGAAGCCGGAGCGGCCTGCGTTTCTGGTCCTGGTAGGGCGGAGCCTGTGAATTCCGGGGCAGAGTAAACAAGGAGGCAGTGGCAGCGTCCATGGTGGTTCCCGAATTTGCCCCTGGTTCTACACACACACACACACACACACACATGCACGCGCACACATGTACAGTTGAATAAATAATAATACTAATAATAAAATTTAAAAAAAGACTCCCTTTTCCATATTTTCCCCTATTATTAAGTTTCTAATAGAAGTGAACATTTTTTCCCCCACTGTCTCTTCTGGACAAGAATGCATTTGTTTTTACATCCTACTCAACTCAATTTAACAGTTCTGTCACTATTTCTAATTCTCATGACCTGTTCTTATTCTTCTGTTTTGCTTTCTCAAAAATCTTAAAAGCTGGATAAAACTGGCTGTATCAAAATTAGATTGTAGGATTTCCAATCCTTTTAAAAACAAAACTAATTTAATCATGGGTACATATTGATGAAGGCCAACGTCAGTTTGTTTTGCACAAGACCTGAGAATTCTTGTAGAAATTGAGTTGGTTCCTTTGACTGCTTTCTGATTGGTGTTGTGAAGATACTTATCTTCTTTAAATCTATGTTTTTTTTTCCTTTCTCCAACTCAGAAAATCTTGTTTCCTACTTCAAAGAGAAAATATAATCTATTGAAAAACAAACCTGTTTATATGTGCCATTATTTAAAATTAATATAATCAACAGTTCCCATTCTAAATTTACCTTATTTTGTGATTATATCTTCATATATGTTTACTTATATTTGGGTATATGTGCACTTGTGTAAACACATATGTAGAAACCAGAGGTTGACATTGTGTTTTCCTCAAAATTTCTACACCTTCACTCTTGAAACAAGGTCTCAAAATGATGATTCTGGAGTTCATCAATAATCTAGATTTTTGGCTTCCACAGAATTGGGCTTATAAACACATGTGGCTGCACCTTGCTTTCACGTCAGTTAATAGACCTGAACTCAGGTCTCTTCGTTTCAATGGCAGACAGTTTAAACAAGTGAGCCATCTCTCTAGCCCCTAATATTATTTTTCAATAATATTTGACACCAATATGCCATAAATTCCTTTGAAATATTCCTTATTTCATGCCATTTGCTTTTTTTAATACTCCTTTTTTTGTCATAGGTTTTGAAGGTTCTTTTAACTTGTAGCTAAATTTGTATTTCTTGGTCTCAGTTATTGGCCCCATGCTCTTTTCATTTAATTAATTATTCATTTAATATTGTGTTTTTTAACATTTTTTATTATTATTTCTGCTCATACAAACTTAATAGATACACCACTTCCCTCCCTCCCTTCTCCTCCCCCCGAATCCTCTGCTCCCTCTCCCCTCACTCTTCCCTCCCCATCCACCAGTGCCTCCCCCCCAATCCCCAGAGAGTCCTTTAATGTGCATGCCAGACTCTCCTCTGGGTCCTCCTCTCCGATGACGTACAAGGACCCAGTGGCCTTTCCCTGAACCCTTTCCCATGTTCCCCTTAAGCATAGAAACACTACTGTGGCTGTCAATCCCTTGCCTCCAAGGATCTTGGTGCCTTTAGCAGATGCTAGACTTTGTGGGGTCAATAGTGTGTTGGACATTGCGCCAGGCATGCAATATCCAATTATGATTGCTTCGGCCCTAACTTGTGTGGAGTATCTTGCAAATCATTGCTCCTCCCATCCTTTTGCTCTTACACTCTTACCGCCCCCTCTTCCTCAAATGTCCCTGAGCTTCAGGATGGGGAGAGATTAGTCTGGCCTAGTTCTAAGTGATTGATATAGAGTCTCTGAAGTTCTAGATTGTGGTTTGTTGATTTTCTTTTGCAGTTTTGCTGCTCCTGCAATTCCCTTCACTCCATCCTGCTGGGCACTGTATGTCACCCCCTGGCCAGAGACAAAAAGCTGTTAAACTGGAGTCTTGTTATAAGAACACATTCAAGGGTAGATGTAATAAAAGTAGGAAACCACAGTGAGGGAGGGGTCAATCGCCCATTTGCAAAATTGTTACTCTTTATCTGCCAGACTATATGCCCTCCCCTTCTGGTGAGATCACACCCCCTCAGTTGTAAATGATTCCGAAGGAACGTCTGAGAACTTAACCAGGTGTCTCATTACTTACTTGCAGTCCTTGATGGAGGCTTATTTTCTCTGCTGTAACATGGTCCCCTCTCTCCATGTTTTTGGTGTGGCCCTCCAACCCCATCCCTCCTGTTCATAATCCTTGGAATTACTGTAGGTATTACATAGATTTATCTTTGAGTGTCTCAAGGTGGGTCTGGGATACTTCATTTAATATAATTGTTTCTAATGACATACATTTCCCAGCAAATTCCAGTAATTCATCATTTTTGATGGCTAAGTAGTACTCCATTGTATAGATGTACCACTGTTTCCTTATCCACTTGTCAACTGTTGGACATTTGGGTTGATTCCATGACTTTGCTATTGTAAACAGTGCTGCTATGAATATTGTCGTGCTTGTGCTATGGAGGTGAACCTCTGCTGCATGGGGGGTTATTCCCAAAAGTGGAATAGCAGGGTCATATGGCATTTCAATCTTTAGTTTCTTTAGGAAACTCTAGATGGCTCGCCAGAGTGGCTTTATGAGCCTGCATTCCCAACAGCAATGTAGGAGAGTTCCCCTCTCTCCACATCCTCTCCAGCATTTGTTGTTGTTTGTATTGTGGATTTTTGCCATCCTGAACAGGGTGAGATGATATCTCAGGGAAGTTTTGATTTGCATTTCCCTGATGGCTAAGGAAGTGGAGCATTTTTTAAGATATTTGTTAGACATTTTAATTTCATCCCTGGTAAAGTTTCTTTTAAGTTCCAGTGCCCATTTTTTAATTGGGCCATTGGTTTCTTTGGTGTTTAGTTTTCTAAGTTCTTTGTGCACTCTGGATGATAGAGCTCTATCAGACATGTGGTTAGTGAAGATTTTCTCCCATTCTGTGGTTTGCCTTTGAGCTCATGTTACAACCTCTTTATCTGAACAGAAGCTCTTTAATTTCACCAGATCCCAACTGTTGAGAGTTGGTAGCAGTGACTGTACCATTGGATGTCTGTTTAGGAAATGTTGGCCTAGCCCAATCAGCTCGAGGGAGTTCCCTATCCTTTCAACTATGGTTTTTATAGTCTCTGGCCTTGTATCAAGGTCCTTGATCCATTTGTAATTAATTCTTTTTTTATTATTAATACATTTTTTATTATTATTTCAGCTCATACAAACTTAATGGGTACACCAGTTTCCTCCCTCCCTCCTCCTCTTCCCCCCCCTACCCTCTGCTCCTCCTCCCCACCCCCTCCCTTCCCATCCCCCAGTGCCTCCTGCCCCAATTCCCAGAGAGTCCTTTCTTGTGTATACCTGATTTTCCTCTGGGCCCTCCTCTCCGATGACTTACAAGGACCCAGTGGCCTTTCCCTGAACCCTTTCCCGTTTTCCCCTTAGGTATAGGAACACTGCTGTGGCTGCCAATCCCCTGCCTCCAAAGATCTTGGTGCCTTTAGCAGATGCTAGACTTTGTGGGGTCAATAGTGTGTTGGACAATGCGCAGGGCATGTAAAGTCCAATTATGATTGCTTCAGCCCTAATTTGTATGGAGTATCTTACATATCATTGCTCCTCCCATCCTTTTGCTCTTATACTCTTACGGCCCCCTCTTCCGCAAATTTCCCTGAACTTCAGGATGGGGAGAGATTAAGCTGGCCTAGTTCTAGGTGGTTGATATAGAGTCTCTGAAGTTCTAGATTGTGGTTTGTTGGTTTTCGTTTGCAGTTTTGCTGCTCCTGCAATGCCCTTCACTCCATCCTGGTGGGCATTGTATGTTACCCTCTGGCCAGACACAAAAAGCTGTTAAACTAGAGTCTTGTGATAAAAGCACATTCAAAGGTAGATATAATAAAAGTGGGAAACTACAGTGAGGGAGGGGTCTATCACCAATTTGCACAACGGTTACTTTTTATCTGCCAGACTATATGCCCTCCTCTTCTGGTGAGATCATACCCCCTCAGTAGTAAATGATCAAGAACAAAAGTCTGTGAACTTACACATATGTCTCATTACTTATTTGAGTCCTTGATGGAGGCCTATTTTCTCTGCTGTAACATGGTCCCTTCTCTCCTTGTTTCTGGTGTAGCCCTCCTGTCCCATCCCTACTGTTCATAATCCTTGCAATTACTGTCTCTAGGTGGGCTGGGTGGGTTTGGTACTAGGAGCCACCTATTAGGGAGTACATACGGTGCTTAATTTTCTGGGTCTGGGATACTTCACTTAATATAATTGTTTCTAATGACATCCATTTCCCGGCAAATTCCAATAATTCATAATTTTTGATGGCTAAGTAGTACTCCATTGTATAGATGTACCACTGTTTCCTTATCCACTCGTCAACTGTTGGACATTTGGGTTGATTCCATGACTTTGCTATTGTAAACAGTGCTGCTATGAACATGGTCGTGCTTGTGCTATCGAGGTGAACCTCTGCTGTATGGGGGGTTATTCCCAAAAGTGGAATAGCAGGGTCATATGGCATTTCAATCTTTAATTTCTTCAAGAATCTCCAGACGGCTCGCCAGAGTGGCTGTATGAGCCTGCATTCCCAACAGCAATGTAGGAGAGTTCCCCTCTCTCCACATCCTCTCCAGCATTTGTTATTGTTTGTATTGTGGATTTTTGCCATCCTGACCAGGGTGAGATGATATCTCAGGGAAGTTTTGATTTGCATTTCCCTGATGGCTAAGGAAGTGGAGCATTTTTTAAGATATTTGTTAGACATTTTAATTTCATCCCTGGTAAAGTTTCTTTTAAGTTCCAGTGCCCATTTTTTAATTGGGCCATTGGTTTCTTTGGTGTTTAGTTTTCTAAGTTCTTTGTGCACTCTGGATGATAGAGCTCTATCAGACATGTGGTTAGTGAAGATTTTCTCCCATTCTGTGGGTTGCCTTTGAGCTCGTGTTACAACCTCTTTATCTGAACAGAAGCTCTTTAATTTCACCAGATCCCAACTGTTGAGAGTTGGTAGCAGTGACTGTGCCATTGGATGTCTGTTTAGGAAATGTTGGCCTAGCCCAATCAGCTCGAGGGAGTTCCCTATCCTTTCAACTATGGTTTTTATAGTCTCTGGCCTTGTATCAAGGTCCTTGATCCATTTGGAATTAAGTCTTTTACATGGTGGCAAGTACAGGTCCAGCTTTAATCTTCTGCATGTGGAGATCCAGTTTTGCCAGCACCATTTGTTGAAGATGCTGTTCTTTTTCCATTGGATTCTTTGGGCCCCTTTGTCAAAGACCAAATGGCTGTAATTTTGTGGGCTTATATCTGGGTCTTTAATCCTTATCCATTGATCTGTGTGTCTATTTTGGAGCCAGTACCAGGCTGTCTTTATAACTATGGATTTGTAGTATAGACTTAGGTTTGGTATGGTAATACCTCCAGCAGTGTTTTTGTTACTCAGGATTGTCTTTGCTATCCTGGGTCTTTTGTGCCTCCATATGAATTTTGAGATTGTTTGGTCAACTTCTTTGAAGAATTGCTTTGGGATTTTAATTGGTATAGCATTGAATCTGTATATTGCCTTTGGTAGGATGGTCATTTTTACGATGTTGATTCTGCCAATCCAGGAACAAGGGACGTCTTTCCACCTTCTGGTGTCTTCTGCTATTTCTTTCTTTAGGGTTTTAAAGTTTTCGTTGTAAAGGTCTTTTACCTCCTTGGTTAGGTTTATACCAAGGTATTTCATTTTTTTAGGGGCTATAGCAAATGCGATTGTTTCTCTCAAGGCTTTTTCACTTCTTTCATTTTGGGCATAAAGGAAGGCCTCTGATTTTTGCACATTTATTTTGTATCCTGCCACCCTGCTGAACTTCTCAATTAGTTCCAGAAGCTTCCTGGTGGAGTTTTTGGGATCGCTCAGGTATAAGATCATGTCATCTGCAAATAGGGATAGTTTGACTTCTTCCTTGCCGATTTGAATCCCTCTTATGTCCCTTTCTTGTCTTATGGCTTCAGCTAAGACTTCAAGTACAATATTGAATAGAAGTGGTCAGAGTGGACAGCCTTGTCTAGTTCCTGATCGAAGTGGGAATGCTTCCAATTGTTCCCCATTGAGCATAATCCTTGCTGTGGGCTTGTTGTATACAGCTTTTATTATATTGATAAAGGTTCCTTCCATTCCTACTGTCTCCAGCGTTTTGATCATAAAAGGGTGTTGGATCTTGTCAAAAGCTTTTTCTCCATCTATCAAGAGTATCATGTGGTCTTGGACTTTGGACTGGTTTACATGATGAATTACATTTATTGATTTGCGTATGTTGAACCAACATTGTGTGCCAGAAATGAAGCCTACTTGGATGATCTTTTTAATATGTTTTTGAATCCGATTCGGTAAGAGGAATTAATTCTTGTACATAGTGACAAGTATGGGTCCAGTTTTATTCTTCTGCATGTGGAGATCCGGTTTTGCCAGCACCATTTGTTGAAGATACTGTTCCTTTTCCATTGGATTTTTTGAGCCCCTTTGTTAAAGACCAAATGGCTGTGATTTTGTGAGCTTATATCTGGGTCTTCAACCCTTATCCATTGATCTGTGTGTCTATTTTGGAGCCAGTACCAGGCTGTTTTTATAGCTATGGCTTTGTAGTACAAACTAAGGTTTGGTATGGTGATACCTCCAGCTTTGTTTTTGTTACTCAGGATTACTATCCTGGGTCTTTTGTGCCTCCATATGAACTTTGAGATTGTTTGGTCAACTTCTTTAAAGAATTGCTTTGGGATTTTAATTGGTATAGCGTTGAATTTGTATATTGCCTTTGGTAGGATGGTCATTTTTACAATGTTGATTCTGCCAATTCAAGAACATGGGAGGTCTTTCCACCTTCTGGTGTCTTCTGCAATTTCTTTTTTTATGGTTTTAAAGTTTTCATTGTAAAGGTCTTTTACCTCCTTGGTTAGGTTTATACCAAGGTATTTCATTTTTTTAGGGGCTATTGTAAATGGGATTGAGAGTTTCAGGGCTTTTTCATTTCTTTCATTCTGGGCATATAGGAAGGCCATTGATTTTTATACATTTATTTTGTATCCTGCCACCCTGCTGAACTTCTGTATTAGTTTCAGGAGCTTCCTGGTGGACTTTTTGGGATCACTGAGGTATAGGATCATATCATCTGCAAATAGGGATAGCTTGACTTCTTTCTTGCCAAGTTGAATCCCTTTTAGACATAAAAGTCTTATGGCTTCAGCTAAGACTTCAAGTACAATATTGAAAAGAAGTGGTGACAGTGGACAGCCTTGTCTAGTTCCTGATCGAAGTGGGAATGCTTCAAGTTATTCCCCATTGAGTATAATCCTTGCTGTGGGCTTTTTGTATACAGCTTTTATTATATTGATAAAGGTTCCTTCCATTCCAACCTTCTCTAAGTTTTGATCATAAAGGGCTGTTGGATCTTGTCAAAAGCAATAATATTGTGTTTTATAAACCTTACCTCTGACTCTCAAACCAATCTCCCATCCTTTTCCCCCTAAAAGCTTCAGCCCTATATGATTGCTTTCCCACTGTATTGAATATTTGGCTATAGTTATTCACTGCTTCCCATCTATACCACATTTATGACACACTCAGATCTCTAAAATTTTTTTCCAGTGCCCTCTTATGCTCTAGACTTGGTCATTTCCCCATCTGTAATATAATCAATCATTACTAAATGCAGAAGTTACCCACTGCATTCAAGGTAATGAGTATAACTTCTAGATGTTCTGATATGTCTATCCAATTCACCACCATTGCTCAGTTTTTCCACAAATTGTGTGTTTTAGAGGCATTACAATATTTTCCAGGATTAAAATGTTTTGCAGAATGAATCAGGTTGTATATCACTTCTAGAAGTTAACAAATTATATTCTGTGTGACCTTTGTTTTTGTGCTTGGAGGTATTTTTTTTCACCTGTACTTCCCATTCCTCACTGTTCAGGTGTTAAACTTTATCTTCCTTCCACCAAAAACAAAACAAAACAAAACAAAAAAACAAAAAGCCAGTATTCCCATCACTTATCTCAGGTTAGTTGATTATGTATTACATTTACATAGCAACTAAAACTTCCTTTCTTTTAGCATTTATCAGTCTCATTTAATGCATGTCAGTGATGAAAAGCTTCTTGGAAAGACTGTGCTCCTTCTTTATAATCATTCCCCAATTTGGCATAGTCCTTGAGACAAAATACATGTACTTTTAACAATCACTCAGTAGATGAGTATATTTCCAGATGTGAAAAGCATTTTAAGGGCAATAGGGAAAAATGAGAGCACAGAAATACAGGTTTTTAAGACAAGGTTGCAAGTATAGTTCTTATTAAAAGGGAGAGTGCTATTTTTTTCTTGAGATGTGAACTTTATCACTGGAGAGAAAGACTCACATAAATACTCTGGGCCAGTTTTTTTCTGAAGTATTTGAAAACTTCTTTTTACAGAATATCACATTTTTCAACATACAGCATATGAAGAAAAGAAGTATGCTAAGTACAATTCCCCTCCCACTGCATCCTTATCCATTGATCAGAATACCTAATGACTACCTCAAATCTTATTGCAGAATGATGTTCAGAAGTAAATCTGCTAATATAGCATAGCCACTCCTTTTGAGATGACAGTTAAATTATCTTGGGAACATTTTCAAGTATTTGATACATATTTTAAGAAGATATATAAACATAACTGTACAGAGAATGATAAGATAATATTAGAAGACTCCAGAAAGTATTTTTTTTTTCATTTTGGTCTTGGATGACACTGTTCTTTAACTCCTTTTTCTCTAACTGCACTAAATTATAACATTCTCCACTTCAAACAACTTGATCAAACCTCTCTTCATACCTTTCAATTTCTTCCTCACAAAAGGGAGGGTGAAACATGTGTTTGATAGAGCTTTATCCTAACACAATCCATGTGACCTCCATATCTTTTAAAATGATTTCTAGTGGGAATGCTAGTGATTTTGAGGATCACATGTAATTTCCTGCTGAGCTGTTTAGCATGTGCAAATTACCATTTGACCTCCATAGTGACATATTTGTCATAGCAATTTTCACTTCTAGTGAAACAAGTTAAACTGCCTCTGTAAAAGTGATTTTAAGCAGTAATTCTTCATACAAAACTTTCACATGGATGTGCACTATGTGTTTCACAGATTGATACCTGCACTTCAAATATTTCTTTTCTTGTTTTTTCATAAGAAGCACAATTTTTCCATAACTCATATTTAGAGTTGTTCCTGGCTTTGGAAGCAAATTATTAAAGTTGAGCATATGGAGGTCTTAAAGTAGAACCTTATGGGAGAAAAGCAGTTGATCAAGTCTATTTTGCAGCACTGAAAAATCAAGTTCATGTGAAATTTTGGTATAGCAAAGTTTACTTTATTTTTCATAATTTTTAAAAAGCAGAATTAGTGAGCCATAGTTCATAATAAAAAGCTAGTAGATAACTTGAAAACTCTTTCGTCCTGCAGACAGACTGTTTCTTTGTAACCCACAAACCCCAAATAGTAGCACTCACTTGATGGAATTTTAAAAAAGAATATTAAAAAGAAGAAGTAGAAATTCTAATGATTGACTTTGGAGAGGGAATATTCATGCAAAAGGTGAGTTTGATCCTAACTGGGGCTGTGGAATAAGAATCTGATTGGAAAAGCTTGTCTTGTTCATGTCTCAAATCCAGCCAATCAAAGGATTTGCTCTTGCTTCAAATTCAGTCACACACACACACATCTCTCTCCTTAACAGACTTGTCATTTTCTCAAAGGAATGTAATCAGAAAATTGTATGTGATCTAAATGTGCACAGTGATTGCCTTTATTTCTTCATCACGGCTTCCGGAGTTCCGGAGTACCAGATGTCATCACTGTGCTATGCATTTGATATCCAAACACAAATCAGATACCATGTCTTAAACAATTTTTATAACAGAAAAAAATGAAACTAGAACAGGCATGCAAAAGTGTTTGGGACATATTCTTGGGAATGTATTTAAGGTACAATAGAATACTGAATCAATTATCTACTCATTGAATGGATGGAAAAAGGAAGAAAAAGGGAATTGGCCAAAACAGAAAGACATTAAATTTGTATTTTAGAGTACTGTATTTCTTTGGGTGAGTTTAAGTTCAGGATTCTTATAGGGAGGGCCAAAGGATGCCTATGAAGACATAAGCAAAATTTATGGCCAGTAAGAAACTACTTGGTAGATTTTATAAGTGTTACAGTATGTAGGAAAGGTGCTTTGGATACCAGTGGGGCATAGAATAAAGGACTGTGGGATGGTTAATATTGAGTTTAAATTTGAAGAAACATGTAATAGACTAAGACACACTTCTGGATAGGGCTATGAGGGCATTTTCAAGAAGCATTAAGTGGAAATTAAAAAAAAAAAAAGGATTGAGTGAAAGGTGAAGACCCTGTCCTAGAATGGACAGCATCTTCTGTGAGTGTCCCAGATATAAAGTGGTCCAAATGAAAATCAGTGTTGGTTGCCTGCTTTATCTTCTTACTGGTAAGGGTACCTATTATAAGTATGCTGTTGTTGCTGCTGCTGCTTCTTTCACTGTTATCAGAACTTAACTTCTTTGGCCTTCAAAAATTAAAAGCTAGTGATACTTAAATAATCTTCTATTTTTAGCATCAGATTGAGACAATTGAAACACTTGCTGGAATTATACTTATGTGACTTTTAACCTCTCAAGTGCAGAGACCTACTGTCAGAAAATCAGGTATCCATAGGCTGTAAGCCATTTAATTAAATATTCTTTTATAATACATATATGTACATAAAATATATATGCAATTTGTAATATATATGTAAGTATATGCATTCTATTCTGTTCCCCAAGAAAACTATGCTTAATATGCTTCTTGAAAATGCCTTTAGCCCTATCCAGAAGTGTGTCTTAGTCTATTACATGTTTCTTCAAATTTACACTCAATATATGCTCAACTCACATTAGGGCAGCAGTTAAGAGTTTATTATATCCAGAAGATTGAAAGCCATTGAACTCTAGCCATATATACTAAAGTGGAAAGTTATACTGAATACGATACATTTTAAGATACAGAATAACTTACTGAATTTAATGAAATTTGAATGTGAGATAGAAGAATAAGGATAAATATGAGATGACTCTTTGGCTGTGAATGAAGTTATCTGAGTATGTCTTGGTGCTGCTAATCAAAAGAAGACTTAAGCAGATGGATTAAAGAGAAGAGAAGAAATTAATTCAGTTTTGGATTTGCATTGTTAATGGAAGTGATAGAGCTTTTCTATAGATATGTTCAATAAACTATAAAAAATAAAAGCTTTAGTCAAAAAGAGACAAAGTTTGGAGAACAAATTACAAATAATTTTCAAGGGGTAAGAATAATTTATAAACTTGGAATGGATAGGGGTATGAGTGCTAAGAAGATATTTTGATTTGATAAGTTAATTTTTCCATTCCCTGTCACAAAATACTTGGAAGAAATCATTTTCATACATTCATTTGCTAACCATTCAGTGGTTGGTTACGTTCATAATAGTTAAGCCATTATTGTACCATTGGGTATATCTTGTCTGTGAGACTGGTTTTGTAGGACATAAGGTTCATAGCTGAGTAAGACCACTGATTTTTTCCCTAAATAATCTGCATAGAATCTTCCATTACCATGAAAGCTCATAGCTAATAATTTATAAATATACAATATTTCACAATCAAAATCATGGAGGAAATAAAGCTGTGCAAACAGACTTCTCAAAGCATTCACTGTCAGAATTTAGCCCCTTGGAGACAGTGTATATATAAAACAAAGATCAGCCTATCAATAGTCACAGAAAAAGCCTTTGACAAAATTCAGCAACCCTTCATGATTAAAAAAAAATCGTTGGACTCTACAGGAATGGAAGGAACTTATATCAACACAATAAGCACTATGTACAACAAACCTATAACAAATATAATCAATGGAGAAAAAATTTATAGCATTCCCAATCAAATCAGGAATTAGACAAGGCTATCAACCCTGTTTAATATTGTGATTGATGTTTTAGTTAGAGCAATAAGACAAGAAAGGGAGATAAAATAGATACAAATTGGAAAGGAAGAAGTTAAACTCTATTTGTAGATGACATGACACTATATCTAAGAGACCCTAGAGGGTCTACTAGGAAACTCTTAGAACTAATAAACAGGTTCACTAAAGTAACAGATTACAAAATTTAATATCTAAAAATTAGTGGCCTTCTTATTTGTAAGGAAGTAGAGAAAAAATGGCATCTACTATAGCTCCTAAAAAAACAATGAAATATCTGGGCATATACTTAACAAAGAATGTGAAATAACTATACAATGAAACTATACAATTTAAAACATTGAATAAAGAAATTTAAGAAAATTTGAGAAGATGGTAACATTTTCTGTGTTCATGGATCAGAAGAATCAATATGGTGAAAACAGCCATACTACCAATGGCAATGTACAGATTCTATGCAATTCCAATCAAAAAGTCCAATGTACTTCTTCATAGGCATTGAAAAAAAATCTTAAAATTTATATGGCGAGACAAGTGTCCTGAATTGCCATAATCTTCCTGAACAATAAAAAGTTGCTAGTGGCTTTACTAAAACAGATTCAAACTATATTAACAAGTGATGCTGGAAAAATTGGACCTTCATAGAAGTCTTAAAGACCCTCCCCCAACAGCATAGATTTTTTCTATTGCTTTACATTGCCCTTCAAAAATCTAGCAATAGCCCCTATTACTGAAGATGAAACATATATGAATCATAGGACATGGGCAAAAATACACCAACCAGAAACTGATTTGAGAGTTTCCTTCTTGCTGGATAGTTTATACTGTACAAAAGAATACTGTAGAAAATGCTAGAGGAGAAAAATAATCAAAAGTCTCATAAATCTTTGAAGCCTACACGTTACAATAAGAATCACCATGATAACAGGTGACCATCAGTGTAATAATGGCATAAGTATCAAGAAAACAATCAACAGCTTTCTGATTAGACTTAAGATACTCTTATCAGAATGGAATACATTCCTAATACTGTTAACTAGAATAAGAATCTTATAAAAGGGAAAGAAATATATCACAAGGGAAGAACAAACTATGAACCTTTACTTAGGAAGACAAGTACACCAAACTTCTGTGTCAATACTTATTATTATACCCCATAGATTGGAAGAGCACTCAGCACTCAATCTAGAAGCAATCTAGAAGGTGTTTATTATTACTGAAAACCATGACTTGCCAAAAATGCAGAAAATAAGGATTTGCTGACTGACTGCTTGCCCCAAAGCAGGACATATAAACCTTAACACCCAAACCAAGTCCCAGGGAACACTGTGGAAGAGGTGGCAGCATGACTGTAGAAGCCTGAAGTGGGAAGGTCATGCATTATTTCTTGGACATAACATAGTTATGATATACAAGATTTCATAGGAGGTATGTATATTTAAACAGGAACTATCTTACCAACATCTCATCATAACATCAGAAAGAACAGGAAAAGCTCCACAGGAGGATATTTTCTTAAATGGTATGTTTACTAACCCTGGATGCTTGCTGGAGCATGAATTAGGTCAGGAATAAGTCATCACAGACTAGATGAAAGAGTGTGGGCTGAACAAGTGAAAAGATTTGAAAGTAGGAGGGATTCTGGCAGAGGAGATGAAATGTTATAAAGGAAGAAGGAGGTGGGATGCTATTGGGACTAAGGTCTGAAAATATTTAAAAACGACTATATTTATGTCTGCAACATTAAAAAAACAAAGATAGAGGAAAGATTAGACCTTTATAAGTTCAAGAATGAAACTAAACCCCTATCTCTCACCCAGTATGAAAATTAGCTCCAAATGGAACAATGACCTACATGTTAGAGTAGAGACATTGAATCTCCTAGAAGAAAGACTAGAATGTATACTAGAGCTGAGTGGCTTAGGTAAAGATTTTCTAAGTAAAACCACATTGACACAGGAAATAAGACCAACAATCAAAATTGGGATCTCATAAAGCTGAAAAGCTTCTAGTTTGAAAAAGAAATCATTAACTGTGCAACAAAGGGAACCCACAGAATGGGAGAAAATATTTGTAAGCTATCAGATAAACAATTGTTATCCAGAGATAACAATTAGTATTCACAATACCAAAGAATTGGAACTAGACTTGAAATCTAACATTAGACCAATGGATAATCAAAATGTGGTACATATACACAATGGGATGCTATTTAGCTGCTAAGGAAAGTGTTTCTACCACTTCAGGGTAGGAAACAAAACCCAGGAACTATAACAGAAACCAAATTCCCAAAGGAGAGAAGGCCATGAGTCCTAGGGGGAAACAAACTTGTTAGTGAAAACTGTAAATGCTTGATAGCAAGCTCCCATCTAAACATTTATTTTTAAATTATTCTAAACACTAAACATGAATCAAAGATGCACTCAGCAGTCAACTAAGAAATATCCTTCAACCGAGGAGATGCAACACAAGAGGTCCATGGCAGGCCAAAGTACAAAGTGAAATTAATTGTAAAAAACATGGTCTAAATAGGACATTTAAATCACCCCCAATCCTACGACTCAGGGAACCTTGCAGAAGAAGGACAGTAAGAATGCAGAAACACTACAAAAACAGAAGCCTCCATTCATGTCAGATCTTCCACAACCTTGAACTCAATAAAGCAATACCTATCTGTTCTAGACATCTACAACAACAGACCTATAGAAACATCATCATGGATGTTCTGAAGTGATATGTGTCATCCTGAGAGACTGTGTGGGACTAGTATAAGTAAGGAGAGGGGGAGACTATTATTTTGATGTTTAGCACATTGATGGGCTGATCTTTCTCCAGAGGTTACCAAAGCACATGCCAATGCAGGGCATCCTAGATCAGACCTGATGATAAGTTTACATGTACAGAAACACATTAAAGAAATGGAATTTCTGAAGGTTGCCACTTTGCCAATGAAGTCTGAGTCACTAAGTAATTGTTTAAGGTGAAAGGGATCATTGTGGGCAGAGGGTAACCAATATGAGTTAATATGTGGGAAAATTATATGTAAAAGCTGTTTAGAAGAAATAAAAATACATGGAGCAATAATGAGGGATGATGCAATATTTCAATTTATAATGAAATGGTCTGAGCTCTGAGGAAAGGAAGGGGAGGAAAGAGAGTGCCATGTAGATAACTCTACAGATGTGTGCTTAAGGCCAGGAAGGACCTGCCAGCAGATTGGATACTGGCAGAGGACTTGATCCTGAATAGACTATGATTCCTGTTTGTTGCTGTAGGCAGGTTATGTGAGGAGTGGAGTAGAGAGCTGAGGATATGGGTGAGGCTGGTGATGATTTTGAATTGCCTCTCTGGAGCATGGAAAGGGATTCAGTTAACAACAAGCAAGATGACTGTAGAATTAGGATGCTAAAACATTTAAGACTGGAAAACATAAATGTGTAATGTGACCAATCTATGTGTGTGTGTGTGTGTGTGTGTGTGTGTGTGTTTGTATGTGTGTTACAGTTGTTATTTAAAAATGAAAGAAGGGGTTGGATATTTTAATGAATATTTAAGAGAATCAAAGGCATAAGAAGTTAATGCTTTGGTGAAGAAAGAAATTAAAATGACTTTACCCATTAGTTGTATTTACACATAAGGATCAGAGTGATCCTGAAATACTTTTTGTGAACCTTTCTTTTGATAATCTTTTAAGTTTACTGTAAATTAAAGGAACTTTGGTGCCCCTTTTCATGACTAATGTATAGTTCAATTGTGCTTAAGCATGGGGAAATCATGTGTTTTCGTTTTTACTAAAATGCTTGAAAGAATCACATGAAAAGAACAGATGATTACCAAGTGTGTTTTGAACAAATGCTACCCTGGGAATGATTCCTGCTGTCTACTAAGAGCTAACAATGAAAATAGTTTGCAATTATTTTACATTTTAATTTCTTTTCTTGTCCTCGTGGGCATAGCTAATAGGAATGAGTTAAAGAGAAGTGACCACATGGTTGAATAGTTTGGGGCAGTGATTTTGCCCATGAACTATAGCATTGCTAATAAAAAAAATCAGTGGATGGAGAAGAAGAAACAAAGTTCAAAAACAGTTGTGCATGAACCAGATGAATAAATTCCCTGGCTGCAAAAGTATTTTATTAAATAGAAATAATATCTTCATTGGGAAATTGAGCTCACTGATATTTAAAGTTATTATCAACAGGTGTTTAATGGTTCCTGCCATTTTACTAATCTTATGATGTTCAACTTTTTTAATCTCTCATTCAGCTTTTGTGCTGATATTATTTATTCCCTTTAGCTCCTTTGATGTCTTCATCGTTCTGTTCCATCTTGTGCATTCCTTCCAGTATTCTCTGTAGCCCTGGCTTAGTGGCCATATAGTCTTTTAGTATGTTTCTTGGATCAAATGTCATGACCCATCAATTCTCTGCCTCCAAGAAACACAACTTACCTTGAAAGATAAATACTTTGTCAGGGTTAAAAGATGTTCAAAAATATTCCAAGCAAATGGAAAGAAGAAACAAGCAGGAGTTGCCACCTTAATATCAGACAAATTAGACTTCAAACTAAAGTAAACAGTAAGAGATACAAATGGATACTATGTCTTAGTTGAGAGAAAATTCCATCAAGAAGATCTTACAATTTTAAACATATATGCACCAAACATGGGAACACCCAAATTCATCAAACAAACACTATAAGAGACAAAACAACTAACCCACAAATACAATAATAGTAGGATACTTCAATACACCACTCACACCATTGGACAAATCAACCAGTCAAAAACTAAGCAGAGACACAATGGAGTTAAATGAAACCATAAATTAAATGACCTTACAGATATCTATAGAACATTTCATCAAACACTAAAGAATACACATTGTATTCAGCAGCCCATGGAACATTCTCAAAAATAGATCATATGCTAGGATACAAATCAAACTTCAATATGTATAGAAAAATTGAAATTATTCACTGCATACTATCTTATCATCATTGAATAAAGGAGCCATGTACAAACAATGGAAACAGTAATAACCACACAAACTCATGAAGCTAAATAACACATTTTTGAATGAGGAATAGATCAAAAATGAAATAAAACAAGGAATTAAAAACTTCCTTGAATCCAATGAAAGTAAAGATACAGCATACCACAATCTATGGGACACATTGAAAGTAGTCCTAAAAGGAAAGTTTATAGCACTAAATGCATATATCAAAAAAAGGAAAGATTACAAATGAATGAATTAATGTTGTACCTGAAAGTCTTAGGAAAAAAGGAACAAATGAACCCTAAAAGTAGCAAATGGGAAGAAATAGTCAAGATCTCAACAGACATCAATGAATTGAAACTGAAAAAGACAATACAAAAGAAAATCAATGAAACAAAGAGCTGTTTTGTTTTTTTTTTTTTTTTTGGAAAAGATTTAAATAAGGTTGACAAACTCTTAGCTTCACTAACCAAAAGAAGAAGAGAGAAAACTTGAATCAACAAAATCAGAAATGAAAATGAAATTACAACAGATACTGGTGAAATCCAGAGAATTATAAGGACGCACTTTATATTCTCTTAAATTAGACAATCTAAAGGAAATGGACGAATTCCTAAACACATATGACCTACAAAAATTGACTCAAGATGAAATAGATACATAAAACAGGCCAACAACAAGAAATGAAATGGAAACAGTAATGACAAGTTTCCAACTAAAAAAAGCCCAGGACCAGATGGATTCAGTGCAGAATTATACTAGGCCTTCAGAGAACAAACACCACTGCTCCTCAAACTATTCCATGAAATAGAGAAAGAAGGAATATTCCCAAACTCTTTTGACAAAGTTAGTATTAGTCTGATTCCAAAGCCAAACAATGAAACAAAGAAAGAGAATTATAGGCCAGTCTCACTAATGGACACAGATACAAAAATCTTCAGTAAAATACTAGCAAACCAAACTCAAAAACATATCCAAAAGATCTTATATCCTGATCAACTTGAGTTCATATAAGGAATGGAGGGTACCTATCTCAGCTTGTTAAAGGCTGTATAAGACAAACCTAAAGCAAGCGTCATTCTAAATAGGGAAAAATTTGAAGCATTTCGTCTTATATCAAGATGAGACAAGGCTGTCCACTGTCACCACTTCTATTCAATATTGTGTTTGAAATCTTAGCTAGAGCAATAAAGGGAGAGAAGGAGATAAAATGGATACAGATAAAGTAAGAAAGAAGTTAAAGTATCCCTATTTGCAGATGATCTGATTCTGTACTTCAGAGATTCACATGACTCCACCCAAAAATTACTTGAATTAATAAACAAGCTCATAAAGTGGCAGGCTATAAAATCAACATACAAAAATCTGTAGCTTTCCTATATATCGGAGACAAACAAACTGAGAAACAAATGAGAGAATCAATCCCGTTCACCACAGCTACAAAGAAAATAAAATACTTTGGAATAAATTTAACCAAGGAAGTAAAAGACCTGTACAAAGAAAACTACAAAACACTGCTGAAAGAAATTAAAGAGGATATTAAAAAATGGAAACAGCTTCTTTGTTCATAGATTGGTAAGATCAATGCAATTCCAATCAAAACCCCAATGCAATTCTTTATAGAACTGCAACAAACAATCTCAAAGAACAAAAGATCATGATTCACCAAAATAATTTTGGGTAATAAGAAGAGTTCTGGGGTATCACCATACTAAATACTACAGAGGTATAGTAAGTATAAAACAGTTTGATACTGGCGCAAAAACAGATACATCGACCCAGATATAAACTCCCACACATAAAGCCACTTGATTTTTGACAAAGGAGCCAAACATGCACGCTAGGGAAAAGACAATCTCTTTAACAAGTGGTTTTGGGAAATCTACATGCAAAAGAATAAAAATTGACTATTTCCTCTCTCCTTACACAAAAGTCAATTCCAAATGGACCAAAAACCTTGCAATTAAGCTTGAAACTCTGGAATTGTTAGAAAACAGAGTAGGGAGTACACTTGAATTGACAGACTTAGGTAAAGGTTTTCTAAACAGAACAACAAATGCTCAGGAACCAAGAATAATAATCAACAAATAAGATTTCATGAAACTAAAAAGCTTCTGTTCTCAAAAGAAACTGTCAATCATGTAATGAAACATCTCACACAGTGGGAGAAAAATCTTTGCTAGCTATGAATCTGACAAAGGATTAATCTCCAGAGTATACAAAGAGCCCAAAAAACTAAACACCAAAACAGCCCATTAAAAAATGGGCCCTGAACAGAGTAAACAAGGAGGAGGTGGAGGCGGTCTATGGTGGTTTCTGAATTCGTCTGTGGTTCTACACACACACACATACATACACACACATACATACACACATACACATACACACACACACATACACACACATGCGCACACATGCATACACACACAATTGAATAAATAATAAAAAATAGGCCCTGGAAATAAACAGGAACCTCAATCAACAAGAAATTGAAATGTTAAGTAAACATCTTAAAAGATGCTCAACTTTCCTGATCATCAGAGAAATGAAAGTTAAAACTACCTTGCAATACCATCTTACCCCAGTTTGGATGGGTAAGACCAAAAACACAAACGACAGAGAATGCTGGTAAGGTTGTAAAGAAAGAGGGACGCTTATTTGCTGCTGGTGGGAGTGTGAACTGATACAGCCTCTTTGGACATCACGTGGAGGTTACTCAGAAAGTTAAAAATGGAATTGCCATATGACCCAGCTATATCGTTCCTACGAATATTCCAGGGCCTATTTTTTATTATTTATTCAATTGTGTGTGTATGCATGTGTGCGCATGTGTATATATGTGTGTGTGTACGTATGTGTGTGTGTGTATCTATGTGTGTGTATGTATGTGTGTGTGTGTAGAACCACAGACGAATTCAGAAACCACCATAGACCGCCTCCACCTCCTCCTTGTTTACTCTGTTCAGGGCCCATTTTTTTTTAATTTTTTTTATTATTATTATTTATTCAACTGTGTGCATATGTGTGTGTCTGTGTGCGCGTGTGTCTGTGTGTGTGTGTGTCTGTGTGTGTGTAGAACCACGGACGAACTCGCGAACCACCATGGACGCCTCCACCTCCTTCTGCCCCGGGATTCACAGGCTCCGCCCTACCAGGACCAGAAGCGCAGGCCGCCCCGCTTCCGCCTGGCGTCTATACGTGGGATCTGGGATCCGAACTCAGGAGCTTCCGCCTGCAAGGCGGAGGCTTAACCCCTGAGCCACCTCTCCAGCCCCCAGGGCCCATTTTTTAATGGGCTGTTTTGGTGTTTAGTTTTTTGAGCTCTTTGTATCTACCTTTTATCACAAAGACACTTGTTCATCTATGTTCATTGCAGCTCTATTTACAACAGCAAGAAAATGGAATCAGCTAACACACCAATCAACAAAAGAATGGATAATGAAAATGTAGTACATATACACAATGGAATATTACTCAGCCATCAGAAAGAATGAGATTATGGAATTTGCTGTAAATGGATGGAACTGGAAAATTTAATATTGAGCAAGGGTATCTCAGACAAAGAAAATTATGTACTGCATGTTCTGCCTTATATATGGATGCTGGTGCTGATATTTTTGTCAATGTATTTGGATTCAAATTACTGTAAGAGCCAGAATATTCAAAAGGGACAAGTGAGTGGGAAAGTGGGAAGAGATGGTTAGAATGAAACCTTTTAAAGGGGAGATTTAGGATACCAAGACAAGTATGGTGAGGGTGGTAATAATTGGAAAAAATACATAGCAGGTAATGAGATTTGCCTTACCAGACCTGCATAATAACTGACATACCAACAATGCCCTCATAGCCTATCAAAGACTCAAGAAAGATAAGCACATACAGTGAAAAATTTGTGAACTAAAGCTGGATGTGTGAAGGAAAATGCCCCTATCAGTGCGGTGGCTTGAGAGAGGCAACCTGGTATGCCAAGGAGTAGACAAGCCAGAGGGAACCATAGAACTCCAAGCCTGGGGTCCATAAAAGCAGACAGATAGGAGGGTGGGAGGGGGTGGGATGGGTAGATGAGGTAAGGGAGGGGAATGAAAGGGAGGGGGAATGAAGGGAAGCAGGGATAAGTACTCAATATGCTTGTAAAATTAGAAAAATAAAAATAAATTTAAAAGAAAACATTGTTAATTACAAATGAAGAGAAAAGTAATGAAACTATCACATTAGATGTTTTAAAAGCTATCTAATATTTTTCATTGCTTTTAAAAAACAAATGAGATTAAAATCTCCTTACATATCTGAACCAGAAATTTGATTCTTCAGAATATGGTGAAGTCTGAAATTTTACCTGGAATACATCTCCTGAGACTGTTACAAGAATTCCTGCAGTTAAATAGTGGAGAAATCTGCTAAGCAGAAAGTGGTACATTATTACCACTTTCACTAAAATGGGAAAAAAAATCATTTGTTTTGATTGTGGGACCCAAATAACAGGGTATTGGCTCACAGGGTCATCAATAAAAGACATCAATTGTGATTTTATCATCTATTTCACTAGATGTTTAATAAGTTTTTTATTCTCAATAAACCAGAATTATTTATATCATTTTTTGCAGGTGTGGATGTGTATATGTATACAAGTGCATGTGTGTGTATTCAAGTGTAGGAGAGGACACTGTGTGTACCTACCTGTGCAGTGGCCTAAGGGTGAGTTTGGGAATCATCCTAGATTGTTCTATCTTCTTTATGGTTTTGCTCTTGGGTTTCTCAGACTCTGACTTCCAGGTTCAGAAGTGTAGGTTGTCTGCCATTTCTGCCTGGAGTTTTTATGTGGGTTCTGGGGAACTGAACTCAAGTGCTTTTGCTTGTGACAAAAAGGCTTTGACTCTTGAGCCATCTTTCCAGCCAATTTATACCTAAAATGTTTTGATACTAAAAACCAAAAAAAAAAAAAAAGATACTTTGCTCTATTTACTGTACAGAGTCCTAAGTCTCTGGTATTGATTCTGGTTTGCATATGTGGGAGCTGCTCACGTTTACTAGACTCTCTAGGTCTTCCCACTAACACGATCTCTGACTTCCACAAAGCTCAGGGCTAATTCTCCTGGAGAGAGCAGCAGAATGAAGGAAATAACAGGAGAGAAACCACACGTATTGTGATTCCAATTAAGGTTACTCTTTTGCATGTGCTATGAAAAACACATGTTTTAAGAGATCATGTCTTTGAGGCAAGGGTAATCCTTGTTTTATAAAAAAGAGGTTGAAATGAAAGTAGAATTTGATGGGCACAATTTGTCATTATTTAGGTGTGTACCTTTAAACATGCGTTTTCTAAAATAGAATCCTTGTAGCATGTTTCAGAATTACATGGTCAATTAAGCTCTTAAGTACCTAAAGTTTGGTCAAATTTTAATTGTAAATTTATAACTCAGTGAATTAACCAGATGTATATTTATTATTTCTCCTTGCTAGCCTCATGTGAAACTAAAACAATGTTGACGGTGGAATGTTTTCAGCATTAATTGATAACTGAGTAACCAAATGAAGACAGTATGTTTCAAACATCTGAATTACTTTTCAGGTTTAAAAAGAAAGCTACTTACAGTGGGATGAGTTTTCCAAAGGAAATTATACCTTTGAAGTACACTTATCATCACATATTAGTGTATTTGATATCCTTATGACATCACCTGTAATATTAGTTTTCATTATTTATTGAGGCGGTATGTGTCTGGTCTTTCTGTCTGGTCTCTCTACTGTAAAGCTACTACTTTTTTTTCCATTCCACATTGTATTTATTAGAAGTGAGTTATTCACTTCAATCCATATATAAGAATAATAGCACTGTTAAATCTATTCAATGGAAAAATCTACTACATTATTTTGAAATATCTAGGGATGCTTTTTCCTCAATTATCTATGTCAATGTGGATGATGGATATGAATTTTATAATCAGACTATAATTAAATACTCCTTTTAGTTATTATTGCTCTGTAAGTTGTTTTTGGTCAGATCATTTTACTTTTGACTGTTGAGGGCTCTTGTAAAAGCTCCTCGGATATCACTTTTTTCCTCCTTGAAATATTTCGCTTTTCTACTTCAAGATGTTTTAGGTCATCTTGTATTTTCTTTGCATCTAATCTGATATCAATTTCAAATATCCTTTAGTCTTTTGTTTCTTTCTTAATTTAAAAAGTAAGGTTGGGTTCTGTTTTTAACCATGTAAAAGAATTAAATTACATCCATTATAAGAAAATATATATAACTGAAGATAATCATATTAAGTAAATTAAGAAAGCGTCAGAAAGACAAATAACGTGTTCTGTTTCATTTGTGGTTTATGTATTTTACATAAATGAACAAAATCACAGGTATACATGACATGAAAGTAGAATAAAACTGTCTGGATGGACAAAGGAAATTAATGGGGTATGGAAAGTACTGATAAAAAGGATGGGATTACAGGGAAGAGTATGCCCAACTTACCACACACAACATAAAATAGTACAAAAACTATTTTTTTTTATTTTTAAAGAACGTAGTTGATGAAATTTATTTTTTATGTTATTTATTACATTCTTACTTCAGAATGATATACAATCTTCCTAACTTCTTTATATATTTGGTGAAGTGCATGTATGTATGTATACTTTGCGTGCGTGCGTGTGTGTGTGTGTGTGTGTGTGTGTGTGGAGACCCAAGGTTGATATTGGGAGTCATCCTTGATAGCTCTTCCACCCTATTCCTTTGAGGTTGAGTCCCTAATTAAGTACAGTGCTCTCTTGTAGAGCTCATTTTCCTAGCAAGACTACGGGAATTCCTAGATTCCTACCTATAGGGCTGGAGTTTCAGGTAGGCAGCCATCCCAATTGTCTCTTTGGAATCCGAGCATCTGAACTTTGGTCTTTTGTTTTCACAGTAAGAGCTTTAAGCACTGACCAATTCCCCTGCCTAGGCTTTCTATATTGAACAGGTTAATGATTTACTAATTGCAAACTGGAATTGTGCTTGGCATAATGATAAACATTTTTCTGTCCACAGAGCTGATACTTCCAGTGTGGAATTTGTGATCCTATTTCTTTAAAAGCAATGCAATTATATTTTAGTAAATGGGGTGATAATACATCAGTCGTTTTGTAGATCAGTATTGATTAAAAACTAGAGAAAAATTAAAGAATTAAGGCTGTAAGCCTTTTATCTAAAATATAGCTGTTAGCATATGTGATATAATCTATGCTATGCATCTGTGAAACTCAGATTTAAATGTTTTTTAGATTTTTAGATTTTATTTTTTATTTTGGGACTGTTAAAATAATACTGAATGTTTAATATGAAAAATGGCAGGTCTTCCTGGGGAGATATTATCTTTGTCCTATAGATAGCTGTATTCTATTTGCACATTATATATTTTATTATATACATTATTTTATGTAGGATATGGATAAATTGATTCCCTGCCCCTTGATGCTAACAAAACACAGGAATGATAGGAATCCTGCTCCTCTGTCTCCCCATACTTAGGGCAGATCTTCTGTTTGATGTCTACTACCCCCACCCCCCAATAGTTGATGCTTGTGAGAGCACGTGCTTGCCTGATCCTTAGTGCTAGCAGGGTAAAGGTCAATGACTGATCCTGGCTATGCTTCCTGAGCTGGGCAAAGGGCTCAGAAATCACCTCCAGACCCTGCCCCCTCAGCCCACCCACCAACCTTGAGGCTGTAAAACCCATCCTTCCCTTTCTTCTTTTTCTCTTTCTCTTTCTTTCTTCCCTCCCTCTTCCTATGATTGGTCCAGCAGTTCTGGAAGTTCATTAAAACGTCTATCTAGTAAAAAATTTTTTTTTAAAAAAATGTGAATGAATTAAGGAATTATACTGCTTATTTTCTATTGTTTTCAGTGATGAAAGTACTTAGTATATTTTTACAGTACTGAACACTGAGCATGGCCTTGTTGAAATACTGAGTAGTCTTTGATCTAAAAAAGCTAGCACAATGATTTTAATTAATTGACACTACACTTCACTACCAACTGAGCTAACTGGCCACTGCCTTGATTTTAATTAATTGAATCTACACACGCACACAAAATCCATGTCATTATCATGGGCTTCTCATTCTTTTTAAAAGTTCATTCAACCTCACTCTGTGCACAGAATTCTAATTACTGTGTTCCTACACTACATTTTTACTAGTCTCAAAAATATGGAGACAGGATTGCATTCAGTTGAGGAATAAGTTATATTGTTACCAATGATTACATTGTCTGCATATACTTGCAGTGGTTTATTTATTACTTACCAGTGGCATGGTTGCCTTGAGTGCAAATATGCAAAATCTAAAGTGTACATACTCCCCTATGTGTCCATTATAGTATGCATTCCATATTACAGCTACTATTTGCATTAATATCTCAGCAACATTATTCTCATTTCATAGTTCTAAGTTATAGACTACCAAATTTTGTTTGAATGATCAAAGCCAAGTCAAGCAAGACTATGTTTTCACTTAATCAAATGAATGATATGAATTTTATAACCATGCATGTACTTCTAATGCTATACAATTTTTGGTATCAATATCAGCAAATAAGTTCAATGACTTATTTTTATTTTATTTATCATGTTTATATCATATTTCTTTTAAACTAATTTTGTAGAAGTTAGAATATTTGCAAGCAGATTTTATCCCTGGATCAATCCTTTGTCTTGTAAGATTACTCTGTGAAGTGCCTCACCTGCTGCACAGGGAAGGGTTAACCAGGGAAGTGGGTTGCATTATTTATGACTCATTTGTGAGTTCTTCATTCTATTCTCTACATAAGATTCACTTATAATGTTTTGTTGAAATGTAGTTGTGGTAAAAAAATCCACCATTAAAGCCATAAAAAAACTTGGATCAACTACCCAGGTAATTTTCCAGTTAAGAAGTTTATGATTCCAAAAGCCCATTTTAATAAATGGAAGAAACTGCCAGGGTAAGTAAATTCTTCCCATGTCCCCTCAAAAACTCAAAGCTCATGGGAAAATATTAATGAGCTGTTGGTAATGAGGGTGATAGTGTTATAACACACAATCGGTGGTGCAGATTAACATGTAAATGTGCAATTCCTGTTAATCTAATCTTGCTATGTAATCATTCAGTGTAATATTGAGGCACCTAACTCTCTAGAGGGAGATTTACTATGGTTGTTCACAAATGAGGCAAATACAAATATCTTCTCAGTTTTTGTTTCTCTTAATTTATGTAGACACTCTTGCTATCAAACAGAAACATTCCTATTGAATTTGTACTAAAAGTAACAGTAACAGATTTTGTGCTAGTCTTAACATGATCATATTGTAATCAGTTTTAAAAATTGTCTCAAAGGTTAATCTTGGTGATCACCACATTGCATTCACTCTTATTCTCATTGGTTATATTTAGTGGCAGATTGTAAGCCTTCCTTATTATCTTGTTAAATCAAGAGGTGAAAGCCTTTCAAGGCTTCTCTTTTTTAAACATCTTTTATTAATGCTAATATACCAGATGGGAGAAATTAAAATGGTTCTGTTCTTCATGCTGCCGTTACCCACAATTTTACCACATCATTTGCTGGTTAAGGAAGCATATGAAAATGATAGGTAGAGCACACAGTAGTAAAAGTTCAAAAATTGTGGAATTTCTAGTCTAAGAAAACCTTTCCTTTATTTGACTAGGAGAAAAATACTAACACTCACCAAAGATACCTCAGGAATATTGACAAAGATGTAATCAATATGCTTGGTGATCACAGGCTGTATTATTAGCCTCAGGTTCTCATGTTTACCTTAATCTTAAACTGCAGCCAATAAGTGGCAAGGTCACTATATAAGAACAGTACCCTTTAATCCATAAAGTTAATTATCCAGGAAACTAAATTCATTACAATGCTACTTCTTTTTCATTTGCTTCTTTCGATATCTTGGGAAATATGTACATTTCATCTTAGCAGATATGGAGTTACTTTCCTGCCACTGTCTAGGAAGCTTTCAGTATTCCAGAGGCATAGTCACATAAACTTTGTATCTTGGGCAAGTCAGATACTGAGGTCACATTACCTGATCTGTGAGTCATGAAAAGCAATGCTCGGAATCACAGTATGAGGTTAAATTGACTCTAAGCTTTGATTCAGTTAAGTAATTTGTGACTCAGGTGCATATTTAATAATAATTAAAGTCAACACAAAGCAAGTACTTTATTTTTTATTACATTTTTGCCTAGTTATACAAGCTCAATAGGTACCCCCTTCTTCTTCCTCACCATTTCTTTCCCCCTGTTGTCCTCCATTCCACTCTACCCCCCCTTCCTACTCTCCCCTCTCTCTTACCCCTTTTCCTTCCCTCCTTCTCTCTTGGTGCTTCCTGCTTTCTCCCTCTCATCCTTCAGAGCATCTGTTTATGTGGGCACTGAATTACTCTCTGAGTCATCTACACCAGTGAGGGTTCAGGACTCAGTGGCATAGCTTGGGACTCCTTCTTGGACTGCCTGCTAGTATGAGAACTCTATTATGAATGTTTAACCTCTTACAAAGCCAGTACTTTATATATGCTATTTAAATAATTAGATCTTAGAAGTGGAAAAGTGTGGGTCTGACAAATATCCAGAACCTTTCTTTCTTATACTGGGAAGAATTTGAACTCATGATGATGCTATTGCTTTCAATGGAAACGTTTCAGGTTGAACTGAATTTAAACATAGCATTTTTCTTTTATTCTGTTCTTAAATCAGAACATATTTCTAGTGTGTCTCCCACATTTGTGAGTCAAGATTTGACCAAAGAATAAGAGGCAGACATTATGAGTCTATGTTTACTTATGGTTGCTAAGCCTGAAAATTGTCTTGGAAATTATCCTGGGTAACAAATCCACACCAGTGAAGGGAAAGGATGGATGTCAGAACAACGGGAAAGTCAAAGCATAAACTAGAGTCAAATTCTCCATATTCAAAGCCTGAGTCTTTAAATTGGTTATTGTACCATCTCTGAAGTGTCACTTTATGTTCTCTGGACATTATTTTTTTCACTGGTAATCATTCATTTACACATCCTTTTATCCATTTGTTAATGAAAAATATTTTTCAGAATCAATATTAAGTTCGGAACTTTAGGGGCTGGAGAGGTGGCTCAGGGGTTAGGCCTCTGCCTTGCAAGCAAAAGGTCCTAAGTTGGGATCCTAGACCCCACGTGTAGATGCTGGGTGGAAACGGGAGCGGCCTGCGTTTCTGGTCCTGGTAGGGCGGAGCCTGTGAATGTCCGGGCAGAGTAAACAAGGAGGAGGTGGAGGTGGTCCATGGTGATTCCTGAATTTGCCCGTGGTTCTATACACACACGCACGCGCGCACACACACACACACGCACAATTGAATAAATAAAAAAAAGTTTGGAACTTTATATTGACTTGTTGATGTTGGTGTGGAGGCTCTATGAAATGGAAAATATTTGTAGTATAAATGGTGATTATGTTTTTCCTATGGCTTGATCTTCAAAAAAAATATAAGGAATTCTAATAGTTGTCATGACTTATTTGCCCTTTGAATTTGCCTAATAACTTAAATTTTAGATTATTTTAAATATACATAGATGCATCTATTTATGTTTTTGCCTTGAAAGATAAACAAGAGTTCATGATCATTTATAAAGAAGAGAGTATGTTTGCAATTTATTTTAAACCTAGTTTTGTAGGTAAGGCATTTCCAATGAAATGTCAGCATAAAAATCATCATCACCCAGATGATGATGATTTGAAAAGATTTATCTTCAATTTTTATATGAATGGGTTAATTTCCATATGAAATGTAACATGGAGATCATTTACTGTTGACATGGTTGAGTGTAAATTAATACTGATCTTTGCATATGTGACAGAACTGAAGATTACAGTGGTAGGACTCCAGCATACATCAACCTTTATAATGTTGCTGTCAGAAATTTTCATTTTCATAAGAACAACAGACAGTGCTGTTCAATTTCTGCCCTAGTAATTTGCTTGTTCTCCCAATACCGGGGCCGGCTACAATCCCACTTCCTTTTAATAGGTTCTCACATATTCACAAATGCTACAGTCATAATGAGATAGAGCTGTGTAAGGCTTAGGCTAAAGGAAGGCACAAAACCACTGTGGCAAGGTCAGAGAGTCTGTGTTTCATCAGAAAGCATCTCTGGTATGTTAAACCAGTGAGGAGGTCCACAGTGAGGACATCCACTCTAAAAGCAGCAAAGCAACGGACTAGGAACTGATGTGGAAGGTTGGAGAGTCCCAGATGTCAGCTCCATTTTTTTAGACCCCCTTTTTAAATTCATTAGAGCTACCAAGATTGCCTAAAAAGGAATTACATTTAAGTTTCTGTAACTCATTTTCAAAAGCAGCAAAGGAATATATTTACTCCATAAAAATTATATTAGTTGGCATTTGCTATTGCCAGCCCTGGTCTGCTAGCATCCCAACCATCTTCCATGTCTCTTCATAGTTTTATTTTAGGAGGATTCCAAAATCTGCTTAGAGGAAGCACGCTCCAAGATTTATCTCAGAAACATGACTTAATTTCTTATGTGGTGATAAAGGAGATTAAAGATATGTAAACTAGTTTGTGAAGTTTGAACTAGTTAGTCAAGTTATTAAAGCAGGTTTCTGCTAGTGCCAGTACACACACACACACACACACACACACACACACACACACACACACATGCAGACACACGGAATCAGAAGCACAATGCAGACACACAGAAAATACAGAAAAACACAGATACACAGACACACAGAAACAGACAGTCAATGCAGAGCCATAGACAGACACAGACACACACACAGACACACACAGACACACACACACACACACACACACACACGTGTGTGTGTATGTACACAGAGACAGAGACAGACAGACAGGCAGACAGAGACAGAGAAGGAAGGGCAAGAGACAGTGAAAGTTGTTATTTCTAGGTTAAATTTTGTCCTTCAATAATATTTTCCATTTTAGTGAAAAGTATTGCTTGGTTTGGTGTTGCAAGGACATTGATGCAAAAATCTTCTTTATTCATTAGGAAATGGTAAGGGAAATTTGGACTAAGAACTCTCATAGAGTAAAACTGACCTCATAGATTTCCTTCTCACAAAAGCCTTGATCAAAAAGGCTTTCATTTTTATCCACAGAGAAGGTTCATTCAGCCATTGTATCTAGGGCCTGTTAGGCACTATCCAAAGTGAGGTCGCTTCTATTCTGTTCTTATTTTGCACAAGTGCATTCATCTTCTGTATACTTTGGCAACCAGAAATTTGTCAATGTCAAGAAAAATACTCAGTATGCGCGTTCTGTGCAACACGACTTTGTTTAGATGTGGGTGCATGTAACCTATCACCAGACTGGAAAGCTTGTCAAAAATACTCACCTTGGTTGAGTCTGGAAGGTTTCAAATATGCCCTTTTTGAGGAATGAATTTTTCAAAACTGCAGGAACATAATAATGATCATTTATGTAACTTTTTGCATGTAGTTCCTTAAATTGTACTATCACTGAAATATGTTGAAATATCTCATACGAGTGTATGAATGATGGTCTCTGTGATGACAAAAACACAGGGTCAGAGGATGAAGGTGATTTCCCACTCTTTCTCAGGCAGAGCAAGACTGACCAAAGACTCAGTATCAATAGCTGATTTAAAAAGGTGTGTCTACTGCAGCACACAAAGCAGCAAAGAAACTGGGTTTATTAACACTTGTTTTCAAAATTAGTCTATTCTACTAAGAAGCATCAAACCTAGTATAGGTCTTACAAGGCAGGTTCTGTTTTCTGAATAGAAATTGGACAGTCTACATAGACTTTGATGTATCTGGTTGTATTCTGAGACCTCTTAGAAGGGAAATTTACATTTTCAAGGCAGGGAGGCTTATATGACATGGCTCCCATCCTCCTACATTAAAAGCAAATATTTCTTAAAAAATGAAATAGCATCATGAATTATTAGATTATTTTATATATTAGCATTGATTATTGGTTATTTTCCTTGAAAGACCCATTTTGTAACAGAGACAATCTTCTTAGTGAACTTACCAATTTGTTGAATAGGAAGATTTTAGTAGAACTGTGCTTAAATCTTCAGTTGTCCATGTCTGTGATTTCTAAGGGACCACTGTAACTTTATACCGTGTTTCTCCCAAACAAACAGTGAAACTGCAGGCTATATTAGTCTCCTTAATAAAAAAGAAAAAGCAAGATATTTTATGTATGCCACGGACTCCTGAATTTTTCTGAATGAGATTGTGCAAAAGCAAAATAAAATACTGAAGTATGCATAGGACAAAAGAAATATTTCTCATATACCCCTTACTATTTATGACTCAGCTGTTAAATATATGGCTAATTTCAATCAAGACTGTGTATGTGTGTGTACATCTGTGTAGCTAGGTACACACACACACACACACACACACACACACAATACATATTTGCAATCACCAAAGAAATGCTTTTATAGAAAAGGACTCAGCCAGCCGAACAAGTAGACTAGAATTTATACTTCTGACTATGACAATACATGTGATTTAGCAGCAAGCAAAAAAGACAAGTCTTAATTAAGATAAAAATAATAAATTGCCAAATATTGAATGTATTAAAAGGGTATATTAAATCGATGACTAATACATGCTTTTGAAATCTGGATAAATGTTTAAATGTTTCTTCAATTAAAGCCTTCAAAAGATATAAACTATCAATACAATGGTCAAAAGTGGCTTTCTTCTCTGTTTCTATATTTGATGTTCAGCTAATAGTGTATTCCACCAAATTCATTCAGTTGATAAACTATATTCAATTTTCAAGTGGTGGGCAGCAGAGTGGAAGTTGCCCACTCTACTCTATGGTAAGGAGTCATGCGTGGGGCGGAACAGGTAGGAGTTTAGCCTAACTTCACCTTCCCTCTATTGGCATCACTTTTGCCTTTCACACTTCTGTGTTCTCCCTTTTCTTTTCTCTCCTTAAAAGTATTTATTGAGCTTTTTATGATTTATGAACTTTGTCAGGCACTGAGAATAAAATAGTAAGATAGACACAGCACTGCCATTTTGGAGCTCAAAGACAGTGGAGAAATTGAAACAGTGAGCTAGAAATTATAATTTATTGAATCACATTTAGGAATAGAGAAGTGGGGGGTGATATGTGGTCCCCAAATCAATACTTTTTCAGATAAGAGGAAGATTCCTGCAGTAACAGAGAAAAGTAACATACATGAAACTGAGTGATTAATTCATTTACTCTTATTCCTTAAGAATACTGCAGTCTAACAAATTAAGATGCACTCAAATCATCCTCACTCTCAGCCATGTTTTTTTCTATTTCGTGCTTGCATGTGTCTTCTTCTTCAGTTCATGTTCACTGTCAGTTTTTTTTTCTGATTTTCCTTGGCATTGCCTGGTTGTTCATGTTGACCTTGTTTTGTTGGTTGCCTTTTTACATCTCTTCAACTGGAAGGAAATGATTAATTCACAGTTGTCTTCTGTCCTCTCCTGAATTCTTCTTCTCATAACAATAACAAAAGCATCATTGTGTCTAGCAAAGAATTCTGATGGTCCTGAAATGAGTTATGAATTTATTTTCAGCTATTCACTCAAAGGGGTGATTATCTACAATGTATAAGATAAAGGGAAGCAAAAGTATAAAACATAGAAGTGTATGTAATGGTGGGCACCACCTATATACCTAAATAGTTTCTGTTACTTTTGGTTAGCTTACAAAATCCATTTATCTGTCAATAGCTATATTGAATGCTTTCTCTGTACCAGTGTTCAACATCATAGTGTTTACAGTCTAACTGGCAGATACTCCATACATAAATTATGACTTATGAACAAAAATTATGTCTGACTGCAATACAATGTTAAGACAAAAGTAAAATAATATAGTATGCTGGAACATAGGTGAATAAGTATTATTGAATAGGATCTGGATGGTGGAAAGAAGCTAGCAAGAGGAATATTGGAGAGGTATGTCAGATGGGAGAGAAAACAGCAAGGACAAGGGTATAACCAACTTGAGGAATGTAAAAAGTACAATGAATCTGATGGGCAGTATCTAGGAAGGTTTGGAATGAGACTGAAGAGCAAAGGATATAATCATTATCACATCTTTTAGGATAAGATGAAGAGATTGGGATTTATTTTAGATTCAACATGAATCCACTGAAGAAATTTAAATAAAATAAGAACATGATATTATTTATGCAAAATAAATAAATGGTCTCCCTTTTGGAGACCATAAGGTAGAGGCATTGAGTCTGCATCAGTCTCCCACACTGTGGAGAATGCCCTGTGATTCATGACGGTAACACTTTGAGGAGAAAAGGTGGATATAGACACAGTGACAGTAGACCAAGTGGATGTGTTTTAGGAGGCAGAATCAACAGGACTTCTTGGTAGGGTGAGGGTCAAATAGAGAAATGGTGAATCCATTGTGACATTCATATCTTAAACATTTACAACAAGAGGAGTAGCTAACTTTGAGATAGTCGGGGGTAACAAGGAAAACCCAGTTCCTTAATGAAATTGCTTGTAATCTGAGCATTACTGATCACAGGGTGAGCAAATGGTAGAGTAGTGGTGTCAGTGATTGAAAAAATTATGTAATGTCAGTTATGTATTGATCCCCCCCGCCCGGGACCTTACCAAGCCAATGGTTAAAACTTTATAAAACTCATTAGATGTAATTTACATCAACAGGTAGATCTTTCAAAATATGTGGTCCCTGACGGGGAATATCTAAAGAAGAGCCCTCCGGTACTAAAAGGTTTGGTGCATTTACATGTTAGTAAATTTGATTGGAACACTCTACCCTTTTCTATGTATCTGACACACTTAGCAGCTGTTCTTCATGTTGTTGGCCTGGTTGTATAGTAACAAAGAATGGTTGTGACTACAAAGTACTTGTTTGTCAATATTGAGAGCCATAAAGCAAGTTGATTTTATGCAATAAATATTATATTGCCAAACACATTGCAATTTCCCATATTACAACATTAAACCTAAAAGTTTCTGTAAAAGGTTGACCATTGTGTGGTATTATAGTATAGGCTTATATTCCCAGTACTTTGCAAGGGCATCAAAAGCTTGAGGTTGCCCTGAGTGATAAAATATGACCTTGTATCAAATGAATGAAATAATGAGAAAACTAATAAATAAAAACCCTATATGGAAATGAAATGTATTTCCAATTTTAGTTGAAACATGTTTTTCTCCATTAAAATTAATATTAGCATATACCTTTGGATACATATATCTGTTCAGCAGAGCAAGTAAAGACTTGAAGACAATTAAATAGACCAACACAATGATCTAAGGTGGTAATGAATATTCTAACACTGAATTCTAGAGTATTGTTACTCTGTCACAAACTTATTATTTGAATGCATTTATTGTTTTTCTTAACTTCTCAATTGCAAAATGAAATAGCAAGTAAACCCTGATGAAATACAACAAATATCAGGTATAAGGAAAATGAATAACTTAAAATGCTAAACTAAGCTTCATATTGATATTAAGAAATGCAACTGGAGACACAGTCATGATTTTCTAACATTTTTCAGTCACTCAATTAAAGTTAAATAACATGCTTTATATTTGTGCATTAGTTTTTGTGCAGTAGTTATTGATGCTTTAAAATATTACTTGACTTAATTAACTTTTTAAATTTGAGGGTTGTTCATTTTTTCTGATTTTTATTATTTAATTTGAGTAATTTATCCCTAGTCACTAACATTTTATTTGGCCTTCTGCTGTGATATTCTTTTATATACTATTTGGGTGATTCCAAAACTGATAGGTCCTGGTAAATGATTTGTGGAATATCTATAGAACTACAAATGATGCCTTCTTTTGATTTAAAATCAAAAAAATCATTATTAATGAATTTGCAGTAGTAAATTATAAACAACCATGCTGCTTTTGAAGTAATTTTCTTTTTGTACATGAAAGATATAAAAGACCTACTTTTCTGATATTTCTCATAGCTGTTGTTTGGAATCTGGGAAATTTTCCTTCCTTCCTTCCTTCCTTCTTTCCTTCCTTCCTTCCTTCCTTCCTTCCTTCCTTCCTTCCTTCCTTCCTTCCTTCCTTCCTTCTTTCCTTCTTTCTTTTTCTCCTTTTCCTCCATCATTCCTTTCCTCCCTCATTTCTTTCTTTTTATCTTCTTTTTCAGTTACTTGGAAATAAAGAGTCCTTGATAAATGTTTATGAAAACTTATTTAATTTCAGAGATCTTCCACTCATATTTGGAAACCTTATTTAGAATGGCCACTCTGATAATTATTTTCCTTTGGTTTATTTGTATGACTTTTAGCATACAGTTCCTTTGAATAAATTCCACTCAATGCAAGATGGGGAGGGGGGATAAACAACACATCACATACTTAATGAGAATCTTGTCCACGGGGGAAGAAGGGTTTTGTGTTGGTACTTGGCATAGCACTAAATTCAGAATCAAATGGAGATACCATCAATTTTAAAAACAACGCAATTCAGAGTGAAATTACTATCTCATACAGTGATTTTTAAGATGAATCATTCACTTTGTCTATACTGATACAAAAACATATTTAATGCTTTGTATGGATTTGGTATGTGTTTTATCTTCTGAAGACAATTCTAGACATTTACCGTTTCATTCCCTAATAGGTATTGTGACCCTGAAGTAACATGAAGAGAATAAAAGTATTGAGTCTGCTTTGGAGGAATGTCTATTCTACTGGAGACATAACATAACCTAGACATGATAACAAACTATGGCATGTGATAAATTCTAGTAGGTCACTTTGAATAGGAGGGACAATGAGGTAAGCAAAGATGCTATTAACTTTTAAAATTTATTTGAGGCATTTTGTATTTCCTTGTAGCTTCCTTCATTTAAAACTGCGTCCTATTGATTAGAAAACATACTTTTTATCGGGTGAGATAAAATTTGTTTGCTTATATACCTCAGTGGAGTTTCTCAGGTTTGTGCCTTGCATTTGACACTCCTAACTTAAATCACAACTTATTCCGCTGGTATAATGTTTCTCTGCCTCCTTAGTTGGTACAAAGAGTGCAAAGTGAGTGCAAAGATGCTAGTTGATAAGCACTGTCCTGCTTTGAGCTTTCTCTGATGTAAATTCAGATCACATTGCAGAGACTTTTCAAGCAGTCTCTCTAAATAAGGCATCATTTTTGCATTTTCATTTAAAAAAGGACTATGATTTTCAGTGGAGATATTTAATGAGATTTATTCATATTTAAATATTTGAATAATTATATTTGTTTATATGGTTTAAACAAATTTGAGGAAAGTGGCTTTTCAGCCAAAAAGAGAACAATAAAAATTCTGGTTCAAATAAACCATAGTTGGATTCAGTAAAGAAATAAATATCTGGCATATCTAGTTTCTAATTTTCAAGAAAGGGAATACAGAGATATTTTAATCATGTTCCAGTGTTTGTCATAGTTTCTGTTGCCTTAAAAAGTTCAACTTGTGAGTTTTCTCATTTAGTATTCTTAAAAGAGCACTTTGGATTAGGTTTCTACCCACTGAAACACCAGAATGAACATGAATGAACTTGAATCACACAATGACAACTATTGTATAGACAGTGTTGGAAACCTCTTGGGTACTGGCAGATCATAGGATTCAAGTTATCAGGAATAATGGTTTCTGTGCTACTCTCTGACCAACTTTGAAATTATGAAAAGGAAACTAATTGTCTTAGTCTTTCTGTATTGATTATGTTGGAGGCCTAATTGACAGACAGATATTATAAATACATAAGGTGCTGAACTACTGGGATAATATAGTTGGACTCATCGCAAACAAGGATATAATTAAAGATTTGTTAATGTTCATACAATAAACCTCTATTATCAAGGACTGTTAACTAAGTATTAAAAATTCATTCTCAGCTGCAACTTGCCATTCATGGTCTCAGTTAGGAAGCAATTTTCTTTTACAATTTTTCTAAAAAAAGCAAAAAAGCTTTCCTCTGTCTGGCTTTGTAACTCGTTTTTCCTTTAATAAAAAGTTTTACTCATGGATGGGTTTCTGAAAGAAAAATCTCTGGCAAACAAGAAGTAAAAGATGGAAGAGTTCATTCATTTCTCCATCTAATGTCCTTCTCAGCAGGTGAAGGATTCCTTTTAGAAGTCTGTTTGAAAGCTAGGTGTGATGACGGCTCATGCCTGCACCGGCACTACTTTACAGGCTGAAGCAGGAAGGGCATGATTTTGAATTTAGCCTAGGTTAGCTTCACAAAGTCAAAGCAAAGCTGACACCACCACAACCAAGTCCAATTGCAATATCTTTTTAACCACAAAGCTCTTATTTTCATTTGTAAGTCACAAAAGTACACATAAAGAAAATAGAAAGAGGTAGAGAGTTGGTTCAGGGGTTAAAGTCTTTGCCTCAAAAGCGAAAAGACTTGCGCTCAGATCCGAGGCGGCACCAAAAAAAGCTGGGCACAAATATTGCCGGCCCACACTTCTGATCCTGGTAGGTGGACCCCAGGGAACATCAGAGTAAAGATAATATCAGAGTAAAGATATCTAGGATAATTTGTGAAGTGACCATTGGGCCTCCATGGGTACACACACTCAAATGCCCTCTTATACATATCACACAGACAGACAGACACACACACACACACACACATACACATACACGATAAAACCTGTCTCTCAAACTTAATTCTGCCTACTTCATATTTACTTTTCTTGTAATACTCCAGTGCATCTTACTGTATTTACAAGAACACACATATTTTTTATAACATGTAGAAAAGCAAAGTTTAATTCTTCTGAATATCATCTTAGTATTTGAGTCAGGATTTTGTTAAATGCCTAGATTATTTAGTGGGTCAAAAAGCTCTTATATAGGAAACCTTTCATTTGATAAGTTTATATATATGTATATGTAAATATGTATAATAAAATTATAGTAAATACAATAGAAACAATGAAGCCCTTGTTCAGATAGTTTCCTTAAATAACATCCCTCAAACCCCCTATATTTTAATCATCTTTGTGACCTGTTACCTCGAAATCGTGAGATATATAGAAACACCAATGCCATAAAATGTATGTTCCACTCTTCAGGTGACTCATTACCTTTTCTACCTGAATTCAGTTTTTTTATTCTGATTTCAATTAACCCAAAGTAATAATTATTGAATATTTCATGAATCATTACAGGTTGCACCCCATTCCTGACTTTTTATTTGGGCGCTGAGAGCTAAATAATTGCAAAGTGAATACTTCACTGGCTGAATTGTTTCCCTTATCCTCTGTGTTTGGATTGTTAAGTGAAGTTCCAAATCTTTCCCTATTTACCAAGTTATTTAAATATTTACAATACTTTGAAAGAATAATAAAAGAGGAAAACTCAAAATTTAGTTAAGGAATTATTGAAAAGTGAGAGATATACAAATTTCTAGCAATGTTCTCTTTTTAATATGAATTGTGCATATACATGCATCTCACATGTTAAAATCTTCCCAGAAATTGTCTTCATTGTATACACAGTAAGTTCATTGGGAAGATACAAATAAACATACAAATTATAGTAAAATTAAAATTAAAAGGGATATCAAAAGAGAGAAACATGTTACTATGAGAATTGGAAGAGGGGAAATTTTCCTAGATGAGTTTGGGGGAAAGTTTGCTCCAAGAATGACTGAATTGGTTTAAGACAGGAGATATTCATTTGGATCTTAGGCACACAGTATTTCTGGAAATTATACAGAGCATTTAAAGCCCTGCTATTAGGAGAACATAATGATTAATACTGATTGCCAACTTAACAGCATCCATAATCACTGAAGAGGCAAGTCTCTTTTTTTTTCCCACTTATACAAATTTAATTGGTACCCGGGTCTCCTTCCTCCCTCCATCCCTCCCTGAATCCTCTTGTTCCCTCCCCCTTCCCTCCTTTTCTCCCCTCACTCCCTTTCTTCCATTTCCCCCTCCTCCCAATCCCTGGAGCATCCTATAATGTGCATGTCAAACTTCCCTCTGTGTCCTCCTCTCTGATGAGATGTAAGGACTCAGTAGCATTGCCTAGAGCTCTTTCACGTGTTCCCCTTTAGTATTGTGACTGTTAATTCCTCACTGAAGAGGCAAGTTTCTGAGCATGACTGTAAGACATTATTTAGGTTATGTTAAATGAGGTGAGGCAACCTGCCATAACATAAATGTAATCATTACTATTCCATAGGCTGGGATCCCAGACTGACTAAGAAGGGAATGGGAATTAAGCACTGGCTTTCCTGGATTCTCTGTTTCCTGACTATGATACAATGTGGCCAGCTTTCCCTACCCTAATGGACTGCATCTCCTCAATCTATGATCCAAACTAAACCTTTGTTTAAGTGGCTTAAGTGTTGTGTCCCAGAAATAAGAAAAGTAGCTGATGTATAAACTAAACTGTGATTATCAGGGTCTGCTACCATTTTCTCAAAACAGAATCTCAAAATATTAGCTAGTGGAACAATAGCATTGATGATGAACAGACACTGCAGGCCCTTGATAATTTTGAAGAATTTGGCCTTTATTATTAGATGGAAGATACCCCTTAATTTTTCTCTTCCTATTTGTTATGTAGAAAATTAGGGGAGCTGATGTGAGTCTGCTGAAGAGCTGTTGTTACAGTAACTTGGGTAAGATGTTCTCACCTGTGTGATTTTGTCACATGGTTGACATTACCTTTTATTTGTTACTTTTCATAAAATATGACAGTTACATCTGGTCAGAGGAGGTCAAGATGTTATTAGAACTTTTCCAGTGTATAGACAGCCTGCCTCACTAGCAATCTACTCTAAAATGTTAATAATGTTAAAGTTAAGAAACACTGTTTCAGGTGAATAAGATCACTGCCTTAACTGAAAGTGAGATATGAAAAGAGGGAAACAAATCAGGAAGGTAGTAGAAAGAATGGTTGGCAGGGCATACTGAATGAATGGAAAATTGTATGAAGTAAATTCTTAAGGAATAACAATATTTAGTAATAGCCTTTAAAAGGTGATCATCAAGAAAAGGATAAAACATATTATCCTGAATAGCATGAGAAAAATTGTACATCTGAAGTGTAATAATACTGTTGTGTAGAGATTATCATCACATTTGTAAAATGTTTTGTGTAAATACTATATAAAATTATCATTATTAACAGCTTCATTATGAATTTTTTAATATGTTGGTATGATTTTCATTTCTGTCATGTGTCTTCATTTAACTATCTATAGGCTACCCTATCAGGATTATAGAATTAGTTGCCATATCTTAAACCTAATTCTAAATCCATGGATTCTGACTGGGTGACTAAGGACAGTTATAGATTGTCTTTTAGTGCAAATAACATCTGTGTACAAAAGTTTGAGCTTCTTAGGAGTGGAACTATTCTGTTGGCAATTATTAAGGATGGTTTTGTGCTGTAAGGTGATGTATCATGATTGTCACTCTATAGCATTCGCAGACTCCACAACATCTACACCGATGTTACCCCCTGGGCTCTACCTGAGTTTTTCCTTTGCCTTAGTGGCTGAACAAAAGCGTCAGTTGCCTCTCTAGAAAAGATTTATAAATATTCTCTCCACAAAATTACAATTTGAAACTCTGCATATTTTACTTTCCTTAGTTTATTTCCTGGATTTGAATACATATTTGGTTTTCTCATAAAATTTCAAATTCTTTTGAGTCATGAAAGATGTCTTATTCATTTCAAATTAAAATGAAAGGGGAGGGAGTGGCAGAAAATATATAAAAGAAGCCTCTAATGCAGCTCCAGAAAGTAAGGAGATATTGAACATCTCTCTTTTGATACAGACACACTTATTGATGGTGGTATGACAAAGTGGTCAGGAGGCAACCAAAAATATTACAATACAATATTTCCAAACAACAACAAAAGGAACTGTTGCATTATAGCTCAGATAAAGTATGTGACTTCTAGTCCGTACTGATATAAATAAATGATAAAAGTGAGACATATGTCCCATGTAGTAAAATCTCAAATACCTTATGCAGTAACTTTGTCTTCATGAAGATGGGTAATAATGGGCATGATGTCATGTGCCTGTATTCTTAGGACTAAGAAAACTGAGGCAGAAAGACATTGACTCTGAGGCCAGCCTGGGTTATATAAGGATTTTCAGGCTAGTTTATGCTCTAGGTAAGACTGTATCTCAAAGCAAGCAAAAAACAGGCAAACAGTATATGATAAAACTCTTGCTTTTCTTTGTGTTTGCTATGCACAATAACTTCTTTTCTAAGAATATTTTGTGGAAGTGAAGAAAATAATTTTATAGTGGAGTCACTTGACAAGCATTATCTCAGCCTGGAAATCAGTTTCACATCACAAGTGATGTCTTATTGATAGCATGTGCCCTTAATATGTAATTAAAATGACACTTTATGTGGTCTCTTTAAACTATCAACTTCAGACTAATCATGTGAAAGGAAGTCAGACAGTCTCCAGTGTAGGGCATTCTACCAAATATATAACCAATAATCCTCAAAATTTTCCAGGTCCTCCAAGACAAGGACATCAACATTAAAAAACAATACCAACCTAGGTGTCCAACAATACGAGGATAGCTAAGAAAACTGTGGTACATATACTTGATTTTTTTAAACCATAAAGAAAAAGGAAGTTATGTCATTTGCAGAAAAATGAATATAACTGAGATAATTATATTATGCAAATTGAGCCAACTGCAGAAATGAAAATATATGTTTTCTCTCATTTGTGGTTTCTTGACTTTTATATAGAAGTGTAAAATTGTGTGTATGTGTGTGCATGTGTGTGTGTGTGTGTGTGTGTGTGTGAGAGAGAGAGAGAGAGAGAGATAGAAAGAGATGAAGTTAGAAGTAAACTAGGGAGACAAAGCAGATCACTGGGATGAGGAAAGGACAAGAAAGAGGAGGCAGGAGAGGTATGAGAAAGAATATGCTCAGGATACAATTTATACATGTATGAAAGCTTCAAAAATTAATAATTTTTTTAAATATTAGAAAGGAAGAGACATGATGTCAATGTGGTGTGGGTTGAAGATAGCATTTTGTAACAAAGAATGGATGTCATATAAAACTAGGTGAATATAGACATCCCTGGGTATTCACAGGGCTACTTGCATCTTCCCATTATGCTCATAACCTATCCCTCAATGTATCCCTCAATGTATTGTAAATAGTCTCAGAATTGCTTACAATTGTTATGCTAAATGGATAAAGAAATGATAAGAAAAATGTGCACATATACATATATGCTTACATATATATTATTTTTGAGATGAGCTTCTTATTATGCTACTAGCTGACCTTGAACTCTAGCCTTCATATAACCCTCTAGCCCCACTCTCCCAAGTAGATAGGACCTAAAATGCATGCTGCTGTTTTTAGTTTAGATATTTACTTTTCAAGTTTTTCCTGTCTCTGTCTCTTTGTTTCTTTCTCTCTGTCTCTCTCTGTATGTGCTTCTGTATGTGCCTGTAGAGTGTGTGGTTTTTTTTTGTGTGTGTGTGTGTGTATGTGTGAGTGTGTGTTTGAGAGTCTTGCTACGTAGCACAGACTGGCCTAGAGCCAATAGCAATCCTCCTGCCACAATCTCACAAATGTTTCTCAAGTTTTTTTCAAATTTAAGTCATTTGAACCAGTAAATGTTAAATTATTGACATAGGGGATGAAAGTTTAAATAAAATAAGGGCTTTTAATTACAGATAAAGTATAAATAAGTATATCATGACAATAGAAGGTACTAATGATATGAGGAACTGAGCACAAACATACAAAAACATGCTAGGCTTTGTTTGTCACTTCTCTTTAAGTGTGGGACTGTTAACAATAAAATATACTGGAAAAAGTACTATAAAACAAAAGGAAAACCCCCCAAAAACAAAGTATATAAACCATAAAACATTATATTCATACATGAACTGTTCGACATTCATGGTGATAACTTGCCTCTTATTTCATGTTTGATAAAATGAACTCTGTTTTTATTTCCTTTTGAAGCTAGCTCTTCCTTAGCACCAAGAGGCTATGGAAACTACTTCAGGTCTGCCTTTACCACTTCTGAAGTCTTTTAAGTAGCCTGGGGATTTTGTAAAAGAAAGGCCTGAGTTTGAACCCTACCTGAGCTATTTGTGAGCTGTGTGACAACTTGTAATTACATAACCTCTCTTGCTCCATTTTCTCATCAACTGATGAAGGTAATAATACCTACATCACATGATTATTTTGTAGATAAAGTCAAGCAGTCTCATGCAGTTTGATTGTTAAAAAATGCTAGCAATTGCTATTATTATCATCATTATAGATTTCCATTTTAACCTCCTACTTTCTTCTTATTTCTATACATGAACGTTGGAAGACATAGAAGCAGTTTCGCATAATAATAATTCTCACAAAGAAAGATGTACAATATTACATCAAAGTTCTCGAGTCAGGGAGAGGAAAATTGAAATTAGGATACTGGGTGGTACAGCCAAACCCCGGTGGCTTAATTCTTCTGCTTTCTTGATAGTCATTTCACTTTCACTTAACTTAGAATACAGAGAAAAACAGAAAAGGAAGGCATAGAGGGGCAGTTGGGCTGAAAGAGCCATTAAATAATCTTATTTTACTGAGTTAACTTATTTAGCTAGGGAAATTCTGCTGTCTTTCTTATCATACGTGTTCATTTGCTTTTCCATGGAAGTCAAAAATATAATGAATGAGTAAAAAAATTTAGTTCTCACCCTATTTAAATTATCTTAGCATTTCTTGTTTTATAACTGATTTTTGGCAGGGTTTCTGAGCCTAAGCATCTAAGTTGTGGTCAGACATCTTTGGGGTATGAACTGATAATTTATATCACTAGATGACTACAAATAGAATTATGAAATTCTGAAAGTACAGGAGATATTTGCAATTGTCAATATCTACTTGAAGTTCAGATCCTTCCAGGGTGTTGAAAGTCTCTTACTTCCGATGAGACTTTTTTTAATCTTTATTATAATGTGATATGTTGATGAACACAAATTTTGTACAAGTGTCTTACTATATACTGTTTATCAAATAAAAAGCTCTGTAATATTATATTAGCTGTTCCATCAATTGGCTTAATTTATGCCAATTTGAAAGCTTATTGCTCATAGCTGAGCTGTTGAAACTTACAAGTGTGTCCAATTGGTTTAAACAGGATTTCCTGGTTGTTGAATTGTAATTTAATATAGATATAAATGATTAAGATGATGAGGTAAAAGGCAAAAGGATTTCACAGAGGCTCATGACATTTTGTTTCCTTCTTAGAAAAGTTCTGTGGAGTCATCTCCTAGATCTCCATTGTGATCTGAGTGTAGATAAACATTAATTGAATGGTTTTTTAACAGTAAATTGAAAATAATGGAATTACTGCATCTCTCCTTTTCTTTGTGGATGAGGACATATTAAAAGAATGTTATCAAGACATTGCTTTTCACATACATTCATTAGTAATTCAAAGATTTAGTAGCTGATGGTGATGCTAGTGTAATTAGCAGGAAAAAATGGAAGAAATGCATGTTGCTATAGCAATATGTTCATCATGAATGATCTACAGCATAAACACCCAGATTAATTTGCAAGATGCCAGGTAGAAAGCAGCATGGCTGACTAGGCTACTCTCAGAAGCCACAGTATTTGTTTTTTTTAAGGATAAACATTGCAGGGAAGCTTTCAAGGTATGTGAGCTTGTCACTGTCAATCACAAGAGGGCTGAATTTTCAAAGAGTTTCCAATTCACTTAAAAAAATTTTAACAGTGAAAGAGAACCATGCCTTTTTCAGACAATAAAAAAAAACACCTTAGTTCAGATGACATTTTGACACTGAAACAAGTATAACAATCTTCTTATTCCCAGGTAGGAGATGTTTCTGTTTCATCTTCATTCACAACCAGCAGTATGGTAGTTTTAATGTGCAAGCAGATTTAAAAATACTGAAATTGGAAGTCATAGTGTTAGGAAACCTCTTAAGAAAGCACTTGTAGATATGACCATAAGCTGGATGACATTTTAGCCCGCCATGGTTTAGGTTATTACTAGAGTCTTAAGGCAAAAAAAGGCATCCTTACCTCATCGGGCAGGGAAATGTGATATGTGGTTATATATAGGTGTGTGTTTATGAGATAGAGTTGCCAACTGGATGCTGATTGCAGATGATATTTTGAGGCTTGGAGCCAGACACATGGGATGGTACTAGGGACTTAGATTCTTCAAGTTGGTTCTTGGGCAGTTCTTCAGCCTTGGAATAAACATAGAACATGTTTATGATATGACCTCCTCATTCCATTGTTTAAGTAGACCAGCTACCAGGTTGAGCAAACATTGAAGAGGCTGGACTGAGGAGGATAGGTTAAGACAAAAGCTGAGGTACTCCAGAGTATGTAAAGATTTGAAAATGTCATTTTCATTCATTTCCCTTTGAAACTTATGGTTCACTGGATAATATAGAGATTGTGTGACTTGTTTGGATAATGAACAATGGACACGATTCTTGCTAACTCACTCAGAATCTTATGAGAAGTAAAATCTGGGATAGGAGTGGACACAATTTCACTCAAGTATTCCATTTAAAAAAGATCCTACAAGTGTGGAGATGCCATGTTCTAACAGGACATCAACAGCCCCCATTGTAGCTGGGGTAGCAGTTTGTGAAATCGATCATGTCATTTTGCAACAGCTGTTCTGGAAACTAAATTAACTGCCTAGATTTCTGCCCTCCAAACTCTGTTGACTCTAACTGTGGTCAACATTGAGAGGTGATTACCACTTATTTAATCATTTGCAATACTTGACATTCTTTCGATAATCACACACTACATTTCCTTAGCAATTCCCTGTCTAACAGCAGATCTAAAAAGAAAGGGGAAATTTTAAACTACCTCACCTCTCTCCTCACTGTTCCTGAGCTACATTTACTATAGTTTGTGACCATAGGTGGGACTCCGGCTCTTCACTAGATGCCAGATGACACCCTCAGGAAGTTTTATTCCCCAATAAAACTTGTGCTGTCATAGAGTCCACTTGATTTCTTATCTACTCTTCCTCCCATCAACCTTACCATCATCATATGCTTCCAGAACATCCGTTTTCTGGATTTGGATGGCATGCAAATTGTAAAAACCCCTAGAGCAAAATTTCTATTAGGGTGCCCGCATGTTTGAAAGTGGGAACTTCAAGGACATCAAAGATTGTCAGAGAATTGAGGCAGTGTTTTCTCCTCAGTCTGGAGAAGGATTGGGTCTCTGGGACTCACTCCCAACATCTGGTTAAACCATTATGTTATGAGACTTGGCTAAGAGAACTTTTAAATTTCAAGCCAGACCTGGCATTCACCAGGATTCTCCTTACAAGATTTAGCCTTGAGGCTAGAGGTTGCCAAACCCAAGTTTGGACTCTGTGTTACTTACATTGGATAGACAGACACTGTGTAGAGGAAATGAACAATAAACATTTTGTCCTCTGGGGTTCCACAAAGGAAAACAATAAACTTGCATCAATCATGCTTCCAAGAAAGACGGCTCCTTCAGGCTACTGCCTAAATAGAGGCTGTTGCAAGCAGGCAGGCAAGCCACTAAGGAGACAAGTAACTTTCTTTGCCCCACCCTGTTAAAGAGTCACATTTGGCCACCAGTGAAGTCAGTGCTAATCTAATCAGGATGTTTTGCTGTAACTTCTGGTGTGGCTTTTTGTCTGGAGAGAAGAGGAAGAAATAATTTTTTTCAATGCTACAATTCCCTGTTGAAATTGTTTTTGCCAGTTTCGCTGCTGTTTTCCCAATACACATTTTGTCTAAGTAACACTGGCTTAAGGATTTAGACTTTTTTCAATCCTATTTAAAGTGTAGTACAGTGGCTTTGAATTCTGAGGTCATTTTGCCCTCCACCTCGAGGCATTTGGCAGTGTGTGGAGACATTCTCAATTGTTATGGCTGGGGAGGAAGTGTGTGTACACTGCTGGTATTTTCAGGGAAAGGCCAGGCATGCAGCTAAATATCTTACAATGCACAGCACAGTCTTCTACATAATAATTTATCCAACTCAAAGTGTTGGCAGTGCACTGCAGAAAACTTGGTCTGGAATATTTACAAAATTTATTTTTAATATTGACCATAATCTTCATTAGTAAAACATGCCTAAAGGCATAGTTGAAGCCCTACACAGTGATTTCAATATTATCATCATCAAGTATCACACACATACACATGTAATGGGTATAGAATCACTTGTATAATTTATCAGGTCAAGTCATGGTGAATAAAGAAGTTAAGTTGCACTAAAGGCAACCATTCATATAATACTTTAGATTATCTTTTCATATTTTAGAACAGATTGGGAGAGAAAAATTCCCTGAAAATGCAGTTTCTGAAAAATTATAAGCCATGATATTTTTCTGTTAATTTCTCTCTTAAAGTGTGCAATATTAACCATCATAAAAATCATTGATGTTCCATTTGTCCATTTGTCCATTGTTATACACATTAGTTGGGTTAAATAAGTCATTTAATTTTATGAATTATCTGTACTGTAGGCACTGGTTATATATATTTGAGCTTGGCAACAAACATTTCGGGAAATTATAATTTTTCTATACGTAATTAGGTAACCGTTCTGGGATTTGAATCTAAGACTGTTTATGCTTGAGATCTCAGTGAGTTGTTTTGTGGTGTGTGCGTGTATGTGCATGTGTGTGTGTATGTGTGTATTTGTGTGTGCATGTGTGTGTCCATAGGATTAGTAAAGAAGAAAAAACACAGACCTAATTTTGTCTTAATTTCTATAACTGGTCATGACCCAGAGTTGATAATCATAACTTACTTTTCTGATTATTTTCATTCTATATCCTTTGCCTTCTTCCAACTAGCTTTCACTTTAAAGGACAGAAATCTTACTTTTTGGAGGGTTAGATTTTATTCTTCTTAGTTGTAGTCTTTCATTAACATATACTGTTGGCTGTGGATGTCCTAAGAACTCACCTATTTCATTTGACTGATTGACTAGAAAGCCCTAGAATTCATATAGTATTTGGCTCTGAGCACTGGAATTAGATACATGTACTACTGTGTCTGACTTTTATATTGGCACTGGGGATTTGAACTCAGGTCTCATGCTTCCATGGCAAGTAGTATTCCAGATGAGCTGTATCTCTAGCCCCAGACCTTAGTGTTTATACTTCACAAAACTTCCTCTAACTCCAAAATATACTTGGCCATATTCTAAATTCTACAGCTACCAGGTGCATTTCTAGACTTGAGAAACACAAAATTATGTGACATAGAGAAAGAGAAGCAACATTTCTTCTTCTGTCTTTCTGAACTGGGTTTGTGTAAATTTTCAAAGATGGACAATTCCATCTTTACCTGGAATTTTTTCTCAGTGTCTCTTCTCATTTCATTCTGTTACTCTCATACCACAATATCTAAACACCCAGTCTGTTATTTTGTGCTTTCAACAACTTAGTTTTTGTCTTTCTCTTTAAGTGCCAACCAAAACTCTTTCTATAGTAAAACTGACTTTCATGGGTCATAAAAATTTCAATGAAAATTCATTAATATTTTAAAGATAAGTTGACAGTGAAATCTGGCTACCCAGGAAAGGAGTAAGAAAAATTTTGATATAGGGGAATAGATAGAAGAGTCTCTAGAATACCTTGTCTTAACTTCATTGTGCTTCTGGCTAGTTTCATGTTTTGGAATAGTCATCTGAATTTGAAGGATTTCATTTTTTGCCACTTTTATGATAAAAAGGCTGATAAAGACATTAATATAGACAGATAAGATAGTGATATAGAGAAAGAAGAAATCAAAGATCTACAAATATACTAAAGGCAGCATATACAGCGAAAGAAGTTAGTACTGCTTACTTTCTTAGGTTGTAAAATGGATGTAGTGTTTTTGTTCTTTTTATTCCATTTGTTTCCAAATTGAAAAATTTCAATAAGTACATGCTGTTTTAAAAATTAAAATCTAATGCATAGCCTGTACTGTAAATGTCTCTATTTCTTGATGCTTATTTGCATGAAGAAAACTTGTCTTCTACTTCTTTGTATTATACAACTGTAACACCAGTTTCATAATCTCTGCTTTTTTTCTGTAGATGATGTCTTTTTCTAATATTGTTAATATTATGAAAGCTAGAATTGAACCTATTATATCCTGTTTTCCAAATAAATTTTCTTGTTTACTAAAAAAAAATAAATCCAAGAACATAATTATAAAATGAAAGTGGAGAAGAGCAAGGTAGAGCAAATACAAAATATCTCCCATGTTCCTTTTCTGTTGTTAAGGCTGTTTGGCTTGGCTGAGTACCATTTCTCAGTAGAACCCAACAAGACTGGAGAAGAGTAGTTCCAAGTGACTTCTGGATTTCATGGCTTACACTTTTGTGAGTACCACATTCGTGGAGTGTTGGTAGTGATGCTTCTTTTGCAGACCAATTATGGAATAAATGAATGCCATACTCTGCAGTCAGAATACTCCTTTTACAATACAAATTAAGTAATGACAGACCTCACCTCTGCTCAATAGTCAGTAGTGATTCCCCATTCATAGCAGAGGCCATGTCCATGTAAAGGCTAGTAAGGACTTAAGTGATCTCTCTATACATCCAAGTCTTTTCTGGTCAGCTGCCCTCATTCCCAGTTCTAGTCTCATCATTCATTCTAGGCCAGCTCAGATCTAGTTCATTTAGTTTCTACAATAAATTAGACATTATTATGACCAGGTCCTCTTTGCTGGATTTTTCATCTGCTTAAAATATGCTTTCTGTAGTTATATGTGGAGATGTCACTTGCTTCAAATGTCTGCAGGATGTCACATTTTCTGAGATGTCCTAGCCTAGCCTTTCTATTCACATTGTTCTTCAGATGCTATTCTTGTTCTTTTTCTATGTAATTTTCTTACCATTGTCATTTATTATCTGAATCTCCTTAGCATATATACATTCTTTTATAAAAGCCTTACACATAGTTGACACTCAATAAATGCTGGCTCAGCTCTTAAGTAAAGGATGAATATAGATCTTTTGTTTGTAGGGAAATTTACTTGGGTAAAATTCTGCACAAGAATTTCTTATTTCATCTCATGTAGCCAGAAGTAACAAAAATTATTTAATGTTGTATTATTTGAAAAAAATTAGTTGTAGTGAAGGCATAATGGCATCAGTCTTCTTTTATTTAAAACTTAGTTGAAAAAACAGGATAGGCATAATAATCTGCTGTCATTCTGCTTGAAATCATTGTAGATTACAGCATTTGGTCTATCTAGTTTCTTCCTAGAAGGCACAAACTGCAAAAATCACTGAATATTAATGAGTAAAACTTACATTTGTGTCCACCAATGAAAATACAGTTATGTGCATTCTGATGCTATTAAGTACAAATAATTATCAGTGATCTATAGCATGCTTCTTTTTGAGAATTGTAAAATAGAAATGTCAATAAGAAAAATAATGGCACTAAATACAAATAATGTCACCAAAATATTTTACAAAGAAAAATAATGTTTAAGCCAGAAGATAGGTAAAAACTAGAAATTCCAGCTTCATAAAAAAAGTATCTTAGCTTTTCCCCCACTCTGCTGCCCGGGATGCCGGCAGTCCAGCCGGGACTCACCATGACCTAGGTAAGCTCCGCCCCCACCCAACCCCAAAACCCCAGGCCAAATAATTCAGTTCAATGAAAAAGGCACAGAAATTGAAAGAAGGTCTTAAGAGTTAAAACGATGATGCCCAAGTCAAAGTGCAAATCCATGAGAAACAACACCCAAGTAAACAAATCTCCCACTGAAGGAATTAACCCCATAAAGATAGATTCCAACTAGAACAAACCCACGGAAAATGGCAAAGAAAGCCTGACCCAGATAACAACTTTCAAAACATGATCATTACCATGTTAAATACTAATAAAGATGAAATCAGGGAGGAATTAAATAACCACATAATCGCTTTGAAGAGGAAAACAACAGACTCTTGGAGGAGTTGAGAAAAACAGTGCAAGAAACAAAAACAGGCATAGAGCAGTTAAAACAGACTCAAGCAGAGTTCAAAACTGAACTAAAAGACAAGTAATCTTCAACCCAGAACTCAAGCAGAAAACAAAATTTCAGACCTCGAAGACAAAGTGGGAGTATTAACCAGTTCAATATAAGAGGTTGTTAAAGCCAAAAAGATACTTGGGAGAAACATTCAAGAGTTATGGGATACCCTGAAGAAGCCTAACATGCGTATTCATGGAATACCAGAGCAAGAATCTCAAAATACCACCCCTGAGGAAATTTTTCAAACGATCATAAAGGAAAACTTTCCTCATCTAAAAGAAGAGAGGACCATCCATATACAAGAGGCATTCCGCACCCCAAACATATATGACCAAAATAGAAACTTGCCACTGCAAATAATAGTTAAAACACTCCACATTCAAGATAAAGAAATGGTCCTGAAGAGCTTCAAGGGAAAAAAGAAGTCACTTTTAAAGGTAAACCTATTAAAATAACAAATGATTTCTCAGTTGAAACAGTAAAAGCAAGAAGAGCTTGGAGAGACATACTTCAAGGATTGAATGAGCAAAAATGTCAACCAAGGCTGATATACCCCACAAAACTATCCATCATGATTGATGGAGAAAGAAAAATCTTCCAGCACAAAGACAACTTGAAGGGATACATGTCCACCAAACCAGTCCTTCAAAAAATGCTAGAAATGATACTCAAGCGTGAAGAAAAAAATGGGCATATTCGCGAGAACAGAAGGGAAGTATAACACCATTAAAAGTGAAGCAATATACTTACAAAAACCACTAAATATAATAAATGTCCGGAATTAAAAATAGTTTCTCCATTATAACACTAAATGTTAATGGAATTAACTCACCAATCAAGAGACACAGATTACAAACTTGGATTAAAAATCACAATCCATCAATCTGGTGCCTGCAGGAAACCCATCTCACTACAAAAGATAAGAACATCCTAAAAATAAAAGGATGGTCAACAAATCTACAAGCTAATGGAAGTAGAAAACAGGCAGGGGTGGCCATTATGCTATCGGACAAAGTGGACTTCAAACCAAAAAAAATCATAACAGACACAGATGGATACTACATTTTAGTCACTGGTACAATTCACCAGGAAGACTTCACAATACTGAACATATATGCACCAATACGCCCCCCCCCATTCATTAAGCAAACCCTACAACATCTAAAGCGAGAAATCAATCCAAAAATGACAATTCTTGGGAATTTCAATACCGCCCTCTGAACATGGGATAGATCTACAGGTAAAAACCGAAATAGAGACAATTTGGACCTTAATCAAACCCTTACTGAAATGGACTTTACAGATCTCTATTAAACTTTTCATCCACACACCAAGGAATATACATTTTTCTCAGCAGCACATGGAACGGTCTCCAAAATAGATCACATATTGTGCCACGAAACGAATCTCCACATATACAGAAAAGTTGAAATTGTAGCCTGCACCTTCTCAGACCACCACGGCCTAAAGCTGGACATCCACAACACAACAAGCAACAGAAAATACACTAACTCCTGGAAACTTAACAATATGATGCTGAATGAGAACTGGATTCAGGAAGAAATTAAAAAGGAAATTCAAGGTTTCCTGAAAGCAAATGATAATGAAAATACAACTTACCACAATCTCTGGGACACAATGAAAGCTGTCCTAAGAGGTAAGTTCATAGCTCTTAATGCTTACATCAAAAAAATGGAAACGACAAAAATAAATAATTTAACTATGCAGCTTAAAGCTTTAGAGAAACTAGAGAAATCAGATCCCAAAAGCAGCAGAAGAGAGGAGATTAGCAAAATAAGGGGAGAAATATCTGAAATCAAGATTAGGAAAACGATACAGAAAATCAACCAGTCAAAAAGTTGTTTTTTTGAAAAAATCAATAAGATTGATACACCCCTAGCTAAATTAACCAAAAACAAGAGAGAGAAAACCCAAATTAACAAAATTAGAAGTGAAAATGGAGTTATCACTACTGATACCCAAGAAATCCAAAGAATAATAATGTCATATTTCAAAAACTTATACTCTGTGAAATATGACAGCACAAAAGAGATGGATGAATTCCTAAGTAAACACAACTTACCTAAATTGAATCAAGAGGTTGTGAATTATTTAAATAGGCCTATAATGTATGAGGAAATTGAGGAAGTAATCTCGAATCTTCCCACCAAAAAATGTCCTGGACCAGATGGATTCAGCACAGAGTTCTACCAGATATTTAAGGAGCTAATAACACCAATACTCCTTAAACTGCTCCATCAAATAGCAAAGGAAGGAACACTACCAAATTCCTTCTATGAAGCTAATATCGTCTTAATCCCAAAACCTAATAAAGATACACTTAAAAAAGAAAATTATAGGCCAATCTCTCTGATGAACACAGATGCAAAGATTCTCAACAAAGTCTTAGCAAATCAGAGTCAAAAACATATCAAAAAAATCGTCCATGGGGATCAAGTAGGCTTTATTCCAGGCACACAAGGTTGGTTCAACATACACAAATCAATAAATGTACTTCATCATATAACCCAGTCCGAAATTCAAGACCACATGATACTCTCAATAGAGGCAGAAAAAGCTTTTGACAAGATCCAACAGCACTTTATGATCAAAGCCCTTGAGAAGGTTGGAATGGAAGGAACCTTTATCAATATAATAAAGGCTATACAATAAGCCAACAGCAAGAATTATACTCAATGCGGAAAAACTTGAAGCATTCCTACTTCGATCAGGAACTAGACAAGACTGTCCACTGTCACCACTTCTTTTCAATATTGTACTTGAAGTTTCAGCTGAAGATATAAGACAAGAAAGGGATGTAAAAGGGATTCAAATCGGCAAGGAAGAAGTCAAGTTATCTCTATTTGCAGATGACATGATGCTATACCTGAGCGATCCCAAAAACTCCACCGGGAAGCTCCTTGAGCTAATACAGAAATTCAGCATGGTGGCAGGATTCAAAATAAATGTATAAAAATCAGTGGCCTTATGCCCAGAATGAAAGAAGTTAAAAATCCCTGAGAGAAACAATCCCATTTACTATAGCCCCTAAAAAAATGAAATACCTTGGCATAAACCTAATCAAGGAGGTAAAAGACCTTTACAATGAAAACTTTAAAACCCTAAAAGAAGAAATTACAGAAGATACCAGATGGTGGAAACACGTCCCATGTTCTTGGATTGGCAGAATCAACATCGTAAAAATGACCATCCTACCAAAGGCAATATACAGATTCAATGCTATACCAATTAAAATCCCAAAGCAATTCTTCAAAGAAGTTGACCAAACAATCTCAAAATTCATATGGAGGCACAAAAGACCCAGGATAGCAAAGACAATCCTGAGTAACAAAAACACGGCTGGAGGTATCACCATACCAAACCTTAGTTTGTACTACAAATCCATAGTTAGAAAAACAGCTTGGTACTGGCTCCAAAATAGATACACAGATCAATGGATAAGGATTGAAGACCCAGATATAAGCCCACAAAATTACAGCCATTTGATCTTTGACAAAGGGGCCCAAAGAATCCAATGGAAAAAGAACAGTATATTCAACAAATGGTGCTGGTAAAACTGGATGTCCACATGCAGAAGATAAAAACTGGACTTGTACCTGTCATCATGTACAAGACTTAATTCCAAATGGATCAAGGTCCTCGATATAAGGCCAGAGATTATAAAAACCATAGTTGAAATGGTAGGGAACGCCCTCGAGCTGATTGGGCAAAGCCAACAGTTCCTAAACAGACATCCAATAGCCCAGTCACTGCTACCAACTCTCAACAGTTGGGATCTGGTGAAATTAAAGAGCTTCTGTTCAGATAAAAAGGTTGTAACAGGAGCTCAAAGGCAACCCACAGAATGGGAGAAAATCTTCACTAACCACATATCTGATAGAGCTCTATCATCCAGAGTGCACAAAGAACTTAGAAAACTAAAAACTAAGGAAACAAATGGCCCAATTAAAAAATGGGCACTGGAACTTAAAAGAAAGTTTACCAGGGATGAAATCAAAATGTCTAACAAATATCTTAAAAAATGCTCCACATCCTTAGCCCTCAAGAATATACAAATCAAAACTTCCCTGAGATATCAGCTCACCCGAGTCAGGATGGCAAAAATCCACAATACAAACAACAACAAATGCTAAAGAGGATGTGGAGAGAAGGGAACTCTCCTACATTGCTGGTGGGAATGCAGGCTCATATAGCCACTCTGGTGAGCCGTCTGGAGATTCTTAAAGAAATTAAAGATTGAAATGCCATATGACCCTGCTATTCCACTTCTGGGAATAACCCCCCATGCAGCAGAGGTTCACCTTGATAGCACAAGCACGACAATATTCATAGCAGCACTGTTTACGATTGCAAAGTCATGGAATCAATCCAAATGTCCAATAGTTGACGAGTGGATAAGGAAACAGTGGTACATCTATACAGTGGAGTACTACTCAGCCATCAAAAATGATGAATTAATGGAATTTGTATAGATGTACCACTGTGTCGACTGGAACGATCACCAAGAGCCAACTCCACCCGAGCTCTTGGCGACCAATGACTGTAAAGGTCATAGAAAATTCCTCAGCTAAGCAACCCCCCCCTACCCCAAGACCCCTTAAAAACCCCTTGCCCGAGCTGCTCAGGGCCGCTTCAGTCTCTCCTGCGTGAAAGGTTGCTGAAGCCGCCCGGCGTGTCATTAAATAAAACCTCATGCTATTGCAGCGAGAAGGGTCTTGGTCTTTCTCCCGGTGGCCTCGTTCCTGACTGAAAGACGGGGGTCTTTCAAGAAGAACTCTCATTTTTTTCCTTATAACATATAATATTTATTTGGAAAATATTTCAAATTTAAGTTTTTATTCTAAGTTATCTACAGCTTAAAATGATGCCAAATTTGCTTTGTAGATCAATATACACATAAAGAGATGGATGACATGGAGACAAACAGAAAGAAAGGGAGATTTGAAAATAATCTATTCATGTTTCCTTAGAAAACAGAAGTCTCAGACATTAACCTAACTTAAAGAAAAGCAAGATACCCACATGAGAAAAGAAGACTGACAATAAATGTTCCACTGAACAAAGTAAGAAAAGCCTTCAAATAAATACTGTCAAATGAAATTCGTCAGCACATTAAAACAATATGCAACAACAACAACAAAAAAGAAACAATTATATTGAGTGAAGTATCCCAGACACAGAGAATTAAGCACCGCATGTACTCCCTAATAGGTGGCTCCTTGTACGAAAACCCACTTAGAGACACTCAAAGATAAATCTCTGTAATATCTACAGTAATTACAAAGATTATGAACAGGAGGGATGGGGAAGGAGGGCCACACCATTAACAAAGAGAGAGGGGACCATGTTACAGCAGAGAAAATAGGCCACCATCAAGGACTGCAAGTAAGTAATGAGACATCTGGTTAAGTTCACAGACTTTCCTTCCTGATTATTTACAACTGATGGGGTATCATCTTACCAGAAGGGGAGGGCATGTAGTCTGGCAGATAGAAAGCAACCATTTCACAGATGGGTGATTGACCCCTCCCTCACCATGGTTTCCTATTTTTATTCCATCTACCTTTGAATATACTCTTATAACAAGACTCTAATTTAACAGGTTTTTATCTCTGGCCAGGGGGTGACATCCAATACCCATCAGGGTGGAGCCAAGGACATTGCAGGAAAACTGAACAAAAAAATCAACAAACCATAATCCAGAACATCAGAGACTCTATATCAATCACCTGGAACTAGGCCAGCCTAATCTCTCCTCATCCTGAAGCTCAGGAAAATTTGAAGAATAAGGGGCGATAAGATTATAAGAGCACAAGGATGGGAGGAGCATTGATATGCAATATACTCCACACAAGTTAGGGCCGAAGCAATCGTATTTGGACTTTATATGCCCTGCGCAATGTCCAACACACTATTGACCTCACAAAGTCTAGCATTTGCTAAAGGCACTAGGATCCTGGGAGGCAAGGGATTCACAGCCACAGTAGTGTTCCTACGCTTAAGGGGAACACAGTAAAGGGTTCTGGGAAATGCCACTGAGTCCTTGCACCTCATCGGAGTGGAGGACCCAGAGGAGAGTTTGACATGCACAGTAAAGGATACTCCGGGGATGGGAGGGGGAGGCTCTGTGGGATGGGGAGGGAAGGGGTAAGGGAGGGGGGCACAGGGGGATAGGGGGTTGGAGGGAGGGGGGGACTGGTGTACCTGTTAAGTTTGTATGAGTGGAAATAAAAAAGAAATTAAAATATCAATTAAAAAAAAGAGTATCTTAGATAAATATTTTCGTTTGGTGCATATAAATAGATTGGCTCCCTGTAAGTAGAATGAGAAAATTATTATTTTGGTTTGGACATTGTTTTAGCTTCATTGCATGTTGCACCAACAATATTACTGACTCAATCAACTTGGGGTGGGGAAAGAAAGGATTTAATTGGCTCTTAGTTAGTTCCAGGTTACAGTCCACTATGGTAGGAAAGTAACATAAGCAGAAGCCTAAGCAAACTGGTCATATCACATCCATAGTGTACTGTTTAATGTTGCTGTGAGAGAGCGTTCAGTCATGCAACTTAAGAGAGAAAGAGAGATTTATTCAATTTATGGTTCCAGAGGGGAGAAACAGTCTTTCATGACAGAGGTGACATGGCTGGTGGTTGAAGCTGGAGGCAGGATAAATCACAGCAAATATCCTAGTGGCTCAGAGCTGCTCAGTCCAGTAGGCCAGTGGGTGACAGCTGAAGACTGGAAGATTCCTGGAGAGTTGAAGAAGGGAAGAGTCTCTCTTCAAAGTCTTCTGTTCTATGATTCCTTTTATCTCCTTTGCAACTGGGAGGTTCCAATCAGATCTAGGACTAGTCTTTGTTTTGTAAATGTATTGATCCCAATAATCTTTTCAGGTAGTTTGATAGCTGATTTTAGTTAATGCCAGGTGTGGTCAAGTTGACACCCAGGATTAACTATCACACAAAGCAAGAGCAAAGTAATGAATTCTTTGTATTCTTATTCTCTGTATTGCTTTCTTTCTTACACAGCTCTGGATCCCTTGTCCAAGGTATAGTCCCACCTACGGTGGTCAATCTTCCCATATGAATTAATGAATTTAATTCAATCCTTCACAGGCTTACACAAAGGCTAAGTTCAGCCTAGTGATGACCTCTCAGGTGATTCAGGAAGTCTATCTTCTGAGTGTCAGTCTGAAGTTTTTACTATCTTAGTTTCATGACTTCATTGTAATAAATTCCTGATCCAAACTATTTAAGTGTGCAACGGGATTAGGGTATAAAATTTAAAAGTTGAGGGAACAAGCCATAACATGTCCATAGCAAAGCTCAAACAGAATAAAGGCCAGTGCTATATACTTGTTATCTCTCTCTCTCCCTCTCTCTCTCTCTCTGCTCAGGGAATAGTGCCACTCACAATGGGTAGCTCTTCTCTCTTCAATTAAAGCAATTAAGACAGTATTCCGATACCTTGCAGGTTTGCCTGCCTTAACAAAATAATTCTTTATAGGCATGCATAGAGTCTCAATGTCCAATTGTCAAGTTGACAACTATGACTAACTAGATGTTAACCTTCACAGATATGAATTTTCTTACAGAAAATGAAATCTGTGACTACAGGAATTTTTGCTTATTGTTTATACATAAGAGAACATGTGTGTGTGTGTATCACTGAAATTATTTGAGCTGTGTATTCTCAAAAGCAAGTATTGCAAAACCTCACAGAATATGAAAATTGAAATTCACTAGCTTCGTATCAGATTATAGCAATAATCACACGTTAATACTCCCAGATGTAAAAATATTATGGTATAATTCATTCACTCAATTTATCAGTAAAAGTATGAAATTTATGCATTATTTTTCTGTGTATGCATATGTGTATGTACACATGTGTATCTCTCTTTTTCTCTTTCTCTGTAACATCTAAAGCTCTTTCTTAAAATGTTATTTTACTTACTTTAGGAGGCTTTTAGAATTGTGTAAAGATTTCTGTAGCTTTTTGGAAAATGTAATCAACCAGATAAGTGTAATAGTAAGCAAATGTATGATGAGATTCTATTATCTTTATTGCCAAGAACATTATCACATAATGAATTCCTATTTTTAAGCATGATCACTTCAGGTTGCTGCCTTACATAAATACACTCAAAGGCTCTGGTACAATAACAGTCTTAGATAAGCTTCATAATTTGGTGACTAGGCAACCAGTTCACTTAGAACATATGCTATGCTTCACCTTTTCCTCATACTTTCCTTTGCCTTGTCTGAAAGAGACATTAATATGTGTAATTGTTGATAGACAGGTGTTAATGAGGAGCAAAGAGTCCTACATTGGGCACTGTGGAAGACAACATGTAAGTTCTGCAATGAGCAAAGGAAAATAGTGAAAGAGACAGAACACAAGCAGATGATTACACATAAATGCTGCCATGGAAACTAAGAAAGGAGGGCACACAAGAAAAAGGGTGTGGGCAAAAATATCAAATGCCGGAGGAGCCTACGGATCACATACTCTTCAGGCAGCTGTCCCAGTTGCCATTTCATCTTTACAAGTATTTAGATCACAGCATCATTTGGGAGAGTTCTGAAATTGCACTTGGGATGGAAACCCTTGTAGTTCTGTGTAAATCAAGACACTCTGTAGACAAGTTTAATACATTGGAGTTATATCAGTAATGCTCATGCAGACTAGAAAACTAACACTTCTGCTATCTATAACTAATCTCTGGTTTCTGTGTGTGTGTGTGTGTGTGTGTGTGTGTGTGTGTGTGTGTGTGTGTGTGTATGCTTGAATACCTCTCTGTGTGTGTGTTTTGGTTTGGCACCATTTTGGAGAAAAATAAATATGTGAAACACATGTTGATTACATATATACATAAGTAAATGTATTTGTGTATATACACAGGTATTTATTTCTCCTCAACTTATATACATCAGTACTTAAAAACCATGAAATATATACTTTGAAGACAACTTTGTAGGCTTACTATATAGCAAGATGATAAACATCATTCTTTACCTTTCTTTAGTATTATAATTGATCTTTTTTGTTGAGTATCTCTATGTATATTTGTTACATACTGATAACATATTTGGTGATTTTGTAGTTAATGCAGTAGAATTGACATTCTGAGATATTCTGTACAGTTTAATATTTATCTTCAACTTAAGGTATAGACATTCAGCTCCTTATAAGGTAATGTATGGCTAAATGAGAAGACATTTGAATATATTATGAAGACATTTGAATATATTATGAGGAAAGCAAATGTTGTTAAATTTTAAAGGGCAATTAATCATATTTTATATCTATATTCTGACCTTTAAACAGTCCAGAATAAATGGATGTCCTTAGACAACACAGCAAACTTTCTTTGTCCTGGGAAACAATATTATGGGATATTTAATATATTTGTAGTTTTTTTAAGTTAAGTAAAAGAGAGTTTAACTGATTCTGAAAAATAAACCATAATTTTTCTAATATTATATATACTGGAATTGTGGGAAAGGAAGATTAGCTTTTATGTTTGTTAGATGTGAAAATGGGAGAAAGTTTTTTCTATGCATATGTGGGAGACATTAATGTGGTGACAGCAAGAAGCTTTCTGTGGCCATTCCTTCCATGTTTTTGCTTGGCAGATCTCAAGACCCTCCTCATATTTTGTTCTCATCATAATTAACATTATAGTGGATCTGTGATTAACCATTTAATATTTGTTAGTTTTCCAAGATTCTCAATCTCATTAAATCAAGAAATTTGTGGCATTCATTTCTGCAGTCCAGGGCCTAATATAGTACCGAAATCATATTAAGCACTCATTGTTTTTGACAAGCTAATCAATTAAAACATGCTTTCACTATAATTAGTCATTTCAAGTACAATGATCTGTCCAGTTTTTAAAATTTCTTTTGCTTTTAGACTATAACATATTTTGTAGCTGGGAATATAGCGCAGGTATTTTAAGCCTATGCTCAGAACCAAAAAGCAAGCAAGCACACAAATAAACAAAATATATCTTCCGAAATCTTGCCATTTACATGTTACAAAATGTAACATGAATGTGTTTATTAAACTTTTCCTCTGTATATTATGCCTAAAATCAGTTTGGCTTTGTTGTATATCAGAGAATTAGTAAATGAGAAACATAAACACTTCACAGGCTAGGCCTCTTGTGCTCATGAATTATTGAGTCCATAGTATGGATGATGACATTAATATCCAGTGGTACAAATAATATTCTCATCATACTTAAGGAAAGACAGTACAAGACATGGCAAGACTGAGCTTTATCATGTATGACTGACTTCACTTTTCTTTCCCTATATTTTCCTCTCAAATACTATCTTACAAGTATCAAACAAAGTAATAGATTTACCTTTTCAGAGAATTTCATTTACTGATACCACATTGATAAACCAATTGAGTTGGCTGTAAGATATCATTAGGCCTCTGAATTTTACTCCAATGAAATTGGACATATAGTTTAGTAGTAGAGAGCTTGTCTGGGACATAGAAGGTACTGGCTTTGGATCCCAACACCACAAAATTAATTTTAAATATGTTATTTCCTTATGTACTATCAAATGCATAAATTCATATCCAGAATAGGTCTAACTCCAACAGAAATTTGTAGAATGATTGAAAATTTAAAAAATAATATAAAATACTTAGAAATTTGTGTTATTTTTCTTTGTAAAAGTTGCATATATTAAGGCATTCTTTAAAAATTAAGTCTTGAGCTGATTCACTCAGGGACAAAATTATACAAGAAGGAACAGCAATGTGGCACTTTCTGATAAAACATTGGTCAGAGGTCTTTAAGTCCCCCAAACACTATAGGATTTTGCCATTGCTCTTTTTTACTCTCCAAAAACTGCCAGTAAGACCCTATTATTGAAGATGCACAGAACATGGGCAAAATATATCAGCTAGAACTGGTATGAGGACTTTCTTCTTGCTGGATAGCTTACACAGTACCAAGGAATACTGTAGAAGCTGCAGGGTGAGAGAAACAATCACAAGCCCCATCATGACATGAGATCTATAAATTGCAATATAGATCACCATGGCAACAGATAACCACTAGTGTAATAGTGGCAGGAGTACCAAGGAGACAACCAACAGCTTTCTGATTGGACTGAAGACCAGCTTGTCAGAGTGACACAAATCCCTGTTATTGTATACTATAGCAAGAACTTAAAAAGAGGGGAGGAAATAGATCAATAGGGAAGACAGCTAATAAACCTGTAAATAGGAAGACAGTACATCAAATTGCTCTGTAGGAGCTGTTATTATACCCACAGAATGTGAACTTATAGTGGAAACCTTTAGATCTAAAGCTGGATGAGTGAAGGGAAATGCACTTATAAGTGGGGTGGCCTGAAGAGAGGTAACTTGAAATACTATGGAGGCATGATTCCACACAGGAGTAGCTAAACCAGAGTAAACCCTGGGGTCCATAGAAACATAGGTAGAAGGTGTGGGAGGGTATGGGCAGTAAAGGGGAGGGATCAAAGTTGAGATGAATACTCAACTTTGAATGCTTGTAAAAATAAAAAAAAATAGTATACTAAATTAGATGAATTTTCAGAACTGGAAAGTATAGATGAGTATATATGCTATTGATTATTTATCATTTGCTTGCTTTTTTTTATTTAGTTCTGTTGTAGGTGGCATGTAAGATATTTTTAGTATACCTGGCTTGGGAGCAATTATGTAGCCCAGGCTGTCCTCAGATTTCTGGCATCCCACACAAAGAAATGTTGATATTGTAATGATGATTCAATATGCATGTTTTATATAATATACTGCATAAAATAACTTTCAGAAGTGAAAAAAATTGAGATTGTTAATATTTTAGTAAATCAGCAAGAATAACTTACAAAGAAACACAGACTACCTGTATACCTATGTTTCACTTTATAGCTACTAATAGTTACTAAATGTTGTATTCTTCAGAAATAGAATATTAATTAAGTGAATCATTCTTCACTTTAGAGACGTGTTTGGAGGAGCTATTCATTATCACTTGTTTTAAAACAAATTCGTATAAACCATGGCTGTGAGCATGTCAGAGTATATTCATAACCTGTCTTACATATGTACTATCTTTGGTTGAATTGTGTGGCAGATATTCTTTCAATGGAAATTAATCTATCAGTCCTAAAAGTCCTGATTTAGGCCTAAATCTTTTTCCTTTGCATAACGACTATTTCTGGAATAGATGACCTAAGCCAGGTCACATTTCCACTGACATGAATATTGAGTTATTACAGATAGTCAGGAAGCTCAAGGTACTAGCTGTCTCATGTATTATCCCAAAAACATTTGACCCAGCTGGAGCTAACAGTTCATCCTTGCTATTATGACAGCCAGAGCCACAGTAAGTCTATCAGATGAAAGTCAGCTGTTCAAGGAAGAATAAAAGAGGCTGAGATGTCCTGAGGAATCCTTGCCAATGGCTGCCTCAACATCCCAATTCTTTACTTGTTTTCTGCCTATTATTTTGTCCATTTTGAGTTGAGGATCCCATCACTTGTTATTTAGATCATCCAGTGAGGTTTTTCCAATTATCCATTTTCTCCTTCTCTCTACTCAGCAAATCAGGTCCTAAAGTCTTTCGGTTTTCTTCTCATAGATGACACCTTGTTTAATCCTCACCATTCCTATTGTGCTTAACTTGCTCTGTAGCTCTTATTTCATAGCTTTTTTCCCCAAACATTTCTTATTGCTTCAGGATAATGCTCATATTTCCTAATGTGTCATCAGGAAGATTTTTTTATTTCTCTCTCTCTTTCTTTGTTTCTTTGTTACTTTCTTTCTTTGTTTCTTTTTTGTTAATCTGTTTCTTTCTTTCCTTGTTTCTTTCTTTCTCTTAAATTTCTTCGTAAAATTCTTTTTTTGAAAATTTTTTATAATTTTTTTATTATTTATTCAATTGTGGGTATGTGCGTATGTATGTGTGCACGCACACGTGTGTATGTCTGTGTGTGTGTAGAACCACGGACGAATTCGGGAACGACCACGGACGCCTCCACCTCCTCCTTGTTTACTCTGCCCCGGGATTCACAGGCTCTGCCCTACCAGGACCAGAAGCGCAAGCCGCCCCCGCTTCCGACTGGCGTCTATACGTGGGATCTGGGATCTGAACTCAGGACCTTCCGCCTGCAAGACAGAGGCTTAACCCCTGAGCCACCTCTCCAGCCCTATCAAGCTTTCTTTGGTTATCTAGATGTAGCATGTATTTTCTTCTGTTTCATCCATATGATCATTTACTACATCCATTTTCTGGAATGCTTTAATGAAGCAGCATAGCAGATCTTTTTTAATTGCTACAAAACTGCTCTTCTCTTGTCTCCATTCATGGTCAGTTACCCTTTCTTCTGTGTTCCCTTGGTACTTTCTGTGCTCATTCATCAATACTTTTACATTGTGTGGCAATGATTTATTTGTAATTAGATCTCTCTTCTAGATTACAAGTCATTGAGTTCTAAGCCTGGGTGAGAAACATTCCCACTCCATTTATCCAATGACTTCAAACACAGTACACCTTTAATGTTTGGTCGCTATGTGAATGAAGGATTGAATTAGTCCCTTGGCTATTTGAAAACATATTTCGATTACATATTCATATGAACATCATTGAAAAGAAAGCTATTAAAATAGACATAGTAACTAATGCCATATATCTTACATATTGTTCTTCAGAGAATTTAGAATGGCCGCATGCACAAATATTGTTTGCTAAGTTCCCTAAATTTAGACTTATTTTGAGAATTATAATTTTCTTTCTTTCTTCCTTTTTCAGAATGACTTCTCTTACCTCAAACTGAAGCACAGCCAACTGTCAAGGGGAGAGCTAAGGTCTACTTGTCTATGTTTACTTGCTCTAAAATAGCACTGGACTTTTGTTTTGTGAAGTTTTCATACGATTTTAGAAAAAAAAAGGAGTTTTAACTTGCTACTATGTTTGAACAGTGATGCAAAACCTAAAAATAACACAAGATTCCAATGTGTATATGGAAATTAAAACACAATTTTAGGCAATTGCTGTAAAAACTTCCACTCTTTTTATACACCTTTAGACTTAGCAGGAGTCAGATCTGGCCACAAAGGAGACGTTTAACTGATAGGTCTGCTTTATGAAAGACCTCTTCCAGGGGCCACATCTTGGGGGGGTTTGAGGAAGGGAAGTGTGTGGTTCTCTCAAAATTTCATCCAGGACTTCTCTCCCCATCTGACCCTGGAAATTGCTGCAATTTTGGCTTCCTGTGGTATGCAGAAAAAAAAAAACTTAAGAAATGGAAGAAATATACTTAACCAAGTAAAAGGGAGTTTTTCAGTTTCCTATGCTGGAACTGGCTACATATTGACAAGAAACACAGCTTAACTCTGTCTTGTACCAGGCATCAACTGTTCAACCTCTGTACCAACCTCAACAATGACTCAACCATCAGGAGATGTTATTGTTGGAAAAATTACATACATAATACTACATATTATATATGAGAGTTCATCTATGAAAGAAAAGAAAACTGAATGTATATTAAGGCATTAGTTAGAAAATGTTCTCTAAAGATGTCAGAAACAAGAGGAGAGCAGCATTGTGAATGGGAGGTCTCTGGCAGTGAAGGAGTTTGAGTAGGTTGCCATAAAAAGAAAGGTCACTGTGAATCAGCCAACTAAGTAGCCTGAACTAAGAATACCACAGAACTGCCTGTGGGACTAAAATGGCTTTGATGGAAAATGACAAACAAGATTGACAGGGGCATCTGAACCTTTGCAGCTGTCTCATTTCAGGCATTCTTCTCCAGGATGGCAGTGCATGGAATTAAGAAGTTACAGGCTACAGTCATTTAAAGAAATGAACAGTGTGCTAAATTCATCTTAGAATGCAATTTGGATAGAGGGTCAGTTTGGTCAGATACAGATCCTAGCCATCTTGCATTTCAGTTTGTCTCTTTTATCTCAACTGGTTTTCTCTGTTTTATAGCTGTTGTTCATCCTTTCGTAGATCTAAAGATAGTTTCCTAAACCTCTGTGTTGTTTAAACTTTTCCCCTGCTTTAAATTGTACATTAAAACAATGGAATGTAGTATAATTTAAAAAATACATATAGAAATGTTTTATTTAATTGACAAACAATATTTCAGAATATCATATCCTATTGCTTACATGTTTTCATTAACTTCAATTCCATGTGAGGAATGTGTTTTACCACTTTGTAGGCCACAGTATTCATGGCGCTATTTTGGAAGCAGAGCCTAGGCCCTTACCCAAAAAAAAAAAAAAAACTGATGAGCACCTTAACTCTGGAGCTCACAATTTATCAAAATATCAGAATAAATTTATGTTACTCAAAATATCATCTTCTAATAGTCTGTTACAGTAGTACAAAACAATGCTTTCTATCTGTAGTCATGAACTTTGTATAATAGCTCTCAACTTGTTCCTTCTATCCAACTGTAAATTTGTGCCTTTTAATTATCATCTCTGTTAGACCTTCTCCCCTATTCTAGACTCTTTCTCATGTCTCCTGGCAACCGTTGATCTCTATATCTCTGTATGATACTTGGTTCCCAACTGTTGGCATTGTTTGGGAAAGGTGTGGAACTCCTAGGAGGCAGAGTCTTGCAGGAGGAAGCACATAGGTGAGGATGGGAATTGAGGTTTTACATTCTTGATACACTTTCTGCTCTCTACCAGCTTCCTAAGTTAGGTGCAATGTGAGTAGTCAATTCCCTTCTGCTGCCGAGTCCTCCCTATCTGCTTCCGTGTCTTCCCTGTCATGGTGGTCTTTGAACCTTTGGAGCTCTAAGCCAAAATAAGCATTTTCTCCCTTTATTCCTGGATAGTTTTCCAGCAACAGAAAAATAACCAAGATTAGAAATTGCTAACTATAAGTGGATTGTTGCTGTGATAAACGAGAGCATGTGGTTCTTAGGCCTTTGAGAGTTTTTAGGAAGAATATGGAAGGGATTGAACTTGGAGCTAGAAAAACCACAGAATGTTGAAAACAGAGCTAATGTGCCATTCCGATAGAAGACTGAAGACCAGAAGTCTAAGCAAAAATCTGGACAGTGGAGGCTTGGCTCAAAATGTTTCAATAGGGAAAAATGACTTTGTTAGAAACCGTCTAGAGGGCATTCAGGGTATCTTGTGGAGAAGAACCTTCCTGCATTATGATCATGTCTTTAAAACTTATTTGAGGCTGAATTAAAAAATAATGGACTGATTTCTATGCCAAGGAAGTTTCAAGGCATGATAATATTCAGTTTTTTGACATGGTTATTATACTGACAACTCTTCTGCATGTATACAATGAAACAGCAACAATTAGGGTCAAAAAATAAAAAGATGTGAAGTTTGTTAAGGAAAAAAGCTTAAACATATTTAAAATTTCACATGCTGATAAAGGAAGCTGTAATTTTTTTTAAAAAAAGAATTTTCCTGCTCTGAAATTGGAAATAGAAAGGTTCCAAAAGGGCAGAGCCTACCCATCAAAGGCTCCAACTTGGGAAAATTCAAATTCATTCCAAAGAATGGTTCCTAAACTCAAAAGGCTTCAGGGTTTCCTGGTCCTAGAAAGCAAGCACCTTGGGAAGTGTCTCTATGGGTCTAGCACATAGAAGCTGATTGTACTGTGTACAGGCTCCATTCCTAGATGAAAGCAGAACTTGGCAGTGTCATCCACATGTTCCCCGTATTGCAACCAAGAGAAATGCAAAATTGAGGTGGTCATGGGGTCTTACACCCCAGTTTCAGAAAACCACTTTAATCTATGACAGAGTTCAAATTCCTACAAGAGTATTCCAAAAGTCAGTGCAGGAAGCTATGAAAGTAGATACCAAATGCCATGGTCTCCTGCATGTCGGAGAAGCCAAAACCGTAGGATGAAGAAAGCCACACATACAGCCCAGGAGAGAAGCTCTATGTTATACCTGTCATACAGGCAGTAGAGCTGGAAATGAAGGGATACCTCAATTCTTTGGAGCTGAGATATTTTCATTACAAGTTTCTGATGGTGGAATTAGAGATGATGGGTTTGGCATTTTCCCTGATAGGTTTAAGTCTTGCTTTACTCTAACATTTCCATGTTATGTTCCCATTCCTCACATTTGGAGTAAGAATGTATGTTCTGTATGTATGTTGAAAATATATAGTTTGGTTATTTCTTTCATTTTTCAGAAGAGGTCACAGAGCGAATACGCTAAACTCAAAAGAAACTGTTTTGAATAGATTGGTACTATTAAAGACCATGGCATTTGCAATGGAATATGTTGTTTAAATGTGAAATGTGCACATTGCCTAGTGAGTTTGAACACTTGTTCCACAAGAAAAATAAATCCTTTCTACGTATATTGCTTTTCTCAGGATGCTTTACCATAGGAAGAGAAAAAGTTTTTCAAACTCTTTGAGTTGTTTGTTTTCTAACTATTGAGCTATTTCAATGCCTTACATATTGTGAATATTAGCTATTTACATAATATATGGATTACAATATTTTTTTCTCATTTCATTGGTTGTTTCTTCACCTTGTTGAGTATTTCCCTTGTTGTGCAGAAGCATTTTAGTTGGATATAGCCTGATTTGTTTATTTTTATTCATGCTATTCATGCTGTTGGTGTTATAGGCCAATATCATGTGGTTTCCCCCTTAAGGTCCATCTAACAATTTTACAGTCTTGGAACTTGCATTCAAGCTCTTAATCCAATGTAAATTGGTTTGTGATTGTGATATAAGATAAGGGTGCAATTAATTTCTTCTGCAAGTGGAATTCCAGTCACCTTAACACCATCTACAAAAAAGATGTTCTTTTTTTAATTTATATTCTTGACATGTTTTAAAAATCAGTTATTCATTAATGCATGGATTTATTTTTGGATTTATTACTTTACTTCATCAATCTATCAAAGAGTTTTGCTTAATTTTTGATTTTCACCACCACCATGCTGTTTTGATTACAGTAAATTAGTAATATATGTTGGGATTGCAGCACTCTTCTCTATAAAAATAAGTAGAAAAATGGTGTGCTGTATGAATGAATATACATACAGACATGCATGCAAAGACACATGATTATTTTTAATTGATATGCCTGAATTTTATGTCATGTAAATTATCAGTTTTGTTACATTTTACATTGTTATAAATTTGAAAATATCTTTCCTTTTCCCTTTTTTTGCAATCTGAACTCCTTGTCTTCATAGATTCTTTTGTATCATTAGTCATCCCATTTGTTATAGAATATATAAATATATATACAATTAATATTTTGTATATATATATTCTATTTCCATGGGTTCAGACAACTATGGATGGAAAAGCATTTGTAGTGAACAAGTACAGAAATATTTATTTACATTGTTCCCTAAACAATAGAGTACAGGTAATATTTGCATAGCAGTTGCCTCAAATTAGGTATAGTTCATAATCTAAGCATATGTGAAATGTTATTCCATTCTCTATAAAAACTTAAATACTGAAATCAGTTCCACATGGATTTTGATGGCCAACTCTGTTTATATGTACACATATGTGTTTACACATGTCATTGACATATGTGTGTGCATATGTGCAAACTGCTCAGGTAGAATTTAAGTAATATACTGAACAGATTCTACTATCTGTAAATTTAAGTGCTATTGTTGCAATGTCTAATTTAGAAGTAAAATAAAACTGAAATCATATGCAACATATTTTAATAGAAAAATATATAAGATGACTATTAGCTAATTTTGTCACAAGTTACCTTAATATATGTGAATGAACTTATTATAAAATTTTTAGAACACGAATCAGATGAGATCCAGATACTATAAGATAATAACTATCTCTAATCTAGTGTGATTGAAGTGTGTATTCTACCTTGTCTAGCAAAGGTTGAAGTGTTTAATACTGTTAAAATTAAGCTAAATTGAATTTATGTGCTCATTGAAGAGCGTATCTCTTATCATAACTTATCTAGTTTAATTTCTCTAGGAACTGGATTTTGTTCAACCACAATATCATTTTTAGTTTCTTTGGCTATATTCTGAGGCAAAGTCTTTTTAATTTAAACATGATCTGCTGCATTGGTTCTGAATAACAATATATCATGTATTACCCACCAAGTAACTCTTTTTTTTCTGCTACTCAGAATTAAATAAACCAAGACACAACACATGTCTTAAAACCACAATAGTTTATTTATAAGAAGAAAGTCAGCCCATCAAACTTTCCACAGGAATTTAAAAAATCCATCAGGGACTCAAAGCCTTTACTTTCTTTCCATTCATGTAATTTTGGTTTTGGCTTAACACTTGGTACAATATTCACTTCAAAAGAATATCCCTTGCATTTAAAATAAACAATCATTGTTCTACATAGACTTTTAATTTCTCTCCTCTGCCCTTTGCCACTTCTCTGCTTCATTCCAGGATGTATCTAGTATTGACTCCAGAACATGCCAGTTAGAAAATCACTTTGTAGATGATATTTTGATATTAACACTAATGCAAGAAAGATCAAATTTTTACATTTTGTTTCATTTACAGTCACTCTTGATATATACAGTTTCTTAACTTTTTGAAATGATACTTTGATTATAGGGAATGATATAGGACAAAATAACTGCAATTAAAATGAAATAGATTTTGGCTTTAGGAAGGAAAATTCAGTTTGAACATGATGCAGGACATAAAGTTTCATTTTGGGTTCAAATTGTGTGGTACTGAATAAGCCAAAACATATGATTTTGAATAGCTTTAGTTTCATCCAAAGTGAATCTCATAAAATGACATCAAATCTCTCTTCTAAACAATATGGCTACCAATAACCCATTGAGAGTCAACACAAATGTTCACAGATTGGAAAATCCTAGCTTTGTTCTTCTATCTCAAAAGCAAAGGTAGTTAATTATGCATTTATCTATGCCTTGACTGCCAAGATGATTTGAAATATATGAAGTTTATAATTTCTGCCCAATGATTTGCTTTAATTTCACTTGTACTGGAGGCTTAAAGTATTGCATACATGGGTAAATACAATAACATTTTTGGCAAAACACATTTCTCTCCCTAAAGGCCTTTGGCAAATATAATGCTGTGAAGACAGCAATGAGTAATTAATAAATTCATATCCAATAATAAGATATATATGCATATATATGCATCTTAACCATTTTAAATGTGTTTATTTTCGGTGTTACATGTCCCCTTCATGCTTTTGCTACATAAATCCCGTGCCTATTGTCCTTAATAATATTTACCCAATATAGTTTAAATTAATGCATGATGTTTGACCAATCTTGCACTCTTGCTATCACCTGAGCTCTCTTTGTAGTCATGATTCTAATACAATAAGTGGAGGTATGAAAAGTGCAAATGCCATTGAAAGGACAGGAGCTTTTACAGGAAGGATTCATTGTGCACAGGAAGAGAGACTTCTTTGTGTTAGCAGCTAATTTCCTGTAATTTTGCTTCCTGCTCTTTGGGCCTGTAACCAATCATCTTTGCATTTCCTGTGAAATTAAACATGGTGTACATATGGATATTTGTGAATGCACTGGAACTTGGTTCTTCAGATCATTCTGAAATCAGACCCTGAATTTGATCCCTTCTAGTATAGTGGCTTAGACTAAAGGAATTAATCTATTTGCCCTCTGTTGTTCTTACATGAAAAGATGAACCAGCCTGCAAACTTTCATGATTAACATCTCTGAAATCAAGTGGATTCACACGATAATTACAAATTACACAATTTGAACCCAAAGCCCTTTAAGGTGTGGTAGAGGATTAAATAGCCAAAATCTATTTCATTTAAATGCAAATAAGACATTCAACAGAACGTGTTATTTGTGACTCATAATGGACACAAATGTGAGAAAATGCTATATGTCTTTTTTTAAAAAAATTTATTTATTATTTATTCAATTGTGCGTGTGTGTGCATGTGTATGTATGTGTGTGTGTGTGTAGAACCACAGACGAATTCGGGAACCACCATGGACCCCTTCACCTCCTCCTTGTTTACTCTGCCTGGGGATTCACAGGCTCCGCCCTACCAGGACCCTAAACGCAGGCCGCCCCCCGCTTCCACCGGTATCTATATGTGGGGTCTAGGATCCGAACTCAGGACCTTCTGCCTGCAAGGCAGAGGCTTAACCCTTGAGCCACTTCTCCAGCCCCAATGCTATGTGTCTTTACGAAATACACAGTCAAACTTTTCTAATGTTACAAAACTCTGCAGGACGGACTGTGTTACTATCTTCAGTGCACTGCAGTCTTAAAAAGTACGAATTGAGTATTTTGTTTTCATTAAATGTTAGACTTATACAAATATGGATTATGCACTATATATGTTTGTAAAACAAATATCCCCGTTTTCCTCTTTTTATTGATAAAATATTAGGAAATAATTCCATACACATAATGGATTGTTTTGTTTATTCCAAAATTTTTTTATTTCTTAAGCTTAAAAAATTATAATGTTTAATGAATATAGAAGTATGCACCGATTGAAAGTGTGTGCTTCATAAGTGAACCCATATAGCTAACAGGACCTGATCAAGAGAAAGATTGCCATGGCTCCCAGATCCAGCAAGCTCCTCACAGTTGCCAGTTATCCCACCCATGGCAAGCACTACTTGGGCTGCTGACACTAGTTTAATTTTCCTCATCTATAGACTGTGTAAATATCAGCACCAAATGCTGATAAATACATGGAATGAATGGAACTTACATGCACATGATGAAATCTTTAAATTGTAAAAAAAAATTAAATCATGACATTTCCAGGAAAACGGATGAATCTAGAAATTATTTTATTAAATGACATAATGAGAAATCAGATATATAAATCACTCATGCATTCTTTTAGTGAACAGCCTGTATCTTAAAACTGGGAAAAATAACAGGGGTAGTAACATGACTTAAAAACATATAACATTGGAAGGACTAGAACTAGCTAGAGGAAGTGAATCATTGAAGAAGGCAGTGGAGAGAGTATATGACACATATGTACAAAAATGCAGAAACTGAATTCATTACTTTGTACACTAACCTAAAATTTAATTAAAAGGAAAATCAAGTTAGTGCAATAGTAAAAATTAGAAGCTGAGAATGGTGATATATAACTGTAATTGTAGAATTCTGAAAGTTGGGGAAAGAAGATTGCAAGTTTGGGGCCAGTTTATAAAACAAAATGATATGTTTCACAAAAATATTAAATACATAAAATAAATTATAAAAATAAATAAGCATTATTATTGTTTCATCAAGCTTTCTTTTTCTATTTACAAATACCCTCTAACAGGTACATTTTTAAATTTCCTGCAAGTATGAAGTTTATAGAACCATAACTTAAAGGAAACGACATCAAATTGATTTACTTCTAAATGCATTCAAATTTTTTTTTTAATTTCAGGCTTAGTGCTGCACCCATCTGAGAGTTTAATAGATATCTTACATTTGTCATGTCTTTAGTACTGTTGCATATAATTCTTCTGTTCTTTACTTTGCTTCATCAGAGACCAGAGAATTCTGAGTAATTGCATGCTCCTTTTTTATTCTCATGACACATCACTAACTATTACTTCCACATGATAATTCTGAAATGTGATGAAGTACTAGTACCTTAGTAGGAGGTAAAAAATCCCAACAATTCATCCAAGATAGCATTAAACAACGTCCATTATCTTGACTCCTGAAATGAAGGGGTAATGAATTTCCAGGGAAGGGCCTATACAGGATGAAAGTGGAGAACACTTGAAAGTGACCCAATTCTTGATAGAACGAGAAAAAATAGATTGGGCGAGAGTCATCCTAATGTATTCGACCATGAGATTTGGAAAGATCCCAATTTACAGTCTTGATGTAAAACATTTTAAATTCAAAATTAGTTAGAACTGTTTTAGACTTTACTGATCATGTGGTTTCTACTTCCATAATTCTTTTCTGTCAAAGGCAGATATAAATTACAAAAACCAATATTGATGATCAAATATAACATTTTACAAAATGTATGGAAAGTAAGGTATAGAACTTTGATTATAGGTGGGCTGGAGAGGTGGCTCAGGGGTTAAGCCTCTGCCTTGCAGGTGGAAGGTCCAGAGTTCGAATCTTAGACCCCACGTATAGATGCCGCTGGAAGTGGGGGTGGCCTGCATTTATGGTCCTGGTAGGTCCGAGCCTGTGAATTCTCGACGCAGAGTAAACAAGGAGGAGGTGGAGGCAGTCCATGGTAGTTCCCAAATTCGCCCATGGTTGTACACACGCATACATACACACAAGCGCATACACGCACAATTGAATAATAAAAAAAAGAACTTTGATTATAGGACATAGTTTTCTTAATTTGCTTCTACAAGAAAATAATGTATTACTATTTAAATATGTATTACTATCTAAATGTATTCTTTCAAAATGATATTGTCTATTCCTAGTTATACAAGCTCAATAGGTACTCCCCTCCTTCGCTCTTCCCCTTCCCTTCCCTCTTGTCCCACCATTTCACTTTCCCTCTTCCCTCATTTTCACCCCTCTTTCCTCCCTCCTCCTCTCTTGGTGTTTCTTGCCTACTCCCTCCCATCCTCCAGAGCATCTGTTCATGTGGGCGCTGTATTTCCCTCTGAGTCCTCTACTTGGAGCCCCTTCTTGGGCCACCCATTAATATGGGAATTCTGTTATGTATGTTTAACCCCTTGCCTCTAAGGATCCTACTACCTGAAGACTTCTTCCTTGCGATCTGGACTAGACTTTGAGGGCTTGTTGTCATGTCAGACATTGTATAGGTCAGGCAAGGTCAAATCACATTGTAGCACTATTCTGTTGCTGCACTGCCAATGGCTACATCCTGATTGGGTGTTGAGGTCATCTCATTGTAGCACTATTCTGTTGCTGCACTGCCAATGGCTACATCCTGATTGGGTGTTGAGGTCATCTCATAAGAGATATAAAGAGGCTTAATATAAGAGGCTTAAAGGTAGATGGAAACAGTGTGACTTTTTTTAAAAAGTCCTACTACTTTTGTTTTCTTATAAGCAAGATGCTCCATTTTGTGTTTATCTTTATTCTTACCTCACAGTAAAATATCTCATTTTGGTTCATTTGGTTCATGGTTATTTATTTCTACATAATAAACATTTTTTAGATGAGAGTCCACATTATATTATGGATGTTAGATTTTGAGAATAAATTGCATATCTGAAATGCTCTCAAGAAAAGTTGCATTTGCCGGAGCACTTTTTTCATATATTATGAAAATTTTTTATTAATGTATGAATTGTACTTCCTTTCTTCCTGCACAGTGACAACCAGAAAGTGAAGGAGTTGTGTTGTCAAAGAATTTTGGAGGTGATAACTACATTTCCCACTGAGTATTCTGGCCCTCAGTCTTCACGATGATGGCAATTTTCTTTCTCTTAGGCAGAGACACTCATTAGCCTTCCAGTGAAATAAGACTGGCTTTCCTTACAAGATTCTTTTCTTTTCTGAGATCCTTTAATTCACCTCAGAATTCACAGTGTCCAACATGTGGTTTAAACTAGGTGGCCCAGAATAGATGGGAGCAAATGTTTGTTGAAGAAATTAGCATAGTGGTATTATACATGGCAGTGGAATATTTGCCATCATCTCTTACTCACAGCTAACATAATATTGTGGCATTAGACATGATTTACACTTTGTTTCAGATATCTTCAATTTGCTCATTGCAGTGTGTTTTCTATCAAAATGGAATAATATAGGCAAAACTGAATGCTTTCCTCTTATGCAAGTTATTGGCACTACTACAAACTTTTGAAACAATAGAAGAATTCACTGAAGTAAAACAGAATATAATTTTTGTTCACATAATACACAGTTGAACATTACGTACATTTTTGCTGTTTTATGCTGACTGCTGTATTTGCATTAGATGCTAGTATTGTCTCTGATTAGATGTTTTTCAGACATTTGTCTTAAATTAAATTTCCATATGTTTAAGGCGGTGACTTACTAACACAGAATTTTGGCATTCACATGTATTTTATTCCACTGCAAAATTCTATAGCATCTGTAATTATTTAATGATCAAAACACTTACTTGATCTTGTCAATATTGTTGTTTTCAACTAACATATGAAAATGGAGATGTCCTTTTTTCCTTTCCCCATATTAATTATAATGCAAATTTAAAAAACAGAGTGGAAAAAGTTTTCATTCTCAAGTAATTATTGCTTGTCATCCAAACCTGAGAAGTCTTGAGCTAAGTAGAGTAGTTCTACCTTTCCAAAGACAAGAAGCTCCATTTATAGTTAACAGTTTGGAGTATTCTGAAAAGATATTAGTCATAGTTACAAATTTTACATTTCTTACAAGGGAGGATAGCCAAAAGAACTTTGGACACTTGACCTGGCAACTACTTGACTTATGAAAGATTGGATGTTCTATAGTATTGTCTTGAAGCTTGATAATTGAGATAGCACCATATCCAAACAGTACTGACTCACAGTCTTTCTATACTTTACATAAAATCATTTTAATTAGGATGTCATTTATAAGTAACAGCACATTACACTAATTTTTAAAAATATTATTTTTTCCATTTATGAAGCATGTATTATAGCAAAGCCTGAATGAACTAAGACAGGTGAAACAAACTATGTAGCTAACACCTGTCTGTGGAGTCTAAAGTTTATTTACTGCATGATTTATTATTTTCTATGCTTTTTAATATTTCAAACAGCATTTATCAACCAAACATTTATCGAACTAGAGTTACCACTTTCTTAGGAGAAATTAAGGAATCTTTATGGATAATAACAAATACAAATGAAACTGAGAATGAGCTACACGAGTGAAAGGACAAGATAATCTTATTGCTTAATGACTATAAAATGTGTTGGTTATAGTCAGGGGAAAACAGATGTAGTAACTTGTACTGTGTAGAAGTTAGTTGTAGCAGATTATGTAAGATTGTGAAAAAAGATTGCATAGTATGCCAACAAGTTTTCCTCTTTTTCCTTCTAGTAAACTACATTCTCAAAATTTTTTGCTGGTGCTGTGGCTACACAGTTGATTTACTGGAGCTGTACCAAGATTCATAAACTTCTGTATAATTTGCACTTGTCATTTACTCATCTGATTCTGAAAACACTGCATTGTGAATGTCAACTGTATCACCTGTCTGTATTCCTGGATAAATGCACAGACCAGAGCTGAGTCCCTACTTAGATATGAAATTTACTTGAATAAGAAGGAGAATGCCTCCTGAGATAACACAATAAGCACTCTCTCTAAAGAACTAACACAGGATCCTAATTGTCTTAATTAAGGAGTTCAATCTTTATCTCATAAAAGTGAAAAGGCTTTGCACCAAAAGGCCAGTAAGGTGAAAGAGTCTTTTAGTAAGGCTAAACTAGAAATAGAGGCTTCAAATATGAAAGACCATTGGTTGGCTGCATTGCTAGGTAGAAGACCAATATTCCAAATATCCAGATGAGAAGAATAATGAAGAGAAAAGCTCTATATTGTGTACATAAAAATTAGCAGATATTACCTTTAACACTAAAGGGCTAAATCCCAGGGAAATAATGAGAGTGATGTAGAGATAATCTTGAAACCTTAATAAAGGCTAAAACTAGATTGCAGTGACTCAAGGAGGAAATGAAGGGTTTCAGTTAAAGAGAAACTAAACAGAAGATTACTGTTAGTTTAAAATACAATTTCTGTCCAACCAGATTTTGAATTTACTAATGCCTGAGCAGTCACCTTGTGCCTTCAGCAAGACTCTGTCAGGAATGCACATCTCAGTGAGATCTCTTTGGGTGCCATCCCATCTTCCTTTGTGATGACATTTCCAATGCTTCTGATTTTTCCTTCTCTTCCCATTGAGAAAACTTCAGAATTCTCAATTCCATACTCGAAGTAATATTTCTCAATTTTTAAAGACTTGACAATTTAGCTAACATTTTGTCTTGCATTTCATGTAACTTAAAAATTTTGCATTTTGAGGATATGTAAAGTCCAATTATGATTATTGGGGAATAGAGATTGAGGATTAGTACACAGTTTATCTCTGTATGACAGAATTAGGTTAGAATAAAATATCTCTATCCTAACCCTAATCCTAACCTTCATTTTTCATCTGACTGTTGTAACACTCTACTGCATCAATGGATTCAGTTGCTCCCTTTGTGTCATTGTCTTTCACAATTATGTTCAGATTCATTGAGTTTTTTAGGATTTTCATCACTATTATTAATGATAACTTTTACAGAGACACTTTTGATAGACTAGTATACTTATGCATGCTCTGCTTCATGTAGGGTAGTAGATGATATGAAAATTCTCTGAAATTTTCTGTCAAATTTTTATTTTCTTGTCTCTCAGGGTTTCTCTATATGGGACTTATAGTGAGCTATAGGCTCTGTGCCAGCTGGAAGCTGGACTGATTTCTAGGAGTGGAGCCACAGTCGTCATAAGTTAGTGTAGTATTACAGTGGTTTTCTGTTTTCCATTAAGCATTTAAGAAGAAGCACTCAAATGTGATCAGCATTTTGTAACATAAGTTCTGAATAACATTGGAAGCCCCCGGAAACACATTTAATGGACACATCTTAAGAGACACAGAGCAGTGTGAAATTTGGACAAAAGTGACTATCATGACTTTCAATTTAAAGCATATATATGTCATGTGGAAAAAAAAAGACTGTTACATTGATCATCTATTGTAACTACAGTGACTTTTTTTATAAATTAATGGCTATGTCTCAACATATTTGTTGCCTGCATTGTGACAGACATAAAACAATTCTTGAAAAGGTAGCATTACATAAAGATTTAAATATTGCATGGGAAATGGAACATACTCTCCATTTTGTATAAATTATAGTTTGTTAGTTAGAACATATGACAAAATGATAATAGCCAACATTTAAAATTTATTATGTGTCATACACTGTTACAAAAATACTTCATATATTACATATAAAGTCTTTCTGACAAAAAATCTATGTATATTAGAGAGAATGTTAGGTAACTCCCACAGAAAATATTTTAAAGAATATTTATGCCCAATAGTATGCATAACTATTGAAAGCTATTGACTCTCACATATAGCCTTAAATTATACTAAATTATTTGTTCTCTTTGACAGACATCATTAAATTCCTGTGATTTTTTCCCTATCTGCCATTCACTATCAACTCCGAACATTCTCTTTCTATGCTTTCTATGAATGAAACTCTCGCGCGCGCGCGTGTGTGTGTGTGTGTGTGTGTGTGCGCGTGTGTGCATGCATGCACGTTTTTCTTCCCTGCATTTTGGAGGGTTGGTTTATTTTTTAAATTAGCATACAAAACAGCAGTTTTAATCATTGAATTTCTGCACATAGTTTGTTTCTGTTAGACTTCTCCTTTTTCTTCACCCCATCCTCTTCTTCTCCACCTCCATTAGTCTCTTTTCCCTGGTAGAACTGATAAAAGTTAGACTTACGTGTCTTTTTTCAATACATAAATATCTCTCTTCTTACTTTTACATAGCTACCTAAATTACTTAGTTTGAACTGATTTTTTAAAAAAAATGATATCTGTTCCTGAAATGTTAATCTTTAAAATAATGTTAAAATGATGCATCAATGTTAATAGTGGAACATTTTGCTTTAAATGCATGCAGAACTCTGTATGTAAGGAACAGGAAAACACTAAGTTTGAAGTATTGTTAGAAAAGGCAAGAAAGGTTAATGCCTAGATCTTCCGATTCTAACTATCTATTTAAAGATGGTTTTCTTTTAGGAATATCATAAATTTTCATTCTAATCCTGTTATTGTCTGAGTAGATTCATATACTGCTCTAAAAGTCAGATTGTCTAAGAGGTAAAATATGATCTCTTTTTTCTGTGAATTGAACACAGCAAAGACAAGCTAAAAAACAACTTGTCAATGCCATTATATTTCTTAGAAAATGAGATTTGGTATAGCAGTGCTTCTCAAGGGATGTCTACAAGGATTATTGGAAATCTTGTAAATATGCAAAGTCTGATTCAGTAAATAGAGGATTGGAGGTAGGAGTTTTCATTTTGAGTGAGTTTCTACATAATGTCCATGCTGTTGCTCCATTTTCCAAGCTTTGAGTAGCAAAGGTATTGACAAAGAAACAAAAGAATCATCTTGGCCTTCGCTGTAGCACACATTATCCCCAATGATATGCTTTTCTCTGATTCACTGAGTTCCTGATAAGCCTATAGACAACATCAAAATTGCTGTTGATAATAATCACATACTTCACTTGTATAAAAAGGTATGAATGGATAATGTCTGTTTTTCATGTTAGATAGCTAAATCGACGATGAAATATCTTTGACACAAGTTTATGTGTATTCAGAACTTCATTTAGGTCCTAGTAAGCAAGGACCCTGCTCTAATTTTAGTCTCAGAAGCCTTTGTCTTTTGGGTACCATATTCAATTGAATTTCATTATAATATGTGGAACCCATCCATTCTTGACCCTGTCCTTGCTTTGCCTCATTGGACTTTGATGAGTCCATATCAGCATCTTTACACTCAAACCACCTAATGATATGGGATAGCTCTGGACTCCTACAAAGTCATCTATAAGTCTCCCATTGGATGCATTGTACTCTCTTTGAATCCTACTATTTGTGACTGTCAGAGTAGTTCTGAATTGGAGTTAATGTTGCTTATATTACATGAATGCCTGGTAAAACCTTTATCGAAGTGTCTTGAACCCAGAGAGTAATCCTGTGCATCTTATTCATTGCTATGTATTCCTAGGTAACTCAACATGAAATAAATAAATAAACTAAAAATATGACAATATAAAGAAATCTAATGGAACAAGAGCACCAGGTGATGTTAATCTTAGCAACCGCTAGACATAATCATTGGTTTTTATGGTATTCCTGGCTGCCAGATAAAGTAGTGGATCATGACCTAATACATTAAATTTCAAAATACATAGTACTTTTCATATTACCACAACAAGAATCACCCCAATATTACCTGGGGTCTTCAGGATTCCCTAACTCTTTTTCTGCTGAATGGTAATGTGGTATGTGTTCCATATGTGAAACAAAGTGAAATCAAAAACTGGCTTCTCTCCAGGAGTCTGCCCCTACTGTACTGAGCTAGAACTGTGATATCTGAAGGTAAAACTACATGAGTAATACATTCTCACATGCTGAATTGCAGTCGGGAGCAAAACACACAGATTCATCCTGAAAAATGACATCTAAAAGACCATCGTTCTTTTCCAACAAGTCATTCTATATTATTATTGTAGAAAGGTTTCTCATTGCCACCCTAAATTATTTAAAAACACTGTATCCTCTTCTAGACTGGCAGGACTTAGGTCCCTAAGAGCAACATCATGACTAGGATCACCTCTAGAAATGTAAGTTGCTGAAAGGCGCCACATTCATATTGAAAGCCTCACGATAAGGACCTATCAATAGAAACACATTCACTTAGCAATAGGCTGGTGGTCTTTTTATGTAATTTCCCTCTGAATAACCTTGGAAAGACAAGGCACCCCATTTCACTGTGCCTTAGGTTCCCTCACTTACATTATATACACAAAGTTATTGGCAGATTCCTCTCTGTTCCACAATCTCTGAGAAAACATCCTATTGTATGTGTATGTGTGTGTGTGTGTGTGTGTGTGTGTGTGTGTGCGTGAGACAAAGAGAGAGAGAGAGAGAGAGAGAGAGAGAGAGGAGATCAGATAAGAACATTGAGTGCTGAAAGTTACTCTTGTGTGTTTCCATAAGGGAACATTCAAAGTCAAGCAACTTAAGGGAGAAAGGGAGATTTATTCAGCTTTCACTTCCAGAGGAGAGATACAGTCTTTCATGACAGAGGTGGCATGACTGGCTGGCTGAAGCTGGAGTCAGGCTAAGATTGGTGACGCTGAGATATACAAGATGGCTTGTAGACTCCTCTTGAAGGTAGGGTGGGACTAATCCACTTCAAGGCCCAATGCTTTCCTCCAACAAGTCTCCACCTCTCAAAGATACCATGTCCATCCCAAACACATGGGACTGTGGGGGACACATTTCAAACTATGACAGGTGCCCTGGTTTCCTTTGAGGAAACAGAATCAGAGTCAGAGTCAGAGTCAGAGTCAGAGTCAGAGTCAGAGTCAGAGTCAGAGTCAGAGTTTCGCTGAACCTAGAGCAAGATGGGAGGCCAGAAAACCTTAGCAGAGACAATGCCCAATCCAAATTCTGCAGTTGTAAGTATGTGTAACACCTTTCAGTATTTTGTGTTAGTGTTTGGAATTTGAATTCAGGTCTTCATGCTTATACAGCAAACACTTTTACCCACAAAGCCATTTCCCCACACCTCCCCATTTCAGTTAAATTCTTATTCTTATCAGCCAGTGCAGCGTCAGCATTAAGTCTACAGTCTTAGTAAAACTGGAGACAGGACTGAGAGACAATTAATAAAAACATACAAGTTATCTTTACTTTGGGGAATCCTGAATTAGGACATTAAAGGAGCTTGGTTAGATTTAGAGTTTGCTCTACAAGTTGAAAAATTAGGTCATTTAATGTTTCAGCTCCATGATTCACCACATGTATGGTTTCTAGATACTTTTTTAAAGATCAGGATGACATCCAAGTCATCTCTATGTCTCATCTCTGCTGTGATTATTTCAGCAAAATCATTATCATTGTCTGGATCTGACATTTCTTCCTACTGTTGGAAGTCTGCATTAATCAGCATATGTTCTGAAACTTTCCCTACTCTTAAGTCTCTGGCAAATGCTATCTATATCACATAGTATGTGCCCATTTTGTCTAATTTTTTGTTATTCCCAGTGCTTTAGGGTTTATCAAAGGAAACGTGTGCTTCACTTTTTATGACTTCATGATATTTAATTATATGAGAGTAACATTTTATTTATCCTTTAGTCAGTGGAGGCGAATTTATATTGCATCCACTTTTGAACCATTATCATTAATCCTCCAATGTGAATACTCTTGTATACATTTTTATATTAATATGTACTATTTTCAGTAATGACAGGGCTAATGTACATTCTATAGTTATTAGCTACTTTTTCACTGCTGTGGCAAAATAAATAGTTTAAAGGAAGGAGAACTTATTTTGGCTCAGTTTGAAAGTTTAACCTGTCATGGTGGACAAGACCTGGCGTAAGTAAGGTGGATGGTCTTATTGTGTCACAAGCAGGAAGTGCAGGTGAGTGCTGGAATTCAACTTGCTATTTCCTTTTTATTCAGCTCAAGACTCAAACCCATGGAAGGTCTTCCCATTTCAGTTAAATCTCTCTAGAAACATCCTCACAGACATATTCACAAGTTTGTCTCCTACATAATTCTTTATAGTCTCAGCAAACAGTCAGATTAAGTATCATGTCTCTGTCCTTGTCCACTGGATATGTAATCACCTTCTTAAACCATAACATTCCAATTCTTGGTACTTAAAATCATATGCTCATCTTACATTTAGCAAAATGCATTTAGTCCATCTCTACTAGTCCCCAACTATGAATAGTTCCAGAAATGTCGAAGTTCTGAGGCCCAGAGTATTAAATAAGCATGATCTGTTATAAATTTAAAAATGCAAGTTATATGTCCATCATACAATGGCACAGCATAATCATTTTTGTTCCAAGAAGGAGAAATGAGTGCATGGCTAGTAAAGATTGAGCTCAAATAAGACTGAAATCCATCAGAGAAAACACCAAATTCTGAAGTTCCATATTCTATATGATTCCTTGGTGACATCATCTGTGCAACAGCATCCTGCAGTCCTCTGGTTCTGCCATCTGCAGCACATGAGCCCTGTCTGTGGACCAGCTCCACTCCATACCTGCAGCTTTCTTTGACAGATATTACATGGTCCTGGCATTTACATGATCCTGGTTTAACCTTTATAACTTATGACTTACTTTCCTAGCTTCATGAAATGACATCTCAAAGTCTTTTTACAGGGAATCTGTCCCTGCTACATACTACCTGGCTTCACTGGATTTTTGGCACCTTGGTGCAAACCTCTATCATCCTACAAATCTTACATTTTGCATGCCTGCAAAACTAGCACCATGAGGATAACATTTGAGGTTCTGCTGCAATTCAAGCTATAGTCTTGTCCTCTTCTATAACAGTTATAATGATTTCTGCCTACCTTGACTGTGAGCCTCGGGTTTGGGGGAGGGCACTTCTGGAGATGACTTTTTCCAACAAGCAAAGCCCTATAGTAGCATTTTCAAATTCAGAATCCCTCCTTTCAAGTAGACTTACATTTTCACAAATTAGATCCTTTGATATGAAGGACATTCATCTCAAGTGACCTTTCCTGTTGATCCTAGTAACAGGTTTCTCTGTAACGATGTTATACTTTTTAGTAGTCACATATGCCTTCTCTGTATCTTCATTATCCACCCTTTAAACTCACTCACAAACCTTTCCTTAACAAACTGAATATTTGAGTCGCTGTGGTCGGCAGCCGTGCGCCGTCCGCGCTTCTTCCTCCTCGGCTCCCGCCGCCCCTCGCCGCTCCTCGCCTCCATGGCCCAAGCCGACATTGTCCTGATCGGATTGGCTGTCATGGGCCAGAACCTAATTCTGAACATGAATGATCCCGGCTTTGTGGTCTGCGCTTTCAACAGGACAGTCTCTAAAGTAGATGACTTCCTGGCCAACGAGGCAAAGGGAACTAAAGTGATCGGCGCACAGTCCTTGGAGGAGATGGTCTCCAAGCTGAAGAAGCCCCGGAGGATCATTCTCCTTGTGAAGGCCGGGCAAGCAATGGACGATTTCATTCACAAGCTGGAACCATTGTTGGAGGCTGGTGATATCATCATCGATGGAGGAAATTCTGAGTATCGGGATACAACAAGAAGATGTCAAGACTTCAAGGCCAAAGGGATCTTGTTTGTGGGGAGCGGAGTTAGTGGTGGTGAGGAAGGGGCCCGGTATGGCCCGTCACTCATGCCAGGAGGGAACAAGGAGGCTTGGCCGCACATCAAGAGAATCTTCCAGAGCATCGCTGCAAAAGTAGGAACTGGAGAACCCTGCTGTGACTGGGTGGGAGACGAGGGAGCCGGACACTTCGTGAAGATGGTGCACAACGGAATCGAGTACGGCGACATGCAGCTCATCTGCGAGGCTTACCACCTGATGAAGGATGTCCTGGGCATGGGGCATGATGAGATGGCCCAGGTGTTTGAGCAATGGAATAAGACAGAGCTGGACTCGTTCCTGATTGAGATCACGGCTAACATTCTCAAGTTCCGGGATGCTGATGGCACACAGCTGCTCCCAAAGATCAGGGACAGTGCTGGGCAGAAGGGCACCGGGAAGTGGACTGCCATCTCAGCCCTAGACTACGGCGTTCCGGTCACCCTCATCAGGGAAGCTGTCTTTGCTCGATGCTTATCGTCTTTGAAGGATGAGCGGGTTCAAGCCAGCAGAAAGCTGAAGGGTCCTCAGAAGGCCCCATTTCAAGGCGACAAGAAATCGTTCCTGGAGGACATCCGCAAGGCCCTTTATGCGTCCAAGATCATCTCGTATGCTCAGGGCTTCATGCTGTTGAGACAGGCGGCCACCGAGTTTGGATGGACCTCAATTATGGTGGCATTGCTCTGATGTGGAGAGGGGGCTGCATCATTAGAAGTGTATTTCTGGGAAAGATTAAGGATGCATTTGATCGAAACCCAGAACTTCAGAACCTGCAGCTAGATGACTTCTTTAGGTCGGCAGTCGAGAACTCCCAGGATTCCTGGCGAAGAGTGGTCAGCTGGGGGGTCCAGGCGGGCATTCCCATGCCCTGCTTCAGCACCGCACTCTCCTTCTATGATGGGTACCGACACGAGATGCTGCCAGCCAACCTCATCCAGGCTCAACGGGATTACTTCGGGACTCACACCTATGAACTGTTAGACAAACCGGTAGAGTTTCTCCACACCAACTGGACGGGCCACGGCGGCAGCGTGTCGTCGTCTTCATACAATGCCTAACAGGCCTCTGGCACCCCCCTCCTCCCAGCGGACATGTGCCACACAGCACTCCTAGTGACCTTTGCCCTATTTCCTGCTCGGATGTTTTAGCAAGTGTTGCATGTGGCTTCTGAAGAAGTTACAGAGTCGATTGTACGGTAATTTGAGCTACCGCGACCTCTGACCTGACCTCTTAGGACTGCCCGCAGTTGATGTTGTGCCCAACAGCAGGATCACTGCCTGCTGCAGCTATGCCCAGGGGGTCAGGAGGCACAGTCCTTAGCGTGCAGCGGGGAGGGCGCGTGGGATCTGAGCAAGAGCTGTGGCATTTTAATGCTTTTCCTTTACTCTTTGTTGGCCACATCTCGGCCACACCAAGCTGCTATCCCATTTGCAGAAAGATTTGCACGGAGATTATGTAGGGATTGATTGGTCTCCTTCTAGCCTTGTGAATTATTGCCTCTGGCTTTTCTTTTTTAAGACTCCAAAAACACAGGAAACACTGAGTTAAGAGTAGTGGTTCTGTCTGGAGGGGATTGGGTGGGTGGGGCTGTATGCTGTTGCTTCCTAGGTTGGACAGGAGGATGGTCACTGTAATGTTGACCTTCTTGCTGCCTCTTCATGATTAAGTTTTTAGAGAATTAAACACTCAGCTTGGTCAAAAAAAACCCTGAATATTTATATATATGTATATTTTGCTTTCTATCTCATTTTAGATCCAAGTAAGAACAGTGAACAATAACTATGTCACATCCCGAATGCTATGTTATATTACAATTTTCTCTGCCAAAAAATTTAGTCTATTACTTTTAAATTCATTCGCACTCAGTCATTTAGAACCTGGCAGATATGCAAGCAGATTTTGATGGAAAGTAGCATAAATGGCCTACATTGAAATTTCTGATAAAGTTCATGTTTTGTTCTGAAACCTTAGGAACCGGGTCTTTACCATCCATATTTCTCTGGCCTTCTGATCTTATAGACCCCACAAGAATGACCCATGCAACTCTGTTAATAGCATTCCAAGTATTCTCTATCCCACCAATCCAAACCCTTTCACATTCTTTTCATAAACCTATTCATAAGGTCTAAAATGTACATTGTTAGGATTATCATAGAAACAGTCTCATGCCTTAGTAACAAAGTCCTGTTTATTCTTTTTTCTAATTACTGTGATAAAATATGTGACAAAAAGTGATTCAAGGGAGAGTATGGTTGGCTCACAATTTAAAAGGCATAGTCCAACATGGTGGGGAAAGCATAGCATGGTATTGTTTTCTTAGTCAGGAAGCCAAGGAGATGAATGCTATAGAGACTCTGCTCACTTCTGCTTTTTGTTTCTCTCTAGAGTATATAAGAACTCCTTTATTTATACTTTCTAGCCATCTTTTCTATTTTAGATATTAGCCTACCCCAATGATTATGAAATGATATTTCTTTGTAATCATATCTTATTTGAATTTTCCTAGTGGAATTTTCATATTCCTATTGGGCATTTGCTTATTTATATACCAAGCAAATGCCTTCCTACTGAATTAGCATGAGAAGACATTAAGAAATATGTATTAAACAATTTCTAAATTTTGATAAGGGTTGTTTGTTTCCTGTTTTTGAGTCTCATATGATTTTTGTATATGAACCTTTATGAAATGCATGGCTCAAGAGTTTCTTCCCATTTGGAAGTCTGTATGTGTATTGTATTTCCTTTTCGGTTTAATGCAATTCAATTGTCAATTCTTGCTTTTGATTTCTGAGATTTACAAGACAATACCTAGAAGAAACATGAATCTGTTCCCTGACAAGTAAAGTTTCAGTTAACATTCTCTGTCAATTCGGACCTTTTTCTTGGCCTTTGGGTAATCAATTACTCTCTGAAAGAGTTCTAATATTATCCCTCTCCACTTATTGTCAGGAAACACATTTGTTGATGCAGGTGATGGACAAGAGAAGGGAGCTTCCCCACTTGTGGATTTGCCACTGAAGGGCCAGCCCAGAGGGAGCCCTGTGGTCCACACATGCAGCAGGACATGAGGGCAGGAGAGACATGCTGGATTGGTGAAGGGAGCAGAGAGTTGGAGACCAGGAGAATGGGAGGAGGAGAAGAAAAGGGACATAAACTCATTTTGTTCATATATGAAAAATTCTTAATAAAATACTTATAAAACTTTGTGCCTTTTAAAATAGTCTTTAGCTCATTCTGAATAGACTTTAGAGTAGATTTTTAGGTTTTTGTAGATTTTAGGTGTCCGATGTGTTCAGTTTCATTTTTCTGTATGTGGGCATCTACTTCTCCCAGTTGGTGAAGAAGTAATACTTTCAATATTTTGTGCTTTTGGTGTGTTTGCTAATGATAGTTGCATGAAATTATTTCTGGCCTCTATATTCTATTCATGTGTCTGTGGTCAGTTTTTATACCATTCTATATATTTTTATTGATGATAACTTGATAATATGTTTTGACATCATTGTAATGCCAATGATTTGGTTCTTGTTAAAGATTTTTATAGCAATTTGGAGCTTTCTGTGATTTCATATTTCCTTTAGAATTGTTTCTCTTCCCTCAAATACTGTTATTGAACATTTTTGGAAAATGTAATGGTCATACACATAATTTTAGGTAGCATTAACTCTGTGTGTGTGCATGTGTATGTGTGTGTGTGCGTGTATGTGTGTGTGTGTGTGTGTGTGTGTGTGTGTACAAGGGGGCATGAGCTTGTGTGCCTATAGAGATCCAAGGGTGATTTCGGGAATCATCCCAGTTCTTTCCTTCTAGAACAAGAATTTCAAGCTGCCAGAACCTCGACCTGACATTTTTATGTGGGATTTGGGATCCAAACTCAGATTTTTTTGTTTGTCAGTTGAAGCAAAGGTTTTAACTCCAGTGCCATCTGCCCAGCTTAGAATGAACTTTTTAACAATACTATTCTCCAAATCATAAATATGGAGTAACTTTATTCATTCATTTGTGTCTTTTTCAATTTATTGCAGCAGTGTTTATAATATTCAGTGTCCTTATATTTTACTACTTTAGATAGATAATTTCTGGTAAATTTATTTTTTATATCATTTTCTAAATTCTTTTAAAAATAGTTTATTTTTTCCCTGTTTTCTTCACTTTGTGCTTCTCTGCATAAGGACTGCTCATTCTTGTTCCTTTCTTTAGAAGATTTTTTTTGAGATATTACTAGCATAGGATGTTCCTTTGGGGTTGCTTCCCAAAATCTTAGGGTTTTTCTATTAGTCCCTCTTATCTCCCATGTCCCGTATTTTTCCCAATTATTCTTTCCCTCACCCTTGTCCTGGGAGCCTAGATCTCTTCTTGAAAAGGTTTTACCCTAACCATCCCTTCCCACTTCCCATTCATAGGTCTTTTTCAAATTATCTGGATCTCACAGTGCTTCCAATTCAAATACATTGATAAGGATATCAGTTCAGTCATCAATACATAAGAGAGATCATGTGGTGCTTGACTTTCTTTGTCTGAAATATCTCACTCAAAATTAAAATGTCCAGATCCATCCATTTACTAGAAAATTCCATAATCTTATCCTTTCTGATGGCTGAGTAATATTCCATTGTGTAGATGTACCATGTTTTCATTATCCATTTCTTTGTTGATGCATGTTAGCTGATTCCATTTTTTAGCTATTATGAATAGAGCTGCAATACACAAAGATGAACAAGTGTCGTTGTAATAAGATGTAGAGTCTTTAGAGTATTCAAAGGAGTGGTATAGCTGGGTCATATGGCAGTTCCAATTTAAACTTTCTGAGGAACCTCTACACTGATCTCCATAGAGACTGTACCAGTTTACACTTCCATCAGCAATGAATATATGTCATTTTTTTGTGTTTGTGTTCTTGATCTTAGTCATTCTGACTTGTATAAGATGATATAACAGAGTTGTTTTACTTTGCATTTCTCTGTTAATTAGGGAAGTTAAGCAACTTTTAAGATATTTGTTTGACATTTCAATTTCTTTTTGAGTGAAATCCCTGATTAGTTCCAGAGCCCATTTTTTGTTTACTTTTCTGAGCTCTTTGTATACTGTGGAGATGAATCCTTTATCAGATTCATAGCTAGCAAAGATTTTCTCCAATGTGGGTTATTGTTTTGCACAATTAACAGTTTCTTTTACAGAACACAAGCTTTTTAATTTCATGAAGTCTCATTTGTTGATTATTGGTGTTAGTTCCTACACATTTGTTGTTCTTCCTAGGAAATCTTCATCAAAGCCTGTCAAGTGCAAGTCTTACTCTTTCTTCTAATAATTTCAGAGTTTCAGGTTTAATATCAAAGTCTTGATCTATTTGGAGTTCACTTGTTGTAAAAAGAGAGGGCAACAGTCAATTTTTACTCTTCTACCCTATTGTTAAAGATGCAACACAAATGGATCACAGAACATGGGCAAAATATATCAACTAGAACTGGTCTTAAGATTTCCTCCTTACTTGATAGCTTACACAGTACCAACAAATACTGTAGCAGCTGCTGGGGGAGAAAATAATCACAAGCCCCGTCAATGGCCTAGGATCTGGAAGTTGTAATATAGATCATCATGGCAACAGGTGACCACCAGAATAATAGTGGCATGAGTATTACGGAGACAACCAATAACTTCTTTTCTTTTTTCTTTTTTTTTTTATTTCCACTCATACAGACTTAACAGGTACACCCGTTCCCTCCCTTCCTCTGACCCCCCACCTCCATGTACCCCCTCCCCTCCCTCTCCCTCCCCATTCTACAGTGCCTCCCCCTCCCATCCCCAGAGCATCCTTAAATGTGCATGTCCAACTCTCCTCAGGGTCCTACTCTCCGATGAGGTGCAAGGACCCCATGACATTTCTCAGAATCCTTTCCTGTGTTCCCCTTAAGCATAGGAACACTACTGTGGCTGTCAATCCCTTGCCTCCAAGGATCCTAGTGCCTTTAGTCCATGCTAGACTTTGTGGGGTCAATAGTGTGTTGGACCTTGCGCAGGGGATGCAAGGTCCAATTATGATTTCTTCGGCCTTAACTTGTGTGGAGTATCTTGCATATCATTGCTCCTCCCATCCTTGTGCTCTTACAATCTTACTGCCCCCTCTTCCGCAAATTTCCCTGAGCTTCAGGATGGGGAGAGATTAGGCTGGCCTAGTTCTAGGTGGTTGATATAGAGTCTCTGAACTTCTGGATTATGGTTTGTTGATTTTTTTTTCCCAATTTTGCTGCTCCTGCAATGCCCTTCACTGCATCTTGATGGGTATTGGATGTCACACCCTTGCCAGAGATAAAAAGCTGTTAAACTAGAGTCTTGTTTTAAGAGTATCTTCAAAGGTATATGTAATAAAAGTAGGAAACCGCAGTGAGAGAGGTGCCAGGCACCCATTTGCAAAATGGTTATTTTTTATCTGCCAGACTATACGCCCACCCTTCTGGTGAGATCACACCCCATCAGTTGCAAATGATAAGGAAGGAAATACTGTGAACTTAGCCTCTCTCCTTTTCTGGCGTGGCCCTCCTACCCCATCCCTCCTGTTCATAATCCTTGCAATTACTGTAGGTATTACAGAGATTTATCCTTGAGTGTCTCTAAGTGTGTTTGGTACTAGGAGCCACATATTAGGGAGTACATATGGTGCTTAATTTTCTAGGTCTGGGATACTTCACTCAATATAATTGTTTCTAATCCCATCCATTTCCCAGCAAATTCCATTAATTCATCATTTTTGATGGCTGAGTAGTACTCCATTGCATAGATATACCTCATTTTCCTTATCCACTCGTCAACTGTTGGACATTTGGGTTAATTCCATGACTTTGCTATTGTAAACAGTGCTGCTATGAACATGGTCGTGCTTGTGCTATTGAGGTGAATTTTTGCTGTATGGCAGAATATTCCCAAAAGTGGAATAGCAGGGTCATATGGCATTCCAATCTTTAATTTCTTTAAGAATCTCCAGACGGCTCGCCAGAGTGGCTGTATGAGCTTGCATTCCCAACAGCAATGCAGGAGAGTTCCCTTCTCTCCACATCCTCTCCAGCATTTGTTGTTGTTTGTATTGTGGATTTTTGCCATCCTGACCAGGGTGAGATGATATCTCAGGGAAGTTTTGATTTGCATTTCCCTGATGGCTAAGGAAGTGGAGCATTTTTTAAGATATTTGTTAGACATTTTAATTTCATCCCTGGTAAAGTTTCTTTTAAGTTCCAGGGCCCATTTTTAAATTGGGCCATTTGTTTCCTTGGTGTTTAGTTTTCTAAGTTTTTTATGCACTCTGGATAATAGAGCTGTATCAGATATGTGGTTAGTGAAGATTTTCTCCCATTCTGTGGGTTGCCATTGTGCTCTTGTTACAATCTCTTTATCTGAACAGAAGCTTTTTAATTTCACAAGATCCAATCTGTTGAAAGTTGGTAGCAGTGACTGTGCCATTGGATGTCTGTTTAGGAACTGTTGGCCTAGCCCAATCAGCTCGAGGGAGTTCCCTACCCTTTCACCTATGATTTTTATACTCTCTGGCCTTATATCAAGTCCTTGATCCATTTGGAATTAAGTCTTGTACATGGTGACAAGTACGGGTCCAGCTTTAATCTTCTGCATGTGGAGATCCAGTTTTGCCAGCACCATTTGTTGAAGATACTGTTCTTTTTCCATTGGATTCTTCGGGCCCCTTTGTGAAAGACCAAATGGCTGTAATTTTGTGGGCTTATATCTGGGTCTTCAATCCTTATCCATTGATCTGTGTGTCTATTTTGGAGCCAGTACCAGGCTGTTTTTACAACTATGGATTTGTAGTATAGACTTAGGTTTGGTATGGTAATACCTCCAGCAGTGTTTTTGTTACTCAGGATTGTCTTTGCTATCCTGGGTCTTTTGTGCCTCCATATGAACTTTGAGATTGTTTGGTCAACTTCTTTGAAGAATTGCTTTGGGATTTTAATTGGTATAGCATTGAATTTGTATATTGCCTTGGTAGGATGGTCATTTTTACGATGTTGATTCTGCCAATCCAAGAACATGGGAGGTCTTTCCACCTTCTGGTGTCTTCTGCAATTTCTTTCTTTAGGGTTTTAACGTTTTCATTGTAGAGGTCTTTTGCCTCTTATTTTTGCACATTTATTTTGTATCCTGCCACTCTGCTGAACTTCTCAATTAGTTCCAGGAGCTTTCTGGTGGAATTTTTGGGATCCCTCAGGTATAAGATCATCTCATCTGCAAATAGGGATAGCTTGACTTCTTCCTTGCCGATTTGGATCCCTCTTATGTCCCTTTCTTGTGTTATGGCTTCAGCTAAGACTTCAAGTACAATATTGAATAGAAGTGGTGAGAGTGGACAGCCTTGTCTAGTTCCTGATCGAAGTGGGAATGCTTCCAATTGTTCCCCATTGAGCATAATCCTTGCTGTGGGCTTGTTGTATACAGCTTTTATTATATCAATAAAGGTTCTGACTCTAGCGTTTTTATCATAAAAGGCTGTTGGATCTTGTCAAAAGCTTTTTCTACATCTATTGAGAGTATCATGTGGTCTTGGACTTTGGACTGTTTACATGATGGATTACATTTATTGATTTGCGTATGTTGAACTAACCTTGTGTGCCGGGGATGAAGCCTACTTGGTCCCCGTGAATGATCTTTTTAATATGTTTTTGAATCCGATTTGCTAAAACTTTTTTGAGAATCTTTGCATCTATCTTCATCAGAGAGATCAGCCTATAGTTTTCTTTTTTAAGTGAATCTTTATTAGGTTTTGGGATTAAAATGATATTAGCTTCATAGAAGGAATGTGGTAGTGTTCCTTCCTTTGCTATTTGATGGAAGAGTTTAAGGAGTATTGGTGTTATTAACTCCTTAAATGTCTGGTAGAACTCTGTGCTGAATCCATCTGGTCCAGGACATTTTTTGGTGGGAAGATTTGAGATTACTTTCTCAATTTCCTCATATGTTATAGGATTATTTAAATAATTCACAACTTCCTGATTCAATTTAGGTAAGTTGTGTTTACTTAGAAATTCATCCATCTCTTTTGTGTTGTCAAACTTCACAGAGTATAAGTTTTTGAAACATGATGTTATAATTCTCTGGAATTCTTGGGTATCAGTAGTGATTACTCCATGTTCATTTCTAATTTTGTGAATTTGGGTTTCTCTCTCTTGCTTTTGGTTAATTTAGCTAGAGGTGTATCAATCTTATTGATTTTTTCAAAAAACCAGCTTTTTGACTGGTTGATTTTCTGTATCGTTTTCCTAATCTTGATTTCAGATATTTCTCCCCTTATTTTGCTAATCTCCTCTCTTCTGCCGCTTTTGGGATCTGATTGCTCTAGTTTCTCTAAAGTTTTAAGCTGCATTATTAAATTATTTATTTTTGTCGTTTCCATTTTTTTGATGTATGCATTAAGAGCTATGAACTTACCTCTTAGGACAGCTTTCATTGTGTCCCAGAGATTGTGGTAAGTTGTATTTTCATTATCATTCACTTTCAGGAAATCTTGAATTTCTTTTTTAATTTCTTCCTGAATCCAGTTCTCATTCAGCATCATATTGTTAAGTTTCCAGGAGTTAGTATATTTTCTCTTGTTTGTTGTGTTGTGGATGTCCAGCTTTAGGCCGTGGTGTTCTGATAGTGCACAGGTTAGAATTTCAACTTTCATGTATATGTGGAGATTCATTTTGTGGCCCAATATGTGATCTATTTTGGAGAAAGTTCCGTGTGCTGCTGAGAAAAATGTGTATTCTTTTGTGTGTGGGTGAAAAGTTTGATAGAGAACTGTGAGGTCCATTTCTTTAAGGGTTTGATTAAGTTCCAAATTGTCTCTGTTAAGCTTTTGACCTGTTGATCTATCCCATGTTGAGAGGGCGGTGTTGGAATCCCCAAGAATTATCTTTTGGGGGTGGATTTCTTGCTTTAGATGCTGTAGGGTTTTCTTAAATGTGGAGGGGCCCGTATTAGGTACATATATGTTCAGTATTGTGAAGTCTTCCTGGTCAATTGTACCTGTGACTAAAATGTAGTCTCCATCTGTGTCTCTTATGATTTTCTTTGGTTTGAAGTCCACTTTGTCTGAAAGCATAATGGCTACCCCTGCCTGTTTCCTGGTTCCATTAGCTTGCAGAATTTTGGACCAGCCTTTCATTTGTAGGATGTGCCTATCTTTTGTGCTGCGATGAGTTTCCTGAAGCCAATAACTTCTTGATTCGATTCAAAACCCACTTGTCAGAATGCTACCCCATCTCTGTTACTATAAACTAGAACAATAATCTCAAAAAATGGAATGAAATAGATCAGTAGGGAAAACAGCCAATCTTAAAGCTACTGGTAGAAAGTACATCAACCTGCTCTGTAGGTAACTGTTATGATATCCATAGAATGGGAAAGTTCAGTGGAAATGTTTGGATGAATAAAGGGAAATTGGCTTATCAGTGGGATGGCCTGAAGAGAGGTAAATTGGTATACCATGGAGACCTAAGCCCCCACAGGAGTAGAACAACTAGAATGAACCCTGAGATCTATGGAACACACAGGTGGATGGTGAAAGAGAGTGGAAGGGAATGATGAAGCGAAGGAAGGGAATAGAAGGGAGAGGAGAGGGAGGGAAACTGGGCTGTATTCTTGTAAAATGCTTGTAAAAGCAAGAAAAATACAATAAGAAGTGAAAAAATAAATGTGTGGACTTAAATCGCTAAAAAATAATTTATTAATAGCACATAGAAATAGAACTAAGTTTGTTGATTCTGAATGTTTCAACTTAATTGAAGTAACTTTTTAATAGTTTTTGTTGGTGTGTTTAAAATTTTCTGCATATATGATCATGATATGAGAGAACACATGATTTAGCTTATTCCTCTCTTACTAGTTGGGATAAATTTTTTCTCTTTCTTACCTAATCACAATATCTAAGATAGTTAGTGACAGATTGAATAGAAGGGCTACAAGTACATTTTAATTTGTTCCTTACCTTAGCTGAAATACTTTTATCTTTTCACCATTGAATATGACATTAGTTACAGGTTTGTCACTTGAATATATAGAGATAAATTTGTTTTACAACTAATATGCACACAACATCTCCAAAATCAAATCCAATACTATGTACAAACAGGGTACTATTGAGTCACATGGTCATTTCTATATGCAGAATGTTCATCATGCTTGTATGTTGCAGTTTGACAAATATTTTTTCATGTGTTAAAATGAAAATATTTTTAATCCTCTATTGATTTTTATGTATTTTGTCACTCTTGGCGAAATCTCACTTGATCATCAGGCCTGATTCTTTTTCAATGCCCAGCTATATTTGTTGAATGTTTTTTAGCATCTATAGTCACCAGGAATATTGGTCTATAATTTTCTTAAGTAATGTACTTGTCTAATTGTGTTATTAGAATAATTTTATCCATGAAAAGTAGGCTTGGAAGTAGTCTTTCTTCAATTTTGGGTAAAGAATTTTAAATGAATTGCTATCAGTGTTTAAATGCTTGTTAGAATCCAGCAGTAATATCATCAGGTCTTGATACTTTTGTAGAAGGAATGATTTTCATTACCAAATAAGTCTTGCATTATTTTGCTGATGTTTTATATTTCTTCATAATGCAATCTTGGTATGTGATATGTTTAGGAAAATATCTGTTTCTTCTCTGTTATCGAAGCTGTTTGTGTTTAATTGTTCATTGTAATCTATTGTCTTCCATATTTCTGTGATGTTATTGGTAAAATCTCCCTTTTAACTTTCTATTTTAGTACTTGATTTTTCTTTTTCAGTTTAGGCAAACTCATTAATTTATCAGAACAGCAATTCAAAATATCAGCAATATTTGCTAATTTTTTCAGGCATGTTTCACTTATTTATGTTTTAGTCTTTATGCATTCTTTTGACTAGCTTTGTGCTAATTATTCTTTTTCTAATTTCTGGTCTTTTAAAACCTGTTTGCTAGTTACTGTGGGCATTGATGAGTGTTAACTTTCCTTTTAGAACTGTTTTGGCCACTCTGTTATTTTATTTACATTTTTCATTCATCCACATATTTTTGACGTCTCTTTTAATTTCTTCATTGATCTAAAGGTCGTTGGTGATACATAATTCCTATATATTTCCATATTTTCAGTTTATGACATTATGGTCAGTATGAATTCATACTTTTTAAAAAAATTTTATTATTATTATTATTATTTATTCAACTGTGTGCATGTATGTGCGCGCGCGTCTCTGTGTGTGTGTGTGTGTGTGTGTGTGTGTGTGTCTGTGTAGAACCACGGACGAATTCGCGAATCACCATGGACGCCTCCACCTCCTTCTGCCCCGGGATTCACAGGCTCCGCCCTACCAGGACCAGAAACGCAGGCCGCCCCCGCTTCCGCCTGGCGTCTATACGTGGGATCTGGGATCCGAACTCAGGACCTTCCGCCTGCAAGGCGGAGGCTTAACCCCTGAGCCACCTCTCCAGCCCAAATTCATACTTCTTAAATTTGTTATAATCTATGATATAAATGGGTGATTTGTTGGGAGAACTCTTTCATGTGAACCTAGAAGAAAATGTAGGGATTAAGATGTGGTTTGTAGTAGAACAATTGCCTGTCATACACAACAACCAGAATCTATCTGAATTGCAAATTTTTCATAAAAATACTATAACAACCAGTGATTTAGATAGTTTGTCATATTATTTGTTTTATATAGATGTTATATATTATATAACTATATATTGTATATTCATAAATAAAAATTTTATATAGTCTTCAGAAAATCACAATATTCTAAATTTTACTAAAAAGCTACATGTTGGTGCAAAACTTATCTTTGCACAGTGGCTGTCTTTTAGCGCATAAACCTTAGTGAACATCATTAGATCAAATGACTATAAAAGGTCTTAAGTGGAATGATTTTGATCTGTTCTATGCACTTCCCTCTGGATTTCTGTTCACATTACATAATCACCATACATTTGGCACAGTATGCTGCTTTTGAAAGGACATTAAGATTAAGGAAGCATGAAGACAGAATTGCTCATAAAATAAAGAAGGGGATATATATATATATATATATATATATATATATATATAAAACAAAATTTAAAACATTCTTTCTGCTGTACTGCATACCAAAAGCTCATGCTGGCTGAAGCTTTATGATGAAAGTCTCAACATATATAAGTTTTAAGGCCTATTTACATTATTGGTCTTCTGACTTGGTGAGACCTCAGTATTAGAAGAACACTAAAACACTTGTAAACACACACACACACACACACACACACACACACACACACACACACATCACTCTTATCTCTGTACACAGAATAGCTTTGTTTAATCAAGAAGGCATCAATATGTAAAAAAAATAGCAGTTTGAAAGTAATAGATTAATCTGATAGTATTTCTGTTTAAAGTGGTAGAAAAATTATCAAGGACACCTATCCCCAAAATATGGATAGTTTTAGACTAGATGTTGAATACTAAATGCACTTCTCAAACCTTAAAAAGAAGTCTTGCTTGTCTTTCAGCACACAAGCTTCCCCTCTTCCTATCATATTTCCACCCCTTGAGTGCAATTAGATTTAATTGGGAGCAGCGACATCAACTTGAAAAGCAGTGGGATGTGCTCAGAAATCACCTTTGGAATCACCATAAACATTTCTTTCACTTTTATTCTTTTCTAGCTAAATGCACTTCAAATTTAAATGTCTTGCTTTCTAAAATGGACAGTTTGTGATGATTCCAAAGGTGACTTCTCAGCAGTATGTTCCACAGTGCTCGAAATTAAAATTCTTTCTAACTATATTCCACTTTTATTCTTGCTCAGTTAAATGGACTTCAGGTTTAAAAGTTCTCGTAGAAAATAGGGTATGTCTATTTCCATCAAACCCTGATCAATAATATTGTTTTATAGGTGAAGAATGTGAAGAGAACCTAAATCAAAATGAATTTTTGCAGAACAGACCTTTGTGGGAACTGCTGGAATGTGTTTCACCAGCTTCAATTGATAAAATTAAGTAATTTTATTAGCTTGTTTTTGAAGGCTGTTGTTGAGAATTTTAAAGAAACTTAAGTTTAAAATTAAATAAATTATAATAATGTAAGTGATTAATGCAAAATCATTATTTGTTAATACATGGACTGAAATTCAGTAACATTCTCTTTCATAATCCAGTGAAGTTGTTCAGTTCTCCTGTGCCACAAACTGGGAATAATTAGAAATCCTGTATTACTAGCCATCTTTTCCTAAGTTTCTCTTATTTGAATTGATCATTTTGTGGGATATTAGAACATGAATATTACTAAGTGCAAATAATTGAGACTGAATATTTGTTTCATTGCTTACATAATCTTAAGAAAATGATGAGGAGACTTTTCTCTGAGTTTAGTCACTGACTGAGCATCCATGTTGGAGAAAATCTCCATGTTCTTGCTAATTTAGGGAATTCTTACTGAATTCAAGAGGTCACTAACCTAAAAAAGATATAAAAGTGTGAGGACATCTTGTTGGGAAGAAGAGGTTTTCAGAAGGACCGTAAAGGGATGAGGTAGGATAAATTTGGGATGAAAACACAAAACTTAAATGTATGCATGTATAAAACTGTCAATGAGAAAATTATGCTGACAAGTCATTCTATACACAGTGAGTGACACAAAAATTAAGGAAGCATTCTTTTATTTATTTATTTTTATTATTATTTTAGCTCATACAAACTTAATAGGTACACCGGTTCCCTCCCTCCCTCCTCCTCCCCCCCACCCCTCTGCTCCCCCTTCCCTCATCCCTCTCTCCCCATCCCCCAGTGTCTCCCCCCCAATCCCCGGAGAACCTTTAAGGTGCATGCCAGACTCTCCTCTGGGCCCTCCTCTCTGATGATGTACAAGGACCCAGTGGCATTTTCCCTGAACCCTTTCCCGTGTTCCCCTTAAGCATAGGAACACTACTGTGGCTGTCAATCCCTTGCCTCCAAGGATCTTGGTGCCTCTAGCAAACGCTAAACTTTGTGGAGTCAATAGTGTGTTGGACATTGCGCAAGGCATGCAAAGTCCAATTATGATTGCTTCAGCCCTAACTTGTGTGGAGTATCTTGAATATCATTGCTCCTCCCATCCTAATGCTTTTGCAATCTTACCGCCCCCTCTTCCGCAAATTTCCCTGATCTTCAGGATGGGGAGAGATTAGGCTGGCCTAGTTCTAGGTGGTTGATATAGAGTCTCTGAAGTTCTGGTTTGTGGTTTGTTGATTTTCTTTTGCAGTTTTGCTGCTCCTGCAATGCCCTTCACTCCATCCTGATGGGTATTGGGTGTCACCCCCTGGCCAGAGATAAAAAGCTGTTAAACTAGAGTCTTGTTATAAGAGTATATTCAAAGGTTGATGTCAATCCAAATGTCCAACAGTTGACGAGTGGATAAGGAAAATGTGGTACATCTATATAATGGAGTACTACTCAGCCATCAAAAATGATGAATTACTGGAATTTGCTGGGAAATGGATGTTATTAGAAGCAATTATATTAAGTGAAGTATCCCAGACCCAGAAAATTAAGCACCATATGTACTCCCTAATAGGTGGCTCCTAGTACCAAACCCACCCAGCCCACCTAGAGACACTCAAGGATAAATCTCTGAAATACCTACAGTAATTGCAAGGATTATGAACAGAAAGGATGGGGTAGGAGGGCCACACCAGAAACAAGGAGAGAGGGGACCATGTTATAGCAGAGAAAATAGGCCTCCATCAAGGACTGCAAGTAAGTAATGAGACATCTGGTTAAGTTCACAGACTTTCGTTCCTGATCATTTACAACTGAGGGGGTATGATCTCACCAGAAGGGGGGGGCAAATAGTCTGGCAGATAAAAGTAACCATTTTGCAAATGGGTGATTAATCTCTCCCTCACTGTGGTTTCCTACTTTTATTACATCTACCTTTGAAGGAAGCATTCTTTCAATATTGGAAATTACTATCTGAAATAAATTTGCTCTCATATGCCACTAATAATTGTATTGTGATTTATGATATCACTTCACTTAGTATTTATAAATTATATTTTACTTGTATATTCATAAAATTTGCAATAAACTCTGACTATAATTAGATACACAGTATTTGTCTGTTTTTCTTAAACAAGTGGTTGCTAGGTACTTCTCAGCAGTCCAATATGAATAGATAATTCTGAGGCTGGGCTGAATTTGACTGGTGCTGATCAGTTACAATTACATTCATTAGGGGAAAAAATTTGTTGGCCTAAAATAGTTGGCTATATGAAGTCAGGAAATTTGTTGAGTTGTTAAGTTGTTATCTACTTTTTTGTGTATAGTGTATGTGCGTGAGTGATTGTGGAGGCCCAAGGGTGACATCAGGAATCATCCTGGGTTGCTCTACCTTCTTATTGATTTGCTTCTGGGATTTCCTAGACTCTGGTTTCCAGGGCCAGAATTATAGGCAACTCCATGTCTACCCAGCATTTTACAGAGTATCAGAACTGAAGCTCTCTTGTGATGAAAAAGCTTTAAATCCTGAGCTCTCTCTTCAACATTGCTGTTTTTTGTTCCTAGAGTACCATAAACATTTTTTGTTGTCTCTATGACCATGCCATTGGGTTAAGTCATTAAAGGTTGATGTAGCCATAGGAAAATGGCTCTGTTTTCAAGGCCTCTATGTTTTGCTTTGGCGAACAACTGGATTGAAGTAACGTACTGAAACCCTTTTATTTCCTAAAGTTCGGTTGGATTCTAAACTATCACTTGGGACCCTTGGTTTTTTTTTTTTATTATTGTTATTTCCGCTCATACAAACTTAATAGGTACATCGGTCCCCTCCCTCCTTCCACCTCCCCCCATCCCCCTCTTCCCCCCTCCTCTCTCCCCTCCCTCCCCATCCCTCAGTGCCTTCCCCCCCTTCAATCTCCAGAGCATCCTTTACTGTGCATGCCAAACTCTTCTCTGGGTCCTCCTCTTGGATGAGGTACAAGGATCCAGGGGCATATCCCAGAACCCTTTCTGTGTTCCCCTTAAGCTTAGGAACACTACTGTGACTGTCAGTCTCTAGCCTCCAAGGATCCTAGTGCCTTTAGTCCATGCTAGACTTTGTGGGGTCAATAATGTGTTGGACATAACGCAGGTAATGCAAAGTCCTATTATGATTGCTTCGGCCCTAACTTGTGTGGAGTATCTTGCGTATCAGTACTCTTCCCATCCTTGCGCTCTTACAATCTTACCGTCCCCTCTTCTGCAAATTTCCCTAAGCTTCAGGATGGGGAGAGATTAGGCTGGCCCAGTTCCATGTGGTTGATATAGAGTCTCTGATGTTCTGAATTATGGTTTATTGATTTTTTTTTCCAGTTTTGCTGCTCCTGCAATGCCCTTGGCTCCATCCTGATGGGTATTGGAATTCACGCCCTGGCCAGAAATAAAAACCTGTTAAATTAGAGTCTTGTTGTAAGAGTATATTCAAAGGTAGATGGAATAAAAGTAGGAGACCACGGTAAGAGAGGGGTCAATCACCCATTTGCAAAATGGTTACTTTCTATCAGGTAGCCTATATGCCCTCCCCTTCTGGTGAGATCATATCCCATCAGTTACATATGATCAGGAAGGAAAGCCTGTGAATTTAGCCAGATGTCTCATTTCTTACTTGCAGTCCTTGATGGTGGCCTATTTTCTCTGCCATAACATAGTCCCCTCTCTCCTTGTTTCTGGTGGTGCCCTCCTTCCCCATCCCTCCTGTTCATAATCTTTGTAATTACTGTAGATATTACAGAGATTTGTCTTTGAGTGTCTCTAAGTGGGTTTGGGGACTCTTGTTTTGATAGATGTCATTTTTCTGTCTGAAGATGTATATTATATACCTAAGAAAAACTAATTTTAAATTACAACAATTTTTAAATGTCTTATATCAATTCCTAGGAAAAGATATTTTTCTTCATTATATACTTTTCAGTCAATAGTTAGCTTTTTTCAAACCGGCTCTATTACATCCATGGTCACACATTTCAATGCAGGAGAAACAAAGAGAAAAACAGTAGCACATAGTTTTTAGTCATTGGGATTTTTTTAAATTATTATTTATTCAATTGTGTGCGTGTATGTGTATGTGTGCGTGTATGCGTGTATGTGTGTGTAGAACCACGGACAATTCGGGAACCACCATGGACCGCCTCCCCCTTGTTTACTCTGCCCTGGATTCACAGGCTCCGCCCTACCAGGACCAGAAACACAGGCCGCCCCTGCTTCTGCCTGACGTCTAAACGTGAGGTCTAGGATCCGAACTCAGGACCTTCCACCTGCAAGGCAGAGGCTTAACCCCTGAGCCACCTCTCCAGCCCCGGGATTATTTTTTTTTTTTCTTATTTCAGAGTTTAATAATGATTTTCTCCTGTGTTTTTATTAAGTCATTCTTTCTATGTCTGAGATGCACAGAGGATGTTGGGAAGATAAGAAAGAAACTTTATCTTAAGGTATGAAGTCCATCTCTGCATCAAACAGTTCAAAAACTACTAACAGTGAGGGATCACTGTGTGGAGGAAATTTCTTCCTAGAAAGATCACTGTCTACATTGTGGGAAACAATTGATGCTCTGCCCAGACTGTCCTCACTGAGCAGTAAAAAGCTATTTTTAAGTGTTTATACTGTCTTTGGGGGAAAGAGTGGCTCTCACATTTCTAAATATTATCAAAATAATGGGTAGTGCAGAAATTGCTTTCAGTGCTGATTTCTTTGCTGTATTTTATTGTAATATTTGGAGATTAAAAAAAAAACCTACCGTACCCTTTGTGGTGCTGGGAATTAGGGCTTCAAGCTTTTCTTTGTGTTTGTCTAGAATTTCTGAATCTAGTGTGAATTTGTGGTACCACTTGTGATGCATATAGCTGAATTCCAAAGAAATTAATAAAGTAACACATGTTAACAGTTTGGACACTAACATTTACATCTTAATGTTGCTAGCTCAAATTATTAGAACAATTAGATTGTACTGACAAATAAGCATTCAAAATTTATTTGCTGGATAAGGGAAATCCATAGGATCATAAAAACACAAATTATAAATTTATAAATTGCACAAAATATGCAATAAACTCAATTTGATCCTATGTTCTATCAACCCAGACTGGGTGCCATTTTTTCACACAAGTTAACCACTTGCACAGATTTCTGTCCTGTACTTTCTCAGACATGTGTATATTTATGTGTATGAGGGGATTTTAACACAAATTCAAGATGTATGTGCATGTTATATATATAATTATAAGCTTGTTGGAAAATCACTTTTGGATATCTGACCTATGGATTTGTTTGTGTAGAGGATTATAAAATTACATTCTTGAGTATTGATTTTGTTTTCAAAATACAGACCAAATAAGACTATTAACATCAATAAAGCACATATTTAAATAATTTATTCATAGATGCAATATGCTTCATTTGTAAAAAAAGAGAGAGGCACTCACATATTGAAAAGCTGAAGTGGAAATATTATAGTAAGCATATACTATTAAGTGAGAAAATTTTGTGTAATATACCAATCTTTGTAATAAGAAAGAGGTCTAAAAAACTTTTTTAATACATTTTTTATTATTATTTCCACTCATACAAACTTAATAGGTACACCATTTCCTTCCCTCCCTCCTCCTCCCCCCCAAACCCCCTGCTCTCCCTCCCCTCACCCCTCCTGCCCCAATTCCCAGAGAGTCCTTTATTGTGCATGCCTGACTCTCCTCTGGGCCCTCCTCTCCGATGACGTACAAGGACCCAGTGGCATTTCTCTGAAACCTTTCTGGTGTTCCCCTTAAGCATAGGAACACTAGTGTGGCTTTCAATCCCTTGCCTCCAAGGATCTTGGTGCCTCTAGCAAATGCTAGACTTTGTGAGGTCAATAGTGTGTTGGACATTGCGCAGGGCATGCAAAGTCCAATTATGATTGCTTGAGCCCTAACTTGTGTGAAGTATCTCGCATATCATTGCTTCTCCCATCCTTTTGCTCTTACAATCTTACTGCCCCCGTTCCGCAATGTCACTGAGGTTCAGGATGGGGAGAGATTAGGCTGGCCTAGTTCTAGGTGGTTGATATAGAGTCTCTGAAGTTCTGGATTGTGGTTTGTTGATTTTCTTTTGCAAAAAACTTTTGAAATTCAAATCTTCTCTTAAAAATAAATAGTTTTAACAAAAAGCTCAAGGACAATGGCTGCAATTTATCTGCAGATAAGTAAAAAGAAAAATATAAACAAATAAATTTCTGAGTCACATAGAAAATTTATTGAATTTCAATTACAAATGATAGAATAATGAAAAATTATTAATAAAACTATAAAAATTGGATAAATTAATGTATGTATATACAATGCAATGCAATTCACTGTTATGTAGTTTATCGAATTGGAAAACAGGTTTAAAAGCTTGTAGTTCTTGGGGCTGGAGAGATGGCTCAGGGGTTAAGCCTCTGCCTTGCAGGTGGAAGGTCCTGAGTTCGGATCCTAGACCTCACGTATAGACGCCGGGCGGAAGCGAGGGCGGCCTGTGTTTCTGGTCCTGGTAAGGCGGGGCCTGTGAATCCCGGGGCAGAGTAAACAAGGAGGAGGTGGAGGCGTCCATGGTGGTTCCCGAATTCGTTAGTGGTTCTACACACACATACACACACGTACACATGCGCGCGCACACATACACACACAATTGAATAATAAAAAAAAGCTTTTAATTCTTATAAAAGAAAAAAAAAGTAGATCAAGAATGAACATGTCTTTGTATTAGTAATACTTTCTTTAGAAACAGCAGACAGACCAAACAGGATTGTCATATTCTTTGCATGAGGAAGTTAGTGATTTTATTTTATTTATTAAACTATTGGTTATTTTATGAAACTTATTGCTGATTTCATCTTGATGGAAGAGTTGAAAAGATCAATCTTTGAAGATTTTCTGGGAGATAATGTTTGAAGAAAGTCACTCAAACTTAGTGCCTTTAATAGGAGTAAAGGAAAATGATTCATTCTTGGCATGAAGGATTACTTCTTCCCTCTTATGTTTATCAGGATGGATTACTCTATAGTATATCTTAGTGCCTCTTAAACGCTACTCTTTATTTGCAATTGTGTATTTCGTATCTAAACCTCTATAATAATTAAAATTTTCATATCAAAGTCATCTTCTTTGCCTTAGAAAGTTAATCACTCACCAGATATTGTTAACTTCACATTCTTCTGCTCTTTTGTGCTTCCTGCCCAGGTATTTGCATCTCTTTTGACCATGTCTACACCTACTTCATCATGTTCTTCTGTTTTGAGTATTGTTTATGAATGTATACTTATGAGAGAATAACATTTTACACACAACATTTCACATCTGATCTCTCTTGGTGGCCTATAACTTAATTCCTATAGGAATGCATTTGAATTCTTTAAGATATTTTACAAGGAACTCAACACTTGAAACTACACTCTATAGTTTCATAGAATTATATAAGTTTATTCTTTCATTACAGAAGTACTCTTTGAACAGATAAGTAATGTTTGTCCTAACTGTTAAACTGGAAGTTTGTATGGGTAGAAAATCAACCATTTGTGATGTATCCTTTACTCATAAGTCAGAGTAAGCACCAAATACTTAAGGACATCTTGGTTACCTGAGAGCTACCTTCTTTTTAACATCTGTATTTAATCCAGTTTCTTGAGTTAGTCCTCATTGAGCTTGGCAATCTTTTTGCCATTATTGCTTTAATAGTTCATGTAGTCCACAATTATTTTTCATTGATTCCAAGGACATAAAAGTTACAGCTTTTGTGCTGCTGTATCTTTTTTCTTTGTGTTATAACTTGGATATCTTCCATTGACTTGGTTTGAGTTCTCTATTTTCACCTCTGCTCTGGACAAATGTGACAGTTAGATTTGTTAGCTTGATTGGATGAAAGATATCCCAGAGCATGTGTCCATAAATCCTAGTATGACAGAGTTGGAGGTCAGCCTGAGTCATTTAAGATTACATTTTATGAAGCTTGAAAATAAGTGATGACAAGAAACTTATTGATGACAAGAAACATGACAGTAATTCCAGCGATCATGAACAATTAAACATAGATTAAGGATACACTGTCTTGAATCAAGCAATGCACTTTGCACTAAATCTTTGCACTTAGGAATAATACAGTTTATATGCTTTGATATGTGTGAGGCAAAACAGGTGCCCCTCAGTTTCTCAGTTAGCCTAGTCCAGGAATAGCAGGAATCATCAAGATTTAATCAACTCAGTTTTCAAAATCAGAAAGAAGCTTCCAAGGCCAGATTGCTAGATCAAATGCAATTATCTACGAAGAATCTTTATCAGTGGATTCAATGAATTAGAAGGGTAGAAAACTAAGAAACATAATTACAGATGACCTGAGCTAGAAAGTATTCAAGTTTCAAGAAAAACAAAGTAAATATATTCTGTAAAATAAGAAGGAAATAAAAAGAAAGTGGACTGGGTTGGGGATATGACTCAAGGGTTAAAGTCTTTGACTGGCAAGAAGACAAGAGTTCGGATACTCAGATACCACATAAAATTTTGGGGCAGATATAGCAGTGATCTGTAATTTCAGCTGGCAGACATGCTCAAGTGCCTCCTGTTCACACACACACACACACACAGGAGAGAAAAAAAAAAAAGAAAAGAAAAGAAGAAATAAAGAAAAAAAAATAGTCTGTAACCCCAAGCACTTGAAAAGCTGAGGCAGAAGAATCTTGAGGCAAGGTCAGTATGTGCTATACACTGAGAATTCAGCTCAAAAAGTCAATGTGTGTGTGTGTGTGTGTGAGAGAGAGAGAGAGAGAGAGAGAGAGAGAGAGAGAGAGAGAGAGAGAGAGAGAGAGAGAGAGGAAACAACAGTAACACTACCTTACTTTTAACTCTTTTCTGGCATGTATGCATAACAATACTGAAAACTGAAGAGATGTAGAAGTGTGCCTTTCACAAGTAAGCCAGTTTTTTGTTATGAAATGATAAATGATATGTTTTCAGGTTCCTGTTCACAACATTACAGGTGTGATTTTGGCATGCCATAATTTTAAAGAGACAATTATGAGTTTGAGGTTGTGATAGAACATGGTATTGGTCAGATTTAGAGATATGGAAAATAGGTCTGAGTATTGATTACTTAATCCAAGAGAACTGAGTTTTATGATGATGGACACTATGGGGAATGTGAGTCTTAATGGATTTGGCTCAGGTGATCTCTGAAGGGACCATGCATGTTACTGTTCACTGAAGTTATCTTTGAGCAACTAATATGCAGAATGTTTCTACTGGAAGGCTGATGATATAGTGATATCTACGTAAAAAGTTGTGATAAATATCAAGAATTTAGGCCTTACAGAAAATACCCATTTATGGGCTTCTCATAAGTTCAGTTGGGGTAAATAAAGTTGAAAAATTAATACTTGACTTAAACCAGAGATAAAGAACATTACAGGTCAAACTTAAATTTATGATGATGATGCTGTGGATAGCAGACCTTCGTCTGCTATCATTTTCAAATTCTGCAGAGAAGCCTACATAGCACCATGTATTCAGAACAGAATGGTGCTCACAGCACTTCACAATGCCCAGAGCACAGCGTGATGCTCAGAATGAAGCATAGTGCTTACAGTACTTCATGGTTTCCAGAGTACAATATAGTGATCACAATGGAGCATGGTACTCATGGTTTTGCTGAGTACTCATGGTACAGCAGGGTGTTCATGGTGAAGTATGGTGCTCACAGTATAACAGAGTGCTTGCAGTAAAGTACAGTACTCACAGTACTTCATGATGCTTATAGTCTTGCAGAGTATTCACACTTCAGTAAGGTGCATATAGTATAGCACAGTGCTCACAGTTCAGCAAGATGCACATGATTCAGCATGGTGCTCACAAGTATCTCTTCATTCACATCAGTACTATGCCAGTAAGTCAAGCACATGGAAAGGAGTCAACTTGTGGAGTTGTGAGAATCACACAAATGCATGTAAAATAGTTAATAAAGTGCCAAACATCCAGGAAATAACAACTAAAAATCAGGCTATATAAATGATTGGTGAACCATATTATTTGCTCTGAACTGAAAAGAGCTTGGAAGCAAATTAGCTTAAACAATAATTTAAAACTACGGGAATATATGTTTTATCTTATTTACACCTAAGAATATATTAGGAGCAGAATCTAAAGTGCTTATGAAAGTCAAAAGATAACATAATTTGTTGATTTAAAATGCAAGTTGCATGAAAAAAAGATATCATAAGTTCCTTTATTGATATATCCCCAAGACCTTGAACCGTTTTTGGCACCAAGAGTAATCACATAACAGTTATCCATAGTTTCACAAGTCAATTAATACATGCATCATTTGTGACTCAGTCACTGTGGAACATCACTTATCTGGGCAATCATAATTTAAAACATATTATAATGACAGACATGATCCATAGAATAGGAAACTAAATGTTGGGACTGGTCAGGAGAAGAACTGTGCAAAACAGACCAATAATATCCAATAAACCAAAGCAAACTAGAACAGCTCTACAAGAAAAAACAAATCCTGGCTAGCAACAACAAAGTACTTACATATTCTTAAATGCTTATAAATTCTTTAATGTATTCCAGGCTTGCTAAAAGTAGTTTACAGGTGTTGATTCAATGTTCACAACAATTACAATTAATACTTTGTCATGATTATGTCAGTCCTGCTCTCACCAATACAGGCAGCAGAGTTGCCATTATCTCTTGTTTATGAATGATGAAATGGAGGTAAAAAGCAGAGCAACATTTCCAGATCATCCAGGAAATTTACTGATTTGTGAGACAGTCGTCATTACAATACTGGAAACTTAGCTCCATGTTTCACATACTTTGACCACTCTGGTTCTCCACCAGAGATAAATAAGAAATTATCATAGTTGTAGATCTTACATGTATTCATATACATATGTTGTTTATTATATTTTGAATCATTATATATAAATATAAATATAATATTGTGTATATTATATTTGCACAATATATTTTTGAGATACACAACTTTTTTATAATAATCACTTCTTTCCTCTGGTAGTATTTTCCCATTGTATGATGAAACCACAACTTCCATTTATTTTAAACTGCTTGCCCATCAATCTTTGAATGCCAACTTTCTCCTGGAGTTATAACTTGAATTTACTCCATTAAAAACCACCAAATGTACTTGAATTTCAAATAATCATAATTTTTATCTGTCTTTACACCAGTGTTATATTTCATCTATCTCGTTTGCTGCTCACTCTTGCTCAGTTGATCACCTTTCTTGATGCCTTGATTTCTTTTGATGCGGAAAGTCAGATATACCCAAAACCAGTCTTTGTGCTGGTCCACTCCTTTTTCTCCTTCTCTTTCTCTCTCTCTCTCATTTCAAATGACTCAAATGCTCATTCAAATTTGCTTTCAATTTTCCCCTGGACATCACCAGCTGGATGTCACACTTGACCTAAATTTGCACTTCTTTCTGTCCTTTCTGTGTTTCCTATTTAAGTAGCAGCAGCACCATCTTAACAATCATTCAGACTCAAAAGCTTGAAATGATTTATAAGTCCCTTGGGCCTCATCAGTTGCCAAGACCTGCAAATTACTGTTCCATTCATTCTGCCAAATTGGTTCCCACTGCTACTACCCTAGTTTAAACACCATGACTTCTAGGCTTTTCACAATAGCATAACTTGTTTTCCTGCTCTAAGTGTCTTTTTGCTTCCTAGGCATCCTGTATCCTGCTTGATTAATTTTCCTATAGCACAATTCTGTTCATAATATTTTCTTATTTGAAAGCTTTTAACATCCCTTCATTGCCTATAAAATAAACTCTAAATCTGTAAGCTAGAATTCATGCTTTTCTGCAAACTGATTTGTTTACCCTTCCAAAGTTATTATATCTCTATTTAATATGTCACACATGCCTGTCAAATAGAAGATCTCACTGTTTCTGTACCTGTTTGTATATTCTAGGTTAAATGTGATAACAAACTACTCAAAAATTTGTGTCTTAAAATAACAAAAAAATTTGTTCCTCACAAAGTGTATACAGTCACTTCACATTGGCAGAGATTTTTCTTTGCTTACTACAGACATGATTCTCAGTGTTGCTAGTAGCCATGAGGTGGGAAAGTACTTTAAAGGAGCCACATTAGCAGTTGGATTTTATGGTACTGGAGTGACAGATGTCACTTCAACTGAAACCTGACTAGCCAGAATCACACAGTTCTAACTGAATATAAGATAAACTAGAAAACTCAACCCTACACTGTGAGAAAAAGAAATCCAGTAGTGATGTGCAACACTAAGGACCTCCATGGTCCCCAGCACCTGTTTCCATCATATTCCATTGGAGACTTTTGCTTGTAAAGTTTAGAATATTTGTCAATGCCTTTCCTTCTTTAGATTCCATCTACCACAATTTCCAGCATAACTCTTATTTCTCCAATGTATTGTTCTTCATTTTTCCACATAGATACATTTCCTTTTAACTATATTTTCTACAGTTCTGTGTGTTAGGTTGGATTTTATACACATATATAATAAATGTGTTTCTACATGTATAGTATATATGTATATTTTATATATATATATACATATAGTTAGCAGCTCTTAGCTACTATGGTATAAATATAGAGCAGATTAATTATGAATCTGCCTTATTCTCACTCTGAGAATGCTGTCACTGCTATAAAAACTCTTTTAACTCTTAGTTTTTGTCAAATGTTTGATTTGACCATTGCCTTTGGATATCAATAAGATAGAAAGTCAAGGGATGCTTTGTAAGTGGAATATTTACAGAATATCCTTAAAAGGAAACTAAACTGATAAGATAAATTTAAAGTAGTGAGACTCTATTGTTTTGTCTTTTAGGTCTAGAAGTTCTGGTTTGTAAATTGGGGAGGGTTTTGCTTTCTCAGAATGTCAGCAAGGAACTTGACAGTGAGGAGCAAGGAACTTAAAGTAGTGAGACTCTATTGTTTTGTCTTTTTCCCATCTTACTTCCTTTATCAAAAGTTTATTGGACATGTTTATTGTACATGTTATGATATTTGCTAGGCACATACTGTACCTTGAGAGAGTATCTATGATCTGAACAAATTCCTATTCACTGTGTTAATTATGCTCCATATGCCATATAACCTCCCCTTAGATAACTGGGTTGAAGTTACAATTTCTCCTTCTATAGGTGGTCTATGTAGATTGGATTTTAAATTCTCAAATTAGGTGTATTATCTGAAAAGCCTGCATTCCTTTCCAGGGTTTTATCTAACACTTCAATAAGAACTTAGGGAGAATAGTTACTTTTTGGGAAAAGGATATATTACGATTTTAGACATGATTTTTTTGAAGTTCTAAAGAATGTAAGAAAAGCAAGAATGAAGAAAATTGTCCTTATTAAGTGGTATGAAAAAGGTATGCCAAACATTGGGATCTATGAGTAAAATAGTATTGTTGGAGCTTAAATTGTTTTAAAAATGTTTCATGAAAAGGAATTAACAATTTCATAGGAACCCAATTGTGAATGGTGGCATGCCATGTGGTGGGAATCTCTTTGAAGCAATATAAGAAGTGAATTGATCAGGTCTTATTCAATGTTTGGTAATTTTATTCTTGTTGGATTACGGAAGATGAATTAGAGGCAAATGATATTGAAAGGCAAGCATTTTCAAAGTGCAAGAAAGATTTCAAAGCAATAAAATGGAAGGAGTTTGCAGAGAAGCAAACAAACAGAAGAAAACATAAAGCATGTGGTGGTGACCTGCAAGTAGTGAGCAAGAAAAAGATGAAAGTGACTTTTCCTTGGAGTGAAATGAAAGCTTATTGCAAAGATCAGAAAAGGACAGTGTGCAAAAGCAAGGCAGATTCAGAGGCAATGGTTTGAACTAGAAATCTCCATTTTTCTCTTTGAGAAGAAATTGACACTTACTGTGGAAATAAAGAGAATAGAGACTGTTGAAGATTTATGCTGATGGTAGAAGGGAAGGAAAATGTTTTCCTTGCTAATATACCCACTGATATATGAGAACTGAGCTCAGATGCTCTTAGTGGAGTAACAAAATTTAAGTTATTGGTGAGGAAGGCAGAAGTAGAAACTGATGGAAGACATGTGCAACATTTATGAACAGTCCAGACAGTTGTGGTGAAGTTTGAGAGTGTGATCACTCAGTAGTGCCAGTCATCACCTAAATAGAGAGCCAAAGTCTTGAAGTCATGCAAAATGTATATGCTTGCTCTCAGGTGAACAACATATGATAAAATGATAGCTACAAAAAGAAATGAGGCTATTTAAGGTTGTGTGGGTAGGTAAGTAATTGGGGAGATTAGGAAGAGTATGGATTCATGAAGTGCTTTAAGGGGGCTATGATGTAAAATAGTTTATTAAGAAAGTCCTCCAGGCATTAGAAAGATAAGGCATTCTGAGAGACAAGGGCTATGGAAGTTCTGGTTTGTAAATTGGGGAGGGTTTTGCTTTTTCAGAATGTCAGCAAGGAACTTGAGAGCAATAAGGGGTAAGAAGAGTGTAAGCAAACCCACTGGGATTGAAACAGCTATTAATGGACATTATTGGCTATTATGAAGAGGGTATTATAATAAAGCTCTTCCATAAAGACAAGGAAATTACACAGAATGATGGTCAATATTCAGGAAGAGAAGACTGATATACAGGATCCACTCAGTGATTATGGTGGCTATCACCTGGAGGCCAGCAGATACTGAATAAAAAAGGAGGGTATATGTTATAAAAATTCATCTATTTGCTGCTTGAGAGTGGATATTTCTATATATCCCAGGCTGGCTACAAACTAGTGATCTTTTTGTCTTGGTTCTCTTTGGAATATATGCTAGCTCTCTGTAGTTGTAACAAACACTCTAGTAAGTAAAGTTGAATAAAAGAAAGTTATTTTGCCTCAACATTTCAATCCGTATAACATAGGCCTGTCCTAGACTTTGATAAGAATGGTGTGATGGGGATTGTGTGATAATACAAAATTTTGACAGCAGAGAGGGTGAGAAACAGAGAAAGAAAGAAGCTGTAGTCTCAAGGTCACATCTTTATGACTCTGCTTTCTTCCACTAACCTCACATTCTGAGGTTCTACTACTCTCCAACTCTGTCATCACATGGAGACATATAAATATTTGGAGAACACATAAGGTCTAGCCATAATAGAATAATAGATTAGAATCCTTTTTTTTTTTAACTTAAGTGTAAGTACAAAAAGGTTTCTTGGGGAAAAAAATCAACAAAACAACAGCAAAATGCTTTCTTTGAAAAAACCTGCACGTTGTTGAACAAAATGAAAGAATGAGAGCGATCAGTTTATTGTTCTAAGGTGAAGCTGAAACTAAAATGAAAGATCTTTATGTGAAAATGGTGTAAAGTAAGTGTTGCCATTGCAGAAAGATAACATTTGAACTAGAACAAGCTTCTGGAACAGTCATTCCAGTTGAAATGGTAGCTTAAGTGGCAGAGCACTTGGTTAACATGCAAGATACCTCAGGTCTGTACTTTGGGTTTTCTGACCTGGAGAAGCAGTAGCGCATGTCAGCATTATTTGGATTAAGCAGTAGAGAGGTGCTTGATTTTACTTTACAGTTCCTGTGATTAAAAGAAAATTTTCCACCTTCCAGTTCCACAATGTCACCTTGACAAGTTTTCATTCTGAATCCCTGTGTGTGATTCATGAGATCATTTACTCTATCCCCCAATATCTAGAAGAAACCTCTTTCCTTTTGTGATGGTTAATGTTAATTGTCAACCTGACAAAAATCTATCATCAGTCAAACCTCTGGACATGTTGATGGGGGATTATCTTGATTATGTCAATTGAGGTGAGAAAAACCAACCATGCTCAACGTGGGTGGCACCATTCCCTGATTGGTATCCTGGACAATGTAATGGAGAAAGAGAAGTGAACATCAGCCAGCATTCATCACTCTCTGTTTCTTTCCCAGCCAAGTGGAGAGTTGCCTCAAACTCATGTGCAATGATTTCAATTAGCCATGAGGAACTACATATGAAATATTGCTCCCTTAAGTTGCTTTATTAATTTTTTTCCTTTTTTTATTAGCAAAGCATAGCAACCATACAGAAATTAAGACACTTTTCTATTGCCTAAACATCATCAAATAAAGCCTGATGTGTACTGCTGCCCTCAGGATTCCACCTTTTCATTAATTAGTCTGTAATATTCTTTAATTTACCACAGCATAGTGGTGATAGAGTCAAGAACATGAACAAGCTTTGCTTAGATGATATAGTAAATATAGGATTGGATGAAGTAGATGGTATTGACTGACTCCAAACTTGAAACTTTAGGTCCAGATTCTTTTGATGCTAGAACCAGTTGAGAATTTTAGGTATAAAACATGAAATAAAAAATCTACAAAGCCTTTGTTCTTGTAATGTTTTAAAATATGAAGAACAAAAAAACTATTTAACCAAGGAAAACTTAAATAGTCTATGAGAATGGAATGTCTTTACTCCTTTTATAAGTGAAAGAAAGTCTTTGAGAAAAGATTGAAATTTGCATTATATCTTTATTATATCTTCAGTTAAGTTAAAGTTCCTGATATTTTCTACATTATAGTAATATTTTATTATAATAATAATCTTCCAGAAGCTATTTGAATTGAGTTTTATAAGCATTTGGGTAAGACTATAAAGTTTGAGGAATCATTTTTTTAAATAAAGCTTTTGTTTGTTAAAAATAAAGCATATAAGGAAGTTTTTTAAAAATACATGGAAATAATGCATCCATAGATTTAGGTTAGCTCCACTATTTGACTCTGTACAAAATGATTTTGTTTGAAAGGAAACTCCCCTTCACAATTTCCACCATGCTTGTGTGAATGCATTTAGGATTTAAAAGTTCATTTAGAAAAGAATCTAAAATCATACCAAGAAATATGAGTTGAAGTCCATGTATATACTTATATGTATGTGTTACTGTATGATTTAATCTATTATAATTATATAAATGGATAAGCAGATGTTTATGGTGAGTAAAATGTATCCAAAAGGAGAATTATAATAGTATTTCCTTATGCTTCTAAAATAAGAAGAACTAGAAGTCTCGAGTTCAAATTTATTCTCAAGAGATTGCCTTCTAATTATTTCTTCTTATGAAGCAAAATTTGAAATTATATTCTAATGTGTGATGGCCATGTTTCCTTTAGGGTTGAAACTTCTATTGCATTAGTATAGATCTGACTCTAATCCAATAAGTGGGTTAAATAAGGTCGGGAATCATATGTAGCTTCAAGATGGTCACAGAGTTACTCTGAGATGACAAGTAAAGGCTGGCAGATTTTAAGTTTACCAGGGAGGAATGACTCCAGTAAGAGCAAGAAAGGGCTCCTTCCTCAGGGAAAAGCCATAGTTCTTTCTCAGCAGGTTATATTGACTTTCATTTCCTCAAGATTTTAAATGATGGACCTCAAATGAAAGCTCATAAGTCCTGACATGAGATTGTACAGTATATACTTGTTTCAATCAATGTCAGAATTAGGGACCTATTTCCAAGTTCCAACACCTTTAGGTTTATTTTGATAAAATAATGAAAAATCATAAATCCAGCTCCTTGGTTTTCATTTTTAAATCGAATCTAGAAAATATGGCTGTGTTGTTGTTCTTTGTAGAGCTCTGTTATAACTGGTTGATCTTTGAAAATTAGCTTATATTTTAAAACTGGATTGCCTTTTTTCTCGGAAATATTCCAAATTTTTATAGAAAATATGTGGATAGGTCAATATAAAGATTTCTGTCACAGTTTTTGAAAGTTTAATTCTTTGTCAGTCATGTACTGTTATTCCTAAGAATAGAATACTAATAATTTCTGCCTGCAGAGAATCATGAAGATTTGGTAGTTAATGAAAGCTAACTATGGCAAAGAACTAAATCCAACACTTTCTGCTATCTAATTATCTCAGCATAATTAACTGTTTTTGAGATTTAGTGCCCAAATCCTTTTTTTTTAACTTAAGTTTCATAGTCCCTTTGATTACACAAATATGATAGTCTATCATGTATGTGACCATGGAGAGCACATAAGGAATAATTAAATTCACCTGGATTTCTTTCTTTCATTTTCATCTCCACCCCCTAAGTTTCAAATGCAAATTTAAAATATTGCTTCTCCACAGACAATCACGCCATCATTATTCCTTCCTTCTCACTAAAATGCAACCTCCAAGATGAGTCTAAATAAAAACAACGAAATCACACATTTGAAGATAATTAATGCTTTTACTGGAGAAAGATTTATCCATTTTCAAGGCATGTTTCTATGTCCATAGCAATCAATGTTAATCACTCAGATACTTCCAAGCCCTTGATCAGAGGTTCACATTTTGCAAACAAAAAATTGGTTCATAATTCATTAATTTAAAAAAGATTAAGGAGCATGAGAGCAGGCATCTCAACATGCTTTATGTTGACCACTAATGAAAGCATATGTAAAGCCATAGAAAAGGCCAGTAAATGAGAAAAATGCAAATATTCATCATCTCCCATTGCTGTTTTGACACAGCAATTAGATTTGTGCAGAACAGCAAGATTGTTCCAATTCTATTCTCCCAAACATAAGTCTTAAAAAAAGAGGTTACATTTGTGACTGTGGCTCGTGGAGCATCCAATCTGGCATCCTGAAAATCCATATGTAAGCCACACTTATATCTTAAACCTGTCAAACAAATAAATGTACAGAAGCAGTAATTTATGTACTTTATAGACTGTTTTGCCCTTTTAGAGCAAAAGCCTAATTTTCAAGTGTTGCTATTTTAACTTCTGGCATTGCCTGAGAGATAACTGAGGTTCAAAATGTGAATTTTACAAGTAAAATGTGATTCAAAAATTGATTTACCCTGTTCTCACTACATGTGAGACAGAGAAGAGAAATGCTGGGTGTTTGTGAGCTTCAGGCAAGGGGAAACATATTGCTAAGTACAGAAGCCACGCAAAACTTTGCAGGTTTTCAGTTTAGAAGTGAACTTGAGCCTTTCCCAGTTCAAGTTCTGTTTAGGGCCGGCAAAACATGACTTTCTGATTCAAAGAAATAAGGCTTAAAAAGGCTTATAAAACAGACTCGCAGGCTTCTTGTACATCAAATAGCTCTTACACAATGGCATTTAGATGATTTAAGTGTAAATGAATCAAAGACATATGGATTGCGTTTCCCTTGAAATACGCATGGTTTTAAAATGAAGGGAAAACACACTTGCCAAAATCTTTTTGGGTTGTGCTGCATCAAAAACATTTGGAAAATGACTTTAAGTGTTTGGAAGAATCCCAGACACTAGGTTCAGTCACCCCTGGAGATTAAATCAGTGTCCTTCATCCAATGTTAACTAGGCCCCTGTTTTGCAAAGACATTTCTTAAAAATGTCAAGTTCTAAACCTGACACTCCTGATAAACTGACTTTCTTGATGTTTGAATTGCTAATTCAATGATAGGGTCTTATTATGTAGTCTTCCCCAGAGATCAGGAATCCATTTTGTGTTAGTTAAACCACCAGAAGCACATTTCAATTTCTACCCAATTTTTCAAGTGTGGTTAAAAAATGTAAGTTCTCTCTGTCCTGGAGGTAGAAATTAATGCTTCTGGGAAGCCAAGAGGAAATCTAGTTTTCAAGCTGAATGAAAGAACTGAATGATCAGAAGATAAAAATGGAAAACTTGTTTGTTATAAATGTATTTAGGCAGGAGTTCTGACATCACATGACTATTTGAATAATTTAGTTCAAAAAAATTAAAAAAGGAGGAAAGAAAGAAATGAGGGAAAAAGGACTAGCAACAACACAAAAGGAAACAGGGTTGAAAGAAATGTAGGAATAAATTAGATTTAACAGAAACAGGTGGTTCAGGAAAATAGCTAAATACTAGAAAGGTCAAAACACTACCAGAAATTTAAGGCTGATGCCCAAATAGTAGATGATATATGAAAATGAATGAAAAATACCTTGCTACAAGCAATAAACAAGGTATTGAAAGGAACTAGAAAAGAGGAGGTATGCTGTTAAAGAAAAATATGATAGAAGATGAGGCAGGAGAAAATGAAAAGTACACAATACCAAAAGCGGAGAGATACACTCCACAGAAGCTGGGTAGCCAAGAACAGGGAAAGAAAAGACCTGACAGAGCACGTGTGGGGCTATTAAGTCTGTGGAGCCGAACAGTTCATACTAAAAAGATCCGATTCCGCATGCAGTTCTGATGTAAGAGGAAGCAGCTTTCAAAATTGTTTAATGACCTCCTGATAGGAAGGTTAACAGGATTATCATGCAGTTCACGGGAGCATAGACTGCAACTCTCAGCACGCTGCTCACTCGAAGCCTAATTCCAATATTCTCCTGTACAGAAATGTGGAAAGGTATTGTTCCACTCACAGGAGTTATTCAGAAAGTTGGGATGCTTTTAATGAGGGAAGTTCGACATGAAAGAAAACAAAGAAGGCAAGAGGAAGGGATTTGAAAACCCAGGCTCTTTTCACATTTATTCGCAGAGTAACTGTGGGGGTGTCTGAGACCTCTAGAGGTTTGCTTTTGCCCAGGTCTCCTGTCCTTTCTGACTGGGCTGCTTGCAACCCAGGTTTCTAGAGTGTTATTCTCTACATCTGATATGGGAGTGCTCGCCTGCTTTGCTCTCCAACCATTTTCTTGTTAAAGTGGGGAAATAAATATTCGCTGCCTTCTTTTACTAGGCAGCCTGCAAAGATACTCTGAATCGTCAGTATGCCCTGAAGTTCTGCTGAGAAGAGCCAATGTGATAGGCCTTCATGTGCTCACAGTGGCGCTAACACCAAATGGGTGGGGGACAACAGTGAGGGGTGAAAGGGAAGAAGCTGCTCAAAAAACCCTCTGGAAAATGTTTATCAGTCGTTTCATTTTTTTTTAGCATAACTCATAGTTTTCTCTTTCTCTTTTTGTTCTAGAGTTAGATTTTCCAGCTTTTGAAAATGTGTATTAATCAGGCAGATTCATGTCAGGGATACACAAAAGAACCCTGAAGTCTTGATGACACTGAAGATTTTTTTCTGGTCTGCAGCAATGTTAGTGTGGCAGTCCTATGGCTTCTGGAATCCCAATCCTTCCATCTTTAGAACCTTCTTCTGTATCATCTTTGTTCAGATAATTGTGTTAGCACAGAGAATTTTATGCGATGCATTTTATGTCCATGATTGAAAGTTTTACAAATGTGACTCCTACCCCATGGCACCAGTTTTAATTGCAAAGAATGCTGGGAAATGTAGTTTTCCCTAGTGGCCAGGAATAATATTTTTGGCAGTGTCTGGCACGTTCCCTAGACTTTTTATCTCTCATGCCAATTAACCCTTAGTGGGTCTGTCTTTCTTGCCTTTTCCATGTGTTTGGATATGTCTGAGCTTATGAATGTTTCTTAGTGTGGAAACTGTGATGGGGTTTTAGGTAGATGTAAAAAATAAGTAGCAGAACTGGAGTTTAATACAAACTTGTCCAAATCTCAAGTTTTATTATCTCTCAAAAAGTTGTATTTTGGGAGTGGCACTAGGAATGAGATCGGAAACTAAAAGACTGAAAAAAAGATCAATGAAAGGCCAGTAAGAAGGAAAGACTTAAACTAGAAAATTTTCACTCTAGATTTTAACATTGTGCTTAAAACTGTTTTATAGCTTTGCTTGCTTTGTTTTTTTTTCTTTCTTTTTCTTTCTTTCTTTCCCTCTCACAGATTCTTAATATTTTGTCAGTAAAAAACAGGCAAGTGAAACTAAGATCTCAAAGTTACAAGAATTAAGGAATATACACTAATACTACACCTAATGAACAGGAGGTACTACAGCTAATTGCTACTCTATTTTTTTCTTTTTTTATTTATACACTTTCAATAGTGTGACATCAAGGGGAAGTATGATGGTAAAAATAATTCCTGCCACTATGAACATTTGATGAGATTAAATAGCAAACCAATTATAATATGTTTCTTTATTTGCTTACCCATAACTTATTCATTTTTTCTACATATATGCCAAATGTACTGAAAAACTATCAAAGTGAACACTGGCGAGACCCAGAATAGACAACAGGAAGTTGTCTCCTGGACAAGTCTCCTCTCAGGAGGAAACAGGTATGTGCAAAAGTCACAGCAGTTACTAAGTAGAATGTGATAAAATGACATACACATATTTAAGCTAAGCACTGTGATATCCCATAACTTGGGAAGGAAGAGCAGGAAGTATGAAAAGTTTAAGAGAATCATCAGCTTAGGAGCTTGGATTTGAACAATTGAAGCCGAAATTTTGTGTGTAAAGGAAATTTCAGGTTATATGTTGTTTATTTTGAAGTTATGCTTGAAGAGCATGAACATCAGTTTTATCAGAATATCTATTACAAATCAATAAAAGAATTTGATTTTATAGTAGCCTTTATGCACACATATGAAACTACAAGCCATTTAAAAATTCATTTATAAAATGCTACTAAATGCAATTGTATTGCTTCAAGAACTACTTCAGGAAGCTTGGGTTGCTATGACAAACTATCAAAGGCTAGGTATTTTGATATAAGAAAATTATTTTCTTACAATTGTGGAGGACAGAAGCCTGAGATCGAACTGCCAGCATGGCCTGGTTCTTGTGAGGGTTTTTTTTTTTCCTGTCTCATGGTACCTTCTCCTATGATACATGGATGACACTTTTCTTCCAAAGGGAGCCAGGTATTTACTCTATAGGATCATTTCTCTAACCTAATGATGTCGTTGAACTTTGATTATTCTCTTAAAGATATTTTGAACCACAAATACAGTCCAAATACAGGGGAACTAAGACTTTTACCTGTAAGTTTTAGAGGGATACAGTTGAGGGATCATTGGATGATCAAATGTTGATTGTGTGTAATTGTGTATGATTGCCTTGGATATGCATACCATAGTATTTGAGGACAGACTGAAAAGGTAACAGGAATAGCATGAAGAACTGTATCAAGTAGTTCTTCAGAGTTATCCTAATTGAAAAGCTTAAGTAGACAGCTTCAGTTTGATTTATTGTATATAAGCCAATGCCTACTTGCAATAATCCTAATTGATACTTTTAGGTAAATCCATAATAAAGCTCATATGAAGAAAGGTATAATTATCCATTGTAACATTTTTAGAATCCCCACAAGACTTTATAGATTGACAAACATTTTTACAGCTGCACTGGATTTGACTTTTTCTTTCAGGTAACAGGTATTTTTCAATCTGTATGATTTATTCATAATTAATAGCATGTTCTCAAATGCTAACGTGCAGAGAGATAGACCTTGTAACAGAAAACTAATCATTATTAGGTGACTAAATATGGTGGGAACAATCTGAACTTTTGTGGGAAGCTGAGAGTTAGTTTTAGAGACACCGCTTCTCTAAATGAACAATTTGTTTGACAAAACTGTTGCTTACAAAACATGAAAGAGTTCTGATTATTTTTTTTTTTGTTCAGCTTATGTATCCTGATGGAAATTCTGCTTCATTATCCACATGCAATTCTCACTATATTTGTTTTTGTATTTAAAACAGTAGCATTGAACTATAAAAAGAGAATCTGGACAGGATATCTGTTGGGGTTACATTGTTTATTTTTTTGTGTCCCCTTAGTCAGAACCATCCCTAGGGAAATGTTGGCCCTGGAGAAATCACATGGTGTGCTGATGAATCTGGACGCCGAGGGCAGCTCAGGAGATATGCATAGAGGGAGGAGAGGGACTAGAGCAGCATTTAACTCATAGGCTACCTTTAGAGAACAAGAGCAAAAGAGCATTTTCCTCAGAATGAAAGTCATTTCTGGGTGTACTGCTTGACAAAGACTGAGGACTGAATTTCAGTTCCCACTTGCTCTTTTGGGTAGGCAATGGGATGGTTAAAACGAAAACCAGCTTTTAGCATGACCTGCTATTATGTTTTGCACATAAGTAGAAGAGAGTCACTGGTACCAAAAAATAATTTAATCATAATTTGAATAGCACTTGATGTTTTGCAGAAGACCATATTTCAGAAAGAATCCTTTTTTTTGGTATGGGTGTGTGTGTGCATATGTGTGAGTGTGTCAGAGGATACATGAATGTGTGAACTTGTGGAGGCCCAAGGGTGACATCAGGCATCAATCTGGATTACTGCATGTCCTTATTGCTTTGTTGTGGGATTTTCCAGGCATTGAATTTTGGGGCCAGAATTTTAGACTATCACCATTTCCATCAGGTGTTTTTACTTGGGACCTGGGATCTAAACTCAGTTCTTTCTTACAAGAAAGAGATTTTAACTCCTGAGCCATCTTTCCAGCACCAGAAAGAACTTAAAATTCTAATGGTACTCTAAGAAAGAAAGCATTGGGATTAGTCAATTTGTAAAAATCTTCTCTTTAATAGAATAAATGATAATCTCAGACAAAAAGGTACAAGTCAGCATTATTTAGGCAAATGTCTAATCTCAGTACATTTAAATTGGTAATTTTTGTATGCATATAAGAAATATGATTGTATATTCCCTTTCTGAAGTCAGATCAAGGAATCTTTGTGTAATGCCTCTTGAGAGAAAGTGTTACATAAAGCTCAAAGCTAATATCATTAGTGTGGACCCCTTTTTTTCTGAAAGAAGTCTTCTATAACTAAGAATGGAATTGTAATTTGCATCCAAAGGGAAAGCACAATAGTATTTCTCCTCAGATCCAAGGACAGTTACTAATCTGCAGAGCACTGTGCTACATGATAACCTGGGGTATGACATGATGAAGAAGTCATTTTCGTCTTTCCATTAGTTGTTGCCTAGTTTTTGCTGAATGGATGACCCTGGAGAATTCACATCTGTTATTGGTGCATTCACTTCTCCAGGGCCAGGCTCAACATGTTAGGGGACAAAACATCTGCTTTTCCTTGACCCGCTGAAGTGTCATGGGTACTTGCAGCTTCATTCAGGCCATTTTTGGAGGGTTATCACACTTTTGCTCGTGGATTTAGAGAATCTCATTGGAAACATCACAAAAGAGAGGCAATATAGGCAGAGATGCTACCGCTGGGAAAAGCACCAATGTGAAAAAGGCAGCCAGCCTTATGTAGAGATTGTGGCTGGGAAGATGATAGAGGTGGATGGATTCACCCAGGACAATATCTATTCATATCATAATCCCTCTTAAATGGTGACTAGCTCTCAGGCTCTGGGCTAAGTGCTGCTGATATAATGTTGAACAAAATCTTATGTATTCTGTCCCTTCCCTGGATTTTTCTGATAATGAGATAATTAAGGTCAGATTGAAATGATCTCTTTGGAGATCATTTATATTCAGGATTTTACTGTCAACACGAGAATCCTTCAATTTGCAAACATCTGTCTTTTGTCTTCCTCAACATTTATTTTGGCTATTCCTGAATTTAAACTTTTTCTTTCCCCACAATGCATTTATTATTATTTGGCCTGATCTCCTCTAACACCAAAGAATAACAAAGGTTTTAGTCTTACTTCTTACACTTCATTCCATTCTTTATTAGCAGTAACAGTGAAGACAGGAATGCATTGCTGAGGACATCTTTGCCAAAAGGTCACTTGTACTTGGTTGGTTGGAATTCAGAGCATATTACTCTCTGCTAAGCCTTACTATTCAGCCCCCAAAGCACATACTTAGTCCATATGTACCTGTAATAAATACTCCCTGATATAACTACATGAGAATATGTTTCAATGAGAAAAATTGCTCCAACAAGTCAGGGAAAATAAAATTTGTGACTTACTAGAAACAAGTGTTTTCTAGTACAGTCGTATGAGGAAGTTCCTTCTGGTTATTTTCCTAACATGTCAGGCCTGTTCTATCAAGTGGAAGGAAAGAGAGAGAGAGAAAGAGGAGAGAGAGAAAGAGAGAGAGAGAGAGAGAGAAGAGAGAGAGAGAGAGAGAGAGAGAGAGAGAGAGAGAGAGAGAGGATTAATACCCAAATGGGAAGAGTGAAGACTCTCAAGGGGGATAGATAAGGTAGTAAACAAGAATACAACAGACTATGTGTGAATGGGGTGTGAGATACTGAAATGAGAGTGTAGAGACTGCACTAAATGGAAACACTGAGCAGTGATGTGACCATTAAAAAATTAAAAGAGGTGGAAATGTTCTTACTTTCTTGCTTGATAGGAAATCTTGAACATTTAAACATTCTGCCCAGCTGTTAAAAACAATCCTGGAATCATAAGCACTGGGTTTCTCAATAGGGATAATGCAGGATTCAGAGTGTGAAAGCTGAAGTGAAGAGGGAAATGTTTTACATTCAGGAGAGGACTATTTTACAGTCCCAAATCATGAAGTATTTGCAGCTGATTAAGTTATCTCGATGGCTACAAAGCGTGAAGACTCCAGAAGGATGTGAACGTCTGAATTCAAGTCTGTTGTCTGTCACCATCGCTGTGATCAAGGCCAAGTTTTGCCACCAGTTCTTTCTTCCATGAAACCTGGGCAATAGCAGTTTTTGCCTCCTGGGATCATCATGAAGATGAGTGGAATCATGCAAAACCTTTGTGCCTAGCATAACATAGGCATCAATCCATGTGACATTTCATAGCAAGCATGAAGAGAGTTGTCGTGTATGAGGGCACTCCTCAGCCTTACAAGACAAGAATACATTGACCTTGTGCAATCTGAAGCCAGAAGTGGGCACTCTTTTTGAGAATCTTCTCTAGTAATCTTGGAAAGGGGTATGTGGCCCTGAGTCTGGCAGGGACAGAAGTGAGCAGAGAGCTGTTCACAGCAAATCTGTGATGATGATCTTCTCATCTGTCTTCTGAGCTGTGGGCGGCTCCTTCTTTGGGAAGCAAGTTATAATCAGAACTTGGAACGAAGCACCCTCCAAACAATACTCTCATTGCCTTTTCTGCCATTTAATTAATGCCATTCTAATTTTAAAGAAAGTATATAAATATGATTTATACATATTTATACTTATATTTTGCCATGAGGTAAAAAGTCATGTAAATTATATTCTTCTGATAGATACCACTGGCCTGAATACCTAACATTACTTTTTGTAACCCCATTTTGGGGAGCATAACAAGAATGAGGATGGAATGAACATTAAAGTTATCAATGAGGAGATCCAAGATTTCAGCTTTCTGCTGCTTCCAGATTATATTTTATTGAGAGACTTAGGTGTATTCCAGTGGATAAGAGTCAAGCTCCTTTTTGTCATTGCTTTCCTCCTGATTCTTGTCACCCTAACTCATGAAACAGCAAGCAATGGGCTGCGTCTTTAAGATTATGAGTATGGGATGTGCACTTTCTGTTTTACTTTGGTTTTAGAGAATATAAAATCAAGTTCCCAGGGCATGATTTAAATCCATTCAAGGCCTGAAAGAGTTACTTCTAAACTGTTGCAGGTTTTAATAGGAGCCAATAGGGTGCTGCAGAGGGGCTCTGTTGCATTTTTCTGTAACTTCATTTGCACAGTGTTTGTAAAAAGTATGTGTGTCAACAAGCAGATTTTATTAGAAGAAATTTTGAACAACTGGTAGAAAAGCCTTTCCTTTTTACCAAACATGGATTTAAAAAATTACACTGAAATCAGCATTGTCAAGTCACACGAAGTGCAGTCATAAGCAGAAGGCTGCAAAGCTGTTTTTGCTTAAAGCCTTTATTTGATTTAGCAAAAAACAACAGCAATAAATTGTATTCCAAAGCACTTTTGATCCTTCTGCAGCAGTGTTACTGCGAGAGCCCGTCATAATATCCCTGCTTCTCCATGTGTGTTGATTTTCCACCCACTTCCCAGATAGTCCAAGATTGTGTTTATGATTCCAGAAACAAAGGAAGGTTCAGGCTCTAGTGCCGACACTCGGTATTGTTAAGCAATGAGTATAGCACTGCTCTGGATTTTTTTTTTTTTTTTGCTTTTGAAATCCTCTGTGAAAAATACAGAATCCCAAATTAGAATACAAAAATGTGTCTTTAAAATAATTTAACCCAAACATTCCTGTTCTACTTTCTTCCAGAAACTTTCTTAAACATTTATCCTTTTCCCCTTCTTCTTTCTTCCTAAATAATGCATGCAATGGACACTCAGTAGGAATATGAATGATAATTCCAAGACAGTAGCTTGGTGATTGCATCATTGGCTAAAACGTCACATAAGAATTAATCTTCAATGGCTATAGATATTTTTTTTCTTTTTCTTCGATCTTAACCTGTTTTATAAGATGAAGACTACCTATTGATTCTTCATTCTTCTGCCCAAAATAGACTGTGTAAACCATTTCATGTTTTTCATTTAGCAAATATGTTATGATTATTAGGATTGATATGACAAAGTATGCTAGATATGAAAATAATATTTTGCTTTTATTTTCCAACAATTTCTTAAATGATATAGGTAAGTAGAAGTACCTGTGTTTTAAATGTGATGACATGGAAGTTTGAGCAGGGCTGAACGGCTTGCCCGTGGTTACATAACTAACAACATGGCAGCTAGTGATCTAGGTCTTCTGATTCTATATACAAGATGCTCTTTACTACCCTGCACAAAAGTTAATTGTCGAGTTAGACAAGCCTCTAAGTAGATGGTTGGCCAATTCTATGATGAGCAAAGGGATCAAAGGATGCTCATCCCGTGAAGTTTATTATGGCATTCCTGGACATTGAGCTCCCTGGACACTCTCTTGAATTAGTCTTAAGTTGTAATGGTGATTTTGAGCATGCTGGAATATAGCATCAGAGACCTGGGGAGGTCCAGGTAGTGGACTGGAATAGCTGCAGCTATTAAATATCTAGGTCATCCTTTATATAGGGTTGTAATATATACTCCAGCTTCTGATTTCTGTGCTGACAGAAAGGGAAAAAAAATCCATCCTGCTAAAATGTAGTCAGACAGCAGTTTGTCTTTCCAAAACATTATTAGGTGTTATTACAGAATGTGAACACCTTTCATTCCTGACAAACAGGAAATGTATGCGCGCTACTGGTATGTCAATCAGAGTGATAGCATCAATTTTATGGTTTTTAATTCATCCCCACCTCCTGTGGAGCCTTTTGCTCATCCCAAATTATGAATCTTAAAAGGTACATGATTAAGAAGAAGAAGAAGAAAAAAAAAACCACCAGGTCTCTGCCTGTGTGAAGTCCTATATGAAGAGCTTGGAGTCAGGTATTTAAGCAGCTTAAAAGGCATGCCCTGATCCCTGAGCCTCTGCACAGGGGACTTCTTGCAGCTGACAGGACCTCCCCTCTAAGATTTTGCTAGCAACTCAAGTGTGCATTTTTGATTTATAGTGCCACCTTTGCAAATTTTAAGGACTGAAAATAAAAGAAGGAAGGTAATAAAAGCTGTATTTATCAGTCCATGATGCAAGTTTTCCATATCTATTTCTCGGGCTGTGATGTTTTGTTGCTGTTTGGTATACTAAAGAGTGAACACTTAGCCAATTCTGGAGCTTCGTGTTGCATGAATCAGAGTCATTGTTCTTGTGACTCTTCTGCCCACCGTTTTATTCATTTCTTCAACATGTAATAAAAATGATAGGCATTACCAGTTCAGTGTGCAGTGTGCTTTTGAAAAAAATAGTGTGTGTGATTGTGTGTGTGCACACAGTCTACTTCACAACAGGAGGTTCGGGAGCCTGGGGTGTCTGAATCTGTCTTCTCCTCCTCTTCTCTTTTTTGCTGGTGAGGAGCCATTTTTCTTGTTTTTCCCTTGCAGCTCCACCTGGACTCCATTTGCTGCTACAAACTGCAAATATCACACTTATTTAAGATTTAAGAATGTGATCTGATAGTTGCTGATTGGAAGGTGAAGCAAAAATTAGCAGTTAGTCAAAGTCAATTTCCCCTTCCTCGTGCTGAGTACACTAAAATGCTTTATTGTCTGCACACACGTCTCTGCCTGCTGATATGATGAGAGAGTTCATAGATCTTTTATAAGAACTTTCACTGCACAGTGACCCTCATGTTTAAGTCATACTTGGCCATTCCAGCTTGAGCCTTTACGTTTGTAATGTTTCCATGTCCCTGCATGAGTTCATGGAGCCTTAAAATAATCCATGTGGCATTTGCCTGTACAGAATTTCTCATTGTGCTTTTACCACAAGATCTCTATGATTCAGAATTAAAGTATGCTGGTTCTCTTCCATGCAAGAAAGAGGACAGAAAATAAGCAAAAACTCTTCTTTTCCTGGTGGAGCACCCACATAAAACACTGAGGTCTGAGGGAGTGATGATAACTAGACATGCACAAATGTGGTTAATGCAGAGAGCCTTGCCTTATAGGGAGGAAACACTGAAGAAAAGCTGCTTTTTCTACTGCAAAAGAAAAAAGGAATCAAAGACCCTGTCAAGGGGCTTTTTGACAGAGCCAGGTGTCCATCTTTCTCTCTGTGTATGCTGTTGGCATTTCCAAAGCTAACGTGCCTAAGCTCTCCTTCATTGGACTCAGTTGCAGCACATCATGGGTGTGGGATCAGAAACTGAGAGGTTTGAACAATTTGCCTTATATTCACATGGATGGATCCCCACAGAACTAGATTATGAACCCATGTTTTCTGACACCAAGTTTACTGCTCCTTAATATATGGTTTCAAATTATTAGAAACCTTCATATGATACCTATTTGTATATAAATTCCTAAGTTGTGTATTTGACATGTTTAGTATTAATGATTTACAGTGGCACATGGATGGTTTTGATTACAGTTTTCCTCATTCATTCATTACCCTTTATGTGGTATGATAATCACATCATAACTGTTTATAGTCACTGTTAGAATTTATGTTGGTTATTGAGACTATGAGATAAAGATAATTGTTATAGATTAAGTGTTTTTGACCCTTCAAAATCGAGTGTTGAAATCTCGACCTCCAATGTGACTATATTTGTAGTTGGGAAGAAATAATGAAAGCACGAAGAGCTGAGATTTGATGGGATAGCATCCTTACACACCTTTCTCTGGTGGAGACATCAGAGATAAAGAAAAAAAAGCTACTCCTCCTTCAACACATGCACAATAGGAAAAACCATGTGAGGACAAAAAGAGAAGATGCACTTTAAAAACATTACTTCGTCTGAATTATATGTGTATAGTAAATGTAAGTTTAAAATGATTATTCAAAATACATGTTAAAACAGATGTTGCCTGTCTGTTTAGTTCTATCCTTTATTTTTGTTATTTTATATTGTGTGAAGAGTTCATTATGACACTTTCATATACACATATAATATTCTTTCATATATTACCTCATTCTTTGCCTCATATATTACTCATTCTTATAAGCTCCTCTCAATCTTTTTTTCTTCTGCATCCCTACCAGTTATCCCTTATCCTAATCCCACATATGAGAGAAGATGTGAAATATCTAAATTTGTGAAGTTAACTTATTTCATTTAACATGAGGACTTCCATGTATCTTTCTGTAAATGACATAAATTTTAATTAATTATTTTATTTATATTAATATTTAGTCATCTTAATTACAAACACAATGGATAGTTGTCCTGACAACCTCCTTCCCCCCTGTCTCCCTTCCCACCATCTTCTCCCTTCACTAATCCATCCTCTCCCACCCACCCTCCTATCTTTCTGCTTGTGTGGACCATAGGGTTCCCATTGGGTTGATTGTGTTGGTATGGATTCAAGTCTCTGTGGCAGATCAAGTGGTCCTTCCTTGGGTAGACCCACTCTCCTTCACCTGTTTAGCCCTAACCCTTAAATTTCCACCTGTATGCAATTATTTCTCTTGAGCTCATCACTTGTTTGTGGGGGAATATTGATATGTCAGTGACAGTGCAGATGTGATGAGGGTAAGTCTCCCTGTGGTAAGTTTCTGGATGCAGCAGTCCTATCTTTAGAGGAATGACTTGGTTAGCCATGGACCTCCCCACCTTTATGCCTTTACAATCTTATTGCCCCGTTCTGCAAGGTCCCTGAACCTTAGGAGGCTTGGTTGGCCTGATTCTGACTCAATATTTTAGAATTGCCTGTATTCTGCATTGTGGTTGGTTGTTGTTATCTATTTCATTGCTCTTCCTCCATTTCACTAGGCTGTGTCTTATTTGGGTGTTGAGATCTTTTCTTTTATTTGTGAGTGTCTTGAGAGTTTCTGTTTGATTATATCAAAGTGAATGTTTAATGTTAGGATTTGCTTGTGAGGGAGAACATATAGAATCTCTAAATGACATACTTTGATTCTTTTGTAGGATGGGTAAAATTCCATTGTAAACTTATACCACATTTTCTTTACCCATTCCATTGAGGGCACGTTTAGTGAATACAAATAGAGTCCTCTCAAAAAAGAGAATAATCTGGAATCCTGAACATTGATTTCTTACCTAGAAAAGGCAGCTTAAATTTTTCAACCCCTTCAGGGCCCAAGACCTGTTTTCATCTCTTTATCATGGAACTTGGGTGTCTTATTTTCAAAAACAAATAAATGAGCAACCATTTACTGCCAGTACCCTAGTTTTATTCTTGTGGATTCCATACATTTCATGGGTGACACCCATAACTAGACCACATCCTGAATGAGTGATTCTGAATGGAGAAGCTGGTGGTCCTGTGTGAAGTCCAGCACATTCTACTTTTTATGAATAGTCTTCGGCTTTACTTTTGTGAAGTAACATGTTTGCCAATGGCTTTATCTGGAACTATGTTAATTTTCTGAGTCTAATATTTCAGAGAATGGCAAAAAAACTAAGTAAGCATATTCTCTGTGTAATTATGAATGGGAGTCTTGAATGCATCGGAGCCCTAACTTGTATAAAAGACAACCTTGCCTGCGAGGGTGCTTTAAGCTAGAAGTAATTGAAGTATGGGAGAGTTTTTTTTTTAATTTTTTTATTATTTATTCAATTGTGCGTGTGTGCATATGGTATGTGCACACGTGTGTGTGTGTGTGTGTGTGTGTGTAGAACCACAGACGAATTCGGGAACCACCATGGACACCTCCACCTCCTTCTTGTTTACTTACTCTGCCCCGGGATTCACAGGCTCCTCCCTACCAGGACCAGAAACACAAGCTGCCCCCGCTTCCGCCCGGCGTCTATACGTGGGATCTGGGATCCGAACTCAGGACCTTCCTCCTGCAAGGCAGAGGCTTAACCCCTGAGCCACCTCTCCAGCCCCAGGAGAAAGTTTTTTTGTTTTTTTTTTTATGTGAATTGGATTTTGTATGTGTGCCACTAATGCTTTAAACTACAGAATGATCCTTACCCCTAGACTTTCCTGAAAGTAACTTTCTGGTAGTGGTGGACAGTTTTGTCACATGATCAAAAAGTCTTCCCTTAAGAGCTGTTCTTTCTTCTTGAAATAAATGAAGATTTCAGTCCACTGGAAAGGTCCTGCTCTCACTTTCATGTGGCACATAGAACTTCAAAATTGACTTTCCCTATTAGTGCTTACAGTATTTATGAGTTTATCATCGTACCGTCAAGTGCCTTTCTGCCTGTGCACTTATTACAACTCTAAGATTCTTGTCACCCCAGTCACCCCAGAATGTTTCTTTCTAACTGCATTCTTTTTAGCTGTAAGTAACCCTTTTACTCAATAGGGAACAAGAGCCAGATGGCATGCAGACATGTGCTTGGGAATAGGCAAGTCTCATTTGTTCTCTATTTCTTGTTACTTACTGTCACTCCTTAGCTAACCACACATAAGGAATACACCCTGTGAGTTGTTTTTTTGCTACACATATCTGACATGTGATTATAATAATGTGTTTTTCATTAATACCATTGTTATGTTATGGCTTTCCTTTTTCTTATAGTGGTGCTTCAGTCTGCCTGCAATTTTTGAAAGGTGAGATATAAATAAATTTACTAATATAAGCAGGTCAGCCAGAACACAGATGTGTAAATACAATGATTGTTGTCCTCTGCTGATTAGTAACCTTGAACTTATTCCAAAAGCCATGTTACTGCTCAAAAATAATTTTATTTGGGAAATTCTTTTTGGAAAGTTCTCTTTGAGTCTTTGCCTCTTAAATGCAGCAGTCATCATTCTCTGAAAGTGGTTGGATTTTTAAAAAAATTTTCACTGAACAATTAATTGTTAGGTAGGTGCTTAACAACAGGCAAATTGTATTTCAGGAGCAAGGATCAAAAAAATGTGGCTTCTACCTTCTAAGACATTTAAGATCAAACCTGAGATGAATGTCTGAACTTTGGATAATGCTTCTACTGATAAGAGGCAGATATGACTCTACAGTGACAATCTTAACTGCGTCAAATGACAATTTTAAAGAAGCGATTTAAAACATTTTGAATAATGAAAGTATCTTTGAAATTACTCTGAAGCATACTATCCTTCTGACAACGATTTCTTTTTTCATATAGTGCAGCCTATAGAGCTTATAACATTTTACGTGCATTGTGACAAGTTAGAAGTGAGACTGTCAACTGGATTTGAGTGCCATTTTTCTCTTCTGTAAATGGGTGATCTTTAGAGATCTTCTGGATCTAAATTTTTGTGATTTATATATTCCAAATTCCATCTGTGCACAGAATACTATGACTTCATTGCTTTAGAATAATTCCCTGTGATTTGACTATAGCCATATAAGTCAAGAAGATGTGCTTAGCATCCTTTCCTAGGCTCCTGGGTCGTCCCCACTTCTCCACTGGCTTCTCTTTTTGGTCTCTGGCTGAGGAGTGGAGAAAGACAGGTTGAACTCAGTGTGTGTGCATGTTGTAAGATTGAGGGAGGGCCTGATATATTAAGTTCAGAGAATCAAATTGAGCAAAATAGGAATCATAGAAAGTGATAAGTAGAAGAAGAAAGAGGTAAAGAGGCAGAATAGTAAGCTACTATCAATAAACGAGGCTCCTTTTAATGGGGGTTTATGTGGAACCCATGAGCCATTAAATTGGTGAATTCAAGAAGAAATGTATTTTTTCTTAATTCTATCATTTAAGTAATAATATATATGTAATTTAAAATTTTGTCTCATCACTGTTCTGAACCCACAGCCTCCTTTTAAAAGAAGATATAGCATGTTCATCAACTAGAAGAACATCTTAACAATTTCCAGACAGTCGATTTCCTATTTAGAGGTCTAAATTGAGATTTCCTTTATATCATTTTTTCAGGCTTTCTTTGTCCATATCAAAAATAGATATGTTTTTAAGTCCAAGTAGTAAGTAGATCTAGAAATTTTTCTTCTTTCAAAATGTATACACAATCAAGATTACATGAGATTTATATCAAGACTGCTTCTCAACTACCCAAATTTAAAATAAACAGGGCAACTGATTATTTCTGAATATGTCACATTAGTAGATATGTTATTATATCTGTTTTTCTCTCTGCCTCTCTCTTCTCTTTGTTTCTCTCTCTCTTTCTCTCTCTCCCTCTCTCTCACACACATGCACATGCGCAGATATATGAGCATACACACACACATCACAGGCACATAGCCATACAGGGACACACACATACATTTAATGGCAGTGTGAGAATAACCTGGCAAGGGTACTTCTAGGTCTCAGGATATAGCAATAACTTTTACAATAGTCTTTACTTTTAGCCCAGTATTTTCCTCATTTTTTAGCCTCAGGCTCCAAGTTTGAGTCAGTGTTCCCTCAAAGACAGCAGATTTGTTCATGTAAGATGAAGGTACTTTAGGTAAAGTATATATAAATCATGGGTAAAATGAAGTTGTCAAAAATCTTCTTCTAAAATTTCCTGCTTCAACTTGATTTTTTTTCATTCAGAGATTGTTTCTCAAACCCATGAAAAATTTTTATTTTGCTTGTTTTTCTCTGTAACTTTTAACCTTTAATGAACAGATTCTGGGTATCTGGGTGCTTTCCTGCTCCGCCACATAATAACAGCAGCAAGGAGCCTACAGATCTTGTATGGTTTTCTGTTGTTGTTTTCTTTCCCTCAACAAATTTCTAACATTAGGTCACACTTTATCCGAGAAGCTCTTCTTTCCATCTGCTCTCCATTTTGGCTCTATTATTAGGCCAGGCTTCTGGTATTCTGATCCTGCTTCATTTTCAGACTCTCCTTGACGTCAGCAGGGAACCTAGGCAGAAGACAGCATGGGACTGAGCATGGCTCCCTAGACTGTTTTGGGGGCATGTCCAGTCTCCTTGAGAGGGGACTTCCGTTGGATGGACCCCTGCTCCAGACAGTGCAGCCTATGCAGGATATTTAATGCAACCGCCAATGCAGGATGATGTGCTTGCTCCATCATCCAAATATATTGACTTTCTGCTAAAAGGCTTTTAACATAAATTTTAAGGGATTAACTGAATACATCATAGGCTATTGCTGAGAATGCAAGGGATTTTTTTAAAGCTACGTTTCTCCTACATTGATTTTTGTTAATATATTTTGACCACCCCCTTATTTTATGGTGCCTTTTAATTTGTTATTCATTTGTTTCAAACCAGATCTCTGTGGAGGCACTTGGACCCACAGGAACTGAAATAGCTTGCCTTCATTATCTGGTGGACCTGCTCAAGTCTGCCGCTCTGACAGAAACCACAAGACTGTACAAACTGGCAACTGTGGGTTTGTCTGTTCTCTATTGATTCTATTTCTGGAAAGAAACACACACACACACACACACACACACACACACACACACACACACACACATACGTGTATGCGCTTGTGCCAATAGGTGAGCCATGTGACAGTACAACTGACCTTAAGTTACTATCATAAAGGGGGTGGAGAGAGGTCTTGATGAAATCTCCACAGTTTTCTCTTTGACTCACACACATGCCTTCAGATGTCTTTGTCATTGAAGGTTAATTTCTCCTGTCTTATACTATGAGATGCAAAACCATAACTGTTATTCAGTAGAATACACTAAAGGACAGTGACTAAAAAACCCCCACCCAAGCACATCTCCATGTTGAGAACTTGCCTGCTACATCGTATATTACGTAAAGTAGTATATTATTAAAATACAAAGTATTCGCTTTGGGTATTTGAAAGTTGTGAAGGGCAGTAGTTATAAACACAACCAGGAAAAGCTCCTATTATTACTGTGTAATTTAAATTTTGGATTCCCATGAGTCAAATTATTCTTAAACATCTAATAAAGTCCTGATACACAGTTTCTTAGTTCTTTCTTCCAACATGAGACCTGCAAAGTAATTTAGTTCCCCTCTAAGACTTTGAAACATACATTTGTACTTTTTAGACTCTGAAACTATGTACTCTTCAGAATTTTCTTTCTTATTTACTTTTTAGTGGTTTATTCACACACACCCATACACACACATGCACACACACACGTACACATACTAATATGATTGTATTCACTCACTCAAAGGAATGGCTATTGTTGAATAAAAATGATCACAGAAATTTCTTATTCTCCCATTGTACTTTCCCCTGACTATTGGCATTATCCTCTCTTATCTCCTTTCTATTCCTGCCAAACCTCTTCCTCCTTCTCCCTTCTCCTCCTTCTCAACATGTTCCCTTCCTGTTTTTATGTCTTATTTTTTAACCCAATGCACTTAATTAGGGTTGATTGGTGGTGACCTATTTTACAAAGGCAACTTTTCAGTGGCTGTGTCACTGAGGAATGTAACTCCTCATCCACAAAAAGTTACTGTCTATAGCTCCTTTGGTATAGTAGGACCTGTGAGTCCTTGCTCCATCCAAGAGGGATTGTTGACAGGTCCAATCTTGTGGAGGTAACCAAGGAAATATCATATAGGATTGTATATTATATGGCCCAGAAAAACAATTCTGGTCCTAACTCTGACAAGCAGTGTGTATTGTTGGCCTTATTTTTCTTTTCTCTAATACATTTTAAGGAATCAAAAAACTTCTCATATTTTTTTATTCTAAAATTTAAGTAAAAATAAGATCTTGGTGGCACCAATAAGATCTTTATAGAAGAGAATACAGGTAATAGAGCACAACCTCCTACTAAATACACACAACACACACACACACACACACACACACACACACACACACACATTCTACAGCAACCAAAATAGCTCCCCTCTCCTCCTCCCCCAACAATGACAATGCAGCCATCTGTCCGACGTTCCATTTCACTTAGCAGCTGCTCTCAGATACAGAAATCTGCATTCCTCCAGCTTGTGTGGTATGTGGGCAGCATGTGTGGGTACTAGCATTTGACTCTCCCACCCAAAGGAATGGCTTCCATTGAATAAAAATGATCACATAAGTTTCTTATTCTCCCATCACACTTTTTTCCTGACCATTGACATTTGGGGCTATCGTTACTCTTTTGTTTATTAAAAATATTGTTTCAGAGATACACCAAACCATCATAAAAAAAACTGAAGAGACAGACAGGAAAAGTCGTCAGAGAAACTCCTGCCTTTTCAGAAGCTTCTGACTAGAAGGACAGAGAGCCGAGTGGCTGGAACACAAACTTCCGTTTGATTTTTATTTGTCCATACCCCCAGCATTGCTCTCAAGCACTGAAGAATAAATATTGCTCAAATGCAAAGTAGGAAGCTTTAAAAGCAGCATTAATCTTAGCATCAAACTAAATGCAAATAAATGCAATGACTCTCCAAAGAAAACATACAAATGAAGTCCTCTATGTCCCCCACTCTGAGCACATTTCCTCCATGTTGAAATTTTGTTTTCTGCATGGTGTATTGTATAAAGTGGTATGCTATTTAAAAAAAAAACAAAAAAACAAACAAAAAAAAACCCCTTGCAATGGGGATTTGGGGGTTGGGAGGAGCAGCAGTTACAAACAAAACAAGAAAGGGTCCTATGGGCTCTATAGAGAGAACCTTGGGTAAAATTGGATCTGCTTTTGAGTACATAATTTAGGACATTTGTTACAAGATTACTGTGGTTTTCTATAAATGTTAGTTTGCTGTATTATTTTCCATGAACTAGTTTTCCAAGATGCAGAATATTTTGCCCCCAAAACATGGAAGCACTAAAGCTCGATGAGGCACTGATTCATGGGGTGTCACCCAGAAACAGCTGGTCAGCCATCTGCAGCCCCAGAGTCTCTTATTTTTACTATATTCAGCTAATTCTTTATGTAGAGGGAAGAGGACGCATGAATCCTGGGAAAAGAGCGTGGCTCATGTGAGAAATGATGACTAACTTCTGCCGGCGACAGTGCTGGGGGCCTGATGCGCTGATTTGGAGGCCCTCTCAGCACTCTCCGACTTTCCGCTCTCAGTGCACGCACATTGCTTTCTGTGCATCCTGTTCTTTTGGAAAAGGAAAGAAATGATGACATACCATTGATTGTTTTGTGGGAATTGGTCCAGATAAGAGCTCCCTTGAGAGCTGAAACTAGCCTTTTCAAGGAAGGTAGAAGAGTCTGCAAGGCTCAAGGACAAGCCTGGTAGTCTGACCGGCATGTTTGTCTACTGATATCTCAAGTGCTCTAATCAGACCTTTTAACTGCCTTGGATCTGTAGTAAAACATGTGAGGATATGGGTTAACTACCTGACAGGGATCAAAGACATACTATGATTTACTGTCATGAACTTTTAATAAAAACGGTGAGTAAGACACTTAGGCAGTACTTTCTTCTACATCTTGATATTTCAGTAATAAAAATACAAAGAAACAAACAAAAACCCCAGCCAACCAACCAACCGACCAATCAGAGCTGTGTTTCCCTTCCCTTCCCCAGATGGACAAGAGGCCTTGTTGGCAGATTATATATATGGTTATGTTATCTCTTCCTCCTGCTACCTGAGGCAGTTGATTCAAATAACAAAGCCAGATGATTGTAGGAAGAAAATATTCTTTCAGATCTACGAAAGAGGCTGTTTGGTGCCCAGGTGCATGCTGCCTTCGGGTCTCATGATTACAGCTTAATCAAATCCTTGTGCGTCCCTGGAGAGCACATTTGGCCCACCTTTCAATATGTTCTTGAATCATGAAAATCTTTTACCCATTACCCTCAAAGCATGGATTCTCTCTCTGTCTCTGCCTCTCTCTCCTATCTCTATCTCTCTTTCTCCTTCTTTCCCTCTATGTACACATACAACCTTTTCTTTTCATTTTTTTAGTTTCATTTGATAGTGTTATGGTTTTTAATTTCCTTTATGACTTCCACTAGCCAAGATATATCTTCATTTTTGCAGTTCAAAAGCAGGGGAAATAACATTCATTGCTACAGTTAATCTGTGTGACATTATTCAGTCTGAAACATAATTTACTTATGATTTACAATCTATTTCATGTGTAAGCATGTTAAGATTCAATAATGATTGCCTAGAACAAAAGACAAGTGCACCTTTAATTGATAAGCCAGACTTATTCCAAAGAAATTGTAAAACCATCTGTTCCGGAAAGTTTTGGGTCTCTTATTCATTCCTGTTTACTTGGCTGTTCAATCCAAATAGATTGCTTTCACCTCAGCAACACAAAAATCACGTGGACAACCCTTTGGGCTGTCAGTCAAAGGAAAGATATACATATGCCCAAAGTACACACTTGTGCTTGTTCACAGTGTTATTTGGGGAAAATATGTTGCATGTTCTCCTGGCTTTCCTCATTTTACATCTCAAATTAATGCAATTTATTCTAATTTATGACAACTGCTTGAAAGTCTTATTCTCCGTCTTCCCATTTATAAAGACGGTATTTACATAGAGGCAGCACACCATAGGAAGAATGGGCTTGTTAAAAAAAAATTAGGTGGCTTCAGGTGGAAATGAGTGGCCCTGTCATAGAATACTCAGCACTGTCACTGCCACTGCAGATGAGGATGTCTTCCCTCATTCTTTCTTGACTTTTTCTTTTGCTATGAGAATAAATTTGTGGGAAACTTTTCTTCTGCTTCTTAAAAAGAATTCTTATACAATGGAGTTAATTACCTCCCCTCCCCTTTCGTTCTCTCTTCTTGTATTTATATAGCAGCTATCACAATAGTACCTACACACATTGATAAGAGTGCTAGTTAAGAAGAAGAGGGGAAAAAGCTCAAGGCAGGGTAAAAATATTATTCCCTTAACTATGACAAGATTCTTCTGAGGTCGAAAGTCAGCATGAGGGATAAATAAACCTCATTGTTCCTGAACACTGCCTCAAGCATAGCAGGATTTGAAAGATTCCTCCATTACCACCACTATTATACATTCTTAAATTACTTGCTTAATACAAAGTCTTGCCACAGAGCATTCTTCTCAGCGGGGCTCCAGTATGCAAGGGCTACATAGTAAAGAGGGAGTCAGGGCAGAAAGAGTGTCAGAGAGATTTCAGGAACAATACAGAATCTGGATTGTTCATCCAACCTTCTTAAAAACCTGTTTCCTGTTGACCAATGGTACTCGCCTAGACAGTCATGTGCATGTACAACATCTTGGACAGATATGAATAAATAGGTTATATAATTTATGCATGTATGTAAACAGTTATATAGTTATGTTACTAACATCCTGGGAAGTCATAAATTGTAGAGCTGAGGGCTCCTTATGTTCCAGATTAAGATTTAAATCATGCATGTAGCATTTATATGCAAACTGTAGGTGAGGGGTTCTGTAAAGGATTGAATTGATTGAATGGACACATTGGAAAGGGGATTTATTAGAATGGTTCATGATTAAGGTTGGAGTGTTTGACAACTGCTGTCTTCACATGGGAGAGACTAAAATTCACTAGTTTCTCAGTTTATTAGCTGGGGATGCCTCAGCAGTTCCAATCCGAGACTTTCAGCCTGAAGGTTCTTAAGAGAGTCACTGGTCTTCAGTTCATGTTCGGGAGACTGAGGAAGCTGGGTCTGGTGTTGACAAAGGATGACAGTGGTGACATCAATAGCATTGGAAGCAACACAGTAGATGCTCTCACCAGGAAGGTCCAAGGAAAACAGGCAAAAAAGAACAGCATTATCCTGGGACCTCCTTACATTTGGACCACTACCAGTATGTTCTGGCCATTCTGGAGGAGGGTCCTTCCCCTCCTTCTGGGAAAGTACCTTCGGCTTAGTAGATTACAGATCCAGTCAAGATGAAAAATCAAGATTACTAAATACTGATAGAGATTATATACCATTACAATGAGCAATATTTTATAAATAGAGGAAAGTAAAATTAATATTGGAGAGGTCAAATAGTGTGTGATAAAAGGGATTTGAATCCCAGATTATTCCATTCAAGCAGCTATGGATTTAAGTATCCTGTTGTGCTGTCATGCTATCATTTGAGCATGAAATAACCCTTGAACACTTATGAGATTTCATAAGTGATTGGATTATGAAGGCTCTAACTTCATTGATGGATTGACAATTTGGTGGTATTATTGGAAGGCAGTGGAAAGTAGGAGAGGCCTAGCTGGAAGAGCTAGGTCAACGGAGGCATGACTTCCAAAGGTATATATTTGTTGTCTGCAGATCTTTTGTCTCTTATTCTCTCTGCCTTCCCCCTACACATACCATCCAACTTCTGTGAGCCTTCTTTCTTCACAGCAAGCTCCCTGCTATGCTGCTGCATGCATCAAAATGCTTCAAGCTCATGGACACAGAAGCAATGCAGTCAAAGATCATGAGCTGTGAACTAAACTGTGAACTAAAATAAATTGTTCCTCTCGAAAGCTGACCTACCAAGTATTTGCCACAAAGATAAGAAATGACTAACACATTCTTGAAGTAGAGGACATGTCTCATACTAAATTGAAATCAGGGGTGGAAATAAACCTTTACAGTATGTGCTTTGAAGACCTAGTCCTTGCTGGCTGGCATAAACGATTATGCCAGAACCTCAAATATAACCAAAACTCAAGGTTGGCAAGTATAGGGTGACATAATTACTGATAAAAGAAACTTAAAGAAGAAAGTTTGTATTTCAAGGATACAGTAGTAGTGATGGGGCGAGCAAGGCAGGAAGCAGGAATTTGTAGCAACTGGTCACATTGCAGCTGTAGCCAGAAGGAGATACCTGCTCATGTTCAGTTAGCTTCTCCTTCTCATACAGTCCTGGACCCCAATTTATGGAATGGTACTAACTATACTTAAGGTATAACTTCCCAGCTCAATGAACCTAATCTAGAAAATCACTCTTCTTATATTTTATTTTATTTACTTATTTGAGATAGATAGATAGATAGATAGATAAATGAATGATAATAGATAAAATTGTGTGCACTTCTGGAATTGAATTCTATCCTTTAGATTTTGAGCAGGAACCTCACCTGCTAAGCTATCTCTTGTGGGCCCCAGGAAAAATCATCCTTGATCAAAACTAGAAGTTTATCTCCAAGGTAATGTGTGTGTGTATGTGAGTGTGTGTGTGTGTGTGTGTGTGTGTGTGTGTGTGTGTGTTTGTATGTGTGTGTTTATGGTTTTTTTTTGTGTGTATGTGGTTGTGCACACACAAATATGTACAAGTGCATGTTCCTGTATGTGTCCTAAAGAGGCCAGAAAAGGCCATAAAGGTGTCCTGCTCCTTATCATTCTTTGCCTTATTTCTTAGAAACCAAGTCTCACAGAATCTAGAGCTAGATGGGTGGTCAGAAAGCCCCACTGATCCTCCTATCTCTACTACTTATGGCATTTTGATTCACTAGATATGTACATAGACATACCCATATTTATATATAGGTAATGGGAACTCAAACTGATGTCCTCATGCTTATAAACCACAGCAAGCTTTTTACCCATTGAGCCCTTTAAAGGATACTCTTGATTCTCTTAGATTTATGGTCAATATTAACTGTAATAGCAGTCGATCTTAAGATTCCATAGAAAATACTTAGCACTTGCTCTTTGAGTGTGTGGAAGATAGACCAATATTGGGTGTCTTTCACTAATGTTTTCTGACTTCTTGTTTTTGGAGACAAGATATACAACTGAATCTGCAGCTTGTTGTTTCAGCTAGACTGCCTAGCCAATGAGCTTCAAGGATCTGTTATTGCCTCCTCAGAACTGTGGTCAATGCTGTCAAGTATGGCTGCTCCGGGTGGTTGTTGAATGTCTGAATTCAGTTCTTCAGAGCACTTTACCTATGAATCCATCGCCTCAGCTCTTTTTTTTTTAAATGTTTTTTTAAAAAAGATTGTAATTTATTTATTTATTTGAGAGAGAGAATGAATCAGACAGACAGAAACAGAGATAGATGATAGATAGATGAAAGAGAGAGAAAGGGAGAGGGAGAGAGAGAGAAAAAGAGAGAGAGAGAATTGCATAGATGGAAGTCAAGGGACAACTTTTGGAAATGAGTTCTCTTCTCCAGCTATGTGGGCTCCTATGGATCAGAATCAGGTCTTTGGGTTTAAGAGCAGGCATCTTACCCTTTGAGCTGTTTTGCTGGTGTACCACTTACAATTTTTAATGCATTAAAATTTTTTCATGTAATAACATTGGCTTTTACTGAACCATTTTGAGGACAAAATAAGGAACCATAAAATGCTATTTCAGCATAACTGGAAGAATCTAAAAAGCACAGTAGAATGGTAGAAAGGAATAAGGATTTTTGTAGGTGTATGGTGAGACTGTATAATGAATGAGTTGAGTCAAAGACATACATATAAGACTTGGGTTCTCTAATATAATTCTTGAAAGTCCACTAGAGTTATAGACCCAGAAATTCAGGGAAGGAAAATCTAGAAAAAGAAAGAAGCTTACTTAAGTATTTGAATAGATAAAAGAACAAAATATGTATGTAAATATATAATGACAGCAAAGAGATATTTGAGTGATAAAAGTTGGGTCTAAAAGAGAAACAGAACAAGGACCACAAAGGAATACCACAGGCAAAGTAAACCTGGAAAGGTTATAACAAGTTGGTATATTAGTAAGGATTCTCTAGAGAAATAGAAGCAATAGACTCACATATATTACAAAAAGGACTTATTAAATCGCCAAACATTGTAGATTTGTGAGTCCAACTGTGGCTGTCTACAGAAAAAGCTGAGAACATGGTAGTCATTCAGTCTACATGCCTGGATGCCTCAGTGGTCTCACTCTGGTGCAGAATGAAGGTTGGAGGAGATCCTGGAGGGTATTTTGTCTTCAGTTCATACTGAAAGGCCTAAGCCTCTGGGTTTTAGTGTTATTAAAGGCTGATAGTAGCAGTGGAAGCAGTAGGATAGATGTTTCCATTAGCAGAGAGATAGGAGGGTAAGCAAAAAGTAACAGTTTTAACTTCAGGCATGGATAACTGGGCTGCCATGAGAAAGTGTTGTCCACTCTGGGGATATTTTTTATCCTATTTCAATTTCAATACATGGTGCTTCACCAAAATGTCTTACCTGTTAATACAGTTCTCCTTATTCTTATACAATCCTGGACCACTTACTTAGGGAAATTATGGGTGAGTCTTCCCACATCAGTTCCTCAATAAATACTCTTACAGGTATGTTCAGAGGTCAACCTTAGCCTAAAGTATAACTCTTAAGTGGGCCTGGAATCCTGCATCCTAGGTATTAACTTGACAAGTAATTCTAAACATTATATGTTTTCTGTTAACCTTTCCAAGAAATAGCCTTACAGATACACTCAGTAGTGTGCTCTTAGTCAATTACAGATTCAATAGAATTGATAACTGAGACTAGCCACACAGTGAGGTCTGGACTAATCTGACTTCTTAGAATCCTAAGCAGAAAGAACAATGCTGGAGGTGCCTCGATATGCGATCTCAAATTATAGTTCAAAGCAATAGTGACAAAAAGTGGAACAAGCACAAAACTGATACAGAACAATGAAATACAATAGAAGACCCAACAACAAACTGATTTGCATACCCGGATTTATATTCTTCTATAGACAGGACTGTTCTGCACACAATTCTCTGACACTCAACTTCAGCCTTCTAAAACTTCTGTGAGTTTTGTCTCTGAATGCTGCAGTTACTCTTCCTGCTGCTGTGGGACAACACACACACTCCAACAACTTAAGGGAATGAAAGGGAGATTTATTTGGGTTATGGTTCCAGAGGGAAGATATAGTCCATTCTGGTGGAAAAGGCATCACAGGTGACAAAACTGGAAGCTGTTCAATTCATGTCCATTAGGAAAGCAGAGAGGAAGTAGCAGACTGCTAGTAGCTAACTAAACTCAAGCCCCACCCGTGGTGACATGCCTTCTTTCAGCAAGACTCCACACCCTAAAGGGGACATGAACTTCCCAAACATTAACAGCAGCTTTGTATTCAAACAGTTGAGCCTCAAATTTAAACCATTACATTCACAGCTCACATTCAAACCATGACAGTGGGGCAGTTGGAGGATGATAAGGGAGAAAAGAAGGGGAACAGAGCTATTAAAAGAAAGGTCCAGTATTGCTAAGGAATAGGTCTTTAACAGGAGTCCCATCTATGACATTTCTCAGTCCTTCCTCCAAAAGTCCCATAGAAAGACTTTGATAGACACATACAGTATCCTTCCTTTTGAATCCTTATCTTTCCAAGTGGAATTTTTATTTCCAAGGCCACTATTGGCTCATCCTACTTTCTTTCAGATTTTAATGATATTTCTACATTATCCAATACTTTATACTTTTCACCATTTCTTCCTTCTTTTTCCTAACTTATAAAAATTTGTAATCTTTACTGAGTTAACCTGGAATTCAGCTCATACATTCAACATATTTATTAAATAAATTTTCATACCTAAGAATCAAATTAATATTGCTTTTATGATTCCTTTTCTAACAGCAGAATTACATCAAGAAAAAAATGAGTTGATTCTTAAAGGATAGGATAAAAATAAAGCTTGAATGCTTATTGTTCAAATGAGATATTTATCTGAAATAGAGGATAAACAAAACTGCTATACTTTGAATGTTTAAATAAATAAGAAGGGCAAATGAAAGGATGGCCTATTACTGGAAAGGAGAAAGAAGAAAGGAAGGAACTCACAGGAAAAAAATTAAAAAGAAAAAAATAAGAAAATAGCAAGCAAAAAGCATGAAAACTAAACAAGTAATCTAAAATAACTTATACTCCTTTTACATGACCTTTACTTTCTCAACCTAGACCCAGGTGTCATAATAATACAGGCAAAAGTTTTTATGCACATCATACCATACCACTATGTACTAGGGTTTCTTCTAGGCAGTTGAAATTTTTGTAAGAATAATTGATGTGCTGCTGATGCTTCTTTTCAAGTACAAAGCACCTTCTTTTCAGGGGAACATTCTTTTATTTTGTCAGTCTCCCTTATAAGTTGCTTTGTGACACCCAAAACCAAAAGCAAGAAGTATGTAATAATCAAAAGAATAAACTCACACACAAAAAGCTTTATAAAGACGTGTATTCAATGATCACAGGAAGAGGACTTAGTTCTTTTCTTGCTGCATGTGCATCTGTTTCCCTAGCCCTGCAAGATACAAGCCCCCACTGTACCTGGTGGAAGTAATGCACAGCAGCAACTTCCCTTGTGCGGCTGGATATTGATGCTAATGTGCAAGAGTTAAATATAGCGCAAAGCAACTGTGTTGGAAGAAAAAAAAAGTAACTGGCTTCATGCTGCTAGGCATGGTGTATTGGAGGCCAGAAGATTATTACTGAGCTCTAGGATAAACTACAAAAATGATAAACTGATAAGAGTAAATGTGGTGAATATATGGAATTCAGCCATGCTAATTCAATGTCCTCTGTGGCAAAGAAAACACTAGAATGATACATGCCTGAGCATGCGCTAAGGGGTCTAGACTAGAAACAGAAACCTGAGGTGATGTTGATTAATAAACCTGCTCAACAGGAAAGACGATACTTCTAAACTTTCAGGAGTAAATGTAGTAAGTCATGTTTTCTGTGCTTTATATTAATCTACTATGATCCCATTGCCCAATTATTAGATATTATTTTTCAAAATTATAGGATGGTTTATGGGTGTGTTAGGTTACTTTTTACTGCTGATATGACAAAATATCTGACAAAAGCAACTTAAGAAAGAACAATTGGCTCATGATTGGAAGGATACAGTTCATCATGATTGTGAAGACATGGTAGGAAGTACATGGTACATGAATCAGCTTGCCACATTGTAGCTTTGGTCAGGAAACACACACACACACACACACACACACACACACACACACACACACATACACACACACACAGAGGAAAAGGAGGGACAATTTATTCAGACTGAGCTCCTAGCTCATGGAATGGTGCCTTCACTTCATGGGACCTTTTCTGGAAATGCCTTCACTTTTACAGGCATACCTATGTATATCTCTTAGGTAATTCTAAATTTAGTTACATTGACAATAATGATAAACTATCACAACTGCAATGACTAAATGGAACTTCATTCTGACAGCAGTGATCACAGGTTCTGAGAGCTTTGGTCATGATCATGGAACATCTTGGTTTCTACATGGCCATATCCTTCTCTAGCAGAAAGAGTAAAAGTACAGTATTATGAGTGGAAACAGCTGATTTTGTAAAAATCGTGTAGTGCCACCAATCCAGGCAAATTTCGAACCAGTAAAATTTCTACAGGTTATTATTACTAATTCTTCATTTCTAAGGTAAGATGGTTAAAACAAATGATGAGCTTCTTGGTAGATTAATTTAACATGCCACACTCATGACTAAAACTAATGATCGTGGATAACATGCCTATCTCTGCTGTGGAGTCTGCTATACAGCAGTTCCACCATCCTTAGGGTATTGACTATCTCCCATAGGAAAAAACTGCATCTTCACAGGAGCTCTGCTATTCTGAGTGACCCTTACTTCTTCAGCTAATGGATCTGTCCCTAGGGCTTAGGACAATCATTTGGCACTCAGTGACTACTCAGAAAATCTTTGGTGAATGAGTAAGATAATTATCTCCAGGGAAACTGATACCTAAATGGATCCTAAAATGCTACAAAAGGTAATGAGAACTCGTTTCAGGACTTGTAATACCAAGTCCTAACAGTGTGATAAAGTAAAAATTCTACATCCAACTTCTACCACTCACTATTTAACAGTCATAGGCTAATCAGTTAGTCTCTCTGAATTTAATGTACTTGCAGGGAAATTAGGGATAGAATTATTATCTCTTTTATATGGGTGTTGCAAGATTTAAAATTAGTACTGGATAGGCATGGTGGCTTCATTTCCAGCATTCAGGATTCCAAGTCAGAAGAATTTTGAGTATAGCACTAGCTGAACTGCATATAAAGACCATTTCTCAAAGCAAAGTAAAGCAAAACTGGCACTATATTTTTTTACTCAAGAATAATGAATAGTCAACAAACATTAATTATATTGAAACCGGCTTTCAATAATTGGGGCATTAAAGAAGGATGTGGATTTTTCTCCAAAATCACACTGAGTGTATATGTATTTTGTTCAAGAATTAGCTACTTATTTAACTAAAATGAAGCAGATTTTGTAAAAAAAAAAATTTTCCCATTTAACTAAACTTTGTTGTAGAATAAGGAGAGCTATGGACAGTCTACTTTTTAAGAGAAAATTAAGATTAAAGAAGCAATAGCCAGGTTGCCAATGACTCTGTGAAGAAAGTACAAATTTGTCAAAAGAAAGTATGACATTAAAACAATGCTATATTCTGATGTAAACTTTGGCTTGAGATATTAAGACAGGCTTATTTAAAAGAGGGAGCCTAAAAGAATCTCATTCACTAGGGACAGATTGTTCATGTGTCTGGTGAAAGACAATCATCTAGAATAAATTTTTTAAAGCTGATGCTGGTCCCAGCAAACACAAAGGCCAGTCCTGATACAGGGTGAAGTAATATGGACAGGATATACTAGAGAGCATTCTGTCAGAACTGTTTGGGATGCAAAGTTGCTTTCTCATGTATTTCCAAAGAACAGACAGTGATTAAAGAGATGAAAGAGATGTGGATAGTGCCATGAATAAGTAAGTATGGCTGAAATTGTAAGGATGTGTCTAATCCCTAGAAGAAAGATAGATGAGAGACCTGGGAAAAAGAGAAGATACACCTTGTTTCAATGAAGTATTCAAGCCTTTATATTTGAACTGATATAGAAGAGAGAATATAAAATTTAGAAGAGAATTCTTTGATTTTGTTTGTCTATGGAACCACACAAGTTTTACTCTCTTTTTTTAAATTTTATTTTTTATTATTTATTCAATTGTGAGTGTGTGTGCGTGTGTATGTATGTATGTGTGTGTCTGTGTGTGTAGAACCACGGACGAATTCGGGAACCACCATGGACGCCTCCACCTCCTCTTTGTTACTCTGCCCCGGGATTCACAGGCTCCACCCTACCAGGACCGGAAACGCAGGCCGCCCCCGCTTCTGCCTGGCGTCTATACATGGGGTCTAGGATCCGAAATCAAGACCTTCCACCTGCAAGGCAGAGGCTTAACCCCTGAGCCACCTCTCCAGCCCCAAGTTTTACTCTCTTCATGGGTTATACAGTATGTAGGATTTATTCCAGATTGTACAGTGCGAGATTAACTGTGCCCAAAGGCATTCTGCTTTTACTCTACCAGCTCAGAAAGTTAAGCTAGCTGACAAATGACAAATGACAAAGAAACTTGGCAGAAATAAAAGCAGGGATACAGACAAGAGAATGAAACTGGACCAGAGAGCCCACAAAAAAAAAAAAAAAAAAAAAAACAAAAAACCACTAAGCTTAAATGAATGAATGATGGATAGATGATAAAATAACAAATGTACTTACTTTAGACTCAAGAAAGCTCATTTGAGGCAAAACTGCTTGATCCAGAGTTGGGTACTTGGACTGGACTTCAAATGAGTCAGTTCCTTTCCCAACTATGTCTCTGAACTACCTGAACTAGAAAGATGCTTACATTACAGCCGAGTTCCTCAAACAGTTTTGGGGTCAGGGCTTCAAGAGAGACCTGAAAAGGAGAAGTGACATCAAGAATTTCTTGAAGCAAACTGCTAGAGGCTAGAAAGCAGTAGCTAGTCTTAAAAAAAAAAGAGGGAGAGCTTATGTCAACATAAATACCCCACAGGCACGACTTTTCCTACTGTAAAAATCTTCTGAGCATTTGCCTTAGGACAGATTTTGAACAAGTATTGGCAGCTCAGTTCAGTTTGAGCGTGTCCCCAGTGGGATTATGATAAAGACAAAGATTTTGAGTCTAAGGTGTGGGCTCTGCCACATGCCACACAAACATTATCACTGGAAGGTAAATGACTATGAACATTCAGGTTAAGGCTCAGTTTTCACGCCAACTTTATTTAGCTGTTTTGCTGGTTTTAATGTTTTCTTTTTTTAATTATTATTATTTCAACTCATCAAACTTAGCATCAACTGTTTGGTCTTCCCTGTGCAGTACCAACCTCTAGACATGTAGAAACCTGTCAGAATGTCTTCTTCCAGTTCTAGTGATTCCATCCATTATGTGCCCTTGTTTTCCTGCATGGCTGCAGTCATTCTTAGACACCAAGCAACTGGCGTGATGTTCAAGATAAAAGCAGCATGTCATGGGTAAAATGCTATGTTGGCTTTCTACTGGCACACTCACTGGGAATCCTCATTCTTCAACTCAGTTTGCTGGAAATCTAGGCACCTGAGAGGTATGTGGTCAGACTATGGACCCACATTTAAGTGGGAAAAGGTTAGAAATGACCAGCAATCTTTTTGATAAGACTAGGAAGTTCTAAGAAAAAGCCAAGATAAAATGTATGAGGCAAACATATCCATAACTAGTCTTAAACTTATTACCTCTGATTCAATAGCGAACAAATCAGTAATGGTTTGAAGACTGACCTGCTTATCATGTTGAAGGAAATGTAGTGTCCTGTGTTCATTGTTTCTTCTCTCTCACCCAAAGTTACACGGGCAATTTGACATTCCTTGATTGAATACGTTTTCTAATTTAAAACAGTTAACTTGTCTTCAAAATATGGGAAAACTGAGAAATTTAGTAAGGCATGGAAACCACTTTTCTTTCAATCCTAGTCCCTTATTTTATACAAATTCACAAGCTTACTTTTATTCACTGAACAGTTTAAGCAGTTTTATAGCAATGATGTAACTAAAGTAAAATTGTATCATTTAAAGTATACCTGAGTTGTTTCATTAATGCTTATTTTAAGGAAAACCTCTTCTAAGTATCATTGAAAGTACGCACAGTGTCTTTCTTGAGTATTGAAAGCATTAAGGAACATTATTGAGTAGAACATTGGTTTAAATTTTGCAATTTGATTTAGGGCACATCAGAACAATAATACATAGAGGTATATATGCCATGAAAACCTCTCTAGAAACCTCCTTCCAGTGCTTTAGGACTATGGCAATTCATTCAGAATGCCATCTCCATTAGCCTCACATGGAAAGCCAGCAGTGAGTTAAAGTCACTTCCAGTTTTGTTTTGTTTTTTTTTTTTTTAGAATGAATTTTTCTTTAATTTTCTAAACAGTTGGTTATTATATTCTTTTCCTATTAGGCAATTTTTTGGCAATTTTATGCATGTACATAAGACATTCTGGTTCCACTCACACCCATTTTCCTATCTCCCTTCAACTTCTTCCACCCACCTCCCACCAACTCCCTATCATGCTCATGATTTTTTTACCATGAATATTTTTTTCATTTTTATTATTATTTCCGCTCATACAAACTTAATATGTACACCGATTCCCTCCCTCCCTCTTCCTCCGCCCTACCCCCTGCTCCCCCTCTCCTCACCCCTCCTTCCCCATCCCCCAGTGCCCCCCCCCCCAATCCCCAGAGAATCCTTTAATGTGCATGCCAGACTCTCCTCTGGGCCCTCCTCTCTGATGACGTACAAGGACTCAGTGGCTTTTCCCTGAACACTTTCCTGTGTTCCCCTTAAGCATAGGAACACTACTATGGCTGCCAATCCCTTGCCTCCAAGGATCTTGGTGCCTTTAGCAAATGCTAGACTTTATGGGGTCAATAGTGTGTGGGACATTGCGCAGGGCATGCAAAGACCTATTATGATTGCTTCGGCCCTAACTTGTGTGGAGTATGTCGCATATCATTACTCCTCCCATCCTTGTGCTCTTACAATCTTACGGCCTCCTCTTCCGCAAATTTCCCTGAGCTTCAGGATGGGGAGAGATTAGGCTGGCCTAGTCCTAGGTGGTTGATATAGAGTCTCTGAAGTTCTGGATTATGGTTCGTTGATTTTCTTTTGCAGTTTTGCTGCTCCTGTAATGCCCTTCACTCCATCCTGATGGGTATTGTATTTCACCCCCTGGCCAGAGATAAAAAGCTGTTAAACTAGAGTCTTGTTATAAGAGTATATTCAAAGGTAAATGTAATAAAAGTAGGAAACCACAGTGAGGGAGGGGTCAATCACCTTAAGCGCCATATGTACTCCCTAATAGGTGGCTCCTAGTACCAAACCCATCCAGCCCACCTAGAGACACTCTAAGATAAATCTCTGAAATACCTACAGTAATTGCAAGGATTATGAACAGGAGGGATGGGGTAGGAAGGCCACACCAGAAACAAGGAGAGAGGTGACCATGTTACAGCAGAGAAAATAGGCCTCCATCAAAGACTGCAAGTAAGTAATGAGACATCTGGTTAAGTTCACAGACTTTCCTTCCTGATCATTTACAACTGAGGGGGTATGATCTCACCAGAAGGGGAGGGCATATAGTCTGGCAGATAAAAAATAACCACTTCCAGTTTTTAATCCATGGGGGATAGATTCCAAGACCAGTCTGCCTTTTCACAATGTTGGGGAATTAAGTACAAGTCTCTAATGTTTTAGAAGCACAAGTTGCTTCTAACATTTTAAAGTGTATATTCATGGTTCAAAATACTGGGTTTCATTGTGATACTCTTACACATATTTGTAAAATACAGTGATCATGTCATTCAATACCCTCTCTTGAACCTCTCTTATCCCCTCGGGTAGTCCTTAATCTCTTCTCAAATAGTATCCTTTCCACTTTTGTCTCTCTACTTTTTTTTTTTTTAAATCCAGATTTTACATATTTAGGCAACATGCTATATTTGTCTTTCTGAATCTGGTTTATTCTGCTCAACATAATGATCTCCAGTTCATCCATTTTCCCGCAAGTGACATAATTTAGTTCTTATTTGTGGCTGAATAAAACTTCGTTTTGGAGTGGTAGAGCATTTGCCTAGTATGTGCTTCTAACTTTGTAGTGCTGAACAGCCATACAAAGCAAGCAATCTAATTCATGCTGATTTCTATGGACGACTGCAAATTTTTAAGATTCTGGTTCTCTTCCAAACAACTTTAGACAATCAAAAGTTAACAGCAACTTTAGAATAGGCCGAACCAATTGTATTGAGGTGTCTGAAAGTGACTCACAGTGCCGTGGAGAACGTGAAGCCATCATAGTAAAACTGCACTCAATTTTTGCCAACTGTAAGCTTTACTTAAGCAACAGAGACCACAGGATATTTATTATGACAATATGATGCATCTTAATATTCCACCTGGAAGGGTCTTATCAATATGCCTTCTGGAGGATTAGTAGTAGCAAATTTTTATTTTGTTCAATGTGCTCACCAGTGATCAGGATGAACACTTTTATAGACAACTAAGTTCAATAGCAATAGAATTGAGTAACTTCTGAATTCTGCTGGCACAGTCGAAGACTTTAATTCAGCCAGAAAGCTGGACCCTGCTCAACTTCTTTCTAATCCCTGAATTTAAATAATCACCAGGCCTACTCTTCCATGCTTCCTAAATTGCTCTTTTTTTTCTTGTCTTCTCCTCTCTACTCTACAAGCATTGCTTTATTTTAAGCTCCCATCTTTTCTGGAATGCCATGTTTGCCTTCTCATTGGTGGTATATTCTGTCTCTCTCCCTGTCTCTTCGGCTCTCATCCTTGCTCTTTCTCCCTCTCCACAGAGCAATCCCAATCAGTTTATATATTGCTGGCAGTACTAGTTTTCTATAGTTTCTTGCAGGTGGCATTAACTTTTGATTTTAAAAACACAATAAACAAAAATGATCACAATGAACCAAAAAGCAAACTCAGTAGCTCTTTACAAGACTTTCCAGTAGGTTCCCATGGGGGCCTTACCAGAAACAGGAGGCAGATTTTCTTCACAACCTTCCCTGCACCCCAGGCTTCCATTAAAGTAGCTAGAAAAGAAAGCAAGCCATAACGTTTTCAGTTCTCTAAACCTGTCACTGTTTACAATGTTTCATAAAAATCTCTCCTCTTCTATACCTTGCAGACTCATCCTTTAAATTTCCACTAGCAAGTCACATTTTTATACAGCTTTTCCTAGAAAACCTTTACCTCCTAGAGTTTAGCTGGTCCTTGCCTAGGTTCTCAGATCACATGACACAGTTGTCTTTTACATATATACATTGTATTAATAAAATAATTTAATCTACATCATATGTTAAAGTCTAAGACCTGTGACCTTATTTCGCTTTCCATCATCAGCAGCTGATACAGGGCCATATTGCATTTAAGTACTTATGAAATTAATAAATACATAGCTCTTTATACATTGTTTTCATTTTCTAATTGAAATTGGTAAGTGAGCATTTATGATATAATTGAATGAAATTCATGATATAATTGAATGAAAGGACATAGTGCTCTTTGAAAGTTGTTCAACATCTTTATGGATACAGAGAGGAGGTAGGGAGCTAAGAGAAAAGTACTAGGTTTGAAACCCTGGTTAGCACACATTATTTCCCTATCATTTGCCTCTTATATTATGGTTTGACCTAAAACTTCATGTCATTAAGTTTACAAAACTACTTGAAAATACTACCATGAGGGAGGTGGTCCTTATCTGTACCAATGTCAAACTTCTCCCTGCAAAATAACCAGGGCTATCCAATTTTGAGTAAATAATTGAAATGCAGTTAAATAGTGAGGAATTTAGTAGTTGAAGGATTTCTGCAGCTTGCAGATTCATGTTCATGAAAAAAGACTGAGGATTCTCTATGAAATCATATTAATTTCAAATGCATCCATGAGAACACTTAGAAGTTGAAATCAGAGATCAGAATATGTAACTCTTCACCAATAATGTCAGTCTCAGTGCTTCAAGTACAACATCTGAACCTTACCTACATCATATGACCAGAATTTAAAGGAAGAGTTACATCTAACTGGCTGGTAGAAATAGCATGTATAAAGGCAACTTTTAAACTGCAGAAGCATGGTCTTATGCATTCAATAAATATCCATTGTATTCTTCTTTCCAGCTATCTATACTTTCTTATCTCTCCTTTAATGAAGTAGAGGCAATGATGAGTAGTATTTACTAAGAGATTATTAATTGAATTGATATGCTCATTTTTTACCAAGTCATTGAGAAACAAGAAAAAACTATCTTCCATTTTTTTCTTTATCATTTTTCCATCACAATAAAAATGCAGATAATCAGAGCTTTAGTGGTGAAATGCAAACTAAAAGAATCCTAGATTCCCAAATTACTGATTAAAATAAGAACTGTCCAAATAAGAGCAAACTTTTTGGATTATTATTTGAACAGGAGATAAAGTTACTTTATGGTCCAGGCATGATATAATCTTTAAACGATCGGTATTATGTCTTGTCCTAACAAATTCAAGCTCTTTACAGCAATAACATGTGGCTGTGTATATAATCACGTCACATTCTTATTATTTGATGACCTACACAATCCACAGGTGAATGGCGCTATCTGTGATAGTCAGCACCCATCTGTGAGATTTGAGCTTTCTACCATATATTCATTTACATCTTTCTGTTACAAGCTAATGCCAACACAGATTTATTTAATTAAATTTAAGACTAATTATTAGTGCCCCGGGCTACTGAATGCTAATCAAAACTCTAACTTTCCAGGCATTAGAAAATATTACAGAATTTGCTCACTGTCATAGTTAGGCACAGGTGTCAACTTGATAGTTAAAGGTTTGAGCTTTTATCACATTTGTAGAGCATTGGTAGTTGAGTTAAGCCCAAAGCAAACCTTCAGGAGATCGTCTAGTTGATGGGAAAGGCCCAGCCCGTAGTGGGTGGAACTAGGCCCTGGACAGTGAATAAAATACAGAGAGCTGGTTGAGGAAGTTGGCATCCTTCTGCATACTTCGCCAGACATGCTGGTCTGGAAAGAAAGGATTGTCCCTCTCTCAGCTATTATGTGGATATGGAATGGCCAGTTTCCTCAGCCCTGGTATTGTTGTGAGCTCTCCCGTCAAGCTGGACTAAGTACTCTAGCTAAGCTATCATAAGAAAATAAATCCCTTGTTTCCTTAAGCCTTTCGATAGTGATTTTATCAGCAGCATGCAGATGAACTGCAACACTTACTAAAGTGTATGAAAAAAAATGAGCGGTCTCTCTCTCTTTGTAGACTTTGGGTGCAAAAAGGATCTACCTTGGTGGTGATGCAGCCTGCTTTGTATAGACAATGAACGAGCATAGGAGGCTGAAGAGATGATTCAGGGGTTAAGACTTTACCTAGCAAGCAGAATGTACTGAGTTCAGACCTCAGGTCTCACGTACAAACACCTGGCAGAAACTGTGTGTGGTCTACACTTCAGGCCCTGGTGGTCCGAGCCTGGGAAATCCCATAGAGAAGCAAAAAGGAGGTAGAAACAATCTAGAATGATTCCCGAAGTCACCTTTGGTCTTCCACAGGGACATAAAGTACCCTCTGAGACACATACACACATGTATAAAAGTTTAGAAAAGTTTAGAAAAAAAGAATGAGCCTAAGAAAACTCTGATATTTTGAGAAATTAAAGGATAAGAATAATCCATTTAGATTGGAGTATGTGGGCATAATATCTGTATATTGTGCAAAGCTACTTACCTGGTTTGCTGGAATTTGAAGGTGCTAGATGAGACTACAAAGAGAGATTAGAACATGAACATAAAATTGATGAGTGTTCAAGTTGGTTTCTTAAGTTGTATTTTGCACAACAAGTTATTACAACAGAATTCCACCAGGTGGGCTCTACAAAATATCCATAAGTGTGTTTGATAGGAAAATCCTAGGAGTGCATACAAATCAGGAGAGCTATAGAAATTATTTGGGCAAAGAAAAAAGAGGGTCTGAATTAGGATGATGACAGTGGGAAGAGAGAGAAGGGAGGTATTTTGAAACAAGATGTGCTCTTTTAGATGTGAAGGAGAAGAGAGACAGAAGACAGAATTAAAACTAAGATTGAGAGTCTGGTTGCTTAGAAAAAGTGATATATTTAACAAAGATTGCAATGCCATGAAAAGCCATATGTTGTAGTTTGTGGAGACGGCCTCACTCTCATTCTGGCCTTAAACTCACTATTTTCCCATTTAAGCCTTTTTAGTACTGGGATTGTAGGTACTCAGAGTGGTGGATAAAACTACAAACTCAGAGACCCTTAACAGGTTATTTATAACTAGATACCTAGTCCTCCAAGCCATATGTTTTTATGAATATTAATTTACTTTGAACATCCTAAAATTTTTTAGATTTGTACACAGATTTGTTTTCAATCTTTAAAAAAGTGACTAGTCCATAAAGGCTCCAACTTCTCCCTTCATATGTGGATCAATACCATGATGAGTAGCTGCAGTAGAAGTAAACTCTCTCATGCTCTTCCTCATCACAACATGTCATCCGGTGGTATGATACAACAGAAAGGTTCCTAGCATAGTTTCCATGAGTTGTATTATGCATGCTCAGCTTCCAAGGTGTGAGAATGGTATTGTTTTCTTTCTAAACTGACTGTCATCTGCTGCTGTAGGAGTTATAGGAGCATAAAATACGTATTTCTTTAAAGACAACTATTTCAGAAGCTTATACTGAAATGAGAGGAAAGTGAGATCTCATCTGAGGTTCTGCCACAAACAAAGATTTCCAAACATAATACTATGTTAGAGATTCATGAAGGAAGCCAAAATAGTTTGTCAGCTTGGGCTCTTACACCCAGTCTTGTACTTTAGGTTTGCTCTTTAGCCACAGTAAATCCTTTCAACTGACAGCTGTCAACCATCACAGGTTACTGACTAATGTGACAAACCATTCAAAATAGTGGATAAAAATATGACAAACTCAAAGTTTTTAAGCAGATTCTTAATAGCTAGCTACTGACACCAAGTGTAGACTTCCATCCTTCATACTCATATCTTGTAACAGTTTTGACTTCATTGCAATGCAAAAATGGGAAATAGCTTATTAATGCTACTTTCTGATGTGTGTGGTCCATTTGATGTATTTTTTTCCTTGTACACCCAACTAAGGTACACAATGTGCCATGTTTTCAATATCTGTGTCTCTTCTTAAATCTTATGTTGGTACAATTCTCAATGGGTTGGTATTAATATCTAAGGTCTTTGTGAAGTCACTAGGTCACAGAAAAAGAACCCTGCTTCAATTAGCACCTTTACAAAAGAGATATGGAGCAACTTCTTTGTCCTTTGTCTTTTGACATGTGAGAGTACTTAAAACATAATTTATATGGGACTTATCAACATTTAATCTGTTGGTTCCTTGGTCTTACATGACCTTATTTATAAACAATAAAAACTAAACTTCTGAAGTTTATAAATAATGCTGGGTATGCTAGTTTCATCTTCCTTTTGCTGAACAAGAAACAAACAGCTTAGGGAAGTAAGTATATTCTTCATTATATTTCTCAGGTATGGTCATCATCATGGTAGAAGAGTTTATATTTACATTAGGAGTTGAAGGTCTTGGTCATATATCATATCCACAGAAAGAGCTGAGAGAGGGACATATTTTCTGCTTCCCTGTATGTCTAACTGTCTGCTTGTCAAATTACTGAGCCAGTTTTCTGTATCTTATCCCCCCCTTCTCCCTCCACCCAGGAAATGGTTCCATACACTCTGGACTGGTTCATCCGATACCAATTAGATAATCTCTCACAAGCTTGCTCAGAGTTTACCTTAGCTATTAATGTTTACAAATGTATCCAAAGGCTAAGCTTTCTATTGTCAAGTTGACACGTGTATTCAACCATCACACAAGAAAAGGTATTTTATTATAGAAACATAAAGCATAAATGCACTAAGACAAATATATATATCTGATTATATTTCACTTTTGCCATTTGATAATCTAACACATATCCAGTGAGAAATAATTAATAGCAAGAAAATTGATACTCAAATGAGGCCTGAATTCAGTATAAAGCATAAATTGAGCAATGATGTACCCTATTTTTTCCTGGTTAATAATGATTACATTTTGGTGGTTTAATGTTATTGCCAGCCTCTCTCTATAGCACATTCAGAAGATTTATGGTTTGGTTCACAACAAATATGGTCCTTCTATGTTTGAAGAAAACATCAAGAGTCTTAGGTCAAAGATTTAGAATCCTGAGTTCAAATTCACTTACATAGTTAAAAGTGGTCTTCAATCTAAAGGGAGTTATTGACGTGCAAAATACAACAGTATCTTGAAACCACTATTTACTTTATCTTCACATCATGTATATGGTTATTGAAAGATGAACACTAGACCATTTAGCTAATTAAGACAATTAGAAATATATTCTTTTTTAAAAATTTTTTTATTATTATTTATTCAATTGTGCGTGTGTGTGTGTGTGTGTGTGTGTGTGTGTGTGTGTGTGTGAAGAACCACGGGTGAATTCGGGAACCACCATGGACGCCTCCATCTCCTCCTTGTTTACTCTGCCCAGGGATTCACAGGCTCCGCCCTACCAGGACCAGAAACGCAGGCGGCACCGCTTCCACCTGGCGTCTATACGTGGGGTCTAAGATCCGAACTCAGGACCTTCTGCCTGCAAGGCAGAGGCTTAACCCCTGAGCCACCTCTCCAGCCCCTAGAAATACATTCTTAAACAAGCAGTTCATAATAGCAAACCATGTTATGATCCGATGAAGCAAAACAGCTCTAGAGTTGCTGTCTAATCTCATTTTTCTCCTTAATATAAAGCACCTATATTTCGGACATCAGTGTGTCAAATTAGAATATGTTTCTTAGGGTGATTTCCAGAAAGGTTCACAGTACAACTGATTTCTGGTGAAAGAATTGAATGGAAATTTTTCTTCTCTACAGAGGAGGGAGCAGAACTTTGTTTTCCCTGTTTGGAATGCACTGCACAAATTTGAACTAAAGAAGACATCTTCCTTTAAACCCAACCCATGAACATAAGGATTCAGCTTTCTTGATTCCTGAACCACTGCTTAGTTCTAGATTGCCTGCCTTTAGAGAGAAAAAGAAACACTTTTTTTTATTTACATTTCTTTTGTTTTAAATTTAGTCATTTTTGGACACACTCAATTTAAACTGAATCAGACAGAAAACATAATAGTTAAATCATATACAGATCCATGGGAAGCCCTGTTCCCAAAAATGTTTTGGATACTAAATGTTTGAATGGTCAAGCACCCTCAAATAAATTGCATAAATATTACTGTGATACTTCCTCCCATATACTTCAATTTCTAATTATATTATTTAATATAGTAATAACAGTATTAAATACTAAATGTATTTAATAGAATATTGTATTTAATATCATATAAGCACTGTTTAAATAGTTGTCCTGCTATATTTAATCAGGAAATAATAAGGATAAAAGGTCTGTACAGATGCTATTTTTAAAACTATTTTTGACATGGTTGATTGAATCCATAGGTACTTCAGAAAGCTTGTAAGAGAGTTGGGAGTGGACATAAATAAATGTTAGGAATCTGGGGAGTTAATGAATAAGAAGAGAAGGGTATTGATATGGAAGAATTGCATGAAAATGTCCATAGAACATTGGAAGGAACAACATACCTTAGGAGAAATTTTATTAATGAGAAAAGAATCAGATGTATCTTAATGCACAAGGCAGTGGAAAATCACTCCAAGTGTTAACCATAAAATTCATGGACCATGTGAGAACTATACTTAAATTCATTAGCTGAATCTACATTAAATATCCAAGTTTCCAAACTTTGGCTTGGGGTCTGTAAAGTCTGGACAACTTTTCTGTATAGAAAGCATATCATAAAGTAGTACTTTATCAATTGACTACAAAATGCTTTTCACAACTTCCCAGAAGAGTTTCAGCTCATTTCAGCACAATGTGACCAAGTATGGCGACCCATTACTAGATGTTAGCACGTGAATTCATTATGTGCAATATCTAAGCCCATCAATGCTGATCTAAGCGTTTTGATGGCCAGAGCTCATAGATCCATCTAAATACTAAGTCTGAAGTTTTGGCTTTCAGGAATACATCGTGGACACATCCTTGTTTTACCTCTCTGTGGAATCAGAGGGCTTACACTTGGGTATCTAAGGCCTTGCTAGAAGTGGGAGCAGATGGTAGCTTTTATATGTTCTTTTTATAAATGCATTTTGAGCAGGTTTTTTTCATGAATATTTCATTTATGACAGGGTGCTGCTTAGTTATATAAAAAGTAAATACATAACGAGCGAGGTGTAAGTATAGCAGCAATGTAGTGTTGAGGCTAATGGGTGGAGAGGATTTTAAAAATACAAAGAATTCATATTTTCATAAAGTACTCTGCGAACTTTGGAGATTAAGTGACATGTTTCTTTTCTAGTCTACTTTGTGTCCACCTAGGAACAGAGGAAGATTTATGTTCAAGAAGTCAAGCATTTGATTTTCCATATTATTGAAGAAATAATTCCATTAGTTGAGAAGGGACAGAAGAATACATATCATAATGAGAAAATAGAACAGTCAAGACGGTAGCCACTTAAGGCAGGGGGACTAGGGATGACTGAATGTACAGACATTGGCAGGAAGAAGGAAAGATAGGAAACAACAGCTGCTGTAATTGAAGTTCTGGGCCTTGATCTTCGCAGTGGACAGGTGGCCAGAATTTGCCCCTGCCTTGCCTTGTATAGCATCATGTAGAATGTCACAATGTTCTAGACTTCTAAACCTGCTTTCAAGATTGAAAAATGTGTAAATCAGCTTGAGAAAGTATACTAAATACCACTTCTCTATGTGCTTGTTTTATTCTAGGCCTAATATATAAATATGTATATGTGTATGTGTATGTATACATATATGTATATATTTAATCTGAAATGTATTTTCCCCAATTTTAGCTTTATTTAAATATACACTGTATTTAACAAATATATAATTACATAAATAAAAATAAATGAAAATCATTCTGTAGTTTAGGTCAGTATTACAACTCTTGTGCAGTGGAAGGGTAGGCTCTATAGAAATTTCTAGTACTATATTTAGTAAAATATAAATAAAACAAATATCCTGATCTCAAAATGCAACTGAAAAGGCATTCACATCTATGGTGATCTAAAGACATTATGTATTTCAAAAACTAGTGGTGACAGATCAATTTAGTGTTTTCTAAATGTTCTTTGAAGACAAGGACTATTTTGAATGGCAGATCCTCAATCTTCATGAGGGATGCCACAGTCCCACATTCATAAATATCAGTTTGACATGTAATTGTCGATCTAAAGTTTTTATTTCTGGATTAGAACCACCACTTTCTTGGGTAGTTTTGTTTCTACTTCTTTCATCACGAGAAAGAACAGCTGACTCTCTCTGCAAGAGAAGTATTTTAAAGTAAAACCATTTTCTATCATGTCAGGAGAATAATAGCATAGTAACTTGACCACAAGCAGAGACTATATAAACCACTATGAGGAGATATGTGGGCCAGTCATCTAGGCACACTCCAGTTAAGGGATTCTTGCTAGAAAGACCAGCCGCTTGCCACATGTAATTCAATTTCATGCCTCAGCAAATTTACAAATTGCTACATGTCATGAACCCATGACTATTGCTTGAGGGTAGTCAAAGCAGTAATGTTAAATCCTCATTCAGTAACAAATTCCTTTATGTTCTCCAAAAATGCTGTGCATGCACTAGATTGAGCTTCTAGGTTGGTTGAGATCTGATTAAGTGTGTGATTGAACAAGTGCAGAAGGGGTTAAGATATAGGGTAGGCCAATGGATACCCCACATTGAGTTGCTCTTTGGCCCCCTCTAGTGCCACTCTCAGAGGCAACGAAGAAGTTTTTGTCATTAGTAGCATTAGACTAATGGGCGTTAAGAAGTGCTACAGCTGTTGCTAGTGGGGTAAAAGGATTACATGGAAAACAAATGTGGTCTGCATAGAAAGAATAAATGAAAATGTTAGAATTCCTATTCGACATTACTAACATCTTTTCAGAGATTTCCAGAGAGTTTGCTGTGGTTATAAATCAGTGAGTCAACTAGCCAAGTACTCTTCAGATCCAAAGTGATTGAAAAAAAAAAAACCAATCTTAGGGAAATAGAAGATAGTTCTGGATTAGCCATAGATTTAAGGACCGTTGAACAATTTTCTATTCATTAAATGATGAAACACATGTATACATAATACTTAAAAAATATCTATGTCTAGATTTTATCCTCCTATGAATGTTTGCACAACTGAAATATTTATTAATTGCATGAGACAATTATGTCATTTCTTTTTATTTTAAGAAACATAGTTCACCTTAAGTAATTTTCTGCTTAGTAATCTACATGTCATAGGTTTAATTTTCATCTTAGTAATCTACAAACTCATAACAAAGAAAATATAATAAATAAATTTTCATAAAGGATCAGATTTGCATAAAACACCAATAAATATTTTAATAAATATAAATGTATTAAAATTTTTATTTGTCTTTCTAGTTTTAGTTCTCAACAGTTCTTCTTTTCAGATTTTATTACTAAATGCTAATACCTTTGTTTATGACTGACTTGCAAATTATGTGCGCTCCCTCCCATATGAAGAACAAAGGAGAAACTGAAAATACCTTAAAATATAGAGATTACTAGGAATTATTTATATAATTATATATCAATTATAATAAGCTATAGCTCAAGATCATTGACTTAGACACAAGAAATGATTCTGAATGAAAGATTTTAATGTAACTGGAACTGGCAGAAGCAAGAGGGATGATTGCAAGACAGGCTGACTTTACTGAAAAAAAATGGCAAATGTGTGAGTGAGGAAAAAGAGAAGTAAAATCAGCCCCCGCCAGTGAAGGAACTTGAAAGTGAGGGTTAAAAATCTTAGTTCTACTGTTGCCAACAAACCCAAGGTTCTGTATACACACATTTAAAGCACAACCTTGTAAAATGGGATTTTAAGTATGCTTATGATATAATTTCCTGAGGTAGGTTTTTCTTATATTATTTAGACAGTGATTTTCAGTGCTCCACGAAACTACTGAACTCGCCTCATAAATTGTCACCATTTTAACATCAGCATGAATAATGGATATGAGAGATAGCATAGAAAGAAGGATTCAGATTTATAAAAGAGGAACAGCAGATGCTAGAAACCCTAATTGTGGTTATTGGGCAAGGCTGTCTGGTCCATAGCTCAAGACTTTGACACTTACTGACTTTAACAGGGTTGTGCAATCCATGGACATGGGGATTTAACTTGGCTGAAAATGAATGTATTTTACCTGAGTTTTCTTAAGAAAGTGATGGTTACCAAATGTCTAAATTAATATTCTGACTGAATTCCACCACAGATACCTCATCTCTATCCATCACAATGAAGGTTTGTGTTTTGGGGCTGATTAACAGAGGACACAGGATTAGCACATACTAGAGTAAATTGTAAATGGATAAAAAGAAGCTCACTTGTGTCTATTTATTCATTCTTATTAATACTTTTGGGCACTTAGAAATGCCTCAAGGAAGGGAAGAACTGCAAATAAATAAGTTTGTGAATACTGTCATTTAACTGGAATATTTGAAATACACAAAAATGGTTAAAATTAATGGCTGTCTCGATCCCAAGAAAATGGAGTTTCTAAAAACATATCTACAGTTCTGATTTACATTGCTGCACCTTGAATATCAAATGTTACTTGTTAGCATGAAGGTCATGCAAAATTTCAAGGAATTATTTGTGTAAAGGTTGATTTCAAAACCTATTAGGAGAGTTTTGTTCAGGTAAAGTTCAGTGACATTCATTTCAAACCATGGGTTTTAAAAGTCATCACTTAATGTTTCTTTTCTCTCACCTGAATATGTCAGAATAGCTGGATAAGGGCCTTAAGAAAGTACCCAATCAGATTAACAGACCAATTGTTTATTAATGACAATTCAAAACACTCACATTTTAATCAGGAGACCTAAAAAAAATTTCTTTTCTGTTTCTGGAAAGATGAGTCCATTTAAACCAAATGTGGAAGAAACAAAAGTGAAACTTGGAATCACAAATTCTAGAGTCCTGGAAATTTACTCCTATCATCTGAGTCTTATTTCTGTGTTCAACCTCTCATACCTTATGATTTCATTTCTGTGTGATACAGTGTAGAGCTTTGCAAGCTAATTTGAAAAAAAAAAAGATTTTTATTCAGCCATATTCGTTTGCTCTTGTCTAAAGTTAGTATTTCCTAATTCACTGGAGACTAAATACTATTTTTCCCCAATCAATATGTTCTTCAATAATTTCTCTTAAAATGTTGGTGACTGGTATTATGTATCTGTATAAGAATGAAATACAAATGCCATCTGATCTATTAGTACATTTTGATATAAGAGGTTCTCAGTTCAACACATAATGGTGGCGGTAAGCCTAGTGTGTCAGGGGTTGATGCTTCAGTCTGCTGTCTCATGCCCTGTCTGAGCTCAGCAAATCTCCAAGACACTGAGGGACTCATATCTTTATGATCAATTGTTCTTCTTCTTATAAAAACATAACAACTCAGCGAGTAGTATTTATTGAGTGAGACATTCAGGAATTAGAGCTCAAGATGTCAAGGGGACATGAGAATCCCAATGTGGCAACAAGGTACAAAATAAACTGAACAAGGTAGGTGTTTGTAGTTCTTTTCAAAGCTTATAAATAAACAGGGTTGTAGCTGATGGCTATTAAAATAGTAGGAGTTATTAAGATGCTACTTTTTATACTGACTATAAAAAGGATAAACTACATGAGCCAATTGCTGTATACCAAATCTTTGAAAATAGGTCTATATACTGAGAAAAAAAACTTACTTGTGGTAATTTACTAAAATTAAGTAATTTACTAAGTAAATTTATTAAGATTAAGTCTTTCTGACAATCATACCCTTTCACTAAATTTACATAGTTAAAGAACTATTTCTTAGGTAATACATGAAAAACTATTAAAGAATAATGCTGTTCTTATCAAATTGATACATTCTCATATGAAATGTTAGTATGTTTTTTTTTCAAGGAATCCATTCAACGTAGAAATATTTTGAATAGGATCACCATAACTGATGTACCTAGGATCTTATCATTGTTTTAACTTTATGCACAAACATTTTACAGAAAAAAAACAAAATACCTCTAAAATTAAAAATAATAAATTTAAGATTTTCTTAATAAAAAGAAAACTAAGAGCACCCTCTAAATCATATTCTGAAAAGAAGGCCGATTACGCACTTTTAAGAATATGTCAGTTGGGGATTGAGCAGAGGAAAGCTCCCTGACAAAATATAGCTGAGAGAAAAGAAGAAACACTAGGTATACCATGCTATTAATTCACAGAGAAAAGGTTGTTAGTGGATGTGGTGATAAATCATGTCGAATGTAGCCAAGAGAATCTGAAAGATTTTCTGAATATCTTTTGACTGGATTGGAACAGTGGAAGCCAAATCTTAAGTGCCAAGGTCATACCATTATTGGAAAAGAACAGAAAGTGATAGACTTAATGACTTTATCATTTATGTGCTGAAAGTGATTGCTGCAGGAACATGGAAAAAAATTAAATGACCAGTATTTTCATTGAAAAATGGTGTAATAGTTTCAAGATTTCTGGAACTTCTTTTCTATTTATAATACTTCTTCAACATATATTTTCTTTTTTATGTGGAACATCTTATTGGTCACATTTGTGTGTATCCTGCATCAATGTAATTTGATTTTAGTATATCTGTGGGGTAAATGGTGTTCTATCCCTTATACACATAGTATTGTCATCTTGGCTATTCTGCTACACAGAGACAGCAAGGACAAATTTATCTCTGACTCCCATGTTTTTTCTTTGATGTAGGCAGACTGTAGGGGGGAAAACCCTGCCATCTCTCATAAATTTAATCACAGTCATCTTTCACACTTATCACTCAAGAAACCACAGGGACATTTTGCTAGTTCACTATGGTGGTTCTCCCTCATGACACGGACAAAAATTGCCTTAAATAATCTAGTAAATTCCTTTTGTTTTGCTTGTAATCCCTTGGTATAGACTCTATAAATTCAAGGTAAACAATCTAGTGGCTTGCTTTTGGACTTGAGGGTATGTTCTATGTATTTGCTCTTGGTGAACTTATCAGAAGTGGTAGTCTATAATTATCTAACTCCCTTGGAATTTGATACCTTTTTGCTCTTTGGTATATTTCATTAAAATTCCTAATATGATAGATTGATTGCCTCAAATTACTCTCAGAACAAAATGTTCATTAAAACTCATCACAAGAAATTAGGCTTTATTTATTTCTAAAGCAGTTTATCAATATTTCTATAACTATATAAAATAATCAGTCAGTGTTTTAAACAAAACTTTATGAAAACTTTTTCACTTCAAAATCTCTCTTCAAAAGTATGCTCAAAACACATAATAATGTTCTTTTTATTTAGTCTTATTAGAATTTCCCTCAGGGTTTCTCAAGACAACACTTTTTATAGTAAATGCTTGTTATCATTATCAAGGTGCTTGACAGCTATACATTTCACTGAAATACAGGTGATATCTGACACATACCTAGGTGAAAATATTTTTCTAGTAATTGTTGACTCAGCTCTTAGACCTCTGACAATAACATATGCTAGCTTTTGTAGAAAAGAACACACACGAGCACATGTATAATAGTTTCTCTTTGAACTTTTTTCTAGGTTGTTTCTGAAATTTACTTTGGCATGTTGAAGTGATGTACATGATCTTATCATGTAGTGAGCTTACACATAGATTTTTTTCCAATGGAGGATTCTGAGCCTTTACCTACAATGAATGAGATATTGCCTAGACCTTCACTAGTATGTCAGTTGAATTCAATGCAGTTCTAATTTCTCCACTTCTGTAACAGCAGAGTAGTCAGTGTTTTCTCAAAAAGAAATTTCATAATATATTTTGGAAACATGGTAAATAAGGCAGAGTCATTATAAAAATATTTTAAGGACTTACGTTTTATTTTCTGTATTTTAGTTTTTGTTCTTTTACTTAAACTTTACATTAGCCATGATACAATACTGAAGTAGGAAACAATTTACCAAAAGGACCTAAGTTTGATCCCCAGATCCAATGTAAAAATGTTAGGTGTATATGGTAGTGGCCTGTAATTCTAGTGCTAGAAAACCTCAGAGCAAACGAATAATGGGATAAGAAATACAATGTCACCCTTGGACCTCCACAGACACACACACTTAAGTGTCATCTGGTAGCCACACCTACATGCATGCACACACACACACGCACACACACACACACACACACACACACACACACACACGGAAGAAAAAAAAGTAGAGAAAGAAAGAAAAGTAGAGAGAGAAAGACAGAGAAAGAAAGAAAAAAGAAAGAAAGAAAGCACGACCATTTCACAGCAGCACTGTTTACAATAGCAAAGTCATGGAATCAACCTAAATGTCCAACAGTTGACCAGTGGATAAGGAAACTGTGGTACATCTATACAATGGAGTACTACTCAGCCATCAAAAATGATGAATTACTGGAATTTGCTGGGAAATGGATGTCATTAGAAACAATTATATTAAGTGAAGTATCCCAAACCCAGAAAGTTAAGCACTGTATGTACTCCCTAATAGGTGGCTCCTAGTACCAAACTCACCCAGCCCACATTGAGACACTCAAGGGTAAACCTATGTAATACGGTAATTGCAAGGATTGTGAACAGGAGGGATGGGGTTGGAGGGCCACACCAGACACAAGGAGAGAGGGGACCATGTTACAGCAGAGAAAATCGCCCTCCAAGGAATGCAAGTAAGTAATGTGACACCTGGTTAAGTTCACAGACGTTCGTTCCTGATCATGTACAACTGAGGGGGTATGATCTCACCAGAACGGGAGGGCATATAGTCTGGCAGATGAAAAGTGATCATTTTGCAAATGGGTGACTGATCCCTCCCTCACCGAGGTTTCCTGCTTTTATTACATCTACCCTTGAATGTGCTATTATAACAAGACTCCAGTTTAACAGTTTTTTGTCTCTGATCAGGGGGTGACATACAGTGCCCATCAGGATGGAGTGAAGGGCATTGCAGGAGCAGCAAAACTGCAAAAGAAAATCAACAAACCACAATCCAGAACTTCAGAGACTCTATATCATCCACATAGAACTAAACCAGCCTAATCTCCCCCATCCTGAAGCTCAGGGACATTTGCGGAAGAGTGGGCGGTAAGATTGTAAGAGCAAAAGGATGGGGGAGCAATGATTTGAAGAGTCTTCACACTAGTTAGGGCTGAAGCAATCATAATAGGACTTTGCATGCCCTGCGCCATGTCCGTCACACTATTGACCTCACAAAGTCTAACATTGGCTAAAGGCACCAAGATCCTTGGAGGCAAGGGATTGATGGCCACAGTAGTGTTCCTATGCTTAAGGGGAAAGAAAGAAAGAAAGAAAAAGAAAAGCAATAGGAGCAAAGATGAGTGGAAGACAGGATAGTGAGAAAGGGTTAGCACTTAGGGATGAATGGAAGAAATTATGTTGCCATGCCTGTTACCCAAGAGGAATTGCTGTTAGCACCCAAGATGATACAAAGCTACTGCCAGAGATGCTGTGTAAAATTGATGGATGTTAGAAAATTAGCCACCATTTCTTTTGTGTCTGATGTTCCAATCTCTCTTGAGGCTGCCTCTACTGATTCAGAATCCTAACAGTGCCCAAGCAGTCAACGGAGTAAAGTTGATAGTTACAAAACATAAGGGAGGAGACAGACTGGAAAGGCAAAGAAAGTATAACTACCCACAACTGCTAAGAACAAAAGTAGCCTTTGACTATGGCATTTCATTTCTTTTCACTCTGGATTTAGCAGCATGTATTGAAGACTAGACAAGATAAAACAAAAACAAAACAATGTGACTAAACTGTTAAAATCCATGGCTATATATTACCATTGACTAGCCATATAAAATTTCTTTATTGCATAAAAAAACTTTAAACTATTTGAAACATTTTAATTATCTGAGTCTCCCTTTGTGTATCCATGTCTCTGTGTGTGCTGTGTTCATGTATACATGCATGTTTGTTCATGTGTGTGGATGCAATTACATGTGTGAAGACAGAGGACAACCTGCGGCAGCATTCCTTGCATTTCTGCTTTATTTGAGACAAGACTTTTTCAATGCTGTATAAGCTAGGCTGGCTGGCCTGGGACTTGTCATAGATTCCTGTTTCCAATTCCCATTTCCCATAGGTAAGTGAGAGACAAAGTATGCTTGGACTACTGTATCCAGTCTTTACATGAGTTTTGAGCATTTAGTTCCAGTTGTCAGTCTTGAACAACAAGAGTTTTTACCCACTGAGTTATCTCTTCTCCTTTTACCTTTTTTTTTTTTAATGAAAAACAAAGCAAAACCAAGTTTTTCTTATGGAAAGTACCTCTAAGAAAAGAAACAAAAATTGGAGTTGACTGGTGGATGTAGCAGTCAATTGATCCTCCATCCAAACTTCTAATAAGTCACACTAGCAGAGTCAAAAATCCCATGAAAACCCTGAGGTCTGTGGAACCCACTTTGGGAACCTTTGCTTTATGTGAAGGAATCACAGATGAAATCTCTCATTCATCTGAAAGAACGTGCCTTAGATCCAACTTCTTTAGTGTGTAAAAATGAAAAATAAACCCAAACACTAAACTGAAAAAAATGAGAGCCCAGCCACTCTGTCCCTCCCTCCCATCCATCTGGGACAGGACTCGCTCTCCATCCAAGGGGGTGACATCAAATACCCATCAGGATGGAACCAAGGGCGATGCAGGAGCAGCAAAACTGAAAAAAAAAATCAACAAACCATAATTTGGAAAATCACAGACTCTACATCAACCACCTGGAACCAGGCCAGCCTAATCTCTCCCTATTCTAAAATTCAGGGAAATTTGTGGAAGAGGGAGCGGTGAGATTGTAAGAGCCTAAAGATAAGGAGGAGCAATGATATGCAAGATATTCCACAGAAGTTAGGGCCGAAGTAATCATAATAGGACTTTGCGTGACCTGCTCAATGACCATCATATCATTGGACCCCCCACAGTCTAGTATGGATCACAGGCACTAAGATCCTTAGAGGAAAGGGATTAACAGCCACAATAGTGTTCCTCTACCAGAGAAGAACACACACAAAAAAGAGCTCTAGGCAATGCCACTGAGTTCTTACACCTCATAAGAGAGGAGGACCCAGAGGGAAGTTTGACATGCACATTGTAGGATGTTCCAGGAATGGGGGAGGTGGAGGGGGCACTGGGGGAAAGGGAGGGAGAGGGGAAAGGAAAGGGAAAAGATGGAGAGGGAGCAAGGGAATCCAGGGAGGGGTGGATGGAGGGAGGGGAATGAGAGTACTTATCAACTTTGTATGAGTGGAAGAAATTTAAAAAAAAAGAAAAAATAGTTAAAAAAATGAGAATAGAAGTACAAGGAAATTTTTGGAAGTGATGAATATGTCTATTGCCTTGATATGGTGGTGGTTTTACAAGGATATGCAGATACCCAAACTCAACAGAATATTCATATTAAATATGTTCGGCTCATAGCTGCATATAAATTCCTTCTCAATAAAGCCATTTCAAAGAGAAAGTTTCAATGTTATACTTTGAGATAGTGCAGAGGGCGGGTATCACTGTTCAAGCCCAGCCTGACCTGGAAAAACACCCAGTCTCTGCCCACAGAAATCTGGAATCTCAGACATGCATCCCATATTCCCATGCCTAGGCTATGTTCTCTTTAAAATGGAGTCTACCATCGATAACTATAAATCTTAAGGTAAATGTTTATTAGGAAGTCGTAGATATATAATTGCTAGAGGGAAATATGAAGATTCTTTGATGGTTACATATTAGCATATACACACTTCAGCTTAAATTCTATCATTTTGACATTATTTAGTTACTTTTTTCATTATTTTTCTTTCACCAATAAACAATTTAAAAGAGGGGTTGAAGAGGTGGCTCAGGGGTTAAGCCTCCGCCTTGCAGGCGGAAGGTCCTGAGTTCGGATCCCAGATCCCACGTATAGACGCCAGGCGGAAGCGGGGGCGGCCTGCGCTTCTGGTCCTGGTAGGGCGGAGCCTGTGAATCCCTGGGCAGAAGGAGGTGGAGGCGTCCATGGTGGTTCGCAAATTCGTCCGTGGTTCTACACACACACAGACACACACACACACATAGACACACGCGCGCGCACATACACACGCATATGCACACACAGTTGAATAAATAATAATAATAATAAAATTAAAAGAACTTGCTCCATGTCAACATTGCACTATACACTTGCAAAAAAGGAGAGAACAAGTTTTCCTTTCTCATGGAGATTACAATTAAGAAGGATCTGGAAATAATATATACATTAGGTAAATATATGAAAAGGAATTAAATTATGAAAGCTGCATGATAGCTAAAATATATCTCTAATGTCAATTTGTGAATCATTTTCATATAAGTTGTAAATAAAAATTTACAGGTAAACAAGTGCTGAAAATGGCAACATAGGAACACAAGAATCTAGAAGGCTGAAGATGACTTGTCCTTAGAGTAAGGACTGATAGCTGCAGTATAGCAATATATGCCTTTTTTAAAAATATATTTATTTTTATTGTGTGTATGTGTGTGTATACATCAGAAGGCACTGTGGAAGATCAAGGGTAACTTTGAAAATCATCTACGTCCTTTTTGCTTCGCTCTGGGATTTCCTGGGCTGCTGCCATTTCCACCTGGTATTTTATATGTGAAACCTGGGATCTGAACTCAGGACCTTCTGCTTGGATAGCAGAGTCTTAACTCCTGAGCCATCTCTCCAGCCTACTCTATGCCCTTTTCATGTAACACCAATTTGTTTTCTCTGAAGACTTCACTCTGCTTGTTTGCACCCTATGTTTCACCCCCCTCCCCACGGTCTCTTGTTTTTGCTCTTTCTGCCTGGTACTTCCTCACTCAATACCATTCACCCAATAATGCCCTATTTTGAGCTACTGCCTAGCTAAAATCCACTTCAGTTCATGTGACTCCATGAGATCAGAATCCTTTCTCTAAAATCTTTCTGTCTTTAATCATGTTTGGTACTTAGTTTATGTATTACATTAGGATCATTTGGTTTCATATTTAATGCATATGAAGCAGGCGAGTGTTGTATACCAATGAAAAGAAATATATCTTGCTTTAATAAAACTTTAATTTTATCTCTTTCATAAAATGTGCTCCTCAAGGCAAGATTATGTTTATTCACCTTTCCTATTGCATTCATTTCAGAGCAAATAAGATGCTTTGAATTTGACAGACAGTTGCTGATTAACTTGGTGAATGTATGAAATAATTATGTTTAGTTCTTGAATGTATGTCATGATTCTGAGTGTATGAAGTGACTATAGTAAAAACTGCCATGTTGTTCATCCTTGTGAGCACCTACGTCTCTTTCTACCACTGTCATATGTATCTCATCTTGATTAAAACAACCAAAGAGTTTGCTTTTGAAATGTATGCTGAGAATGTCTGCATCTATCCCAGGAATTATGAGAATAACAGCAAAAATGCATATTAAAGGAAGGAATTACAATTTGTATTTTTGCTATTTTACTAATCTTAAGTTAATTTTAAGAAGGAAAAATGTGGGGAAGTGTACACGTTTTGATAGCTCAGTTCTTCACAGTGTTTGACCATTGAGGCACAGCTATTCTTCCAGCAGTGTTGATTCCCATGAATGCTCTATAGAAGGAACAGAAAGGAGAAGTAGAGACATCAGGTTTTGCTTATGTCTGCTGGCAGGTTTCCAAGATGTCAGGATCTCATAAGCTGATTTCTATATTTGTTTGAATGGGTTATCAGGTATAATTCCAAGGTTCCTCCAAAATACAGACTCTCAGTTTACTTGGTTACAGTGGTAATTGTAAAAATTTGAAGACAGGATTTTATGTCTTCATTTTCTGTGCAGATGATAGTGACTTTAGTTGCATTCTGACTGAGCTCCTGAAAACAGTACTGAGAAACTTCTATAAATAAGTAGTTTTGTTTACAGGAACTTACTGGGGAACTGGACTTCTACCACCTGCCATTTGCTTAAGGGTGAGAAGAGAGAGGAAGGGGTTTCAGTCCTCTAAGATAATTTAAATCATTGGCAACCTTTTTTTCCCTTGGTTTGAATCAGATGGAAGTGTCTTAATCTCATTAATGCATTTCAGGGCTATTTAATGATGCTGTTTTAATTTTTATTATACTTTCTCTTATAATAAAGTTTCTGAAAATGTATTACATTTGACTTAAATAAAAGAAAATTGGCTAGGATGAAAAGTATGAAAGTAAAATGTGTAGATCTATGAAAATAAGTATCTGCAAAGTTTTATAGCTACCCCAAATTCTTAATTTAAGCTAGCTAAGAAACTTCAATCCTGTGGGCTAATGGCAAACTGGAGTCCATATGGAGTGTCTCAATTGGTCTCCCAAGTAGGTGGGATATAAATATCATACAGAATTTCTATCTTGTCCCTCCCATAGTCTGATATTTTATTTTTCTGTCTGGTCAGCCTTATGAATGGTGTGCAGCTGCAGAATTCACTGGCATAGTTTGTTTAATGAGATGATCACTCAGCTAATAAATAACTGAAGCCAGATACTTACTTCCCAAGTTATGTTTTGCAAACTTAAAATGTTGTTAGAAAAGGAAAGCAATTCTATGATTAATTTAAGGTTCATTGAAAGCTTGCTATCAAGGCAACCTAGAATGAGTAGGCAGAATTTTCTGTAAATTTTATAAAACATGAAATAATGTGAACAGTCCAAAAGATAATCTGAGAGGAAAAGGCCTGTCATTCTCTCCTCACATTTATCCATTTAGCCCACTCTTAGCCATGTCATAGCTCACGTTGACTCTGATGGTTGGAAACATCTGTAAGACGAAAAACTAGTACTGTATTCTGAGTCACATTTTCTATTTTTATTTAAACCTCTATTTAGAGCTTGGCTACTATTAGGCTTGTCCTGATTTTCCTCAGTTACTGTGATGTAGCCAGTTGGTTATTTGAAAAATGCACTTTAACAGTTAGAGATTTTTTTTAATAGTTGTTCAAGGTTAGAGGAATAAATAAACTGATAGCTTAGGTGACAAAAGGTTAAACATCCTTTTAAAATATTATATATTTATTTAACAAGAAAAGAGAGAATTGCATTTTCTTTCTGAAGACCTATTGGAAATATTTAGAAACTTCCAGCAAGAACCATCTGTCAAGCAAAAGAAAGAAATGAAGCAGAGTTCACTGCTCTGCTCATTGCCCTGTTTTCATTAGCAATTATAAGGAAGTGGATCCGGAAATAGACATGCATGATAGCAAAACATCAGTACAGTAGCCAGTACTCTCAGACATCACCACAAATACATACTCTTAGTATTTCACAATGCTCTTTACACTGGCAATGTCACAATACTGCCTTGGGCAAGGTTCTCTCCTTTTTTGGATAAAACATTCCCCTCACCCCCATAGTCTATAAATCACATTTTTTGAAGGGCAAAGTAAACTTTCTTGGTTTCAAAGTCATACTTGTCATGGGAAATCCTGTACATATCCTTGGAAAGCCAGTTTAGTGTGCTTGATTAGCTACAGAGTGATTAGTACTTTGCCTGCAAATGCCTGAATTCAAATATGGAATGCCTTAGACACATAAGGTCAAGTTTCTGCTAATAATACAATTTATGTTACTCATGGTTATTCATAAAAAAGTTTATTACTTAAGATTTATCATTATCAAATCCTTGTCGCTTATTATTATTTTTAAAGCTTCTGACATGACTATATTTATGGCAATAGTAACTTTTGGCAATATGGGAAACTTTTCCTTGTCAACGTACTCCTTTTATCCTTGTAAAGACTCTTCTCCCTTCTAGGTTAGCAAATGGTAAGTGGGATGGAGAAATAATATGCTTAACAAGTTAATTGATGCTGAAAACTATGAAAACATATTATAGGTGCCCAATCAACTGCTTAAGAAACAGAAAATCAGAAAAAAAAAAAACACCCCACAACTTCCAAGAAGCTGAAGCTACACTTTCTCAGTCGTATCATGGGAGCTGCTAGAAGGCTCAACCAGCAGGTTTCTGAAGGGCTCGTGTCTGTGGCATGTGCTTTATCACCAGCAGAATCTTATGGCAATGACCCTGACATTGAGATGGTTTGGGCATGAGAGCCATGCAGCATGCTAAGTCTATTGCAAACTGATTTTATCAGTTGACTCACAGTTCCTGAAACTCACCAGAGTAGATGACCAAATCATTTTGGGAAACTCAGGATAGATGTATTAGGCACAGAACAACTTAAATCAGAATCAGCTAAAGAGAAATGGAAGCCATTTTGCTTGAAGTTGGAAGGAATTGTGAAAGATTCCACTTTGCTCTGACTGGATTTGGTACTTTGCTCCGACTGGATTGTTGCCAGGGCTATACTGAGGAAAACACCATCTTTGCCCCCAGGATTCAATTTCTGGCGATGGAAATTGCTTGAAACTGGGAAGAATATGACAAAGCAGTTTCTGTCAGTGTTGAGGACAGAGGAGAGAAAGGAGTTGACAGTAAAGAAGAGAAAGGGACTGATAATATAGAAGAAGCAGTGGAAAATATCAATAGAGAAGGAACAAAAATTGCAAATTAACCAGGGAGGAGCAGGAGAGAGAGAAGCCAAGTCACATATAAAATAGCTGAACACACAAGTGCCACAGTACTCCTTGCATCTCTGATTAGATAAATCCCCTGGTACAATCAGAGAACTCAGAAGGACATGTTTCTATTCTGGGTAGTCAGGGACTACACTGGGCATTCTCCTGTGTCAAAGGGCTTGAAGAGTCTTTGTGGAGTCTTGTAGTTCATTATTTCTTGGTATAATGCATTGTTCCTTGGCTTTCACTGCTGATCGAGTAAGGATTTTGTAAATAAATTGCTTTCAATTTCCACTCTGAATATGCATTGGGTTTTGGTATTTATACTTGAATTAAATAAGAGCCATAGCTTGCACTCAGTTCCAGTGAAATGGAAAGTCCAAAAGAGTGTTGATTGTCATGTTAGACTACTCTTTATAACTTAAAGAAAATCATGACTAGTTACTTAGCCTATGTGATTAAAAGCAGTGAAGTATATACAAGAGGCCAGAAAATGTGATGCAAAAGTTCATTTTTGGAATGAAAAATGTTAACAAACCATTATGAGAGTTGTCTTTCATGGATTCAAAACCTCCAGACATAAACTGTCATAGGATCTCAATGGCAATGATACAACTCTTGATGAGAGAATTCATTAGACAGAATGAAAACTCAACAAATGGGTAGAGACTTGAACCTCTGAAGCTGTCCTGCAGGCAATATGAATGCTTTTTCAAGTTAACACATACATTTCTTTATTTTCTACATCTGATTTTCGTATTGGTGATGATATCATAATCATTTTGAATATAAAATATGATGGCATAAATATTGCATATGTCATAGTAGGAATATCTTTTCAAAATATTCACCAAATAAACCATACTTCTCAAAATATGTTTAAAAAAGGACAGCTAATTCTGGGTTTGAAATTTTGGATTTGCATTATCAACATGGTCTGTCTATAGAGGTCTGAAAACTAAAAGGGTCCATGATAACAGGGAGGAAGAAGTTTTCATGGTGGAGGAGATAGTAGAATGCATGTGATATGAAAGTTGAAGAGTAAATACTGTGAGAATGGGTAAAGTTTCAGCAGAGGTGGGGCAGGAATATGGGAGGAAGAAAGTAGTGGGACATGGGTTAACTGAAACTAAAGATGTATAAAAATAAAGACCTTATGGAAGCCCACTATTTTGAAAAAGAAAAGAAAAAAGTAAACATCGCAATTAAAAAGTAATAGTGAAAGAAGGAACTTGAATGGAAGCACCCTACATGGGTGGAAAATACCACTCTGAGAAATCAGGTTTTTTCTATTTTTGACAGAAATCTTAGTACTAGGCATGGAATTCCTCCCTAAAAGTTATTGGCCTTGAAGGTTCTAGAGTCTCCCAAAACAACAGTGACTATTTCCTTATCTCTTAGTTGCCCACCATCACTGGATGATTAGACTCTATTGCTGAAGTCACTACACTCTGGTTGTAGGAACTAGAGGAATCAGGCTTGAGCTAACTAAGAATCGTCTTCCCAGATGACTAACTTTCATGGTATCAGAATGTGCAGGCTGAAGGAAGAGACTTCAGTATTCTTACCCAACACTGGTCCCTGCATGTTAAAATATTGATCTTCCAGATAAGATGTACCCAGGAATATCATTGTGGCATGACTCCTATGGGGTTAATGGATAACCTCTTGATTGTATTTGAGGCCTGTTCTCCTTTCACAACTTGTACTATAAATCTTGTCATAATTTCATAGTTGGGTAGGTCATAGGCTGTAGTAGGGAACATGTTTTGATAGATGACATGTTGTCAAAGTTCCTTTTAAATATTTATGCAAAATGAGTAACTTGGGCTGGTGAGATGGCACAATGTGTAAAGGCTCTTGCAAATAAACATTGTAACCTGAATTCAATATAGAATCCTACATGGTGGAAAGAGAGAACTGACTTCTTAAAGTAGACCTATAGTCTGTATACTGTCACATGGGCCCTTGTGTCCGTTCCTGTATGTATGTATGTGAGTCTCTGTGTGTGTGTGCCTCCTACTCTCTAGCTCACTGGATATTGTTTTCTTTCTCTCTCTCTCTTTGAAATAAATAAATTTTTCAAATTTAATATCTAATTCATTGATTATATTTCAACAAAATTTCTGGACATAATAGATGAAAAGCTGCTTAGTCTTTCATTGTAATTAATGGAGAATAAGCTGCTGGGGTATTTAGAATTCACCATATTATCCAAACTATCTAACTTTCTATATTCTGATTACTCAGAACTGGGAAATAAAAGCTTATTTTTAAAGTGATTACACATGGCTATGGGATTAATCCCTAGTGAAAATAAAAAAATTGAGTAAAGGATATCAAAAATATTTGAGTAAATATTTAGAAAGGTTTCATTGGACAAATAGCAAATGAAATATCTTCTCAATGTTTCAGAGAAAAGTACATTCTTAAAAATGCATGTCTTTCTTATTCTAGATAATAAATCCTCTGAAGACAAAGCTGTCTCCATATTATCTCTGTGTTCCCCAGAGCTTACCATGATTGTAACAAACATGATGCAAGATTCCCAAAAAGTATAAAAAATCTGTGAAACAATTAATTATAGCATCAGATTAATATGTTCAGAAATGTTATTAATTTGGATAGAAGGCAAAAAGGAAGGGAAACTAAGATGCTGTCTTGCTTTCTGACCTAACTAGCCATTTTGACAATACTTAAAAAATTTTGTTTAACTTCTTTTATAATCTACATGTTAAGTGGGATAATATGCTGCCTTAGTCTACCTGGTTTATTTCATTTAATATAATTTCCCCTATGTCCATTCATGTTTATGCAAATGACTACATTAGCAGAAAAAGTGAATAGGTGCTTTCCTGATGCTGGACAGTTGGAGGACTGGAAGTGTTGGACAAAGAACACAAAACTTCAGTTAGACTGGAGAAATACAGTTCAAGAAATTTATTATATGCCATGATATTTATAGATAAGAATGGAAACATATCTTATATTTGGAAATTGCTCAGGGTTAATTTTAAGTATTCTTGACACAGAAAATGATGAGGCAATTTATAAATTGTGTAGCCTGAGTTAGTCATTCCACAGTATATACTTGTGCTAAAACATCATGCTGTGCATCTCGAACATAGAAAGCTTTTACTTGCCAATTAAAAAAAATACTGCTGGATATGTAACTCAGTGATAGTACTCACCTAGCTTGCCCAACAGCCTGAGATTGGTTCCAAGGACTGACAAGCATATTAATAATAACAATGATAATAATAACAATCAGACAAAAGAACAAACAATAAAAGTACCTCAAGTTAAACCAATGCCTGCTGAATTGATGAATCCTGTGTTTCTAAAGTAAAGATGATCTTACCTTAGTTCAAAAGACCTAACATGTTTAAACTGAAATTAGAATTTAACTTCAATTTTACTAAGAAACTGTGAATTCATCTCCAGAATAAAATGTCACCTGTAGCCTCTACCTCGCCCATCTGGAATGAGAACAGAACAGTTAACTGTCACTCAGAAGCACCAGGAGCGAAGTGCCTATGATTGGCTGCTGTGGCTGTTGGAGAGAGGTCCAACAAAAGGCTGCAATCTCCCTGACTTCACAAAGCCATGAATCCTGCCAGTCTTGGCTGTAAGTCTCTTCTCTCCAATCTGTGCAAGGGCCATTAGAATGTGCTAGTGTTATCAGAGGAACACTCATATCCCAGGAAGTGTCACTCTCAAGTAGGAACACATCTCAGTAAGAACAGTAGCACCTTCAGCTTGAAAGCTTGTATTTACCCAAGTAGCACTTTTATGTGGAACAACAATAGTGGGAAATATTTTTAGTAATAGGCCTGGCCACACAACATGCATCTATTTTCTGGTGGTGGCAAGTTGAAAATATTCTTTCATGAAGATACTGTGTTGTGGTACGAAAAAGACCTCTCAAAAGCCTCACACATACTAAACTTAGTATTAAGACTTTATTTTTTGCACCTATTTTTTTTAACCTTACTTTAGGGTGTTCTACTGAATTCACTGAAAATTCAGTAATAAAAATTCAATACTTTTTAACCCAGATCTAAAAACCTAGTTGGAGGGTGGATTCTAAAACTCATCATCAGGTCTAAAATCTAATCACAAAACAGACTGAAATTGTCAGCAGTGAATGTCAAATTATCTACATCCTATTCTATTTCTTATTTGATATTTAATATCATTTATTAAGTGACTTAGCTTCATACTTCTGTTGCTGTGATGAAAACATGACCCAGAAAGTTTAAAGAAACAAGAGGTTTATTCCAGCTTAAAATTTTAGGACTATACACCATTGTGACAATAGTTGTGTAAACAGACACACTACATCCACAAGAAGAGCTGAGAAAGGTTTAAAGATCAATGTAGACCTTCTAGTTTACCAGCTTGCCAGTTGTTCAACTTGCCAAAACCAACTCCTTCTCTCTCCATTTTATCTGTCTGTATAAGAACAAGTTTCCCTTGCCATGGTATGGATTTTCTCACAACAATTAGATAATCTCTCAAATACTTACTTTGATTAGATACTATCTCCTCAGTGTTCTAAAAGGATCATTTCTCAATTTTGGAGTTGATACCTGACTAATTACTACACCCTAGTTGACTATACTAGGATTTTCCATTTATGTTGTTTCATTTCACATGGCTTATTCTGCAATATGACATACTTGCAAAAATGGCAATTCAGGTGACAAAATTACCCCTTCCAAAGGATTTTATGAAGTACATTAAAAAGCTTCATTTAGATTTGCAACTCACTGCTTCAACTGAGCTTTTGTAAGACAATTCACACTTCTCTTAAGTTAGTCTCTTCACTCTTTATTATTTTCCTGTTGATCCCATGCTTTGCTAGTGGCCTTCTAGCTGTTTCTTCATTGTGTGCATGCAATGGTTTCGTCTGCTTCTCAAAACTTTCTTCCAGGTCTACTACTTTCCATCTATCACTAAAGTCCTTTTTATGATGCTCCCTCCATGAATCACTTCAGTGTCTCAAAATAGACGATTATTCCTTCCTTTGAACAATTCAAATACTTGGCATTGTCATTGCTCATTTTCATTCACATGTTTTATAAGAGTTACACTTATGTAACTCATATTTTCCCACCTAAGCTGAAAAATTCTTAAGAATTTGGAATGCAGTTTATTCACTCTAAATTGCTTAGGATGATACTCTGGATATGTTGATCTGTGCAGTACATTTTATGCCCCTGTGTGTCTAAACAAATATGTACTTATTCATATTGAATGAGATAAGTGAAAGAAATAGAGTCACATCACAAAGTAAATGGACCATGTTATCCTTTAGAATGAAGGTGGTAACTTAATTTTTCACTTGGTTTACTTTTTCTATTGAAATAGCCCTGATCTATAATACAAGTGACATTTTTAAAACCCAAAGGTTATAAAGCTTGAGTCCCCAATTCTGAAGCCTGAATGAATAATTAAGTCGCTCCTGCAGTGACATGCTTTAAATGGAGTGCTTTTCTATCTGCTATATCTACCTGAAGAATAATACTAAAGATTTCCCCACCTACGGCTTTGTCTCATAATAAATTGTATTGGAAACTTTTGTATGCTCCTTCTCTAAAATAGCATACCAACTTCAACATTTCCTTAGATGGCATGCTGATTACTTAAGAACATCACTTACAAATTATTTGCTGAGTTATTTTTATAAGCCAGAGTTTCTGCTGTGGGAAATTACTTTAAACGTTTGGCCAACTTGGGCCCCAAACAAATAGTGCTTGTCAATAAATATTAAACAATCATATGAATATGGAGTTGAAATTCTGAATTCTACCTATACCATGGGATTTATCATTGTTCTCTCCAGATGTTTGGGAGATGGAGGCTAAAAGGTCTAGTGCGAATCCTGTATTATTCATTGAAAATACACACAGAGGACCATGATGTGAAACTTTCTAACTGTTGAGGAGTTTTACTGTAAAGCACTTTCCTTCAATGTGGCATTTTATCAAAAAAGAAAAAAATAAAAGCAGGTGAAGTGGTACTGCTTTTTACAATGGTATCTTTTACTTGGGTAATAGGATCTGAGGTATTAACTAGGGAGATTTAGAATGTGAAGCTTTGGTTTTAAGATTACTGAATAACTCAGGAACCAATAATAAACTAGTTAAATAGAAGACAGCCATATTCATAAGGTTGGATTTTATCTAGCTCATACTGTGTTGTAAAGAGCTGGGGAACATGTCAGTGTTTCAGAGGATTAATTACCTGGGTCAGGGATTCAGAAGTTCACTGACTTCATCATTTTGACCACAGTAGTCATTTAATCAACAGTGTTTCTCTTTGTGACCAGTGAACAAAGAAGATGAACTCACAAGGGCTGGGATCATGGACATCAAGCCAAGGTGTGCCACATCACTGCTCTATAACTTGGAGCACATAATTTGACTACTCTGTGTCAATCTACTCACCAGTAAACAGGTATAACATCACTATCACCCCTTTATGTTGTGGGATTAGAATAGTTATTTTCTTCTTTTTTCTCCCCTCCCCTTTTTTGATATAGGAACTCATGTATCCCAGGCTAATCTCAAATTCAACTATTACCAAGGCTTAATTTTATCTCCTCCTCCTCAAGCACTTGGATTATATATTTGCTACATACTTTTGAAGCATTTAGAGTGTTGCCAGGTACAAACTAAGGAGTGTCTCACATGCTAGCTATTATACATGATATAACTTCAGTACCCAACAGAGTGGCCAGCTCATGTATGGAATCCAATAAATTCTGAAAGAAAGCCTAGATGGCTGATTCATCTAGAGACTATATATAAATCTATTTTATTTACATATTATATTATATATATTTATATATTTAAATCACCTGTGCAGGGCCAAAAAAATTTCATCAGTCTCTTGACTCTTGTTTATTTTGTCTGATTCTGTTGTTTGAGCGAAGGTCTGTGCAGCATAGAATTTCTCTAGCCTCAATTTTTTACTGTGACTCCCTACTAATTTCACCAAAGCAAAACACCTGAACGGAAGAGTTCAGCTTACTCTTCAGAGAAACCATAAGTATGATATGTAAGTATAATTCACTTAAGAGACTCGGAGTAACTTAAAATGTAAAGTCCACAGGGGCTCCTGTGATTTTCTTAAGAAGAGGGATGGAGGATGTCCAGGTGTAATTCTGAGGCTTTACTGTGACTTCTACTGTAAGTAGCAGCACAAAGGGGCTTTCAGTTCTGACTCATTCTAACTTACTTGACTCACTGTTCTGGGTTCCTATTAAAAGCAGTGCAATCATTATCTTTTCTCCTGTCTAATCTACCATTGGTCTTTGCTGCTCCCCCTACCCCACAAAGTGAAACTTGTACCACGTAGATAGAGCCTGACCACCTAACTACTGTGTTCTTGCAAGGGCTGATGCTCTTAGCTGACGTTGGTTGTCTAAGCAACAGAGCATGAACTCCTATGTACATTACTAATAGTTTCTGAGAGACTGTGGAAAGTATGCAGTATTGGCATAATAGATCAGAACTTTCATCAACATAAAAGGAAAGGAATTACAAGGTACTTGCTGACAGGGAATTGCAGCTTGGTAGGGCACTCAGGGGGCAGATACACTAAAAGCATTTTGGCACAGTGAAGTGTATTTCCTGGACAGATGTGTTCCATTTGTGATAGAATGGCCTTGTACTTCTCTTGAGCTTTAACATGCCAGTTACAAGTAAGCAGAGGCCATGTTGTGTCAGCTATAGTTATCACAGGAAGTTCAACGTTGTCACCCTCTTAAGGTGACATGACTGCCAGAACACCAGCCCAGTGCAGTTTTCCCAGAAGATCGCAGCGATTGCATTTCCTTCAGTGTTTTTGCCTCTGAGCTTGGTGCTCAGCTCAGGCTCAAAGTACCCATGTTAAGTTTGCTATATATACTTGTAAAATCTTGGCTAAGTTAGCATGCATTTTTATTTCCCTTTTCATACTTTCTCCTTCTAAACTCCATATAGTATTCATGTTATTGACATTCTGAAATGTTGCTTACAAAAGCGTTGTTCAGAAAGAATGAAAAAATTTTGGGGTCTCAAATGAAGAGTGCTCAAATCCTTAACATTTTAATGGAGTCACAGAATATGTTTATTGTATTATCTATTAGAGAAAGTTCACAGGTAGAAAGCACTTTCTGCACTTTTCGGACTATTTATAATTTTTTAGAACTCTGCCTGATGTCTTTAAAATTTTCTTTAAAACTGAATAAGTACAATATCCCTTCACCTAGAAATCCCCTTTTCATTATAAGGTCATCATAAGTAGGGTCCCAGACAGAACTACATTGTCCCAGGCTGCTCTTTTTTCCACTAGATGAAAGGTAAAATGAGCTGATCAAGTAACACACTACAAATTGATGCAGGCAGCCAGAACAGAGAACTGGTTTGCTGCCCTGTCAAGTCTGCACAAACGCAGAGAGGATGGCTAAAAACACTGGCGGCAGCCAGTTACTGGAATAGCTAGCACTTCCAGGAACAAATGCATTCCTAATGAATCTGTGGACACTGCATTTACCGCAACAGCAGCAGGTTTTCTCACACATGCACTCCACAGCACTGTTTGCGTGAGGCTTATTGACCTTATACACACGCTGATGGAAGAGCAGGCTGCCAGCGAGTGAGAGGCAGATAGCCATCCAAAACATCTTGGAAAGGCTCTGAGGACTTACTCTTCTTATTGTTTTATTATTTTTTTTGTTAAAGGATTCAAAAGGTGAAAAGAAAAAAAAAAACGGTTTTTCTAGATATGGTCATACAATTCCTTCCAAACTTATAATACCTGCAAAGATTTTGTTTTGTTCTGAAACAGTTTTAGATTCTTGATTGTAGTAGAAACATGCATTCTAAGGGGGCTGAGAAGGGATTTCTTTTTCTTTTCATTGCTAAGTTACACAATTATGCCATATTCATGTGTATTAAACTATAACTAGAGCATGATGAAGTAGCTTTCCATGGGATACAACCTTGTTTAAATATTAATAGGTTGGGTCTTACAATGGATTAGGCAGAGACAATAATTTTCTATATGTCTAGCTAAAGCCAGAGGAATAAAAGTCATGTAGGGTATTAATCAATTATTTCCAAATGTCCCAATGAATATAAAATTGTTATTTTTCATGTGAATCAAAATAATTGTCCCTGAGAATAGTTTTACTTGTTAATCTTGACCAAGTTGCCTAAGGTTAAAAACTTCAGGTCTAATGAGGTAAGCATTATTATCAGTGTTACTGTTTTCAAGACCTGATCTAGAAAACATGCTTTTAACTAGAATGATTTATTTCTGTTACAATACTGCAACTAAATCTTACAACTGATTCAGCTTTTCTTTCAGTCATTGAAATTAAAGTAGCAGAGCTCTTCTATTAAGTTCTGCTTTATTTATGGATAATAAAACCCAGGTGGGATGGATGGTCTTTGGTGGAACTAGGGAAATCATCAAGTTGTCAGCACGGTAATATTTTCTTGCTTATATGCTAAACCAACACTGATAACAACAACTGTTCCAAACAAATTGTGATATTAGATATTCAGACTTTATGAAATTATCCTGTACATTGGTTCACATTAAATAAATTTTACAACATCCACAAATGCACACGAATCATTTCATTTGACTGGTGATAATAGTCAACTAAAGCACATCGTAGATCCACCTAAATGACCAGTTCAATACGTCACATATAGATAGACTGTGCTGCTTGTTTCTGGTTATGTCCTTACTGTTGTATAATGGCTTTGCCTTCAATGATTTGAAAGATTTGCTGATTTGAATTGCTTTCCAAGGGCAGAGACCAACAGACCCCTAGCTGAGGTTGGAGATGCTAAAACATGACTTTATGATAAGTATGAGAGGGAGGAAATTATCTGTTGAAAAACCAAACCTTGAAATTACCCAAGAGACCTAACTCTGTAACACTAACCTATCCCTAGTTTCTGTATAACTGATGAATGCCAGCATTTCTTCATTGTAACCATTGACTTCCCAAGTCATTTCTCTGGTTGTATTAATCATATCAGTGGTAACAAATGGAAGCAAACTATTAAAAAAAGCAATCAAATGTTCACTCAGTCACTAATCAAATGATGAGCTAAACATCTAATGGAAAACTGTGCAAGTTATACTTAGAGGCAAATTACAATGTTAGAATATAAGATCTCCTCTTTTAAATATATTTAATTAACTTGAAAATACTGCTAGTCTTTGTCTTCACAGTTTTTGCAAATTTTTTCTGTATCTATTTTTAAAAATTTGTTATTACCATTTTGTACTCCCATTCATGCAATAAAGATTGAATAGCTTTGATAGATAGTATGTGTCCTTAAAATAAAAAAGGACTAAACCAGTATCATATGTATTCATTAAAGAGATACCTAGCACATATTCTCAAAATTTAAAGTTTCTAAGAACTAATATAGTTCTTACATATTTGAACATTTCTTATATATTTAGGTGTGTTTCAGAATGTAGGCCTATCTTGTTTTTTTATGCTTTTTCACACTTCTTTGTGTCTGTATGTAAGTACAGGTGTATATGTCTGTGTGCATTCATGTATGTGCGTATGTTGGGGGGTGATGTGCAACATGGTCACAGTTCAATCTGTTTTTCCCCAAGAGCCACCATCTTGTATTTTAAGACAGGATCTTAAGCTGGGACCTGGGGCTTACCAAGGGGTCTAGACTGTTGGCCAGTAAGTTTTAGTGATCTTCCTGTCTCTGCCTCCCAAAGGGAAGTATTAGAAGCAAGTACCAGCATACCTGGCAATTTCATGAGTTTTGGAGATCAAATGCAGATTCACATAGTAATTTTTTGCATAGTAAATTTTTGCGAAATGAGTTATCTTCTTAGCCCCTCATATAGGTGTCTTTGTCTGTTGAATGCTAGTCTGTTGAAAAGATCATGTAGCTAAACCTAAGTCCCTTCCCTAACATCCTTGTACTTGAATACTTTGCTGGGAACTTTAATAATAGAATTTTGTAAAAGGTGTTTGTGTGTGTGTGTGTGTGTGTGTGTGTGTGTGTGTGTGTGTGTGGTGTGCATATGGTGGAGGATTCTTTGCTTAAGTGAACAATAGATAATAGAGAGTGTACAGAGTACACTATAATTCATCAGGAAATAAGAAGATTTATAACATATTTCTTCTTAGGTCCCAGTCACAGGGTTTCAATTCTCCTGTCCTGGTGTAAAGAATGATTATTGGTGCTTTCATGAAAGTCTCTTTCAGATATATTAGCTAGGTCCTGACAAGTAATTAAAATGAAGAGGTTATAGTTAAGAGACTAAATGTCGAAGAATGGTAAATATTTTGCGCAAAACTAGAGTTAAGGAGAAGACAGACAAAATGAGTAACATCTGGAATTCATTAAGCCTCCTGTGGGAGCTAGGATCACAGAAGGAAATACTTCTGTTAGAAGCATGTTCCTCCACAGGGAAATAGTCAGAAAAAAAATAGCACTGTCTTCTCATCCACCTGTCCAACTTTCAATGAAAATTAGTAGAACCCAGTGTGCAAGGGACCTGTGAGTGGTACTGTGAATAGGTCATTCTGTAGCACACAGAGCAAGATGGAGAGAGCAAAAGCTGTGAGGGCCCAGAGAAATGGCCAATGACACGGCAACAGGTGAATCAATTATTAAAACTTGAGAATGACTGTGGAGGACACAGGGAGGTCTGGGTACTCTAGGACTTCTAGATCACCCAGAATTTGATTTTCCAAGCTTGAAAGTGAGACCAGTAAGTAGTACATACCCACGGTCACAGAACAAGACTTCTAAGACACAAATGGTGTCATCCTTTACCTGGGCTTACTTAGTGACTATTATGAAACTAGAAGAAGAACATGTAAGTAAAGATGATCACTTTGAATATTCTTACATTCTTTGTTGGAAATCGTTATCATGAAATCGTGTTATCTCTTAGCTTTTTACATTATCTGTTCTGACAGCCAAATAGTTTTATTTATGTTTTATTTCTTAATGAAAGTCAATTGTTTCTCAAAACTAGAAAGTCATTATAGGCCAATAAAACTGTGCTCACTACCAATTTCTGTATTTTGCCAATTATAACATCTCCTTTATGATACCATGTGTTGATTTGTAAATTGTTTGTTCTGAACTTTACTCTAATCGCAGTAGCCCTTTATATTTGTATTTCTTTAAACCACCTCATTTCCACTGTAAAAAGTTGTGAAAAAATAAACTCTAAAATTGTCGCTTTTGTAAAATTCTGAAAATTAATAAATTTAGCTAACAGAAAATTGATTTTAAGAAAAAGCCATTTCAGGATGGAGTGATAAAATCATTGACAGGGAAATGAATGGATTTGTCTGATTAAGTAACACCAAGAGGAAACTGTTTAGAGGAAGTACTGTCTGGTGAGAGGAATAGGATGCAGAAGGGAGGTAAAAGAAAAACACAAACATCACATTTTTCTAATAACTAAAAATATACAATACATGGATATATAAAATTGGTGGAAATATATGGCAAATGAAAAGTATATGTGGAATACACAACAAATTTTATATACATATATTTTTTTCCACAGAGGGAGGGGAATGAATCAGAAGGAAGGAGAAGAAGAACAAAGGAGAGAGATATAAGGTAAATCTGAGGAAACTGAAATCACACACCTGTATGAAAATATCATGAGACCCATTATTTGTATACTGGCTAAAATAATTAATAAAGAAAGAATATTGCAGGATGATTAGCATGCTTATTTGCAAAGTTGGTGGGTAAGTATCCTATAGTTAATTAAGCCCTTTAAAGTGTCATCAATTAGTTCCTTCTGCTATGAAAAGCCTTATTCTTTGTCAAATTATTTGAACTGCAGATAGTCCAGGAATATATTACTGAGATATGTTTTAATCCTGCTTTTTAACAGTGCATTTTACATATTTACTCAATTTTATTCATTGGTACTGCAGATTTTTCATTGTTGAAGTCAACCCTCGACCTCTCAAGGCACACAGTTCCATTAAAAGACAACATTGTTGGCTGTTGCAGCCCACCCCATATAACATCTTAAAAATATGATCATCAGTTATGGTTACTATCAATTGGAGAAACACTTATTTTTTATTATTTTTATTAGCTCTGAAGCTCCGTGAACTGAAAAAAAATAACCCGGATTACACTAATTCACATTCCACTGTCACTCACATTTCTTTGAGACTTTATTCTCAATTTCTCACCTTTTCCTGTTCCAAGATGAATCTGACTTCTCAAGAAATGTACAATTTCTCTGGTCTGCCCACTTCTCAAAGAGCAGATCATAAATTGAATCAAACAGTGTAATATTTCTATTACCCACTTCTAAAGGTTTCCACAGTTTCTTGGAATGAAATGCTTTAAAGCATAGTGTTTATTCTTGCTTCTTGATTTTATGTTTGCATGATGCTATAAATATGAGTTCAAACTCACTTTTAAATGAGCTGATGAATAATACCACCCAAACGTTTACATTTTAGGTTTTAGAAGAAACATGTCATTGTCTAAGGTGCAAACTCCAAATATAGCTTTGTGGAGGCAAGAAGTAAAAGTTAGTGAGGATTTTCTTTTTCATTTTCTCTTTTTTTTCTCCCAGAATAGAATTTCTGCACGTCTAGACAATAATAAGCTGTGAGGTCACAGTGTGAGAAAGTTTGTGAATTTAGTGTATTTAAATGGATGCCTGGTTACCCTGTGATAGCCTATGGTTCATAACCAGTATTTCTAAGAGTTACAAGTTTCACTTAGTGTTATCTTTTCATTTATTTATTCATTCATTTATTAACATACTTTAATTGTAAAAAGTCATAGATTTCACTATGTCATTTCCATCAAGCATATGTTGTACATTGTGCATATTTGCTTCCTCTTCCTCTTTTACCCTTTCTCATTCCCTTTCCCCTTCCATATCCTTAGTATCAGGCTCCCTTTTTTAATTTTATGACACCTTCTTCTAACCTAGATTCCATATATGACAGAAAACTTGAAATATTTGAATATCTGTTTTTTCAGACTGAATTACTTCATTTAATATGATTTACAAACACATACACACATACGTGTAAATATGAAAAGGAGAGAAAGACAGAGAGAGAAAAGACAGAGAGATATTGATATGCATACCAATTATCTCGCATGCATGAATGGATGTCAGAGTATAATTTGAGAAGACTGTTCTTTTCTTGTATGCTCCAGGTATTGAACTCAGGTCTCCAGCAAGGCAATTTTTACCCACTCAGCCATCTCGTCAGTCCCAATATGATATTATAAAGACATTTTTCTCACGATGTATTAAAGGCTGACTTTAACTCATTATCCTTCTGCCTTATTCTCTGCAGTTCTATGATTACAGGCATGAGTAGTCACACCTAGCAGTTGTACTCCTGATGGTCCCTCTTCATGGGAAAAATTCCCAATTGTTGCACTTAAAGTAGTGAGAAGCTAGAGATTGGAGTAAGAAAATAGTTCATGTGATTCCTTGTGATTTTACTAGCCTCCTGCTCATAATTTCATAGATTTGTCTGTATGTCTTTTATCCCTATGTCCTCTAAGGCTGCCCAATTCTTTTATAAAACACTTTACTCCTGCATGTGTGTTTCAGATAGTTGCTTACATCTTTGAAAACCGCAGGCTTATTCTTCAACTGAAAACTTTCCTGCTACCTGAGTTCAAAAGCTATATAGCTTTCTGTAAAAGAGAGCCCAACAAGAAAGATGGAGTTCCAAAGAAGATAAATTCTATTTCTTTCTTTTATGCTATTTTTCAGAATAAGATAGTCATTGTGGGCACCCTGGACAATGTAACATAGGACCCTTGCTGGGAAGTTCACATTGCCATCTCAATCAAGGAAGTTTCTTGTTTTTGCCTTTTGTGACTAATGGGAAATTATATAGAGAAAGCGCTGTAAACAAACCTTTGAATTTTTTTTATGCTATGACCCAAAACAATGGCTAGTTTTAAGGTTCTGGTATCTGGAAGGGAGTCTGTGCAATAGAGAATATCACTGTATGTCCATGTAGGTAGCTTATATGACCAAAGGAAAAGCACAGAGAATAAATAATATGAGAAATCAATAACTTCTGCTGCTACAATAGCCATGTCTTAACCAGGATCTGAAACTCTCTCTATATATGTAACTATATACATAACTATATATACATAATAGTTGTGTACAACAGCACACTACAGAAAACTGCCTAGTTAAACAATAAAAATTAACTAAAAACTCCTAAGGAAGCATTTCATTTTCTCTCAGACATAATTGTTTTTTTGGTTTAGCCTTTCAAAACTAATTTGTGCATGAAAAAGTTAACATTTGTTATTATTTTAGTGGTATATGTCTAACCCATACTGAATACATGTAATAAATTCCAAGATTTATTGATGAAGAACAAAAGGTCTAGCTAGTTAATTGAATATCTGCTTATCTGGAATTTCAAGAGAATATCCAACTTAATTTAAAATCCAAAGACTCTAATTCAATTAATAATTATCCTTTAATCAATCTTTCTATAGTGATGGGCCTATTTAGCAAAATTTGTCATTGGTTGCTTTCTTCTTCTCTTTTAAAATATTTTTTATTTTTAATTGAAAATAATTGTGTATATTTATGGGTACAACGTGTCATTCTAGTATATGAATATATGTGGAATGATCAGGCCTAAGTAATTGGAAAATTCTTTACTCAATCACTTTTCATTTCTTTGTGCTAAGGACATTTGAAATCATCTTTCATAGTTTGCAATATATAATTAATCATTTTCAGTCATAGTCATCCTACTGTAAAACAGAACTTACTCTCCTATCTAATTGTATCACTGCCTATGAACCATCCTCATATGTTTCACATGATGCAGTAGTTACTGTTCTACTTTCCAAAACATCAGTTTTTTAGCCTGCACATATTTAGCATTTGTGTTTCTGTGTCTTACTTAATTCACTTAAGATAATAAAATAAAATTCCATTCATGTTGCTGGAAATTGAGAATATTTCATGATTTTATGACAAAATAATTTTCATTCTATATATTTGCCACATTTTCTTTTCTCTGTTCCTCTGTCAGTAGATACATGGATTGATTATATATCTTTTTTTTTAGAGGATTAAGGTAGAGTTTATTAGAGGAGAGAAAGGCTGGAACTCATGGACTACAGATGTGGGGCACCATGAGGGGCTAGGACGCCCTGGAGAACTCATGGTGCCAAGGCATGGAATCCATGAGAGACAGCTGGAATCAGACTCATGACACTGGAGTGCTGTGGGGGGGCTAGGGCACCTCCATGAGAAGTAGGCAGCTGGAAAAGGAACTCACGGGACCTTAAGTACCATGAGGGGCTAGGGCACCCTGATTTTATATCTTGACTACTGCATCAAACATGGGAGGGAAGAGGCTTGTTACACAGACTGATTTCATTTCCAGAAATGCAGTATTTGAAAACTACAAGTAAATAAAGGATTCTCTAAAGTAAGCACTGTAAAAGTGTTAGTTGTATTTATTTCATTGGAATGGAGTAGAAGAATTCAAAGAAAGCCATCTTCCTATGATTGTTCATTGTTGAGCAGATTGGTGATAGTAACAAAATAGCGGAAGAAGGGGCAGTGTTGTACAGAAAGAAGTACTATTTAAGGCAATGAAATGCAATGTCATTCAGAAACAGTATTCCAAGCCAGAAAACAGTGTGAGTAGGTACACTCCTCTTTTATGTGTCATCTCTAGTTCATTACTAAATCTTTGTGCCTACTTTATTTGTGTTAAATATATTTCTTCTTTATTTAAAATCTAGGTTGTTTCTTGAGCCCTGTTAACTGATTTTTCTGCTGTTTCTCACAATTTTATTAAAAACTGCACCTCCTTTTGTTGAAGAATGTCCCTCAGAGGCATGCACATTCCTATTTCTTCTTTAGAACATGTTGAAGAAAGGAGAGATGGCTTAGCCTGTAAAGTGCTTGTTGTACAAGCTTGATGACCCCTAGCTTTGTATAAAAACATGGTATGGTGGGATAAACTCTTCTGACCCAGTATGCCCATGGAAAATGGGAGGTAGAGACCAAGAATCTCCAGAAGTTCATGGGCCAGACAGGTATATGGTGAAGAGACCTGTTCATAAACGTGGTAGAAAGGTGAAGAACAACAACTAAAATTTATGCTTTCCCTCCAGAAACATGCATGTTTATGTACTCACATAAATATGCACTCATGTAAACATAGGAAAGCACACACTAAGACACCCATACAGACCTTTGTACTTGCACACATATACACTCACACATCAAACAAAATAGGGTCATACATCAAACGCATACACGTATACCACCAATGTGTATATATACATTAAATGTGTACATACATATTCATAGATATACACATGTCACACACATGCATATATATACACATATGCATGTATACATCACACACATATGTCACATGTATACACATACAACTCTTTGATGTTTTCCTTAATTTTCAAGACAAAAAAATCTTCTTAGTTCAGAAGAAGCGTCCCTCTGCAACTGGTTTTTCTTTTTATTTAGTTTTACCTACTTCAGCTTCTAAATATGTCTTCCCAGAATAAACTGATTTTCCATTCCTTGGATGTATCTTGTTTCATATTGTAGGGCCTTTGCTGGCATCTCTTCATTTACTCAGCTTAGATTTCATCAGAACAAAATTCTGCTTTCCTTGGGTCATTTTCTACTTATAATATCAGAGATTTTAAGCTCTGCTTCTGGACACTGTTTCTGAATCATGTCTTTGGTACTCTACTAATTGCCTTCTGTTGCATCTCTCATATCTCGCCAGGCTTTATTATGAGCTCCAACTACATGAGTGTCTGCTGGAGTTGCTAAAATGTGGGATACATGTAGCCTAGCTTGCCATTGGACTTGCAATCCTTCTGCCTCAGCCTACAGAGTGTAGGATTGAAGGTGAACATTACCACGTCTGGCTTCCTTGATTATTTCAAAGGGTTCATTCCCTTGTGTCAGCCATGTTTGTAAAAAAAAAGACAACGGGTGCTCTTTAAAGACTGCTTCAGAGTAATAATTGATGAAATCAGGAGAGAAAGATAGTTCATATTTTAAGCCTTTAAGCCTTACAAACACTTAGAAAAATCTCGTAAGCACTTTCTTTATTACTCATTTAAAAACTATGCACTGTAATTTCTAATTGGAATAACTCATTATTTTATTGGAATCACCTCCTTCAAAAAAGAATAAAATAGAGTAAAAGATAATAAAGATACAATATTGTTACTTAATATTTAGATGATAGCTAAATATCACATATGTAATATGTTTGGAGATAAAAATTAAGGCTCTAGATCAATTACAAATAAATTTTCAATATAGAGAAACTATTTCCAAGTCAGGAAGTCTGTTTAGAACACTATTTAGCATACTACACCACAAATATAAACCCAGCAGAAATTTTTAACAAGATTACCAAGTCACCAAAATAAAACTAGTTCATCAGCAGCTTTGACTGGAATTTCTGCTAGATTTCTAATTTTCTTTCTTTACTTTTGAGGAGAATTATCACTTTTTTATTATTCAACTGTACTTAAATTGTTAGCTGTTTAGTTATTACATAGATGAATAAGGAAAATACTTACTTTGACAAAAATATTCTTTTGAATCTGAGGGTAAGAGACTATTTAATGAGTGGGTCCGTGTTAGACAAACATAAGACCTGATCTTCTATTCCCCAGCCTCCATGTAAAATGCCAGATGTGGTGATGCATACCTGTAACCTGAGTGATGTTAGTCTAGGAAACAGACCCTTTGGGGTTCATTGGTCAGTCAACTTAAAGAAAGCATCAAATTCTTGATTCACCAAATGACCATGTATCAAAAACTGATATAGGCAGAGATAGAGGAATTCATTCAATGACAATCAGTGGTCTCAAAATATACATGCAACCACACAAACAGGCACACAAAATAAGATCATATCTTTTTCGACATGACCACTTTTGGCCTACATAATTATTGAACAGATAATTATGCTGTGTTGTTTCCCTCCAAACAATCTATGGATTAAGCGAGTAATTTTAGACTGTGTTGCTTTTAATTGCTCTCTCTCTCCCTCTGTGTGTATGTGTTTAATAATAAGTCCTAAAATGATATTACATGGGGAAAAAGAAAGAAAGAAAGAAAGAAAGAAAGAAAGAAAGAAAGAAAGAAAGAAAGAAAGAAAGAAAGAAAGGAAAGAAGGAAGGAAGGAAAGAAGAAGGAAGGAAAGAAAGAAAGAAAGAGAAAGAAAGAAAGAAAGAAAGAAAGAAAGAAGAAAGAAAGAAAGAAAGAAAGAAAGAAAGAAAGAAAGAAAGAAAGAAAGAAAGAAGGAAGGAAGGAAAGAAGGAAGGAAGGAAAGAGAAAGAAAGAAAGAAAAAAAGGAAGGAAAGAAAGAAAGAAAGAAAGAAAGAAAGAAACAGAAAGAAAGAAAGAACGAAAAAGACAGAAAAGGAGGAAGTTTTGTATATATGAAAGAAACCCTGGGTTAGATCAGTTTTCCCTCTGCGTTTTGTATAGACTTCCTCTCTACGACACTTTCAATTTTAAATAAATATTTGAAATACTTATTCAAATGGTTCTTTTATGTTCTTAAAAACAACCTCCCACCTCTTTTCTATTTCCTCTTTCCTGTTACTTCCTCCTTTATCATGTGCTGAAGTTACTCTATATGTTGCCAATAAATTCATCACCAAATGGCTTAAACTTATAGGGGAAGGAGGAGTTTATTATCTTTTAAAATTCTCCAGTTACAGTTAGTTCTTAATCCATAATGGTAGGATTAAGGAACCCAGGATCCAGGAAACTGGCCAAACCATACCCATATATCCACAAGACTACTGAGAGAGGGACAGTCCTTACTTGTTAGGTCAGCATATCTGGCCAAGTATACCAAAGGAAACCAATTTACTTAACCAGCTCCCTCCCTCCATTTTATTCACCTATCCAGGGTGATCCAATCCACCATGGGTTGGGTCTCCCCTTATCAATCAGGAAATCTTCTGTAGACTTGGTTAGGGCTCAACTACTAGTATTCTTTACAAATGTGCCAAGTTCCAACTTTCAGTTCCTAAGTTGACATCACTAGCTATCAACCCCATCAGGTTTTCTGTATTCAGAAAACAGATTTGAACATAAAATCTTAACTGAAAGACTTTACTGGTCTACAGGATCTGTTTTTAAGACAAGATGCCAATATTCTAAAAGACTGAGTTATCTTTAGTAATGCAAAAGATTTCCAGATAATATTTGGAATAATATTTATTTTTATTTTTTAAAAAGATAATTTTATGGTAGTTTCATTTTTAGCTTTCTGAGAAACCTCCATATTGTTTTCTATAGTGGCTGTACCAGCTTACACTCCCACCAACAATGATAAGTGTTCCCTTTTCTCCACAGTCTCCAACATTCATTCTTATTTGTGTTTTTCATCACAGTTAATTTCACTGGGGTAAGATGATATCATAGGATAGCTTTAACTTTTATTTCTCTGATGATCAGGGAAGTTGAGCATTAAAGATATTTGTTTGACATTTGAAACTGTTTTTGTGAGAAGTCCTTTTTCAATTCCAGAACCCATTTTCCAATTGGTTTATTTACTTTCTTGGTGTCCAAGATTTTTGGTCCTTTCTGTAGTCTGAAGATTAATCCTTTGTCAGATTCATTACTAATAAAGATCTTATCCCAGTATGTGGGTTGTCTTTTTGCACAATTTTGAGTCTCTTTTGCAGAACAGAAGCTTTTTAATTTCATGAAGTCCCACTTATTAGTTATTATTGTATTTTGTATCACTATTATTAGTATTAGTTTCTGGGCATTGGGGTTCTGTTAAAAAATCTTTACATAAAACTAATGACTCAAGTGTATTTTCTACTCTGTCTTGTAAAAGTTTTAAAGTTTTGAGTTTAACACTGAGGTCCCTGATCCACTTGGAATTAATTTTTATGCAAGATGAGAGGCAAAGGTCAGCTTTCATTCTTCTACATCTAGATGTCTAATTTTCCCAACACCACTTGTTCAAGATGTTGTCTTTTCACCAATGTGTATGTTTGACACCTTTGTTGAAGATTAAGTGACTATGAGTGAGCTTATATCTGAGTCATCTGTTCTAATCTAATGATCAATGTATCTGTTCTTGTGCCAGTATCATGATGGTTTTATTACTGTGGATCTGTAATATAGCTTGAATTCTGGTATGGAGACACCTTCAAGGCACTCTACATCTCACCATAAAAAGTACTTGTTCTTCCATGTTTAGTTCAATTCTCTTTACAATAGCAAGAAAATGTGTTCAACCAACATGCCCATCAAAAAAGGAATGGGTAATAAAACTGTCATTCACATGCATATGAATATATATAAATATGTACATGAATATACATGAATATATATGAATACTACAGATATATATACATAAATATATATAAATGTATATATAATGAAAATATTCATTCATGTAAAGTATTCATCTATCAGGAAGGATGAGAGTGTAGAATTTGCTGGCACATGGATAAATCTAGAAAATATAATATTAGGCAAGTTATCACAGATAAAGATTGTGTGTTCTCCCTCATCTGTGGATGCTAGCATTAAACTCTTACGTGGAGGATTTAGCTTAAATTCTGATGTGATTTTGGAGCTTACCCTATAGGGTAAGTTTATTATAGCCACTTATCTGCCTGCCTTGAGTCAGCTGACAAATTCTGGGTGTGGGGATAAGAGGTAGGGTTGTGTATGCTGGCATGATCACAGCAGAGAAGTCCGAGGGTTTGGGGAAATGTGATATTACACATAGTTAGATGATGAGTTCTGCTTACTGTGTTGGAAAATTTGTGTGATGGTGTAATTCTCTTAGCCAGGAACTGTGGAATCGGTTGGATTTTTGGATGGAGTGGGGTCAAATTAAAACAAACAAACAAACAACATGCGATTTATTTGTCTTTGTATTTTATAAAGAGACTCTATTTAGGTTTGGGAATTTTATTTCCCACACAACTCTTTGTAAAGCGTCCTCCTATTTTAAACATTTTGGAACAATAAAGTTTTGATATTTAAAAGATGAAAAAAGACACTTTTAACTCAAACTTATGCAACTTTAAAAGGGAAATAAAAGTCTGTTTCTCACCTGAGGACTTTGGAGTTATATACTTTGCAAGTTTTCATAATTACATTGTCAGAAAGTTAACCCATTAATCATTAATCATCTTAAACCTTAAGAAATGATGAGAGGGCTGGAGAGGTGGTTCAGGGGTTAAGCCTCCGCCTTGCAGGCGGAAGGTCCTGAGTTCGGATCCCAGATCCCACGTATAGACGCCAGGCGGAAGCGGGGGTGGCCTGCGCTTCTGGTCCTGGTAGGGCGGAGCCTGTGAATCCCGGGGCAGAGAAGTGGAGGCGTCCATGGTGGTTCCCGAATTCGTCCGTGGTTTTACACACACACAGACGCGCGCGCACACACACACACGATTGAATAAATAAAAATTAAAAAAAAAAAAAACAAAAAAAAACAACAACAACACTTGTCAGAAATGGTGACTAAGATCCACACTGGATCTTGGGAAATCTCAGGACAAAAGCCAATAGGAAGTAAAGCAATACAGGATTCTTGAACTCACTGTTGAGCGTCCATAAACACACATACTCAAGTGTCCTGTACTACAGACAGATACACACACATAAAAAATGGATGAAAATACATAATCACTAAGCTTGTTCCAAATACCAGTTATTGGCATAAGCTTTAAGTAGTTGAGTGCCCTGTAAGTCAATGTGTCCCTTCAAATTTCTCCATTGTGTAGACTTCTTTATTCATGCAATTCATTACTGTGCTATTTGGAATAAAATAGTTAATACAAAATTTAAGAAATGGAGTCACAATTCACATTTTATAGGATTTAGATAATGTATGCAATCACATTGAAGAAGTCCTCAATTATGAATATTAAGTCCTGTTGTGGTGACACAGGACTTCCAGTCTTGGAGAATTTTTCCTAGTATTGTCTGAGTTCCTAAACAGACTCTAAAAAAGCAAGAAATTATTCTGTTGCATTTCCTGTTATCATACTCTTTAAACTGTAGTTTCCTTGAAATCTCTGAAGAATAAACCTCACAGGTGCTAATAGTTTGCTGAATAACACACTATATGATTTAATATTTATGAAATATAACATTACATAGAAATGAACCCCTGTGCATGCATATGATATTAATTTATAGTTTATTTGATAACAATGAATATATCTTTAGTTTCTAAAAGTACTTACATGCATGCTTACTGTTTTTAATTTTTTATTATTTTATTCAATTGTGTGTGTGTGCATGTGTATGTATGTATGTGAGCGTGTATGTATGTATGTGTGTGTGTATGTGTGTGTGTGTGTGTGTGTGTGTGTAGAACCACGGGCGAATTTGGGAACCACCATGGACCGCCTCCACCTCCTCCTTGTTTACTCTGCCCCAGGATTCACAGGCTCCACCCTACCAAGACCAGAAATGCAGGCTGCCCCCACTTCCGCCTGGCATCTATATTGTGGGATCTGGGATCCGAACTCAGGACCTTCTGCCTTCAAGGCAGAGGCTTAACCCCTGAGCCACCTCTCCAGCCCCATGCTTACTGTTTTTAGTGTGTTTTATAATTGCATAGCACTTGTGAACATAGGTATTTCTATTTGTTTATCCAGGGTACCATTAATAGCTAATTGTTTTAACATTTTTTGCAATATTAATAATGCTGTTATGAATATTACTGATTAATGCTGCCTATGCTTAATGTGAAGCTACAAATAAAGTTAATTTATCTGCAAATTAAATTCTGGTATATGTTGTTAAATTTCTTGAACAGCAATAGTTTGTGTTTCTATATTCCCATCAACTATAATTCTATTTAGTGAATTTTTACATGTATTTCTACTATTTATATCTCTACCATCTCTTCCCCTGAAGGCTGTTTAAAATGGTCAAATCAACTTTATTTGTTGCCCTACCAAGATTAATGCTTGATTTTTTTCTGCTAATGCATCTCTACACACTATTACAATATTTGGCTCATATTTTTGTGGCAGTTTAACCATATTTTCATTTACTTAAATGAAAATTTTCACCTCCTGCTCATCCAGACTGCAGAGATTAAAGGTGTGTACTCTCTTTTGACACTATGTCTTAAGCAATTAGGCCTCTGGGGCTGAGGTGAAGGGAGGGTCAGTGGAATTTTCTTTCATGTGTGTCTGTTTATCATTGGAGCAAGTTAAGTTCCTGTTATGTGCAGAGCTTGAATAATTGCAAATTTTGCTATGGTTCTGAACTAGAGTTGTTATGAATTTTTAAGGTCAAAGGTTATAGCAACAATAAACTAAATAGGCTGTGGTTACTTCATTATTCATAATGTTTTTCAAAACTTACACAAATCCTTCTCCATCCTGAAAGATGAACACCCTAATTACAGCATGTCATTTGACCTTACTCTGAGTTTCAGATTCCAAAAACATATGGACACTTTAAAGGCAACCAGCAAGGATTAAAAGTACAAACTCTGTACTAGAAACCTGTCCCATAGAGGAGCAGAGTAGTCCTGGCTCCCAATATACTTTGTAATTTGTTCCTTTGTGCACTGTATTCAGACTCACTGTGACGTGTCTATCGTTTTTCACACGGGCTGTGAAGGTGTTTATGTTCATCTTCCCAGGAAATATATTAACACACACTTTCAACTATTCAGTGACTATAAGGCAGAGGGTACTCTCTCTCTCTCTCTCACACACACACACACACACACACACACACACACACACACATCCCTGAAAAAAGTACACAGAATATTGAGGTACAACTACTCAGCATGTCATTTGGAAGCCACGTTTCAGTTCTTTACTTCAATTTGCTGATGCAGAAGGAATTTTTTTCATAAACCTGCTTCAATCAATTCCATATCACTTATTTAATACCTTCCACACTGTTGTACCAGATTTCAGATATTCTTTAACTATACTTGCTTTATCAAAAAACAAATAAGCAAACTAACCAACCAACAAACAAAAGGCTTGCACTGTAAGGTGATATTTTTAAAATTGGCCTTGCATTTTGTGTAAGCAATCAAATTTTATGCAAGCATTTTAAGCGAAAAACTAGAGCCACTGAAATAAAAGAAAAAAGTTAAATTCTATGAAAGCCAAATGACATTTAATTCTACATGGATACTATAATCTGTTAAAGGATGTGATTCTTAGACCTTGTGTCTTGTTATTAAAGAAGAAAAGAGACTGGAAGGTACTTTTGAAAATAATGTGATTTAATTTTATCACCTGCCAAGTGACATCATAGACTAGGCATAGGATCACCAAATATATGCACTCAAAATTTGGCAAACACTAAAAACTTTCTCTGCATTGATGTATTCATCAGCTTTGAATTATGACCTATGCTGCTGTATTAACTGGTGTATAAAACAATTACAAATTATGTATTCCTTCATGAAGCAGGAAGGTAGAATTGCTTTCTGAGCATGATGTACTTAGACTACTTTACAAAGTGATCACATTATCTGTTTCAAAGAAGTTCGAATGGTCAGTAGAATGAATATTGGAAGCTTAACATTTAAATGACATAGGTATCACACAAATACTGAAAGCAAAAATGGCAGAGTCCATTATTTCCAATTTCTGTTACAAAGTTTGCATTCTTTCTATATGCTACACTATCCACGTGCAAAAGCTCAGATAACAAAAGAGGAAATCAGTCATCCATATATTGAGGACATGAAAGCAGAGGGAAAAGTTGGATGAGAGCCATTTTCTTCTCCATCCCCAAGATTCTCCTTGTTAGATTGGTTTAAAAGTAAGAGATGTGAATTGTTATTTAAAAGTCAAATATCAACATCAAATATTCAACCAAGCAACACCACTGCTGTGTATTTTGCATTTGTCACTGATTATCTAATCATGAAAACGGTAAAATGAAAAAAGAAACCTGTTTTCCCTCTCCTGATTCAGCAAATAGAGCTTGTATGTAAGAAAGTATCACAGTCTAGGCGGTTGCATGTAATGCTCTAGACTAAGTCAATTCATATTTCAATAGGGTTTCCATTTTCATAATTACAATAGAAATTTATATATTGATATAATCTTACTTTACTGTTAACCTGCAATTTCCCTTTCTTAATCACACTCACCTAGGCCATATTTGAAAGACTAAAGCCTTGTAGGAAACCTTGCTATTCCTGGCAGATAAAGCTACAGAATAACCTCATGTGCCAGAATGTACAACCTCCAAACATATGCACTCAAAAATTTAGTAAACATAGGGCTGGAGAGGTGGCTCAGGGTTTAAGCCTCTGCCTTGCAGTCGGAAGGTCCTGAGTTCGGATCCTAGACCCCACATATAAACAAACGCCAGGCGGAAGCGGGGGTGGACTCTGCATTTCTGGTCCTGGCAGGGAGGAGCCTGTGAATCCCCGGGCAGAGTAAAGTGGAGGCGCGGTGGAGGCGCGGTGGAGGCGGTGATTCCCGAATTCACCTGTGGTTCTACACAGGCACACACACACGCATGCACACGTGCACACACACACAATTGAATAAATAATAATAAAAACAATTTGACAAACACTAAAGAGTTTCTCTGCATCAACATATTCATCAGCTAACTGGCATATAAAATAATTATATTGTAAAATATTATAAGTTGATTGATCTAAGGTGCCAATTTATTAACAATTTTAGATGCAGCTCAAAGACTAATATGACTGACATGATTAACATTGTCACTTGACAGATTGTATAACCATAATGGAAACACATCTTTGGATATGTCAGTGAGGAATTTCTAGGTAAGGCTAATTGAGATGGGAAGACACATTCTAATGTGGGCAGCATCATTAAGAAAGGAAGGAGAATGAGCATTCATCTCCCTCTGCCTCCTGACCTTTGATGAATGTGGCCAGCTGCTTCAAGTTCCAACCTTTATGGCTTCCCTTTCATGATGAACTGTATATACTGAAACTATAAACCAAAATATACTCTTTCTTAAGTTGCTTTTGTGAGAGTAATGAGACACATAGTTAACATAAATAACACACATTTCATACTTCCAAACTGACTTTAGGTTGTTATAAATTTGCTCCATTTGGTTGTAACTGTAACCATTGGAACCTCAAAGTTGGACTCACCGCTTAGTCTCCTATCCTTCTCTTCACCTCATCCTCATATACCTTCAGCATTCATCCCTCTATTCTCAGGCTTTTCTATTATGACTGAACAGGTAAAAGTACATGCTGCACACACATAAGGACAAAAGTTCAGATCCCCAGCACCCCTATAATAAGATTACTGGGGCTTGTCTAGCCCCAAATCATCAAACTCCCTGTTTAAGGAGAGACTCCATCTCATTGGGATGAAGTGAAAACTGTTAGAACAGTCCTTTATAAACATCTTCCTTTGTCATCTGTATTGCAAACACATATGCATACAAATGCGACATGCACACACAGAAAAAGAGAGAGAAAGAGAGAGAGAATCTTAGGTGCTTTCAGTGCATGAGATACTGAGATACTGTAATATAGTGTTTAGTAGCTAATGACAATTGACACATGGAGAAGACAGTTCTCTGTTTATCTGCACTGGACAGGAACATCTACTGACTAGATCTAGGGAGGTAGATAAGGATTTAAGAAAACCTCTCATTGTAAATTCATTTAAAATGTGAAAGTAAGGAAGGACATAGGGAACAGGACCACTATTGATGATGCTGCCTGTCTGAATTCCCATCCAGTGTCCCTCTTTCCCTGTCTTCAAAGGTTATCATCCTAAAGTTGTGATAAACATCTTCCCATTTGATGGTTTTATACATGTAGCTCCACAACTAACATTCAAAATTCTGTTGTAATCTTTTACATTTATATTTATGCTGCAGGCATTTTCTGAACATAATTTATACTCATTACTTTATTTCTTACATATTGTTGTAGGTACAAATCTAATTCATTGTAAATGTTACAATGTTTTCCATTATATGGAAGATTTCTGCATTTTAATCTATCTGTTAGGAAAGATTCTAATTTCTAATATATACCATTTATAATGAACATGTTTAACATAATTAACAATATGCAAGACTTTGGCTAGCTTTTCTCTCAGACAATAAGAATGAAGCCATGGCTATAATATCATTATGGTGATATTTTGCTACTTCCTTCATGTTTGTCAACTAACTTTGCTAGGTATTTTAGGTTTAGCTTGTTTTTAAGTTCAAACATCTGTTGGGATTATTGGTTTTACTTGTTTTTGCAAAGGTTTACTAGTTCATTTGTTCAGTATTGTTTTTGCATATTATTGCTATTTTACAGATTCATTCCTTCTTATTCTCCCACTTATTCTTTTTTAAAAATCATTATAAGGTACACATTTTCATATTTTTAATATCTGTAATTGAAACTAGCCTCTCACTGGATAATATATCATAGATTAATTAAGAGATTTTCTCTTTTATTGATGCAGGATAAAGTCTCTCTATCCAGTGACATGCAGTGGTTCACTTAGGGTCTATAAGTAGAAGCAAGTTGAGACTTTGTAAGTATAAAAGCATCATTATTTCATCTTCACTCACTAATTTTGAGCCAGTTTAATTTGACAAGCATTTTCCCCTAGCACATTGAAAACACTATTCCATTTGTTTCTGGGGTCTATTGATGCTGTCAGCTTAATTGTCATTTCTTTGGAAGCCATTTATCTGTTCTTTTTTGTCGTATTTAAGATAGTTAAGACATACATGGTTCTGATTTCTTCATAAGATTTCTTTATTTCTGAATTTTTGAGACTGTCCTGTGAAAGTAACAGATGAAAAATTGCAGGATTCACCAGCACAGCAGCCCAAGAGATAACAGTGACAATATATATCTTTGGTGATGTGTTAAGCTTCTAAGCGATTAAGGGACCAAAGAGGGAAAAAATTAGAAAGAAAAGTGAAAAATAGAGTCTTGACTGTGAGGTCCCAATGAACTCAGGGCTCACTTACTCAGATGATGGAAGAGTGTTGATAAAGACACATGAAGAAATATATTTAAATATTCAATACACAATAATTTTAAGAAATTGATAAAGTCAGATACAAAAGGAAGATGAGGCAAAAGATGATATAACTTTTTAACATCAACTTCCTTGTTTCAGAGTTTTCTTTTGTGCCAAGAGTTGGTGAACTAAAGCAAGGAGGACTTGATCAGCACAATTTGACCCATTCATTTCATTAATTGAAACTGTAGAGAAGATCTCTCTCCTTTAATTCTTGCCCATTTTCATGCAAATATGTGGATGGAGTATTTGAATTTTATATGTATGTGTGTGTATTAATATGTGTGTTGTAAGTACAAAAGCATCATTATCATTTGTATGTGTTAGTGTATATGCACATGTTTTTGTACACTTAGAGGTCCATAGTTGCTTAAAAAATCACCCTTTTCACCAGATTTCTTCAGGTTGAGTCTCTAATCAAACCTAGAGATCACTAGTAGAGTTAGTCTGGCTTCCTGAGCTGCAATTAGAGTTAGGGCCACTGTCATCCACATCCAGAATGTTATGTGGAATCAAGGGAAAATATGGTCTTTTTTGATTGTGTAGCCAGTGATGCTGTGCTTTTTATCCATTCCAGAAATAGTCTCTTGTATGAGACACTTCTCATCAAGATTTTCTAACAATACTTAGTATTGTTTGATTCTACATAAAGTTTCAAATGGGACAAACTAGGGAACCTATTACTGTAGACACTTCCATGCTCATGGTTTAGCTTTAAAATCAATTTAATCAGATTTTTTAATTGGAAATATATATTTTTAATTAATATATAGCATATAGTGCACTATATTTTAATTAGAAATACCTAACCGATATGCTTAGGATATATGTTAATTAGAAAAATGTTACTATAATAAAAAATTGATACTTAATATTTCATGAAATTTGCATTGTAGCATTTTATTAAAAGTCACATTTTATGTTAAAGTTTGGTCTGAGATAGTCCAATTTAAGAACAGAGTTTTTTTGAAAATATATGTGAAAAAGCTTAAAATAGTTGATGATTTATATGCTGCTCTGGGCATGTATAACACCAACAATCATGCTCTGTGGTTCACTAAGGCAAGTAGGACGAATGGAAATTCCTGATATGTTGTCTAATTTCTTTTTTTCCATAGTCACTAAAATTTGGAGAAAAGATTCCCACTTACATCATTAACTTTCTCTACTGAAGAGAATATTCCATCACTCTCCATTCATTTCTTATTCAAAGGGATATTAGCTTTGGTTTGTGGCTATATTATCTACTATTTATACTCCTTTTCTCAGGTAATAAAATTTAAATTGAGGATCACTTTCTTTTTTTAAAAAAAATTTTAATTTATTCAGTTGTGCGTGTATGTGTGTGTGCGTGTGTGTGTGTGTGTGTGCGTGTGTGTGTGTGTGTGTAGAACCACGGACGAATTCGGGAACCACCATGGACCACCACCACCTCCTCCTTGTTTACTCTGCCTCGGGATTCACAGGCTCCTCCCTACCAGGACCAGAAACTCAGGCCGCCCCCGCTTCTGCCCGGCGTCTATACGTGAGGCCTAGGATCTGAACTCAGGACCTTCTGCCTGCAAGGCAGAGCCTTAACCCCTGAGCCACCTCTTCAGCCCCTAAATTGAGGTTCACTTTCTAAAAAAATCATTTTACTTAGTGCAAAGATGTGCTTGTTTACTCTTTCATGAACTCAAGTTATGCCAAACGTTAATCCAAAACTTGCTTCTCAATATATTGCTCAGGTCAAGGTACTTAGAAATTAGAGCAGCACCAATACATTATCAGTGGCACATCCACCAGACTCTATCTTTATGCCTTTGAACTTATTGATTGGTATTTTTTATTCATATTCAACTAAGATTAATTGAAAACATCTAAATTCAGTAAAATTTGATTTTATATACCATTGTTTCTTCTCTCTTGTTATTTATAGCCAAGCACATTGTCAAGTACTTTTTTTCAATCCTGATTAATTATATCTTTTCTTTACTGAAAAAACTCTATATAGATTTGTTTTCTATCTACTATTAATTCAAAAAATTTGAAAAATTCTCCTGTTATTTCCTACATTGTCCTATGTTGCTTTTATTCACATATTCAGTATATTTCTTACTGTTCAATATATGTTGAATATGCAAAGCAAATAAAAAATGAAAATAAGAATAAACATGGTAGTACAATGTTAAGGTAAAACAAAGTGATATATAATCTATTACATGATCACGTATGAGCTCTGTGCCGTTTGTTTAAATTGAATACAATTAACACTTTGGCTCTGAGTCATGGTCCACAGGATATTTACCATTTTAGATAGATGCTTCAGAAAAGTAAATATATATGAAATACATTTCAGCATCTGAATTTGGGCTGTAAAATATAAATTAAATGATTCCAAAATTCCCTGTTTCATGTATATTTTTTCTTCTTGTCTTGTTGCAGATGTGCTATGCTAGTCATTTTATATGTATGTAATTCTATATATATTTATGTAATTCAATATATATAAATGCAAGTAGATACTGTGAATTCTAGAATTTTAAAGGTATTGTGTTTTTTATCAAAATGACAAGACCAACACCTTTACTATAGAGAATTTTCAAGTATAACCCCTCAAATACAAGTATGATATTAATATCCAAGGATAAGTTTGTTAGAATATATACATGACAACAGGAAGGACATTTTACTTTTTTTTCAAACTTTATTTTCTAAATAATAATCCTGAACATTTTCTCCTGTGAGTTTTTCTTCTAAGCATTTTTTCTTGTGTGTTTTATAGACTGCATATGTTTGATCCTGGTTGTTTTTCTAAATGTGTGTCTCTAGGCACAATTAAAGACTACATCTAATATAACTAGGATATAATACAAAAGCTTTTATGTACTTCCATCCACCTATTTTAATAACATTCATATATTTGCCTGTTTTCTAAATTTTTATGATCATGATACTTGAGTATATGATAATGTAAGGATGGAATAAAGTCTTCCAATGAAATGATGTCAAAACATAATTTTGAAGTCAAGAAGATCAAGATCAATCTTAGATGGGTAACTTTTATGACTATGACATTCAGGTCTTTTATTAAACTTTATATAATTATTTATATAATAATTTATGAAATCATTTCATCTTTTATTTTTCTTGATTTGTGAGATTTTATCTATGAAACAAAATAGACTAAAAGATATATATACAAGATCACCTGAATGTGAATGCTATGATCAGAAGTTATCTGACCAATGCCAGCTGTTTCTGTTTCAATTCCCACTAAAGCCTCATTGAAATAATATTGTAGTTCAACTTTCTTTAGACAGTTGAAAGCTACAATTAATGTTTTTTTGGCCAATTCTCTTCCTGTTAATGGTTAACTCTTCTCTGGAATTCCTCATTAGCCTGGCCAAGACTTCCCTAAAGCCATATAGCTGCCAGAAGCTCCTTTATTCACTTAACTTTCTTCTTTCTTTCCTTTTCGTTTATGGTCTCAGACCTCCATGCTGGTCTGAAAATCTTGTCTTTCTACTTACTCTTCCCTTATCTTTCACATGTAATTACCAAATAAATCATGCATACTTCCTGCACTGTCTTGGCAACTTCCTTTAGAGGATCCAAATGGGTGAAGGTTTTATGGACTTACATGGACATGCATAATTATGGTAGCTTCTTGAGGTGTAGGATCCTATGGTCCCTGCTTTTTAATGCTTTTCTTTTGTTATCTTGCTTTGATTAAACTTTATATAATTATCCTATATAATAATTTATGAAATAATTTCATCTTTCATTTTTCTTGATTTGTGAGATTTTATCTATAGGAAACAAAATAGACTAAAAGATCTATATGCAAGATCACCTGAAAATGAATGCTATGATCAGGAATTATCTGACCAATGCCAGCTGTTTCTCCTTCACTTCCCACCAGTTCTTAAGAGTTGCTTGTATATAAAAGCAACTCTTAAGGACTGTCTCTCAATACATAAGGCAGCTCTTATGAACAAATGATACACAGAATGACAAGCATGAACTTTATCTCATCAACAAAGCTCACTCAAAAAGTCAATGAGAAATTCCTTTCAAATATTAAAATAAAAAAGTTTTAAACAGATGTTTCTTATAATATAGCTTCAAAACCACTAACTTCAGACTGCAGGATAATGAACAGGAAACCCGTTCCAGATCTGAGGGCTTAGCATCAAGAATTTTCTGGTTACTACTGTAGTTGCCAACTCTGAGAAGAGGCATGGGGCGATTCCATTCACTGTTTTCTCAAACTATTATCAATTCCAATGCTTTTGTGGTCAAGGAACTCCCACTTCCTGTTGACAAATATGAGAAGGCTGCAAAGTTTGGGCAACACAAAATGAGTTCTTCATGCAACCATATTATATCCATTAGAGTTTGTTGGGAGAGTGAGGACATATTCTAAATGCCTCCTTATTAAGATACATTTTAAATTACAAAAGGCCATCAGGAATAGTTTTACTCATAAATATGAAATATATTCCATTTGCTACATGTAAAAAGAAATAAGAAAGGGGTTATACACAGTAAATACAGAAACAGAATTAGAAGCTGCAGAGACACATAAACTCTTCACAATAATTCTTAGTTTGAAGTAAAGAATGAGGAAAGAGATGCTGAAAAGACACAGTGCTCTCAAAATCTGTTTTTAAATACATGGTAGAGCAGCAGGAAGACCATGCTCTGGAAAACAAACTGCAAGCTTGTTTATATCAGGATTCCCATTTCTACTTTATCCAAGTCCAAACAGATACATCAATGACCTATCATGCTCAGGTTAATCTAGCTAAGAAGCTGATCCAGGAACTAAATAAATTCTTACAACTGAAACAATACCCCCCCACATACACTTAGAAAGTTATGGCCTTGAACATTTACTGTCCATATATATCTTCTATCTGGGCATCTCTTCAATGAATTTTCATAGTCTGTTTTAGGAGCATCTGGGATAGATACTTTATTGTGAGTCTATAGACCATGCACAGTTTATATAAGTGTGTTACAAATTATTTGTGGTACATTTGTCTTCAGACTCAACAATGCTCATTGGGTTAGGCATTCGTGTTCTCTTCATTTTTAATTTTTTTTGGTTCCCAAAGCCTTGAATTCCTGGCTGTCACTTGGTAGATATTTGTAGCAATTAGAGTCATCAAATACCCACTTTTGAACCAGATGGTCCAGATTCTGAAGTCTTTCCAGAAGATTTATTTCCAGGAAATAAATATAATTTAATTAAACAAACTGTATTATAATCATGTTTGGAGATTTTTTTTTCTCCAAAACTGTCTGTATTTGATCTGCCATATTAACTCAACCATTGCAAGAGTGGGAACATTGGTGCTCTGCCAGTGTGGGTGCTCCGTGAGCTGTTCACAGCAACTCAGCTGCAAAGCTCTAAATGTACATGAGTTCCCACCCAGGTGAGTAGCACACGCCTACACTGGGTAAATTCTGAGTCATTTATTGATAAATTCACTTTGTGAAAGAGTTTTTTTTGTCTACTTTTCCTCTTTATTGTAAGTTCAAGGTAAATTCTTATGCCTTTCTTCATTCCTTGAGGAAAATATTTCTAATTAGAACTTATCCTGCAGAATGAATTCCACCTCCAACACACACCTGTCACCAATATCTATATAGACTGCAATGTAAAGGCAGGTGTTTTAGATTTTGGAAAAGTAACTTACTTTCAAGGTCTTGTCCTACAGCGCTTTAAATATTTCCAAGTGAAGAAACTCATAAAAAAGCTCCTTCTTTTAGTGATTATATTAAAATCTTATAGCTGTCACCATGGAACAAAAGAACTTTTTAAATGATATTTTTCAAGAAGTCAGTGCCAAAGTTTGATGTTCACTTCTTACAAGAATACCACCTTCTGCTAAATTACAAATTATTTTCACTAAAGAATAAGCTGTTTTAGAAATTCAAATTTAATGAATATTTGGTTAAATTTCAGCCCAAATTTATTATATAGAAGTAGTCACACCAATAATAACTATACTTTGTAATATGTATATTTCTGTACATATTTAAATTATGAATTATATATTTTTATTTTCTAATCCTCCATTAGAAGCATACTACCAATAGATACAAATTATTATCCCTATTTTAGAATTGGAAACTGAGTCTCAGATATTTATCTGAACATCTTTACTGGAGTAGAAGACAGCATTAAGATTTAAATTTGAAATCCTGTAAATGTGTAATAATGTTCTTAAACACTTTTTCGCTTATGTGGGGAACAGTGCTAAATTTAGGAGATATAGGAACTATGGATAGAAGAGTTTGATTCTGAAAAAGAATTAAATGCTAAAATTATATGTTTAAAATGCAAAGATGAATTTCAGAAATAAAAATTTTATACAAGTTACATGTATCTTATAATATAGAATAAAATATAGATTGCCAATGTTAAACTAATATTTCACTAATTTCTGCTTTTGTTTTTTACTCATTTTGTTTGTAGATATGTTTGTGTGTGGATATGTGTGAGTGCAGACATGTGTGTAGAAGTCAGAGGTCATTTTTTAACCGTAAGTTCTCTCAAGTTGCAGGCTTAAATGGTAAGTACCTTTACCTGCTAAGCCATCTGGCTGGGACTCATTTCTTTTTTATCATTTAAAAAAAATAAAGGCATCTGCTTGAAAACCTGGTGACCAGAGTTTGATCCCTGGAAGTTCACATGGTGGAGAGAACTGTCTTCCAAAAGTTGTCCTGTGATCTCCATCTATGTGTCATGACATATATGCATATATCTTCCTTTTTTTTCCTTCCTCCCTGACCTCTTTTTTTGTATGTAAAGATGTGAATATGTATATGTGGGTAGGCTGTGTGTAGAAGAGAGCAATGTGTTCTGCCTGTAGAGACCAAAGGTAACTTCTGGAATCACCTAGGATTGCTTTACATCCTTATTGCTTTGAACTGGGGTTTCCCAGGCTCCACATTGCAGGGCTGGAATTCCAGGGCTATTTCTGCCCAGTGTTTTTTGTTTGTTTGTTTTTTACAGTGGGATCTGTGCTCTGAACTCAGATCCTTTTACTTATGAGACAAAGGCTTAAGTCTTGAACCATGTCTCCAATAAAACATTTTCACTAAAAAAATCAATTGTCTATGGCAGTTTTGTTGAAAATGGGTGGCAATCCTAGTGCATCTCAACTGAAATTTTAAAAAAATTGAAAGTTACATGGTACAAAACAAGAGCAAAAAGGCAAAGAAAACAACTTGGGAGAATGGTCAATAACAATGAAGTTTCACTTAAAAATTGGTCAGTTAGTGACTGGGGTTGTAGTTCTTACCTATAAGAGGTGCTGTGTCCCACACCTAGTGCTGTGCCACTGAAACAGGAAGTGGAAGTTCACACCTGTGATTCCAGTCCTGGGGTGGTGAAGGCAGGAGTTTCAGAAGTTCAAAGTCATTCTTAACTACATAGTAAGTGGAAGGTAAGCCTAAGCTACATGAGACCAAAGAAACAATGCAAGCATGGATTGAAATAACTAAAATGTATTCCTTTTCAAGGAAGGAGGCATGAATTAAATATTTAAACTGTAGAATCTCTATATTAAAGTCACTTTTAAAACTGTTAAAACAGTATTCGGTACATTGAAATTTCTTAGAGTTATAAATTTTAAAGGAGTAGGATTTGATTTACTTCCATTAATATTTCAGGGCTTGATATATAAATTTTAGCAATGTGATATTTGATTTATATATTAAGGCAGAATTGTTTTCTGCTCAAAACCAACTTGGAAATGATTTTCCTTAATTAAAAAAGATACATTAATAATATTCAAAACTATACAATTGACCCAGAGATGGCCAAGCCAGTCAAAGTGAGCCTAATTACAGCTATAGAAAGAGAGTATGATTTCCCATCATAAAATGTAGCCTCAAGCATAGCATACCATGATAAGACTATCCTCTAAAATTATACTTGGCAATTTAAAAGTATGTGTTCAAAATAAACTTTGAACAATTTTCAAAGCACATGCTGAACATGATCTGAGAGAGTATGTGTTCCAAGACCACTGAAGGAACCCTGGTCACTTCTCTCCTGGGATAGATGTCTTGGGATCTCTTGGAGGAAGAGGAGAGCAACCTATATGCTGTATATCTCTGCTACTTTTCAGTTCATGATCAAAACAAAATAGTTACATCACAGTAACTGCTGTAGAACTCCACTTGGTAGTTTTCTGGACTCTGACGGTTTGGTTTGTGGAATTTGAATCTTCAGAGACACTTACAGTGTTTTTTATAACCCAGGGAACTTATCAAATAAATATCTGAAAGTCTAAGGAATACAAGGAGAACTATGAAGTCAAGCCTTTGTCACATGCGAAAACTTCTGCTCTTAGTTTGTTTTACAAACTTCATCTGAGTAGGAAGAAAGGGAGCTGAACGCGTTCACATAGCATAAGACACTATTTAAAGAGCCAGGAGAGGCAAACATGAAACTGAAATTTTCATAACAAAGAAAAAGATAAAAGAAAATACTTACCCTTTGTTTAGTCTCTGTTAGAGAACAAACACTCATAATTAAACTGTAACTGGAATCAAAATGTGGCTTGGGATAAACAATCTAAATGGCCTCAAATAAATTACAGTACTCATGTCTCTATTGTCGGTTTGTTCTCTGGAGTTTCATGAGGCGGTGGGATTGTGGGGATTCTGTACTTGTATCTTGTATATTACCACCAAGCAGGTTTTCTTTGCCAGCATGTTCAACAACTTGTTTGAGTATAGCCACTTGCTGGCCATCTGGAACTACTTCATGTTCTGATTGCTAGAAAAAATAAAAAGCAAAAAGAAAAAGAAAGGAAGGAAAGGCAGGAGGGAGGGAGGGAATAAAGAAAGAAGGGAGGTAGAGAATTCAATTTTAGTATTTGTTTATTATTTATCAAGCTTCTGTGCCCACCCAATTATTTCATTAGCAGCTGCCCTACCAGTTGAACTTAACCTAGTATTGGATTCCACTATGAGATTCCTCCTTAGAAATCTTAAAAATATGGACCCTATATCATTATAGAAATTTACAAAGTAAAAATGTACTTTAATTTTTAAACGTTTAATTTATAGTCACTTATTCTGCCCATGTTAATTAAATTGTAATCTATATTCCTGTTTGCTGTAAGTTTTATGACAGTTTGATCAGGCTTAAGGAAATTTGACCAAGGATTTGTTTTTAAAAGACAAGAAGGCAAGAAATATGCTTTGACTATTACTTTGCCATGGACAGAGAAAGTGAATGTATATGGAGGCAGATTTGGATGGGAAGGCAGAGAATGTGCCTATAGACAGCCCAAGCTCTATTTTATTCAAGGATACCCTTATTAATGAAACATTTGTTCATACTGTGGTAGAAAGTCTAGCTAGTCATTTTCTAGGCTAAACCAAACTAAACTAACAATAACAAAAAATAAATGGAGAAAAAATGTCTCAGTTAAAAACATTATTTCTTTAGGTTATGTGTGAAAATAACTTCTTATGAATGTTTAAAATTAAACATTTTTAGTGCACACTCAGCATTCTGATCTATAATAGAACATGCAATGGTGTATATGGAAAACAAATATGATAGCTAATCTTGTGCTTGTAGCATAAAGAAACCTCCAAACATTTTATGTTCAAGGAATGGATTTTACATCTTCTAGCAGAGGGTACAAGTGTTCATTTCCTCTTCAGCTTCACAGAAAAAGATAGTCTGTAGCTGACCTCCCAAGAGCTGGGGTCAGTCATTAAGACACACATGTGCCAAACAGCCCGTGGGCTTATTTTCATTGGCATGCATGCTAGTAGCATTCTCTTGAGAGAAGAGTCACCAGCTGCATTTTGTGACATGTGAGAACGTGTGGGTGGAATAACCACTTCCCCACTCATCTTCTGCTTGTCTCGATATCGCTGTGCCCCACCTGGCTTGCCAGAGAACAGGTGTTGCCTGCAAGACTCACCACGTGCTTAAGGACATCAACCCCAACTACATTCTCAGTCTAGTCCTTGATCGTAAGTCAAAAAATTCATAAATTAGTATCAATTGATTACTTTATACCTGCTACAGTTTTACAGTCTTAGAGAAATCAGAATGTCAAAATTGTGAGCCCATCATGATTTCAGTTTCTCTGATTCTAGAACATCTTGGAAGAAGACAAAAACTGATTAGAAGAAGACTTTTCAGCTGCTATCTTTAGAAAACAGTCTTTTAAAAGATGTTAATTGGTCGTAGAAAAATATTTTGCAATAAACTTTGGTGATCTCTAGATTAAAGACCACCCTCACCCCAATATATCTCCTTGGAACCTAAAATACCTTGTACACTGTAAAACTTCTAAGTCAATCAGAAAAGCTCATCTAGTTTCCATCTTTGCACATTGGGTCAGTTAACACCTGCTTGATTCTGTTCTATTAAACCGTGAGAACAAATGCTTCACCTGGAATCCTATTCCTTCATGCACTTGGTTAGTAGCTATAAATTACATTAAGTCAATGATCTATGAAATGAAAATTGGAATAAAAATTTGTCTATGCAATATAAACCTTACTGATTGATTTTTAAATTACTTATTTGTTCTATATTTGTAGGTGATTTCTTTTGATTACTTTTTTGTTCTTATAGCAACAAATCTTGTGTCAATCCAAAATTAGATATATGTAATGTCTAAAGAAAGTTTTGAGTGAATACTGGTGTAAAAGTAGAAAACCGTAGATTCATTATTAGTAAACAATTCATGGAGCCTAAAGGGAGCCACAAATAATAGGAGGTGTAGAATGGAAGTTAGCTTGACCTTCAAAGGACTTCTATCTAGTTGAAAAAAAATAAAAGTATACACCTAGAAAAGGAAAAATAAAATTCCTTTTAGATAAAGCTTGATTTACTCTCCCATTCTACTTCATAATATGAAATGCTTACTAGCCAATTAAATAATCTATTAAGTTTGTTGAGAAGTCAAGACAACTAAAAACTTAAATTTTCTGTGCTGGAGACAGAAATGTTCCTTATTTCTATATTTTTGCTGATTAACTATCTTTGGTCCTCTTGTGGGTTGGAATTCCAGAGTTTCAGTGCTGAGTCCCTCTACATTCTCCATTAATCTCCCAGTTCCTCAGTGAACTGCGGTTTCCCAGGCTTCAGGAGAATTTACTCTGTGTACACATGGTGGATTTTTTTTTAAATCTGTAACTAAAGCAGACTTTTTTTTTAACAGATGTAAGAAATTTGTCTTTGCTTCTGGTTGCTTGCTGATACTAGACATTTTAGGCAGTGGCAGCCTGAGCACACCTCCTTTTTTTTTTTTTTTTTTTTTTTTTTTTGCTTGCAGAAACCAGCACTATCTGAACTCTTTCCCTGTTCTGAAAAACAACACAGGTAGTGTTATTGGGTGAATCAAAGCTGTGATTGTGTGCTTTTCTTTTTCAAAAGAAAATCATCTATATTTTATGTTGTATAATTTCTCAAGTAAGTTGATATTTTAACTTTTACATCAGCAATCACTGAAGACTTAATGGGATTGTTGCTCTTAAATCTGATGGAAAACTTCAGTTGTTTATTAAAATTGTTTTGTGGGTCAATTGATGCTCTTTACATTATTGTAGATAATATATATAACATATGCATATATATAAAATCCATAATTTCCACATATTTCTCTATGTAGTTTTTGGCTAAGCAGATGACCTTTTCGGATAATATTGAATAAAGGTAGAAATGAAGCAAATGAATATGATGATGGAGAGAGTTGATAAAGGCTAAATGTGAAATCTCAGTCATTTTCATTACTATCAAGTCATTTATTCTATTGTTTTTCACTTGGAAATAGTTTGGGATTTTCACTTGGACAATTTGTATTTGCAGTTATTTTGGAGTGACACTACATGCCTTAAGTTATGCATAACAGTGCACTCCACCAAATGACTGCACAGCTGGAGAGTTCACTGGGGCTAGCAGCTGGGTGAGGATCCTCAAAAGATGGGTGGGGATTGAAGGAGTTCCTTCTTGCTTTTGTACCCAGAATGCTCACTATCAGCATCTTGCAAACACAAAGAAGAGATTAGAGTTTATTGTTCATTTTCTCCCTATGGGGAAGCTATGTATGCTTATGTCCTAAAGACTGCATATTTGAAAGAAACAGCCACTTTCCCTAGGAATTAACCAAATTGACTATCTTCCCAGTTTGAATTCACTGGATAACTATCAATCCCCATTTTACATTGTGCTCTAAGGACTCAGCCAACAGATTTGGAAGGCCTGGATTTCCAGGTTTTCTCATCTGTAACACAAACACCAGTTAAAGACATAATATCATTTTATGACACTCTCAAAGGGCATGGAGCAAGCTGGCTAGCATAACTGCAACATTTTAATTACTGATGCTTACCACAATTTGCAATAATTATAGTTCATTTAGCAAGTGGTTCTTAATTGCAGACACTGCTAAAGTAACAATTGAATGAAAGATAAAGTGCACTTTGATATATGTTTGAGTCTGAGTGTATACATATATAAGTATAATTGAAAAAGATATGGGTAAGAAAAAAATAGAAGCTACCATGGGCTAATAATTTAATTTCTAAGAGGAAATATTAAAACCAGTTTCAAAACTGAAGGGTTTGAAATAAATTATTTAATCATAAAGGGTTATATTCATGATTTTTTCAAATAGCTTATTTATTTGTGTGTGAGAGGGAGTGTGTGTGTTTGTCTGTGTGTGTGTGTTTGTGTGTGTGTGTGCACGCGCCTGTGACAGAGAAAGAGAGAGAGAGAGAGAGAGAGAGAGAGAGAGAGAGAGAATGTATGCATGTTCCCCACATAGCTTTCAACTGCCAAGTTGATACCTGAATCTAACCATTACAGTGAAGAAATCATTCAGGGCATAGAAATGACACCGTGAACTATTCCACCAAATAAATAGTAAACTAACTTCTAGGTTGTTGAGACATTTGTCATAAATCTATGAATTCCAAAGTGTAGGAAAGTTGGCAAGACTCAACTCTCAAAAGTTACTGGAACTTAAGTGATTCACAAACTTCTTCTCATCTTTATGTAATTACTGAGGTTTGCTGCAGGAGAGAAGAGACTCTTGAACTCTGGAGAAGACTACAAGTTATGAAGCAAGCTTTAGAGATGCAATTTTCTTAAACTGTCATCCATGCTCCTGTAAGTAACTTCAATAATCTCATTGGCTTGCTAGTTAAATTTGGATGTAATTGTTTCTTTGGTATACTATTGGCTTCCTATTTGGGAAGAATAAACATTCTTTCACATTTTTCCAAGAAAATGGCAGATGGAGTTTGATACATGGAAGGGCAGCAGTATGTGTGAGTTGTAAGCAAGTGATTTTATTTCAAACTGTAATGAAAAGAGAAAAGGAGAGAGCAGGGGAGAGAAAGGAAGGGAGGGGGGAAGAGGGAGGCCAAAAGAAGCTTTAATGACAATACTGAGAATTACTTTCCAAAATGCTTGCTCCCAGAGACCTACAGCCATCCCACTATGCCTTACCTCATAAAAACTCTATCAACTCTCAGAAGGACTCTTCTGGAAACCCAACCAAGTCATAAAGGACTATATCCAAAAAGTATTTCTTCCTTTCCAATTATCATAGCATCTTAGGAGCAGTATATGCAAACTAATATTCTCTGTCTCTGTCTCTCTCTTTTTCTCTCTCTCTTCTTTTGATGTGCAGCCCTGAATGAAAGTACAACATGTAAAGTACAAAATAGAATAGGGTTAACTGAAATCTCTGGCTTTCCTCTAAGTTACTACTATAGATATTAGTAAAGATTGATAATTTTGAAAACAAAGAAGAATTACATATTGGTTTACATTGGTTTACATCTGAGTTTTGTATATATGGATTTGACCCTAACCACTATGCTAAGAACATGAAAACTGAAATAGGACATAGAATAACATCAAAATTTAAGAATCACACAATTATTTAGCATATCAAACACAAGAAAATATGAATAGTTAGTATTTCAAAGATTTTGAAAATAGTAATGACAATAAAACTAAAACCCTCCAAAGACTAGATAGAATTGGGACTCCAACACAAATAAGTTGGTTGTCTGCTAAAGGAGACCTTACTTAGGCAATCCCATAACATAATATGCAGTATATGTAGAATATAACTTAAAAATCTCTAAAAATAAGATGAACCCCCCAAAAAATCTGATGGAAAAGTAGAAAATCAGTATGTAGCAACACATATGACAGAGAAGCAAAATGACCTTTCATGGACTAATGCATCTTTTATGAAGATGATTCAAAGGTAAAAGCAGATACTCATTTTGTTGAGAAAAAAGAAATTCTCAGCAGATTAATATAATTTCAAAAAGGAAGGAAATAAGCCATAGAATTAAAAATTAAAATAATGATGATGAAAACATCTCACCATTATTTGATGAATTTAATGACAGAATAGAACCAATTAAAGGTATTTCTAAACTTGAAGATAAATCATTATCTATCATAATTTAAAGAAAGTAGGTTTGGATATATACTGGGACCCAGTTCAGAGATTGATAGAACAGTACAAAAAAGTTTTAGCATTCATTTCCTTAAAGTTTTAAGGGAAAGAATATGTCTAGCAAAAATATTTGGAAAGATAATAGCTGAAAAATATTTAATCTAACAAATACTGAAAACAAATCACTTTAATAAATTAAGTCTAAAATATTTTATCTTCACATACATCATAATAAAGCCACTGAAAAATTTCCTGGAATCTCTCATAGAAGAACAATGTACTTCTTACAGAGAAGAATAATTTGAATTATTGGAAGAATTTACCTTTGGTCTTAAATTTGGCCCTCAGCTTGACAAAACTGACTGACAACTAATTAGATAAAACCTATTCCTAATTCTACTTATAGTGAAAAATATACAATAATGAGATGAATTAGAGATAGTCTAAGGTGGAAGAAAATAAAGGTAATTTGTTATCTGTAGACTTGTGATAACAAAATTATGTAAAGAAATTCTTCAGAAAAAGGAAAATATCAGAAAGACACATATTTGGAAAGGAAAACAAAATTTTCATATCTGGGTGAATGTCTCATGATATAGTTTTCTTTTTTTTAAACTTTTTTATTTTATTATTTATTCAATTGTGTGTGGGTGTGTGTATGTGCATGTGCGTGTGTGTGTGTGTGTGTGTGTGTGTGCAGAACTATGGGCAAATTCAGGAACCACCATGGACCACCTCCACCTCCTCCTTGTTTACTCTGCCTCAGGATTCACAGGCTCCGCCCTAGTAGGACCAGAAACGCAGGCCGCCCCCCCCCCCACTGCTTCCACCCAATACGTGGAGTCTAGGATTGAACTCAGGACCTTCCGCCTGCAAGGCAGAGGCTTAACCCCTGAGCCACTTCTCCAGCCTCTATAGTTTTCTTTTTTTTATTATTAATACATTTTTATTATTATTTCAGCTCATACAAACTTAATGGGTACACCAGTTCCCTCCCTCCCTCCTCCTCCCCCCGTAGCCCCTGCTCCTCCTCCCCTCCCTTCCCATCCCCCAGTGCCTCCCGCCCCAATTCCCAGAGAGTCCTTTCTTGTGCATGCCTGATTTTCCTCTGGGCCCTCCTCTCCGATGATGTACAAGGACCCAGTGGCATTTCCCTAAACCCTTTCCAGTGTTCCCCTTAAGTATAGGAACACTGCCGTGGCTGCCAATCCCTTGCCTCCAAACATCTTGGTGCCTTTAGCAGATGCTAGACTTTGTGGGGTCAATAGTGTGTTGGACAATGCGCAGGGCATGTAAAGTCCAATTATGATTGCTTCAGCCCTAACATGTATGGAGTATCTTACATATCATTGCTCCTCCCATCCTTTTGCTCTTACACTCTTACCGCCCCCTCTTCCGCAAATTTCCCTGAGCTTCAGGATGGGGAGAGATTAAGCTGGCCTAGTTCTAGGTGGTTGATATAGAGTCTCTGAATTTCTGGATTGTGGTTTGTTGGTTTTCTTTTGCAGTTTTGCTGCTCCTGCAATGCCATCCTGGTGGGCATTGTATGTTACCCTCTGGCCAGACACAAAAAGCTGTTAAACTAGTGTCTTGTGATAAAAGCACATTCAAAGGTAGATGTAATAAAAGTGGGAAACTACAGTGAGGGAGGGGTCTATCACTCATTTGCACAATGGTTACTTTTTATCTGCCAGACTATATGCCCTCCTCTTCTGGTGAGATCATACCCCCTCAGTAGTAAATGATCAGGAACAAAAGTCTGTGAACTTAATCATATGGCTCATTACTTATTTGAGTCCTTGATGGAGGCCTATTTTCTCTACTGTAACATGGTCCCTTCTCTCCTTTTTTCTGGTGTGGCCCTCCTACCCCATCCCTCCTGTTCATAATCCTTGCAATTACTGTCTCTAGGTGCGCTGGGTGGGTTTGGTACTAGGAGCCACCTATTAGGGAGTACATACGGCGCTTAATTTTCTGGGTCTGGGATACTTCACTTAATATAATGTTTCTAATGACATCCATTTACCGGAAAATTCCAGTAATTCATCATTTTTGATGGCTGAGTAGTACTCCATTGTAGAGATGTACCACAGTTTCCTTATCCACTCGTCAACTGTTGGACATTTGGGTTGATTCCATGACTTTGCTATTGTAAACAGTGCTGCTATGAACATGGTCGTGCTTGTGCTATCGAGGTGAACCTCTGCTGTTTGGGGGGTTATTCCAAAAGTGTAATAGCAGGGTCATATGGCATTTCAATCTTTAATTTCTTTAAGAATCTCCAGACGGCTCGCCAGAGTGGCTGTATGAGCCTGCATTCCCACCAGCAATGTAGGAGAGTTCCCCTCTCTCCACATCCTCTCCAGCATTTGTTGTTGTTTGTATTGTGGATTTTTGCCATCCTGACTGGGGTGAGATGATATCTCAGGGAAGTTTTGATTTGCATTTCCCTGATGGCGAAGGAAGTGGAGCATTTTTTAAGATATTTGTTATACATTTTAATTTCATCCCTGGTAAAGTTTCTTTTAAGTTCCAGGGCCCACTTTTTAATTGGGCCATTGGTTTCCTTGGTGTTTAGTTTTCTAAGTTATTTGTGCACTCTGGACAGCAGAGTTCTATCAGATGTGTGGTTAGTGAAGATTTTCTCCCATTCTGTGGGTTGCCTTTGAGCTTGTGTTACAATCTCTTTATCTGAACAGAAGCTCTTTAATTTCACAAGATCCCAACTGTTGAGAGTTGGTAGCAGTGACTGTGCCATTGGATGTCTGTTTAGGAAATATTGTCCTAGCCCAATCAGCTCGAGGGAGTTCCCTATCCTTTCAACTATGGTTTTTATAGTCTCTGGCCTTATATCAAGGTCCTTGATCCATTTGGAATTAAGTCTTGTACATGGTGACAAGTACGGGTCCAGCTTTAATCTTCTGCATGTGGAGATCCAGTTTTGTCAGCACCATTTGTTGAAGATGCTGTTCTTTTTCCATTGGATTTTTGGGCCCCTTTGTCAAAGACCAAATGGCTGTAATTTTGTGGGCTTATATCTGGGTCTTCAATCCTTATCCATTGATCTGTGTGTCTATTTTGGAGCCAGTACCAGGCTGTCTTTATAACTATGGATTTGTAGTATAGACTTAGATTTGGTATGGTAATACCTCCAGCAGTGTTTTTGTTACTCAGGATTGTCTTTGCTATCCTGGGTCTTTTGTGCCTCCATATGAACTTTGAGATTGTTTGGTCAACTTCTTTGAAGAATCGCTTTGGGATTTTGATTGGTATAGCATTGAATTTGTATATTGCCTTTGGTAGGATGGTCATTTTTACGATGTTGATTGTGCCAATCCAGGAACAAGGGAGGTCTTTCCACCTTCTGGTGTCTTCTGCTATTTCTTTCTTTAGGGTTTTAAAGTTTTTGTTGTAAAGGTCTTTTACCTCCTTGGTTAGGTTTATACCAAGGTATTTCATTTTTTTAGGGGCTATAGTAAATGGGATTGTTTCTCTCAAGGCTTTTTCACTTCTTTCATTTTGGGCATACAGGAAGGCCTCTGATTTTTGCACATTTATTTTGTATCCTGCCACCCTGCTGAACTTCTCAATTACTTCCAGAAGCTTCCTGATGGAGTTTTTGGGATCACTCAGGTATAAGATCATGTCATCTGCAAATAGGGATAGCTTGACTTCTTCCTTGCTGATTTGAATCCCTCTTATGTCCCTTTCTTTTCTTATGGCTTCAGCTAAGACTTCAAGTACAATATTGAATAGAAGTGGTGAGAGTGGACAGCCTTGTGTAGTTCCTGATCGAAGTGTGAATGCTTCAAGTTTTTCCCCATTGAGTATAATCCTTGCTGTGGGCTTGTTGTATACAGCTTTTATTATATTGATAAAGGTTCCTTCCATTCCTACTGTCTCTAGCGTTTTGATCATAAAGGGGTGTTGGATCTTGTCAAAAGCTTTTTCTGCATCTATCGAGAGTATCATATGGTCTTGGACTTTGGACTGGTTTACATGATGAATTACATTTATTGATTTGCGTATGTTGAACCAACCTTGTGTGCCAGGGATGAAGCCTACTTGGTCCCCATGAATGATCTTTTTAATATGGTTTTGAATCCAATTCGTTAAGACTTTGTTGAGAATCTTTGCGTCTGTGTTCATCAGAGAGATCGGCCTATAGTTTTCTTTTTAAGTGAATCTTTATTAGGTTTTGGGATTAAGACGATATTAGCTTCATAGAAGGAATTTGGTAGTGTTCCTTCCTTTGCTATTTGATGGAACAGTTTAAGGAGTATTGGTGTTATTAACTCCTTAAATGTCTGGTAGAACTCTGTGCTGAATCCATCTGGTCCAGGACATTTTTTGGTGGGAAGATTTGAGATTACTTCTTCAATTTCCTTATATGTTATAGGACTATTTTTAAATAATTCACAACTTCCTGATTCAATTTAGGTAAGTTGTGTTTACTTAGAAATTCATCCATCTCTTTTTTGTTGTCAAACTTCACAGAGTATAACTTTTTGAAACATGATGTTATAATTCTCTGGATTTCTTGGGTATCAATAGTGATAACTCCATGTTTATTCCTGATTTTGTTAATTTGGGTTTTCTCTCTCCTGCTTTTGGTTAATTTAGCTAGGGGTGTATCTATCTTATTGATTTTTTTCAAAGAACCAGCTTTTTGACTGGTTGATTTTTTCTATCATTTTCTTAATCTCGATTTCAGATATTTCTCCCCTTATTTTTCTAATCTCCTCTCTTCTACTACTTTTGGGATCAGATTGCTCTAGTTTCTCTAAAGCTTTAAGCTGCATTGTTAAGTTGTTTATTTCTGATGTTTCCATTTTTTGATGTAGGCATTAAGAGCTATGAACTTACCTCTTAGAACAGCTTTCATTGTGTCCCAGAGATTTTGGTAAGTTGTATTTTCATTATCGTTCACTTTCAGGAAATCTTGAATTTCCTTTTTAATTTCTTTCTGAATCCAGTTCTCATTCAGCATCATATTGTTAAGTTTCCAAGAGTTAGTGTATTTTCTCTTGTTTGTTGTATTGTGGATGTCCAGCTTTAGGCCATGGTGGTCTGACAGGGCACAGGTTAGAATTTGAACTTTTTTGTACATGTGTAGATTCGTTTTGTGGCCCAGTATGTGATCTATTTTGGAGAAAGTTCCGTGTGCTGCTGAGAAAAATGTGTATTCTTTGGTACGTGGGTTAAAAGTTCGATAGAGATCTGTAAGGTCCATTTCTTTAAGGGTTTGATTAAGGTCCAAAGTGTCTCTATTAAGCTTTTGACCTGTTGATCTATCCCATGTTGAGAGGGCGGTGTTGAAGTCCCCAAGAATTATCGTTTGGGGATTGATTTCTAGTTTTCTTTTATGAAAAAAATAGTTTTCTTTTATGAAAAAAATTCTTTTATTGAAAGGAAAATTCATTTTATGAAGGAGTTTTCAGTGAATGTAGGACAACATTACTCAAAAGGGGGAATATAAAAGGCTATACAAGTTAATAAGAGTTCTTATATTCTTTGTATAATAGAAATACTTGAGTAGATTGTCAAAACTTCTCGCATGTGCCTGAGCACTTGCTACAATGTGAATGATTTGCCAGTGCATTTACCACTGAGGAAAATAGTTGCCTTTCCCACATCCCGAATTAACTGTCAGTAGTCTCTTAAGGCCATGCCACAGGAGATGAAACTCAATGGACCTCATATACAAAAAGGCATGAAAGGGATGTAGATTAGGGAGAAAAATATTTCAATGGGAGAAGGAAAAGGGAATGGGATTGGGGAATACAAGGTCAAAATTACTTTAATTCATTGTATTCATGTATGAATCTGTAAAGAACAATAAAGATAAAGAATAAATTAGAAAGTCACATATATATCAAGTTAAATGTAAAGAAAGTGCACGTGCACCCAAACATACATATGCCTAAGAGAATAATGCAGTCCACAAACTAAAGAAATTTAAGATGAATTCTAGAGAAAGAATTGATACTAAATATAATAAAAAGGAAGGAAAACAAATGACAAAAATTCAGAAAACGGGATGAAATATTTTCATGATTAAATATACATATATAATTACTTCTATTAAAAAGTTTATCTATGCCAATTAAGAGAAAATATTGCCAGAATGAATTTAAAAATGACCTAATTATGGTAGATAATTTCACGGATCACCTTCAATATATCACAAGATGCAGAGATATTTTTATATATGCTATTCTCTGTGTTTTTGAAAAGAATTTTGGAAGAGTTTAATATTAGCATCAGCAGACTGAGCAAAGAGGGTACTCTTTGAATGGATGAATCCAATATGGATGGATCTCCTTCAGCCAATATAGGGTCTAATTTATGAAAGGAAAGGTTGGTTGTGACTCAGGATGACCAAAATCATTATATCTAGTAAGTGTCTGTATGTATAACAATGCTTACATGTGTACACACATACACACACACACACATACACATGAGCCCATACTAATATAGCACCTCATAGTTCTACAACTTGTTAAACCATTAACACCTTCTGGTGCTCATACTTTCAAGTTTGAACTGGAATCACACTATTGGTGCATTTAAATTAGTTTTAGTCAACATAACAAAATACAATAGACAATGTCATGTATAACAGTACTTCATTTCACAGAGTAAGACTGAAAAGTCCAAAACCAAATGCTGCCTGAGTTTCCTGAACAAGAGGTGTGTTCTTCCTGGCTTACAGATGGGTCTTCCTGTGGCTGCCTAGACACAGGAAAAACAAGATACAAACTACATAGTAAAAGTAAGCCAGTATACCACCCAGATGTCATGAAATTGCTCCAACATATAGGATACAAATGAGCTGAGATCTACCTGGCAATCAACTTAAATGATGATCTGTTCTTTTCTTCAAGATAGTGGCAACTCCATGCCATCAACCCTGAAAAACTGCCTGTTCTTGTTATGCATCTGATGTCATGCCATGTCACACCAAGATAAATTCTCAACTTTTTCTGTAACTGAACTCATGAATGAAAGTTTGCAAATAAAATGAAGTAGCTAAAATCTGGACAAAGTGCATCTATCAAAACGCCCATCCATGTTCATCCTTCTAAATGTGCTTTCTCCTGTTAATACTTTCTCCTAATTACTCACTTTTTTTTTCTCCTTGTGAATTCTTCCTTTGGTGTAACAAGAACTTGGAAATCTGGATAGAGGTGTCAGTCTGATACCTCTGCTTTCGAGTGCTCCCAAGCCTTCATATAACAAAAGTGCTCCCATGAAGTACAGAGAAACAAGTTCTTATCCATCCCATTGTTAAAGTCCTAACTTTATGATATTATCTCACTTCAGTATTTATAAGCCCCATTTAAATACCATTAAATCAAAAGTTAAAATTTCAATACATTTCAATTTGAAGGAATAGAGTTTAATCCCTAGCAATTAGCTCTTCTGTTTCTGAACTGCACTGCAGTAAAAGCTGCACTTGGTTTGGGTTTATTAATTGTATGTCTGGGGACTTTTAATCCTTCATAATTGAATCAGACACATCCTCATACTAAATCTCTTTCTACAGATAAACACAACATATTGGTTTTGTTTCCTTGGAGAACTGTAACTATTAATCTATTTTTTTGTTTTCTACAAGAAACATATTTGAAGTATAATGATATTTCTGTGTTAGAAAATAATGGGAAACCACAAAATACAAATGGGAATCAAAGGAAAGCAAAAAATGTCTACATTAACACTTGACATAATAAAATTTAGACAGAATAAAATTACTAGAGAGAAAAATCAACAGTATATAATAAAAATAGTAAGTTTGACAAGAAATTACGCTAATTATTAATAGCAAATTACAGAGCTTCAAAATTTATATAGCAAAAATTGAGATAGATAATTTCAAAATTACTCTTGAATACTTCATCATTTTTGTCCACTTGATAAAACTAGTAGAAGGATTATGCTAGGATTAAGAGAGCTATACAATGCTGTGAACCAATTAGATCTAATCAGCATTTATGCAATAGTCTACCCAACAAAAGAATATAAATGGCAATGAAATAGTCACCAAAGTGAATATTCATTGTGTCCTAAAATAAACATTAACTTAACAGAAAAAAATCATATAAGTTTGTTCTCTCTCTCTCTTTCTGTCTTTCACACACACACACTACACACACACACACACACACACACACACACACACACACACACTAAATGAATAAATAAATAAAATTATATACTTTTTCACTTGATGTCCACTTCCCTCTTTCTTAGCTCTGATGATCTTTACTTTTTGCAAAAGTTAATATGGATGTACTGGGTATTTCCAACAAAGGGAATCACACAACACGTGGTCTTGAGAGGATGCTAGTAGATGAGTCTGTGAAAGGTTGACAAGAGTGATAAATATAATATATAATATATATAATATATAAATTTATATATATAAAATATAATATATTTTAAGTAAAACATTAAACTAATGGAGCTAATTCCTATTGGCACTTCTGTCATTGTGATTGTAACATTATTGTGTATCTTATCATGTCAATGAAATTTAACGATGGCAGTTATGTAGTATAATTTTACAAAATGTTATCACTAGTACAATTTTGTAAAGGAAATCTCTTTGGGTGGCTTCCTAGAACTGCGTGTATACTCATAATTATCTAAAATATTTTCATAAAAAGCAAGCAGATCTTAATTATCTGACCTAAGAATTGATCTACATTTCCAGACTTTAGCTATGATCTTCTAGTTCAGTAATTATTTTTCTGTGAGGGATTATTCTGTGCTCTTTAGGATATTTAACAGGAATTTTGTCTTCTAACTACTAAATGCCACTAATAGTACCCTTAGTACCAAAAATGCTTCCCAAGATAAATCAATATATTCAAGGTATAAAACAACGCAGGATAAAAGCCACTGTGTTGAATTTTGCTGTCCATTCTTAAGTGTTACCTTCAATTAACAATATTACTATAAATACTATTAGCTCACATTACTATTTCTTTATCTAATTTATTTCATGTAATTTTCCAAAATGTACTACCTTTATAATATACTTTAAGGAAAACATTAAACTCATGGAGCTAATTCTTATTGGCACCTCTGTCATTGCGAGTATATCTTTTGCATTATCTTAGTGTTTTCATTGATTAATTGCTTTCCATATTTTCTAGAATGAAAGTCAGTCAAAATCATGAATGGTTGTACTTTTTAATATTAAAATACAACACAATCGAATGACCTAGCAGAGAAACTTTTCATTAATATACATAGTAAGTAAATATCAAAAGAGTTAGCTGGGAAGCTATTATATCTAAAATAAAAATTACAAACCTTATAGTCTTCTTGTTTCCAAAATCCTCTAGTTGACATAACTCTTATAATACTATTCATGTTATTTAAATGTTGATCTAATCTAGAGGTTTCCAAATATGCCTCTCTGGTTAAATTGGGTTTACCACTTGTTTTTGCAAATATTAGCTTGTACTAAGTCATTGCTACATATTAATTTATTTCCTAGAAATGTTTTATGGTATAGTGATACAAATGATTGCAACAGAGATTGACTGAGAGAGACTAAGCTATTTGCTGTTGGCTTTTTTTTGCAGCAAAAGGTTAGGATGTTGATTCAAACTATGGAACATTCAGATTAGAGTTATTAGACTATGAACTCCTGTAGGCAGGAAGGAATGAGGTCATTACTTTGCCCATTCTCATTTGGCTCATATATAAAAGCAAATTTAATATTTGCTACATAAAATAAGAAAAGAGAAGAGAAGAGAAGGAGAAATGAAAACAAGTTCAATATAAAAGGAAAAGCTCATGTAAGAAAAAAGTTAAATAACCCTAGTAAGAATATATACATTTATTATATATATATATTCTTACTATATATAAATGCAAAGGAGGAAGAGAAAAATGGAAGTGTATCATTGTGAAAGATTTTAATATGTTTTTGTTGTCTTGAGAAGCAATATGCTCTTTATCTGGGTCTCAACCCAGAAACTGCTTGCTGAGAAAAGGTAACCATGATTCAAAGAAAATCGTGAAGCATGTATGCATTGAGCTGAGAGTAAATGGGAAATATTTTCTTATCTCCAGTTTCATACAAGCTAGCAAATAAAGGCAGAATGCTCTTGGCCACTGATACCTTTAAATTTTTTTTTAAATTTATTTATTCAGTTGTGGGTGTGTGTGTATGTGTGTGTGTGTGTGTAGAATAACGGACAAATTCCGGAACCACCATGGACCCCTCCACCTCCTCCTTGTTTACTCTGCCCAGGGATTCACAGGCTCCGCCCTACCAAGACCAGAAATGCAGGCCACCCTACCAAGACCAGAAATGAAGGCCGCCCCCACTTCCGCCCAGCGTCTAAACGTGGGGTCTAGGATCCAAACTCAGGACCTTCCACCTGCAAGGCAGACACTTAACCCTGAGCCCCCACTGAAACCTTTATAAGGCACGCATATCACAGAAAATCACAACTGGCTAAAATGAAGGAAATAAGTGACTGTGGAATGCACAGAACAGAGACCATCTGCATCACCGCCACGGTCACCCCAAGGTTCAAGGAACATTGCAGAAGAGGGAGTTGTATAATTTTAAGATCCTAAAGTGGGTCAGGATGCAATCAGAAACTATGTTCTGTATATAACAAAATTCATTGCTGAAAAGTATATTTCTACAAGACCTTCATGGGAATTGTTTTATGAGTATTTCATTATGCAGTGAGAAAGATATCAAGAGACCCCACACCTCCCTGAGAGACTGATGTGGGTAATGCTGATGGGGAGGAAATGTAAGTTGTTTCTTCAATATTATGCCTACTGATATATGATTCATGTTCCAGCAAGTACTCAGACTTGTACTCAGTACAAGTACTCAGTGGGTCACACATACAAAATTGAAGAGGGTCTGGTAGGGGAGAAGGTTAGTATATGGGAAGAGGAGGGGATGGGATAGAAGATTAAGTTGAAATTATCATAAATTCACTAAATTCATGAATTAAATACTAAAAGAATAATAAAGGACAGAAATAAAAAAATAAAAAAGAATATTCTGAAGGCAGAGCAATACAGATAATCTTAATGGTCTCTTGTTTTAATGATACTTAAAATTGTAATGTCTCCAGTGTTTTTAGGTTTACTTCCACATGCTCATGGTTTACTTAATCATTTGGGTTCCTCCTGTTATGTCATCCATTTGCTTCTCTTCTCTTTGCTGTCTTTACAGAAATCTGCTAATGTGATTCCATTTCACATCTTCCTAGTTCCAGCTAGATTTCTGTGTTTCTTATTCTGGTTCTTCAGCGGGGCTTGAAGCCCATCACACTCCATCTGAATAAAACTGGAATCAACCTTGTCTTTAGAACCTACATTCAAGAATAACCACTGTAATATATTTGTCAAGATAATTTTGTCCTGATGTTATTTTAATCAAAACTCTTCATTATTTAATCAGAAACACTGGTTTTTATTTTTGCAATGTACAGTTGATTCCTGAGATAAAATTCATCTTTATTTGGTTCTATCCTATAGAAAAATGAAGTTTTCATTTTAAAATCTAAAACTTTAAAGACATATTCTTATAGGCATATGACTCAAATTTTATTTTTATTTTTATTTATTTTTTATTATTATTACTATTTATTCAACTGTGCACATGTGTGTGTGTATGTGCGCGCGCGTGTGTGTCTGTGTGTGTGTATCTGTGTATGTGTAGAACCACGGACGGATTCGCGAACCACCGTGGACGCCTCCACCTCCTTCTGCCCCGGGATTCACAGGCTCCGCCCTACCAGGACCAGAAGCACAGGCCGCCCTCGCTTCCGCCTGGCGTCTATACGTGGGATCTGGGATCCGAACTCAGGACCCTCCGCCTCCAAGGCGGAGGCTTAACCCCTGAGCCACCTCTCCAGCCCCATCATATGACTCAAATTTTATGGAAAATTTTATTTCAAGAAAATAAGTAGTTATCATTAATCTAGTGACAACCAAGTCAACAGTAATTTATAGACTGTAAACTGGGACTGGGGAAACTGGTGTTAAAGAGAGAAAGTAACAGGTTTTATGTGTGTTTTTTGGAGTGGGTCTTAAAATGGAAGCTTGATGAAAAGTCAGACAAAGGCAAACAAGTATACAAGTGGAGCATTACATGAGGATGACTAGCTATTCCTAAGTACTGACTGAATCTTGTAGTGCAAAAATGAAGAGAGTAAATCATAGATGTAATACTATGAAGCATGACACAATAATTTATGTTATCACAATGTTTCAAAGCTGTTACAAACATACTCAATATTTTCTAATATAAATTATTTAAGTGTGATTGACTTTTATTTTCAAAAGTTAGATATCACAAAACAAATGCAAGCCTGCATAAATGCATTTTTCTACATATTAAATGTGGTTATAGTTAATTACAGTATAGTAAGATGTACTTGAGGTGATGTATGAAAAAATATGATATTAATGGATAATTATAGGGAAGAAATTTTGCTTTGTAGGGGCACAAAGAATTTTTTAACTTAAAACCACGTATTATCAAAAAGAAATGGTTATACTGGCTAAATCTATGAAAATAAAGATTAATTTACCAAAAAAGTACTTTATAAATTAACATATTATATATAATATATCTCCAATATTTACACTGCTTATAAGAGTAGAGAAATATAATTATTGAGAATATAAGGCAAGTGAATGGCCCTGGTGTGCTATAATGTCAACTCCTGTTCTAATGTCTTCAGTATACAAGGATTGTTAATAAAAATCAAAATGTAAACTTTCAACTTTGAAATTTTTCTTCTAGCCAGAATTTGAATGATGTCTCACCTCAGAAAATGCAAATCTTATATTGATAAATTATTCGAAAGCTTATTAAGTATTAGTAAATTCAATATTATTTAGTATTGAGCAAATTATGGTTTCTTGCAACTTTGTCTGGATTTGTATGATTTATTCGTAACATTGGTTTATGAAAAAGTACATCTTTTTAAAAAATTCTTGGTTTTGATTGTCCATTTTTTCCCCAGAAATGTTAGGATACTTTGAATTCTATTACTCATGAGATAGCCTTCAAAAATAACTCTTTCTAAGAAAGTTAAGTACCTTTGTGTCCAGAGCACATCGTTCTTTCAAGAGAGGCATGCGATTGACAACTCACATCCAAGAGCTGTGGTAATGACCAGGCTATATTCACTACCTGCATTAAACACCCTAGAAAGCCTTCATTTTTGCCAGCTGCAAATATTTATAGTAGTAAACCCTTAATGCTATTGGCTCCAGAAAAGTACCTAAAGTATATTACATGTCTGAAGTTGGGTCATACCCGAAGGAATCCCTGAGTCAAGCATTTTAATGCAAATGATTTATTACAGCAGTGCTCCCAGGAGAAATGGATAATAGAGTGCAGAACAGGTAGGGAGATGTGCCAATAAAAGGGGCAATTTTGGAAGAAAACCCTACCTCAGACAAAGCCTGGGGGAAAGTTGCAGGTCATTTAGTCAGGTCTCAAGGCACAAGAACAGGTTTTTTTTTACCTCTTTAGCATTCTTCTGGTCATCTCAAGAAGACATAAACTACTTGTTTTCACACAGTCTCACCACAAGGGCAAAACAACGTTAAGATCCCAGAGCACCTGTACAGGATCAGCCAGTAGCAAATCAAGCAGAGGGTTGAGCACATGTCAAGGGTAAAAGGAATCAAAGGAATGATCTAAGAACTAACTGGGGGTCATTGTACTAATGTATCATAGTTTTGTATGCTTTTGGGTGAATACTAAGCTGATTGCCACGAATCTTTCACCCTTAAGATTATCCTCTTAGCCCATTCTTTTTTTCCGTTTTTGAACAAAGGTACAAGGATATCCTTGACATATTGTTTCAAATAACAACACATACAGTAAACTATTAATTTGATTATTCATTTTATAAGATTTGCATCAAAATGTGAAAACAAGTATGACCAACAAGAAAAAGGCAATTGTCAACATCACTGTCAACGGAACGAAAGCAGTATGTATATCACTGAAAAACAATTGTGTGGATGGGTGCCTTCCATGGCTCTAAAACTACATGATTCTAAGAAGGATCAAGATGATCTTTCTGCTCACGGCAAGTAATCACCATCACTTGTTTCATTTCCCAGCCGTCCAAGTCAAGTCTATATGTTCCTCGTCTCACATTGGGGTGGCATTAAATTCACGGCCGCTCATAGAGGGATCGTTGGATTCTGGGCACTCTGCACTTCCTCGGAAATGTTCCGAGAAAATTCGGGAGTCCTTAATAACATGAACAGTTCTGGATGTTCTATTCCCTTTAAATATTTTCATCCTAAAACTATATTTTCTCTTATATTTTAAATATTTCTGCTTGTGCTGGCAGTAGTCTTTAAGTCAACAGAGCCTTCTTAAAAAGCCAAGCAAGAACACAGTGGTCCACTACTCATAGTGTAAGCAGAGCATTAGACTAAGAAACAGAATGAATCCAAGGCTTTCTCTCTCTCTCTCTCTCTCTCTCTCCATTTATGTCCCTCCCCTCCTTCCTCCTTCCTATGTCTCTATCTCTCTATTTCTCTATTTTTGTTCAGATCCAAGATTCCACATTAAAAAAAAAATATTCCCACAGGAATGATTGTAGCCTGTCACTGACTTCCTTTTCTATCCTGAAGAGTAGAGCCTGGGAAACCCCAGAGCAAAGCAACAGAGGTAGAGCAATACATGTCATAACATGGGATTTTTGTTCTCACAACTGCATTTCATAGACATATCTAACATAATGTTCACATGTAGGGACTGGGATAAATGCAATAAAATTAAAATTCTTGCAATGTTTTTCTGTTTGAGTAAGATTTATCTTTTGCCTGAAGGCCTGGAAGGCCAACTGCCCATACAAGCTTGGGAAGTGTTGGGCTTTAATATTTGAACTACAATTCTTTGAATCTGGTAGTTGGAAATGCTTTATCCTTCTCATTCTACATTGACACTTCACAAAATGGACAGAATAGCAATGTATTTGGTTTTGAGAAGCATATTGAAGGCATATGACTTTCAGATATACAATGCTCTTGATGTTATATTGTTTCATAAACTCCAAAAATATTCTGTTTAATTTGTAACGGCCACAACATAACCTATTCCTAAGTAACAGAAAGAAAAATTTAAAAAATTTTAAAGTAACAACTTACTACTCACTTTCAAAGTTGACAAAATAAACTATACTTTCCCTTGAAAATGAGAGAAAATGCCAGAAGCTATCATTTTTGCTTGCTGATTTGGTTTTATCTCTGGTCTAAACATGAATTCATTATAGCAGAAAAATATGTAATATATGACTAAGAATTGGATGTGGTAGAATACATCGACAATCCCAACACTCCAGAAAAGAAGACAGAAGGATGGAGATCCACCATTCTCCTCAGTGCATAGTAAGTTCAAGAAAAGAAAGAGAAAAAAAAATGAATGTAACAGACAAGTAGTAATTTGGTTGTCTTAAGACCTGCTGGATACACTGTCATTTAAAAGTGACCTACATGTTTTGTTGAGTCATGCAGTCAGCTTATGATTTAATGTTGACAAAAATGGATAGCTCTCGGTTATACAGAGAACAAGAACAACTGGCATGTTCAGAGGGAGAATCACAGATTGTTGTTTAGCAGTTTTCTAAAAGGTAATTTCATCATTTGATCTTTTCACAAATTTGTATAATTAATTTAGTCTCCCCTCCCCCACTCTATTCCCTTTTCCGGTCCCCTCTGTTTCTTTGACTTTTTGGATCTTGCTCTACCGTAAATGATACCAGTTAAGGGCAGGGCAGAAAGAACGGTTAGAGATGTCAAAATTAATTTTGTGAGATATTTTCTCCTATAAACTGAATGTTGTTACTTTCCTAGGAAGGCAAAAGAAAACATTTTGGAATTCTTTCATTCTATATTTTATTTATTTGAACCAAGAGAATCACTTCATGTCATAGTTAGAAATGCATTTTGTCAGTCAATATCATATAAACTTTCATTCTTTTTTAAATAAACCATAATTTTTCCACCCACCCAATGTGAGCAATAGTAAAAGTATTCATATCATAAATCCAAAAGATGTCAAGCACATTGTGTCAATCAGAAATTACAATTTGCTTCTTTCTACAAGCAAGAATACACAAGGATCCTTGGCCTACACCTAGCATAGAACAAATTCTAAAGTTTTCAGTAGGACTAAAAACTGCCCTTGTATATTTCAGAAAGCAGTATTGTTTCCATTCTCATAGTAAGAAGCATCCTGAGTTTGGGCAGATTCATTTATGCAATACATTGTCAATGATCAGAGCAAGGTTGTAAATTCATTCTACCTCACTGCAGTTCTGCGAAGTGTAGAACAGATTTGGTGCCACCAACCTTTGATATGTTCTTTTTCTTTGACTTCTCCCAAAAGTGGTGTCTGAAAACGTTCAATAACCATAAATTCCCCAATCACTGTACAAGGATAACAGGTAAAATATTCTACCTATAGCTTTGGATTTGGGTGCTAACTGTAGCAATGTATTGTGTCAAGTTACATGATGAGTTTGAAATTCTGGTGGCTCCCAGCACTAGAAGGATCTGGTCCCTGGAAAAGAAAATGGCAGTTCATTTTCATCTATCTAGAGCTACCTCTGCACACTGGATATTCTATTTTTATTGAAAATATTTGCTTATCTTCAACAGGTGTACTTGCTATTTTTACTCTTATTTTTATTACTATCTGTAATCATTTCCTGAGACATGCAAGAGTCTCATTCCTGAGCATTGAATGTATTCCTAAGCATTCAGTTGTGGCTGAACCTAAATGGTTAGGATATGTTTCTAATCAATTTCAATATAAATCAATAGAACTTGCAATAAGACAAACAGAGAAAGAAGCCTGAAAGTTTCATCTTGAATGACTGGTTAAGAGTCTGTCAATATAATTTGTACTAAATCAATAAGTAGTATTACATATAGTTGTGATTAGGTCCATTTTGTGTTGCAGTTGAGGTTTTCAGGGCAGCTTGTAACAAAACAACACAATTATTTTGCCAACCTGTGTAAAGCAAGTCAGTCAGAGAAAACACTGGAAATGCAAAAACTATGTCCTCAGGAACATATACAAAAATATTTTTAAGGATTGGTGGACAAGAACAAGCCCTTCCTTGAATTAGGCATTCAAATCACATTCTATAGTGAACTGAAGAAAATTCTTTTAAAAAAATACATAATGCAATGATTACAAAGCATTACTACTGGGGGGATGTAGAGGGTAGGTTTCAGGAGAAGATAACCAGACAAACCAGTTCTTAAGGGGGTGGCTGATTGGCTGTTTTGCTAAAGATAAATGTTTCCTCTTCCAAATATTCTGAAAAAAAGTAGACTAATAGCGAGAAGTGTAGTGATTTGCACATTATCCAAGCCATTGAGTTATTCCTGCCTGTCCTCATTCTGGTTCTTGATTTGCAGGCCAGCTATGCTCTGCAGCTGGAGCAAATTATATCAGCAGAAGTGCTGATGTGACCACAAGTTGACAAAAGGACATGATTTCTAGTAGCAAAAAAGCAACTAGATTTTATGAAATTGTATCTAATAATGTTGTTTAACTCATGGATCCTGCATCTGACGCCTGCTTTTTATCCAGTCCTTTCAGCGGCCCTTTGTTAGCAGTCACTCAGAAGAGGAAATAAAATGTAGCCATTGAAATAAAAATTGCTCTACTCTTTTTAATAGCTCAGCTGCAGGCTCTATTGTTTTATTTAATGGATTGTATAACTGAAGTCTCTCCTCCTGATGATTCCCATTTGGCTTCTGAGTCCCCAATCTCTGTCAGAATCTTCAGGGTTCCAGAAGGTATCTGGTGTATTGCTTGTGCAGAATACAAGTGGATAGTAAAAGTAATGACATTCTTTTAAAATGTGTTCCCTGTTGCAGACTTTGAGGACTATGTACAATAAGTTGAGTTTTCTCATAAAAATAATTGAAACAAAAACACAATTAGATCGCAGCTTTAACAATTCCAGTTTGGGACATGGTGAAATTTCCAGGTCATAATTATACAGAGGCTAGTAAGCTAGGAGGCAGAAACAACCAGTGAGGAGAGTTAGAAGGGTTACACAAACAGTAGTCTTCTTTGTTGTCAAAATCAGTGTCACCCAGTTGATAGATGCAGTCTCTGCTTTGAAATCCCTAGAATGTCTCTCTCTCTCTCTTTCTCTCTCTCTCTCTGCCCTCTATCTTTTTCCCCATCTGCCTCACTGTCCACATCAGATATGGCAAGTGTGCCTGTAAATCTTTTCAGTGTGACTTATTGTCATACTAAACAGATATATGTAGATATATTTTGAATTATTTAATGTATATTATTAGCTCAAAGCAGTTAAGATCTTTCTAGCTTCTGTTGCAAGAATCACTAGTAATTTAAAATTACATTTGAATTCTGCTTTTTGAAGATAGACTATATTATGTGTGCCTTGATAGATTGAAGTTATTTAGAAAAAAGTCCCATTACATATAGAAAGTAGAATAAAATACTGAGAGAATCAACATTTCTGCTCTATAGTGATTAATATTTTAAATATGAATGAATTGGCTAGTATTTACCTGACACAAACTACTATCCTATGACTTGAGAAATTCTGCTTTTCAATTCATCTTTGTCTTGTCTCAATATGTTCTATCAAACAGGTTCAAGTTTTACAAAGAGGAGGAGGAAAATGTGTTAAATCATGAATTGCTAAGAAACCTTTCAACTAAGAAATATACACAATATACAGGACAATCATACTGTATAACCTGTTAAGGATGTAATTGAGATACATGCAATTATTAACCTTGGAACAGACTGGGAATCTGTTAATGAATCAAATCAATACCCTTTCCACTGATCCATAATAATTTGAAAAAAAATGAAAAATTTAACAGTTACTGTATGTGAGGTTATCATGGTCTGCAATTAGCTAGTCTCCAGGAGATTATGTTACCTAGTTACCAGAAGGTGAGCATAATTTTTGTAGATCTTCCAGAGAGATTATTATGAAGACAGATGCCAGACATGGTAACAGGTCAGGACAAGATATTTGATGTGGCTCAAACCTGGGTCATATTTCTATCACTTATTTCTGGGTTTCCTTCTTATGCCATTTCATACTCCCAGTTTAAACAGATATATTGCTTTCAAAGTATATTATAATTGAATTTTGTCAGTTATAAAAGTGATTATCCTTTCTAATGTCTTATTACACATCTAGATCCCACATGAGATTGCAAAGAGGTCAATGTAAAAATTCTGCATTTGGAACAAAATAACACATGAGCTTCCTACTGTAGGCAGGATACTTGTGTATGGAAATGCTACATGTTAATAAAGCCCCTTCATCTTAATTCGAGCTATTCCATAATTGAAATTAGAATTATATGAGAGGATGGTGAAAAGGAATGAATGCTTTTCCTAACTAGACATAGATTCCCTACATTTTTTACCCTCATTTCCAAGAAGTTAATACAAAATAATGTGGAAGAAGAAAACGGATTTGCAGAAACCATATATATGCTTTCATGTAAATCTTAAAAGAAACAATCTTGGTATGTGAAGTGTCACAGAGAAAAAAAAATCTCAATTTGGGGGAGATATAAAAAGAGAGACTGCCATTCCCTAGGGAATCAGCAAATAAAGCAGAGAACAGAAAAAAAAATCCATGTAAAATATATGCGTATGGAAATGTTAAGAGGCTTATTTTATAATGCCAAGGAGGGCACAAGATAAAAACTGTTGTCATTTGTTTCCAGGGAAAGCAGTCGGTGAGACCAGGCACAGTAGGATAGTTAGCTAGCTACCACATGTAAAGCTGAGAGCAGATGGTTCCCTTGATGTAGAGCGCAGGAATGTGCGTGTTTATGCGGGTGCATTTCTGTGCGTGTGCGTGTGGGAACCAGCAAGGAGTTTGACACTGATGTACTCCATCAAGTCCAGTTATAAAGAACAAGTAGATAGAACAACATTCTGTGCATCTGGCAGCCTAACTAGCTCTGTCAATCTGTGGATACTGCTGACATTGTACTATAAGCTCTGATTCCATCTGTGTTGTTTATTTTGAGCTGGATTTACTGCACACTATGTGAATTGATGATGGCTAGAAGGTCCAAAAGATTCTGAATTTGTTTAAAGTTCCAAAGTGTCAAATTACACAGAATTGTGTCATGAACATTATAAAAGGGTAAGTGGAGAAGCAAACTGATTTCACTATTTGTTAGATGTCCAAGAAAATTTTCTGAAAATATAAATGGAGAAGGTTCATGAAAACATCTAAAGAGTATATATGAACTCCTGCAATCAAATGTTTCCATTGCAAGTTGTATTGTGTCATTTTCAAAAATTCAAAATATGTGCAAACAAATAGACAAGTCAAATCAGCTCTCCACTTTGAGGTTGTGACATGCATATTACTCAGAACTTCCTGATCAGTACCGTAGCAAATTGACAAGTCAAGGAATGGACTTGAAGTGTGAGAAATGTGCTCCCTTCTTTCAAAATGAGAAGACCTAAGGAAAAGTTACATTTCTATACATCCACTATTAAGTACCTTAAATATTCAGTTGCTATTTTTTCTTTCTGTTTAATATGTAAAAATCTTCTATAGAGTTAAGAAATAGGTTTTGCTGTATTATCAAGAAATTATTTTTTTAAATATTTTTCTATTTTTTATTATTATTATTATTTATTCAACTGTGCGCACGTCTGTATGTATGTGTGTGTGTGTGCGCGCGCGAGCGTGTGTGTATAGAACCACAGACGAACTCGGGACCCACCATGAACACCTCCACCACCTTCTGCCCGGGGATTCACAGGCTCCGCCCTACCAGGGCCAGAAGCGCAGACCGCCCCGCTTCCGCCCGGCGGCGTCTATACGTGGGATCTGGGATCTCAACTCAGGACCTTCCGTCTGCAAGGCAGAGGCTTAACCCCTGAGCCACCTCTCCAGCCCCAATCAAGAAATTACTAAGAAAGGTAATCTCTAATGAAAATTATGTATATTTTTATGAGAAAGCACTGTTTGATCTAGATCATCTATAGCAAGTCTTTTTGCCTATTTTACTTTTCAAAATAATATACAGCTTAATGCTATGTGTGGGTGAAGCTACTACATTCTTATGATCTGAAGAAAGATAGCTTTATTGAATCAAGTATTACATCAACATCTTCTTGAATACTTGACGTCACTTCATTTATACAATCATTCTTGCCTGTCTGTGAAGTGAGGAGTACAGACAAGAGTTATCTTTTGGCACAAATGACATAAGTTCATATGCGTGCATTTCAGTCTACAGACACTGAATGAAAAAGAATGCTATCATGTCACAGAAACCTACATTAATGCTTTCAACAGATTCACCAAATGGCTGGTTGTGTTTCACTGGTGATAGTGGATGACATTAAGCACATATATATTGATTTTTAACCCCAAATAGATTCAAAGAAGAAGAAAAATATCATTTTTTATTTGTCTTAGAGCTAGAGAATAAGTAAGTGGTATGGAAGTAGTTCATTGGACTGATAATATTTCATACTGATTTCCTCAGCATCTCATCATATTTATAATCATGTCAGGTAAGGTGAAATATGTAAAGCAATGTGCAATATCTTTTTTCAAGTAATTACTTTGTGCTTGATTAAGTAAATACTCCTATACGAATGCTACCAATAGTCATGTATTTATTAAATATCAAATAGACATAGAAGTTTGACTCAAAGTATGCTAAAATTAACTTAGAAAATATTCATTGTAATCTTTTACGTGCCTACTCTATTAACTTCCTGTTAGGTATGTCAGTTATCTCCTCTGCTCACTGAGATATTATCTTCTTTTTGGAGGTAGACAAAGCAGAGCATGAAATAAAACCTTTTCAGGCCTTGTAACTACCATACAATTAAAAATATTTTGCTTCAAATCCTCTTATAAATAGTTATTGGATATTTGCTCTGTATCAGGCATGGCACTTGGAATTGGTATATAAGAAATGAAAAGGTTGTTTAAGAATTGTGCCTGGCAGTAAAGGATTAAAAACAAAATAAAAAAACCCTCTAATGTGAACAAACTACAGTGGATACTAAGTTTGAAATATTCATAGAGATGGTTGAAAACACCTCACACCAAAATCTCTGGAGCTAGACAAAGAAGGAAATAGTGACAGTTTATACTTGAAAAAGTTATTAGGGTCTGTTGGAATGAAGAGAGTTTTCTTTTGAGACAGGTTTATCTCATGTTGCCTATGTCGGCCCCATCTTAAATCTTCCTACATTAACACCCTGAGTGTGGGGATTACAGTCAGGTTTTATCACCTTAATTTATGAAATTCAGTTTGTGCAACATATCCAGTAAGTAATGTGAGAAAGTGAAGGACACGTATATAACACTCTTGATTCATGGCAGGAAGCAAGCCCAGTGGACTGAGGTCATGAGACAAAGTTTGAATGAAGTAGTCCTAAATTCATTTACATAATCTGATGCATTTTGAATATACTAATAAAGACATATTTGAATGCTAAACTTATTAGTTTTGCATACTTGTCATCAAAGGAAGAAGGAACTCAGACTTTCAGTGATGTGATCCCATGACCTGCTTTCTCCATCTAGACTACTTCTCTCAAAATTTCCATCACCTATCATATCAGTGCCAAATCAGCTAGGTATCAAAGTTTCCATATATGAGCATGTGGGAACATTTCATATTAAACTCTAAAATTGTGTCAATTGACAAAAAGAATATTTGGAGACAAAGACAGTATGAGACATTGGAAAATATACAAGTCACAATGACAGATTTGATAATTTCCAGTTTGTTGATATACTAGTCTAATTGAATCTTTCCCTTACCTAGAACTGATCCAGTATAAGGTTCTCTGTTTCACAGCACCTTCTTTGTGCTGAATTTCTCCGTCAATTCAATTTTAAAATTTTATTTAGTGTATGTGTTTGTGTGTGTGTGTGTGTGTGTGTGTGTGTGTGTGTGTATTACAGAGCACTTTGTGACCCTATAGAGGACCAAGGGTGACTCTGGGAATTATTCTGGATTACTTTTACCTCCTTTTTGCCCACTCTGAGATTTCCCAGGTTCTCCCCACTAGGGCCAGAAACACAGAGCTCTTCAGTTTCCACCTATCCTTTTTATGTTGGAACCTGGGATTTGAACTCAGGATCTGCTTGTGAGTCAGATTCTTATGTTTAATATTTTATTTATTTACTTACTCTGTGTGTGTGTGTGTGTGTGTGTGTGTGTGTGTGTGTGTGTGTGTGTGTGTACTTCCAAATCGTGAACTTACTTAACTTTATTTCTTCAACATTCTCCCAATCCATTCTCAGGTAAACATTTAGACATCTGTAATCAAGGTTTTATGATGTTTCAATTCTGTTTCTCATTTTGGTTTTTCTCTCTCTGCCTCCAGGATGGTTGTGGAGACATAAACCTCACTCCTACTTCTGTCTATAGTCATGCTTCCTCCTATGACATCTCTGATATATAACTGACCCTATCCTCTTAGGAACTATAACCCAAATAAATCTTCCTTTCTCCTCCCTTAAACTGGTAGTACCTGAATATTATCTCACAGCAGAAAATTGAGTGACTATATCAGCTTATTCAGTTATAGTTAGAAAATATTTTTAAACTATGAAGGTAAATTCTATATAATATTAAACATTATATAAGAACATTTTGAGCAACATTCCTAATAAAATACAAAGGAGGGCTGGGGACATAGTTCAATGGGTAAAGTGCTTGCTGTGCAAGCATGAGGAATTGAATTTAGATTCCCCACACCCATGTAAAAGCTGCTGCTGTATGATGAGTCTGTAACCTCAATATTAGGAAATGAATAGAAATTAACACAGGGTTTGCTGGCTAGTAAGTGAGGGACTCTCTCTCTAAAAAATTACTAATGAGTAGCAATTTAAATGGTATCTGGCATTCGATCACTAAACAGTCATATGTTCATGGAATACCCCTTCCTCATACACACAATGCTTCTCACATACATGTGTATTCACACAAACATTGCAATTGAAATATTATTGCCTAAAGACAGTTGTGGATAGTTGTACTTATCCTAATGAAAATATCCTATCATAAAAATGAGAAGTGAGTCAATGGACTTCATGTAATTATTAAGCAATAGAACAGACAGAATTACATAAACAACATGGAGATTTAAAATATAAAACAGTACCTAGGTTTTCATTTTATGAAACTCAAATTTTTCTTATGACAAATATTGGAAATCTTGTCTAATATTCAATTAAACAAGTATTGACTTGGTTTATTTAAGAAAGAGCTTTTAAAATATAGTTTCCTCTTTTTCCTCTTTATAAAAATTGAGCATGGGAAACTTTGCACTGGAAACAGTAAATCAAATCAACTTTCTGACCTGGGAACTAGTGACTGTTTTCTTTGAAATGGAAAAATAAGTCCTTCAGGCTTTGATTTACCATGAAACAAAATCCTTTTCCTTAAATTACATCAGAATTTTTGGAACGAGTTTATGAGAAATTTTTTATAAAGTAGACTGTGAGCATATAAGTATAAGATGTTCATAAATAGGGGCTTGCTTTGTGAATGAGAAAATGAAAAGAACAGTGAAAAAGATAATCTTGGTAGTTGCTTTAAGACCTTTGATTTTAGAAAGTATTTGCCATGGGATAAAAAATTCCACCAAAATTCCACCTTTAGAACTAGTTCCATCTGTAATGCAGTCTATAGACTAAAGGAAATATTTAATAATAATAAAATTAACTGAAATAAGTCAAATCCTATGACATAGTTAAAAGGCTAACAAAACCACAAATTGATCAATCAAGATTCAAATGATGAAGAAATATTATGAAGTGATAAAGATATTTTATGTTTAAGGAAGAACAGAATTTCAGAAACAAGAAAGAAATGACAGGAAGGGCAACCTCTAGTGTACTGATCTTTTTTTTTATATAATACATTTTTATTATTATTTCAGCTCATACAAACTTAATAGGTACACCAGTTCCCTCCCTCCCTCCTCCTCCCCCCCGGACCCCTTACTCCCCCTCCCCTCACCCCTCCTGCCCCATCCCCCTGTGCCTCCCGCCCCGATTCCCAGAGTCCTTTCTTTTAAGATGAAATCTGATCTTCAAATTAGTCTGTGTGGCTTTAGTTAAGATATTTTCAGTGTTTCTTCTGTAAAATGGAGAGAAATACTATTCAACAATGCTTCCAAAAGTATGAACCAATATCATATTTGTACAACATAGAATTCTTTGCCAAAATAGATATTCTTTTTCTTTGAAAAACACTTTTTCATGGACAGTGTCATTTATGAATACAATGGATTTATGTAATTTTATCCCTTATTCCAACTTCCACAGCCCATTTTCTGACTTCACGACTTCTTTCCACTCAGTCTTCCTCTTATTATCACATTTATTGGCATGTGCAGACCACCGAGTTTCATGTGTACTGGCATGTGATGAACACTTGGTAGAGCTAGATTTTCCAGAGTTTTTGTAAAAGAAAAAATTTTAAATAATAAATATGAATTTTCAGGATTGTAAGAGAAGAACCTTATTATAACACCTTACATGGAAACTCTAAAAGAAGAATCATTAAAAGTTTGGTCAGTTGTCATATAAACAGGATATTTGAATATTATTGGTGGATGTGAATTTATGTGGGAAAAAGAGAAAGAAATACAACCAGAGAATTTCTAAAGCAAAACAATGTGGGAAGATTTACTTCCTTAGATGTCAAGATGTTTGTTAAAGATTTCACATGTCAGGGTATGTATGATATTGGAATAAAATTAGAATATACCAACAAAAATTATCCATATATAGAAATAAGACATAAAAATGAGAATTTTAATTGTGCAAGCAATAGTAATAGAGATGTTTGAAATTATTTAAAAAGCAGAAGAATATTTTCTGTGCATAATATAGTACATGAAATCAATTACAGATGGGTCAAACTTTAAATGCTAAACTTCAACATTTTAATATTTACAAGAAATGTCATGATATGTTTGGATATGTTTATGATTTCTAGGAAGTGAAAGAGTTTCTTAAATAAGGCAAATACCTTTTACTTAATTTTCTACTTAATTAAATTTATTTACTTAATTAAAATACCATTTACTTAATTTTCATGAAAAATTTAGGTTCTGTTCATCAAGAGAATTAAGTAGTGTCTTTTAGTGATTGCAAGTAAACACAAAAAGCTAAATATATGTGAATGTCACTAAAGAATGATGCTGATACATATAAAAGGTTTCTAAAAGATACTGAGAATTGGAAAGCAATTTAACAGTCAAATGGACAGAAATATAAACACATATTCCACAGAAAAGAGGTAACTAACAATAAACAAATGTATGCGTACCTACATTAAACTTAAATGAAATTAACATATTTTAACTTGCCCTAATTTCAAGAGTATATGCTTTAAAAAATCAAATCTCGATTGGGATTTGTAAAATGTAAAGCAATTTATACTTTTGTCTACATTGTAAGATGGCTTCACATTACCTAGTAGAGCTACAAATAAGAGATTATAATAATCCAGAACTTCCACTTTTGGAAAATAGATTTTAATAGACTATTAATTTTATGGATTGAGAAGATGAAGATAATCATTTTTTCTCCACACAACAGTATATAAGGCATTGTATTGAAGAAAGCACATAGGAGAATATAATATTTAGAGAATTCTGAACCAGGCAAAGTTAAATCTTGTACTGATAGGAAGTACAACAGGCCACTGATCAACATCAAGTATTAACTGAAGGAATGAGGAAGTGCTGGATGCAGCATATATAAGCACAAAGTGAAAGCAAAGACCTTCATTTGAATGATTAGTTCATGGATGTCAACTTGAAGATTATGTATTACTTGATATGTTAACTGTGTTACCAACACCCAATGTTCACAATTAAAATTCAAGTATCATGAAGCTGGTTACTGGTATTTATTAATTTATAAGTGGTAACAAAAAGAAAAGAGTGATGATTAGACCTAGTTGGTGATCTGAACCTTTCAGTTAAGGAAGAAGAGCATCTTATGAGTGTGGGTTTGAGCTGAACAGAGAGTGCATGGTGATAAATGCAGTTTCAAACTGATCAATTTCAGGTAATGCAAGTCCGTCATAGTAAAATTCTGAAGATTCCATTGTAAAAAGCCTAGCTCTGGGCATTCAATACAATTCTGGTAGCTACTGAAATATGAATGGTCTCTGAGGCTTTTAGGGTGTAATATTGCCTAGTGGGGGTTCAGATGTTACTAGTTTTTTGATTCAAAGAGATCATGCCCCAGGAAATAAGAGGCTCTGATAAATGGAAATGTTGAGATTGAAACTTATGCTTTGTAATGTTAAATGGCAAAAGCCTTTCTCTGAGTTTCAGAATAGTCAAGCAACTGATGTTGATACGGAGTTTCAAACAGGGAAGGGAGTCCTTATAATTCTTGGTCTGTGGCTGCCCATACAAGACTCCATTCAGTGACAATGGTAATCTTTTAGTAAGTTATTTTGAATTCAGAATCTAAGATATTTTATTATTTATTTTATTCATCTATCTATCTATCTATCTATCTATCTATCTATCTATCTATCTATAATCTATCTATCTATTTACCTATCTGTCTGTCTGTCTGTCTGTGTGTGTCTGTGGAGACCCAAGACAAACTTCAGAATCATTCTGGATTGTTTCTATCTCCTTTTTGCTTTGCTCTGGGCTTTCCCAGTCTGTCTTTCAGAGCTAGAGGTGCTGGTTACTGCCATTTCTGGTTGGTGTTTTAAGTGGAATCTTGGATCTGAAATGCTTTTAAGGCAAATTTTAATTCCTGGACCCTCTCTCTAGCTCAACCTAAGGAATTTTAAAGTACTTATTTCCTACTCTCTTGCTTACCCTAATCACTCAAGTTATGAACCTCCCATATAGGTCCATGTGGGAATAAATACCAGGAACCCTGCTCAAGGAAGGGAATTTTGTTTAAACCTGAGTAATCTTTTCTTAATGTTTTATTTATTTATTTACTTAATTTATTTATTTGAGAGAGAGAGAACAAGAGAGAAAGACAAAGAGAATTGTATGTGTGTTTTGGATGCATTGAATTCACTAATGTGTATGTGGATAGAGGGAAAAATATATGGGAGCCATATATGTAATTGTTCATGAAAGTTTAGTAATCAGAATAGTCAGAAGGAATTATTGTCTCTCCAAGAGTTTGCATTGAATTTAGAAGGCCTGATACAAGCAGACATGTATGGGTAAAGAAAGACTGTCAGAACTGATTTAAGAATGATGACTCCAAACTTTTCATTTGATTGTTTAGAGTTTCAGTCCCTGTCATAGTTAGATACAAATGTGGACTTCACAGTTGAGGGTTTAAGCCCTAGGCACATATGTATAGAATTATTAGTTGATTTAAGCCTCAAGTGAACCTGCTGGAGATTATCCAGAGGATAGAGAAGACTCAGCCCATGGTGGATGGGACTAGTCTCCAGGCAGGTGAATAAAAACAGAGGGAACTGTTTTAGAAAGTGGTATTCTTCTGTATACTTGGCCAGACACGCTAGTCTGGCATGTAAGGATTGTCCTTCTCTTAGCCATTATGTGGATGTTACGTGGCCAAGATGGATGAACAATAGTAACTAGACTATTGCTAAGATAATGAACCCCTTGTTTTCATAAGTTGTTTGATGCTTTTTTAATCACAAACTATGCAAGGGAGCTTCTACAAAATTTAACACCAGTTACTGATAAATCTGATTACATGGATTTTGAATAGTTTTGTTGGACAAGTTTGAAATGCTTGAACATTTTGAGTCTGTGGTTTAAAAATACCATTCTGCAGAGTTAAACGGGCCATTTGGATAATGGAAATACTGATAAAGTTGTGGATTATTTGGGACCAGGTTGTGATGAAGAGAACAGGTACTTCAACAACATTGAATTTAGATGGTGGACTTATTTGCTTGATGGAGGAGGACTGTGTTGAAGTCTTGAAGTTTTTAATGAAAAAGAAGACAGCAGAGCAGCAGTGGTTACTGGAGAAATAAATGTCATTGAAGGAAAACTTAGTGCTTTGCACTAGAACAGTAAAAGAAATGAATATTGCCATGTTGAGATTCTGCCCAGCATAGATATTATTCTGAGAGTCAGCACAGGAAAGCTGAATCAGCTGTGATTCCAGGGAGCCAATCTCCACCTGCACATTATGGCAGAATTTGATAACATCATCCACATGGTACTGGTTTTAGACACATCAAAACTGCAAGAAGGAGGAGGTTGTGCATCCCATATCCCTGTTTTCAGAGAATGGTGGAAGCCAGGTAGTATGTGGTAGAAAGCCTGCAGATATGTCCAAGAAAAACATTTTTGTGCTGTGGAATTAAAGCCTGGTTTACCATTGAGAGATGAAGATATTAGAGATGCCAGAGCCAACATGGGACATCTGCCAAGGAGTTGAACGATGGCTGTAAGTAGAGATTCAGACTGGTCCAGAGAAACACTGTTTGTACAACTTCAAACAATGAAGAGGGACTGGGATTACCATGAATCTTGAGCCAAGGTGCCTGTATGATGAAAAACAGAAGAGGGACATTGAACTACAGGATTTCAGGTATTTAACTAGCTGAACTTTAGTCTTAATTTGATATTCTCTTATTGTGTTATACTACTTGCATTTTAATGTTTTATCTGTGCTGAAATATTCAACTTGATTTCATAGGATCTTGAAGTTATGAGATCTCAGACTCTAAGAATAAAATTATTTTATAAGATAAATTTAATACCAGTGGTGATAACAATTGAAGGTTACAGTTTAAAAGTGGTATGTTTTTGTGTCAACTTGAAAATGGGTGAAGTGTCATAGATAGATATAGATGTCAACTTGACAGTTGAGGGTTTGAGCTCTGGCCACATTTGTAGAGATTTAGTAATTGATCTAAGCCCAGAGCGAACCTGCAGGAGATTATCTAGTGATTGCGGAAAGCCCACCCCATGGTGGGTGGTACTAGTCTCCAGGCAGGGGAATAAAATAGAGGGAACTTTTTGAGAAAGAGGGCATCCTCCATATAATTGGCCAGGCATGCTGGTGTTCCAAGTAAGAATTGTCCCTCTCTCAGCTGTTATGCGGATATAGTGTAGCCAATTCCCTTGTATCTTTGGTGGTGGTATGTGCTCTCCTGCCAAGCTGGATGAAGATCTGTAACTGGAGTATTGTAAAAGAATAAACTCCTTGTTCCCTTAAGTAGTTTTGTCATGATTTTATCAGCAGCATGCTGGCTAACTGCAATAAAGTTCAGTTTACCTGCATGATTTTTGATAAAATCACCATCAAACGTGTTAAGGGAACAAGGTGTTTATTTTCTCTTACAATTTCTGGTTATAGTTGTTTGTCCAGCTCGACAGGAGCGCTCACACCAAGGGCCAAGAGAATTGACCACACCATCTTCATGTAACAGCTGAGAGAGGGACAAGACTTAATTCCAAACCAGTATGTCTGGCCAAGTATATGGAAGGATGTCCCTTTTCTCAAACAATTCCCTCCATTTTATTCCCCTGCCTGGAGATTAGTCCCTTCCATCAGGGGCTGTGTCTTCCCCATCCACTAGACAGTCTCCTGTAGGTTTGCTCTGGGCATAATTCATCTATTAATTCTCTACAGAGGTCCCCAGAGTTTAAACCATCAGCTGTCAAGATGACACTTATATCTCACTACGACAGTATCTATATTTCTTTTTTAAATATACATTTTTTTATTATTTCCGCTCATACAAACTTAATAGGTAGACCAGTTCCCTCCCTCCCTCCTCCTCCCCCCGAACCCCCTGTTCCTCCTCCCCTCCCTCCCCATGCCCCAGTGCCTCCCTCCCAATTCCCAGAGAGTCCTTTATTGTGTATGCCTGACTCTCCTCTTGGTCCTCCTCTCCGATGACATACAAGGACCCAGTGGCATTTCCCTGAACCCTTTCCCGTGTTCCCCTTAAGCATAGGAACACTACTGTGGCTGTCAATCCCTTGCCTCCAAGGATCTTGGTGCCTTTAGCAGATGCTAGACTTTGTGAGGTCAATAGTGTGTTGGACATTACGCAGGGCATGCAAAGTCCTATTATGATTACTTCGGCCCTAACTAGTGTGGAGAATCTTGCAAATCATTGCCCCTCCCATCCTTTTGCTCTTACAATCTTACCACCCCCTCTTATTTCTTATGTCTTCCTTTAACCAAATTAGTCAGAGTTCAAACATAAAGACATCAATTTTTTAATTTAATGTATAGCACCATTCTTCCTAGTTTAAAATCAATAAAGTCCAAACATGGCCAGTTAGAAAGTCATAATTTGCTCACTTTTTTCTCTATCTGTTCTTTAATTGGTAAATTTCTTTTACAAGTTCAAATATAGATTTGCTTCTGAAATTTGGTAGGTTTGGAAAAGCACATAATAAACTTTTTTTTGCTTGCAAAATGGATACTTAAATATTAAAATATATTTAACAATAACAGGAATCTCTCAAAATTATGCACAAAAGATTATAAGCCTGGAGTTACAATATCTTTGTAAGAAAAGGCATTGTCTGAATGAAATGTTGGTTCTCTTAAATGCTTTTCTTTTTTTCTGTGTCTTTCATTGATGCTACAAAGAACTCAAGGAAGGTCAGTCATTCTTTTTGAGGTCTCTATGTTAGCTGTGATCTTAGTCACATCTTTGATTTATAACATCAAAATGTCATAATTGACATCAAACTCATGAGCGCCAGCTCAGGGCCTTGACTCCATGTTTGATGCCTTATCAAAGGTACTTACTTGTTTGTTCTTGTTCTTATTGTTCCTGGCACTCTTTGTCTATTTTACCCCTTCCCTCCAGAGGGATCAAACTTAGAAAACTTCACATATTGACAATGGAGAATCTATCTAGAGGCTTAAATATGTTATAGAGAAGGAGGTGAAGTTACTCAAAGGGGCGTATCCAATATTGAACTTAGATGAATAACAGAAAGGTATGATAATAACATATTCATGGAAAAAACAGAAGAAAAAAAAGACAGAGAAATAAGTGTAGAAGAATTCTGTGCACAAATTAATTTGGAAAATTTCCTAAGCATGTTACAACAGGTGGGGAAAAGTTCAGGTCTTCAAGGGAGCAAAAATCCTTTGAACTACTTATAGTTGGTGACCTCAAAGCCTAGAAAAAATAAGAGATAGGCTAAGCTTCCCCACAGCTGCTTTCTGGCATTACTAATGGCATAAGAACGAGTGGGGTTAATAAAGTAGCAGCAGCTAAACCAACAGTAAAAAATAGAAATATCAAAGTCATTAACTGTCTCCATTAATTACAGGAGGAAACACTTTCTTTGTAAATGAAAAAGAAAGAAGGAACCCTTAGTTCACATTAATCTCAGAAACCCTGTGTTTAATTTTAGTTACTTTTTTAAAAATGAGAAACAGTTTCCATTTTATTGAGATATAATTGACAAACATCGCATGCATTAATAGAATGTGACATGATACTTTGATGTGAACTGTAAAGTAATTTTGTACAACCAAGCTAATTGACTTTGTCACACGGTTATATTTCATGTGTCTGTGCTAAGAACTATTAAAATCTACTTTCTAAGCAAATTTCAGCTATGCATATGGTATTATGAGCTACATGCATCATGATATGTTTGCTCTCCAAACACAGGATTTAAATTCAAGACAGTCAGAATCTCTATGACTTGGATGTATGGTAAACTCAGCTTAGTTTAAGACTGTAAGACTGTCCTTAGCTACCTAGCTGTACAAGAGCACTACTCTGGGAGGATGAGAAAAATTGTATTTATAGTTCTCATTATCAAAGAAAAATGTGAAGAGGTTTTAATACTGAATGTAACTTGGAGTCAACTCACTTCCAAATAATTTCCTGAATCTTTTAAAGGGGAAGGGTTATAAATGTTACCTCAGAATTTAGAAAAACTGTTCTGGAGACCAATGAATCTAAAATTTGAGGATCATAATTAATGATCTGGAGGAGTTTATAAAGCAGACTTGTTCTTGTTCCTGAAGAGTCTCAAGAATGCACAGATGACCACACTAAGAACCTGTCCAGATAAATTTCTCCATTTCTGTAGACTTATTTCCTATGTTGTAAAACATGTTTTCTAGACTTTGGTGTGTGCCATGATGACTTCTATCCCTATGTGGAATAAGGGATCACCATTGTCATTTCCACAGGACTTTCTTCCATGTGACTGTCTCTCAGAGACACTGTTACCAGTTGAATTCAGGAAAACAATGTCAAACATGAATATTATTCCCTCTAAAAATAGGAAAGGCAGACATAAGAGTTCCAGATGAAGATATTTATGGATACCATACATTGTCTTAGTTTCCTATTTGTTACCTTAGTCCTCAAATAACTTTCATGAAATAACATTGAGGCATTAAATCCCTTCATAAAATAGCATATTTAAAAAATTATAAAATATCTGAGGCTCCTTGCTGCTGTTTGGTTTCATGATTTACTCATTTTCCTGAACTGTGGTAAATTGAAAATAATATACTCTCAGTTACCTTACACACTCAACATCTTTTTGATCTTTAAAAGGTAGTTTGTATTAAGTGACCATTTTATTCATTTCTAAATTCAGAGTATGAAAAACTGAGTATTTTTAGTCTCATCACTCATTGTTTCTAGACAAATTAAAACACAGATGAAAATGTCTGTATTTTCTACAAGAGTAGATCTACAATTCATTTGTTTCTTGTTCCTTAATTCATTTGAAATAGCAGAACAGAATTTTCCATATTATTCAGTATCCTAACATCAAAATTGTCTATTTAGATAAAAATTATTTTAAAATGTTTGGCAAAGATCTGGCATATTGGAGTAATGCAGTTATGAAATATAATTATATGTTTTTTTGTAAAGAATAACTCTCAATCTTATTACACATTAAAAACATATTCCCAAAGGTCTGGTGTTTTTTAGATTATTAGCTATTTCTAAAAACTTAATCTTTTCTGTGGCCAATAAAACTGTATTTTGATTCTCTCCAATACATATTATTGGATACATTGCTGTTAAAAAGCAAAATGTGTGTTACTTCAGCCTTAAAGTGTGAAAAATCTTCAAACTTTTATTTAAATATAAATATTAATAAGCCACTGACCTCATTCATAAAAATATTGTCTTTGCTAGCTCAGCAGGTAATGTTTGTGCCAGACTTGCTTGATATCTTGATTTGGATGCTGGACTCCACATGGTAGAAGACTTCTCAGAATGATTAGCACAAAAGGTTTCCCTAGTATCAACAATCTCAGTATTTACAGAATGGAGGCACTATAGTGGTTCAGTAAATGGTGTCCATTTTACTCTTTCTTTTGTAACTGATAGAAAGGTGACAAGGATTTTAAAAGTTTAATCTTAAGTGTCAGAAAACTTGCCAGAGAGAAAGGCTTTAAAACTGTGACCAAATCAATTATTAAACTAATATAATCAGATTTTAATAGGTAAAAATAGAAGCATAGATGCAGAGCCTAGTGGTGAAAAGAAAATATGAATCCAGCAGATCAGCTGACAAGGAGAAAGGCTTCCAGAGAGAATCACAGCTGGTGTTGTCTCCCAAACTACTCCCCATGCTATTCTTTCCTCAAGGAATTAAAGAGAGTTATCAAAAACGTAAAAGCAGGGGCTGGTGAGGTGGGTCAGGGGTTAAGCCTCTGCCTTGCAGGCAGAAGGTCCTGAGTTCGGATCCTAGACCCCACGTATAGACGCCGGGCGGAAGCGGGGGCGGCCTGCATTTCTGGTCCTGGTAGGGCGGAGCCTGTGAATCCCGGGGCAGAGTAAACAAGGAGGAGGTGGTCCATGGTGGTTCGCGAATTCGTCTGTGGTTCTACGCACATACGCGCGCGCGCACACACACACGCACAATTGAATAAATAATAAAAAAAAACGTAAAAGCATTTTTTTCTTAGAGTGTGAAAAAGAAACTTATTTTCCTCTCTGAAAGCATAATCTCATTTTCAATACCAAGTTTTCCAATCCACCAAAATTTGGTATTTTACGCTCACCATGAAAAATTAATGAAATTTTTGAAAGCCAATTGCTATATGAGATATGCAACCAAGTTTTAAGCTACCTATTCTACAGTAACCTATTTTATTTAGTTTTTGGTTTTCATTAATTACTTCATTGCAATCATTGTACTTGTACAACTTGCTTTCTTTTCACCAGTGCATATATATGCACAATATTGAAGAAACATGTTTGTGCCAAAAATATACAACATAGACATAGAATAAATGTTGGTAAGGAAGTAGAGAAAAGAGAGGATTTATTCATTACTAGTGGTAGTGTAAATTGGTATACCCACTTTAGAAATCAATATAGAGTTTTCTTAGAAAGCTAAGAATACAACTACCATATGACCTGGTTATGCCACTGTGGAAGAATATTCCCTAGGGAATCTATGTCTTACTATAAAAATTCTTATTTTCCATGTTCATTGTAACTCTGTTTACAATGGGTAATAGGTAATGAAACTGTGGTACTTATACCCAATGGAATACTATTCATCTATCAGGAAGAATGAAATTGTTGAATTTGCTGGCAAATGGATGGATCTAGAATATATAATGTTAGCTGAGCTATAACAGATACAGAAAAATAAACACTACCTCTTCTTTCTTATATGTGGTTGATAGTATTAAACTCTTGTCGAGTATTAGGCTTGGAATTCTGATTTGATTATGGCGCTTGGTGTACATACTAAGTTTATTACAGCATTGTGGGCCTGAGATGCTTGTGACGAATTCTGTGTTGTGGGATTGGGAGTCAGGTTTGAGTATGTTAGTGTTGTCACAGCAGAGATAGTCAAGGATTTGGTGAAGGGAGATATTGCATATAGTTGTATGATGAATTTTGCTTACTGTGTTGGAAGAGTTGCATGATGGTGTGATTGTCACAGCAGGGAATTATGTATTTTATTTGATTTTTGGACTCTGTGAGGTATCTTTGAATTTCTATCTTTATGTGTTGTGGAATACATTATGATGATGTATTATGTTTATGATTTGGAAATTGTGTTTCCTATACAACACTGTAAAGTCTAATTCTATTTTAAAATTTTATTTGTAATAACAAAGTTAAAATATAGAACCTAGGCATAGATATAAAGTAGGATACAGAATTTATTTGAAAATTGTTTACATTGGACAAGGTCTTTCCTTGGAAAAACATACTTTTTAGGTTCCCTATTAATGAATATATTTTAAAGCCAAGTCTTATTTTGCACATTTTATTTATGAACATTTATATTCAAGCATGAATACACATTGTGTTTTCTCTGGGAAGCATTTAAGAATACAAGCAACAATGAAGGCCAGTTCTTTGTAGGAAATAATTTATTTCTCTAATGAACTTTTAGAAATAAATATGCAGACAGAATTTTGTGGCTAGTTGATCAACTATAATTTAGAGTTTTAAGCATGTCAATAATTAAAACATGTTATCTGGACCTGTTTTCTGTCTTCTTCTCCTTGGGTGATCATACCTCATCAACTACGTTCAATACTGAGTTCTCACACCTTTATTTCAGTGCCAGCTACCTTGCTGTGTGCTGTCTTACTGGAAATCCTACTATCACCAAGATAGTTGTAATTGAATATCCATAATTGGCATGCTTCGAAGGGGGTTTGATGTTACTTTCTTTACAGGAACTCATATTTTATATTTACTATGTCAGCAAAAGTGTCCGCAGCAAATATGAAACTCTACTTTCATCCTAAATACCATAGGACAGACTCTTACCATACATTTTTAGCTAAGAATTAGCTAGATATTTTTTTGGTGGAAGAAAACAGCTGAGACCCATCTGAGTCAGTAGTTGTGCAATGTACTTCTGACATTTCATGCTCTGGTTTCTACAACTTTGTATAATGCTGTCATCTCTACTTTCATCTTCACTACACCAAAGAACTGCCAATTTGTTTAACTTCACAGAACTTAGACATGCTGTTATAGTTTGAATATGACTCCGCCTCCTCTCACAGATTCCTGTGTTTGAATCCTTAGTGGCAATGGCTTAATGTTTGAAATTTGTGGCAGTTTTGGTGGTGGAAACTTGCAGAAAGAAAGCATGTCACAAGGGGTACCTGAGGTTTGACATCCAGACCTGCTTCTTCTCAGTTTTCTTTTGTTCTGTCTTCCTGACCAAGACAGTGACTTGAATTAGCCTTCTGCTATGGAATACACACCATAATGGACACAATCCCCTCTGGAACCTTTTAAGCCAAAAGAATCTCCCTTTTCTTGCATTATTCATTTCTTGTTTTTATCATAGTCTACTGGTATATTTTTCAACATGGATAAGCATCAATTTTTCATTCCAGTGGAGAAAGTCAAATCTCTATACCCAGCTCATGTCTAAGGCTTTAGATGTATTTGAATCCCTGTTACTTCTTTACTTTCATGCTTTTTCTCAGTGTGATGAAATCATTCTTCTGCCATTAAACACTTCTGCATTAATCTCCTTTTGTAGAAAATTTGGTTCGGTGACTTGATTTGATTATTTCCTTCATGATTTTTCACTAGAAAATGCAAAAACAAAGAGTAACAGCACACATCTTCCTTCTCATGTGACAGTTAGGTGCTGTTGTTCCAAACTATTTCTTAAGAGACTCTTTGTGCTTGTCATTTGCCCGTGTTTTCCCTTGCTATCCTTTAAGGCTATCTTGTATAAAGTTACAAATACTTGGCTAAATTCACATGTGCATATTAATATATTTCTTAGTGTTCACCCTCTTCTTACCAGAGTTTTAGTAAGACTGATTAATATAACATCTATAGTCAACAAATTTTGAAATGTACCACATCATACAGTTTAAAGTCACTGTAATATGCAGCAGAATTTTAGCAATTATTTTATGAAGCTGAAACTTTATACCCATCAAGCAATAATTCCACAATTCTCAATCTACTTTTCACATACGATTTTATTTTGTTCCCTAAATATTTTAGATATTTTACATTGGTGAAGCAGAATGTTGTTTGTCTTTTTGAGACTTACTTATTTCATTTCACAAACATTCTACCAGGACCATCCACAAATGCTAGTATTTTACATTTTAATGACATTTCATATCATATATAATATTTCCTTGTCAATTCATTTGTAAATAGACCTTTAAGTGCTATTATATCTTGACTATTCTGAATAATGTTACTTTGATCATGGATAACTAGATAGCTCTGAGAGTCAAGAATCTCTGAGATATTTTGGATGTATATTATATTAGTCACTGTTGTGTTGCTGTAGCAAGAAAAACAAAATGTCTGTCATAACAATGTAAGGGGAGAAGCATTTCTTTTGCTCTCAGCATAAGAAAGTTCACTTCATGGTTGCTTGATCTGGTGTACTTAACGTCACAGTGGAGGAAGCCTTCCGCTAAGGAACACTGTTGACTTCATGGCCAGCCATGAAGTCACTGGGCTGGGTCGTTCCTTTTTCCTTATTCTGTTTAGGCATTCAAACTATGGATGGTATTGCTTACATTCAAGGGTGGAGGGTGTTTCCCCTTTTTCTTTTTTGAAATCATCCTCTCAGATACATCCAATGGTATGTACCATTAGCCCTCTAAGTGATTCTAAATCCAGTAATATTAACAATGACCATTAACTATTTTATATATACATATATACATATGTGTATATATATATATATGTATAGATATACATAAAATGGAATCAGTGGTCATTTATAATGTATTCATTCATTCATTCATTGCTTACTTATTTAATGTATTATTGAGATAGCATCTTACTATGTAACCAAAATTAGCCTTGAATTTGGTAATAGTTTTGCTTCATTCTCTTGAATGCTGATATTATAGTATAATGTACCACCTTGCAGAGCTGCCTAAACTTTTAAAGGACACTTCATATTATTTACACAGTGACTACAACACTTTATATTCCCACAAATGGTGTATAAGCATGTCTCCACATGCTTGATGATACTTATCTTTTGTGTGTAATTCTGATAATAATCACCCTAACATGCAAATGTAATTTCTGATTTTGAATTTGTTTACATTTCCACAAATACTGTGTTATGAGCAACTTTCCTTATACGTGGGGCTGGGTCTTCTGTGGAGAAAAGTCTACTCAAATCTTTCTATCACCTTTTTCTTGAAAAATATTTCCCTGGCTGTTGATTCCACCTGTACTTTGAGATGATATCATTTCTATCAATATCGGTGAATCTAAAATTAACAAATCTAACTAATGAATTTTTGTATTCTGGAACTCACTTTCTCAGAGTGAGACTTCACCAAAGCTCACACTATTCCTGATTTGATTCCGTATGTCCTTGCTACACTGCCATCAAACATGTTCTCTAAAGTTTTCTATTCTTCTTTCTATTCTTCAGTCTAAAAGCCACACCCTAGATCAGCAATACATCACAACTGATAAAAGCTACCTGATTACAGAGCCACCTTGTGCAAAGAGAAAACCAAGTTCTAAAGTTTTCTTTTCACTTCCACATATTTACTGTCCCTGTCCCCTTCTCTCTCTTTTTTTCTCTTGCCCCTCAAATAATTCATTAATTTATAAAAACTGTACATTATACACATACCATGTACACATATACACACCATGTACACATACTTCACACACACACATACTTTCCTTTGCTCTATCAGTTCACAGAGCCACTTTCGATTGATAACTGTTGGTTTCTATAAACCCTTTCACCTCTCATTCTCAACGGGATCGAGCAGATTGCTTTTCATACTCCTCTTAGATCATTCCTCCTTCCTGAGAGGGCTTCCTCTCTCTTCCCTTTTGATATAGAACATTATTTGTGCACTCAAAACTATCTTTACCTACCACTTTCATAACATTTCTGAATTCAAAATATTCACCGTGATATTTTAATTTTTTTAGCAAAAGTATATGCACAAGTGTATTTAAATCATGATTTGTAGCTTTAAAAAGTGGATGAATGAATGAATGTGTGAAAGAATGAGTGAATATCTCTGTTTGAGTACCATTTTTTTTGTGGACCAGTGATATTTTGTGAGCAGCAACAGCCTGGGTTATTGCCAGCTAGTTCATGCTCCTGGATCAACGTTCTTACGACAGAACTGTGACTGCAGAATATGGGAAGCAGCCAGTCCATGTCTTCAGCTTCCCACTCCTTTATTGTGTTTCTAAGCTAAACAATGGAATGAAAAACTTGCCTATAGGCAGAGAGTACTGACAGGGGTGGAACATTCCAAAATTTTAAGAATGATGGATTTTTTGAAGTTGTAGGCAGTGGCTAAAATAATTTTTGTTCACATTCTTGACTAAAGTTTTATCTACCTTTCTTTTACAATTTTAAGGATGTTGATATCTGATGTGGTTAATTTTTGATCATTTATTTGCATTTCTTGAATAATCTGTGATTTAAACATACAAGGTCATGTCAGCCATATTAATCAAGATGTTTTCTCTAACATGTTTTAAATATACAATAAATCTGAAAATGATGAATGTTTCATAGGCATATAGCATCAGTTTTACAGTTTAAATCCTAGCAAGAATAGTTATTGTGCTTTCTATATATTTAATTTGAGCATTAATAAAGTGCTGAAACTATCTGTGATACTGATTTATATCCTAAGTTGGAAGTACAACAGATATTTTTCTTTCTTTCACAAAGAGCAAAAGGTTTCAGAATTAAGTTTGACTTCAAGCAGAAGCAAAGTCTTGCTGACAAGATATTTTGGAACAACTTGCTATTAGGAAGGAAGTATGAGTGGGAGGATGAGAAAGAGCTTATGCCCACATGACACATACAACTCATGAATATGTTAGAAGTCCATGATGTAGAACAGAAGAGATTGTAATCACTTATCTCAGTGAAATAAAGGACCTTATTCTAATCTCTTCTTTTTGCAACTCTATTCTCAATTAGATCTTCGTTCACGTCTATTGTCCTTATTTACTCCAACAAGGTCCTATCCTGATGGATATAAACATTAAAATTTACAAAACAATGAGAAAATGTTTAACTAGAGGAATGAAATGCTGAATGTTGAAATGAAAAAACGTGGAACAAATATCTTGAATGAAATGCATGGACTTTCACGTTGAATCCTAGGCACACATGCCAAAATCATTGCTGCAAGAGAACTTTTAGGGAATTTTATTCTTTTTGCACAAATCTAATAATAAGTTATGCTTTTTACAGTTATTTTATCTAAAACTGTCACAATGGCTTTATATGCAAACGTCTCTCCATCCCACAGAAATTGGTAATAAAAAAGACACTGTCAAATTATTTTCCTAGAACAAAAGATAATCAAGTGATTCTTTTACTACAATGAGGTACACAGAAATTGGAACTCCATCCAATAATTTGTTCAACAAACAATTATTAAGCTTCTGAAATTCTCAGAACTCTTTGACAGGTTCTTAGGGGAATTTAGATATTAAGATCATAGCATCCCTGTCCTTGAGAAATTTGAAGTATCTGTATCCAATTTAACCTAGTCATGCTGTACTATACACTTTAGCCAGTGAATTTTCCTCTTTGAACCTTTGTAACACTGATTTTTTCTTATAAAACGAGTTTTGCTAAACATTCATATTGATTACTTGTACATACTGCCTAAATAACAGATTTGTAAGGTCTTAAATGCAATGATAGCACCTTGAAAAAATATAGTGCACTGAACTTATTATTATTAGTTGTAAGGTCACTGCCAGTTAAATCACCAGACAGTTTATAATGCTTAATTTTGATAATTAACTTTGTTGGTTAATTTCTGCTAAAAGAGCGTTGGAGCAGCCACTAAATTAATCTTTTGAACTAATCCTGTTCCCTTTAAGAAAATTTTATAGTGTTTTTACTGAGAGTGTCTTAATACTACACACCTGAGGGTTGGAGTTTGGAAAGATGGTTCAGGGGTTAAGCATCCCCCTTACAAGCAGAAGATCCTGAATTCAGATCACAGATCTTACATAAAAATGCCAGACAGAAGTGAAGGAGGCCTGCACTTCTAGTTCTGGAAAACTCCAGAGTAAACAAATAGGAGGTAGAAGCAATCCAATGTGATTCCTGAAGTCACCCTTGGGCCACTCTGCAGGTACACACATTGCCCTTTAATGCGCACATGCACACACACACATACACACACACACACAGAAAGAGAGAGACAGACAGACAAACACATATGTAAAAATAATAAAAAAATTAAAACACTGCACACCTGAGAATACTTATTTTCTCAAGATAATGCACATGGTCAAACCATTAGATGACTTTACAAACCTGATTATCACCATTAAATTTCTGAAATAACCCTGATTTCAAACATTACTGTGAGATAAGTTTTTACTTTGAGGATGTAATTCTAGATAGAACCATCCTTGAAACATTTACAGTTCCTTTAAATCATTCTAAAAACTAGCTACATCCTTTATGAGTACATCTCTCTTTTCTCATATTTTATCATATGTAGTTAGAAGAATCCTGTTAGTACTGATAATATCCTTTTTAGACAGATGAATGAGCTTTTTAACTACTTTTATTTACCACATTGACCCAGATAAGGCTGGTATTTCTGTCAGTGTAAAACCTAAACCTCCACTCCTACAGTTCCAATAATAACTTATGTTTTCCTTTTCATATGCACTAGTGAATTCCTTTGTGATTTTAGCTTCTTCCCACCACCAGTCTTAAAGACAATGCCTCAGGTTTCAGGTATTTCTAATGGTGGAACCCAATTCTAGCTCTAGTTATCGTCCACCAAGGACTCAATCAGATGTGCAGAAACCTATGCTTATTAGGAAAAGAAAACAAATTTATCATAGGAATTAAAACTTGCACAATTATGAGGGAAACAAGGGTTGTGAACTTGAGAATAGGAATGACTTTTTCAGAGAAAAGCAACCATCCTGGCTTCACATTCACAATTTGGTGCTTTCCTGGAACTCTGAACTTATATATATATGCATGTGTAGAGCTGGATTTAAGAAAGAAGAAAAGAAGCTATGAAATACATAGGTGTTTATTGGCTTCCATGTTTATTGTTCGCCTGGTTTCTCATCAATGTTAGCCATACATATGAGACTATCATTTAGCAGGAGAACTATCTTCAGCAAGTGAAGATACCTAGACACAAAATGAAAAGGCCAGGTTTTAAATTGGAAGGGACCAGCAGCCTTTCACATCCTTTTTACTGCCTCTGCCTGATGCTGACCACAAAATTATAAAAAGAGTGTTTGCCTCTATCTTAAGGAGCAATACTTTTGGCTATCTGGAATCTAGAACTTCAGAAGAAAGAGGATTTTTAAGAAGCAGTCTCATGGTAAAACAAGATGAGAGGAGAAATAATCACAACCATATTCATTACAGAAAATGTATAGGTAGGTCACAGAAAGACATGAAGAATCAGAATAATTATTTACCCATTAGCTCATAGGTAAATGTTATATGTATTCTCAGATTTGAATCTTTGAGAATTTCTTACTTGTGATAGAGAACAGTGCACCAATTATATTCTTACACCATTAAGGGCCCAAATTTTGGATAAATAACTTGGTGTAACTTCTGGAGAAAATTATTCTAAACAGTCTCATTTTATGTCAATGAGAATACAAAACAACCTAACTATTATAAGTAGAATGTAATTTGTTCAAAAATGACCACATCCTTGTTCCTAGTCCCTTTGAATATGTGGGCTTCCTGGTAAAGGGGAGTTAAGATTGAAGATGGAACTGTACGTGCTTACCAATTTATCTTCAGATGGACCCCACAAAGTCCTTCAAAGAGGTGCTGAAAATAGCAAAAGATCTTATAGTATGAGCAGATATCAGTCTGGCCTTACTGACTGAAGATGAATAAGTGAACCTAAGTCATGTAGAACAGATTATATCCTAAAGCCTACAAAAGGGCTCCTGGAGTTCAGTAAACTGAGCATCACTTTGAACTTCTGACATTCAAAAGAGGAGGAGATAATTATGTAGCATTAAACCAGTAAGTGGTAGTAATTTGTTACAATAGGAATAGAAAATCCATACACTATCTTATGTGATTAAATAGCAAGACATATACTTATGATAAAAGAAATCACACAAAGATCACATTTTTTTCCTGTGTACACCCACACGATATGAAAATAGAAGCGAGGCTCTTTGTAGTTGGAAGGGATCAATAAGAAGAAGATGAGGACAAGAGATGATAATGAGCAGAGTACATGACACATCTGTATAAAAGCATCATAATGAAGTCAATTGTTTGTATGATACTTTTAAAAAGGCATACATCAATCATTCCAAAACTTGTGAGTTTAAAGCAGGAGAATTGCTATGAGCTTGAGACTAGATTGACTTACACTGGGCTACAGCCCTGTCTTTAAAGGAATTAGATTAGAATTTGAGAACTAAATAAAACAACTATAATAAGGCCTTTAAATATAATATAATTTGTTGCTTAATCATTGTGATAATTTATTTTACTATGTAAATACATATCAAAACATCATATCATACACCTTAGATTTATATACTGAAAGTCAAAATTTTCCTGTTCTATGGTATATGTATTTGTCATATATCAATACATCTATCTACAGATTTATTTAATGCATCTTGCATACTTACTGACTGATAAAATGGTGCATGCATAACAAAGAGTTTGTTAGTGTTCACTGTATAGAAAATAAGTGGTCAGCATATTTGTGCTTATTCATTTTGTCACATTTCTTTGTCTTTCAGCTAGATTCCCAGAAAGAGAATTTTTGGAACAAAATGTGCTGAACATTTTTGTTTTTACCTACTGCCAAATGGATTTTATAAAATCCATCATATTTATACTCCCACAGTATTGTGTGAACTCAGTTCTGTCATACTTACCTGTATTAACACTGAGCATCCTACTTCTGATCATGAATTGCTAATGTTTGTTTTATCTTTAATTCTATTTTTATTGCTATTTTGATGAATTCCTTCACTGTAATTGTATATTTTATTAGCTTATTTTAACATTTCATTTGTAAATTCTGTGATTATTTTCAAATCACAAATTAGTTGAAAAATGATGATCATAAGAAAGTTCAAAAAAATAACAAGGCCTCCTGAATTCACTAGCAAAATCAGACAAATGTTAGTGATTTTCTTTTTTCTTGATGTATTTATTTTTGAAACAGAATGTTAGGCTATATTTAAAATGTCTTCTATTCTTTTCCTGCCTCTCCGGATAGTATCTCTGCTTTGCATATTCTCGTTATTTGTGATTTTACATGTTCACATATGAACATGCAATTGATAAGTAGTTCCCTTGTTCAACTTACCTGTTTCCTTTTCCAGAATGCTGCATTTTCAAATAAATCTATGAGATCCTAATACTTTAAGGATTTTAACTTTTTGTTTGTACCATTTGCCATAAATATTTCCTTATTTTGTCATTTTAATTACATTTGCTGTTGAATTTCCTTTGAGTATATTTATTTAAAAACCAGCCAATTTCATTATTTCATAATGTGTACAATTAATATTTAAATGAATAATCCTGCTTTTACATATTTGACTTCATACGTAGCACATAATCCTTTTAGTAATCAGGTCCACTCTTGCACTTATAATTTCCAATCCTTTCTTTGAATGATCTACGGTAAACACAAAATTAAAACATCTATTAAAATTCATGTTTTCACCTGACTATTTTCAGGTGAAATGCCTATAAAATCTCTAAAGGTCTTATATCTTATTAATTATATCTTTTTACAATATTAGCTTATTGCAGAGGCTAAAATGTTGGTTCGATTAAGTGAAATTTTTCAAAAGAAAAAAATCCCAGAGATAAACTTATATTCATCAAATTTCCAGTAATATTGGATGATCAGATTTAACTGAACTGTGAGAGGCAAAGCAGTATAGCATGCCTTTTGGTGTTAGGTTTCTCTGATATTAATGGAAAAGGTTTTAACATCTATTCAATATCTAAAAATATGAGATTTTCAAAAAAAATATTAATTTGATTAAATAGGTATGTTACAGTAGAATAGCTTTTTAGTGAAAAGAAAGTATATTTAGAAATTGGAACTTAAAAATAAGACTTTACTTTAAAGTCAGATGAAACCATTGCACAATCTGATTGCACTGACCCTCACCCTATCAAATGCAAACCATAGCTGAAACTCTAAGAACTGCCTGAATAAAAAAGAGATGTACCTTCAGAAGCAAACTGCCACTACAAAGAGGTAAACAGATACTTGGATGTGTGTGTAAATATATATATGGAAATTGGTTCTCACCTCACAAAATGCATAAAAATGCGATCATTTGTTGGAGTAAGAAAATAAGTTACAGTTTTAAAACCACTCAGGGCAAGTTTTGGTCACTATTCAGTAGTAATGTTTATGTAGGTTTAGAAATTATCATACACTACAGATGGGGTCCTACATGTGAAAATAATAATTACCTGATATAAAAGCATTGCAAATCTTTGACCACATGAACACAAACAAAATAATAAAAAGAGGCATATTCACTATTATATATTTGACCAGAAATATTATGAAATAAAATTAAAAAAGGTTCCTGTGATGAGAAGTATTTCATTTAAATACTTGTGAACTTTCAATACATTTCAGCACAGAAAGCATGCAGGCCTAATTAACTGGCCATAAATGATACTTTAAGAAATCAAAATGTGCTTCTTGTGAACTGTTGAGGTGTTGTACAACTGCTTCTTTATCCCCTGTTATTTGATATCAGTTCCCTTCAGCTAACTTGTATCCAGCTCTGCTGAAATCAAGCAAAATCACAGAGAATACACTTTGATTCTATTGCTTTTCCCACCCAAATGACTTATCAATAAAACAAACAAGCTGCTTTCCTAATGGAAGATAGAAACTATGAAACGATAATTTGTCTGTTTCTCCTTTATTCTTGCTAATTAGAAAGGTCATAGCTTCAAAAAAGAGAAGCCATTCTTCTGAGAATTAGCTTCAGAACTGAAAACCATTAGAAATTTCACTGTGTTCATAAGCTTTAGATTTCTGTCACCCAATGTAAACACTTACTGGCATAGGGATAGTCAGATCTGAATTTGAAAACCTTTCACTGTTATTCAGAAAGCTTTCTGCTGTTTCATTAGAATGTTTTTTGTTTCTTGTTTTTTCCCTCGTCAGAGCTGAAGGCTATCTTTAGTAACCTGACCTAATGGTGGCTTTCATCCACTCCTTCCTCAAAGCCCACCCAATGGAAGGAACCTTTCCCAAGTGCCATGGGAAGAAATCTCCTTGGGAAATTTCTTCAGAAGGCTATTTAGGGAGCATGCAACTACCAAAATAGTTTCCAAAGAGATGCCTTGGCTTTTCTTGCAGAGGCTGTCTGGTCTCCCTGGCTAGGCTTCAGTGGCTAGCTCTCTGCTCTGTTAGCTTGTCAGCCTGAGGAAAAATATTTTTTCTCCTTTAAGTGTTTCTTTTTATTGTTTTTTTCCAGATAGAAAGGTTTCATATGAAATACTTCTTTACAGTAAGAAATTTAGAGAACAAACAGGAAAAAAAAAACATAAAGAAGGAGATGCGAGTGAAAATCAGAAAGTTTTGCCACTGTAGGAGTAACTGCCAATGGGAAGGCCACTGTGCTGCCTCGTGCTAGCAGCTCTTGAATGCTAGAAAGAATGAATACAGTTTAATTTAATAACTGAATATTCCCATATCTGACTCGTCACCCAGAGGTTTGTATTGAGGAAGTTTTAATTTTCAATTGCTTTTTTTCCCTCCCTCCCTTTCTCTCTTTCTTCTTTCTTTCCCTCTTTCTTTCATTTTTGATGTTTGCTCTTTGACATCTTAGCAAATATATTCTCCTAAAAACAGAACAGGTCTAAAATTCTCAAATCCTAGAAAAGGAATTTTATTTCCTTCTTCTTTCCCAGATAACATCCTGTGTGTGTCCAATCATAAGATTTTTAACATAAACTTATTTCAATGTAAAAAGAAGCTTCTTTTATTTTAACGTGTGTGTGTGTGTGTGTGTGTGTGTGTGTGTGTGTGTGTGTGTGTGTGTGTATCAGAGGGCAATGTGTGTGCCTGTGAAGGCCTATGGATAACTTGGGGAATCACCCTGAATTGTGCTACCTCCTCTTTGCTTTGCTCTGGAGTTTCCCAGCCTCTGCCTTCCAGGACCAGAAGTGTCCTGGAAATTTCACCTCCAATTCCCACAGGCATTTATTACCTGGATCACAGATCCAAACTCAGGACATTTTGCTTGTGAGGCAGAGGCTTAACCCCTGAGCCATCTCTCTAGCTCAGAAGAAAGAAACTTTTAAATTATTTCACATTTAGAATTTTCCCTAAGCATCCAGTTATCTTGGCCTTGCAATGAAAACTTAGGAAAGGAATGAAGGGCACAGACAGCTGTGACAACTTTTACTCTATGTCCCTAACTAGGTTTGTTTTAGAACCAGTGATGGGTAATTTCTTGTTGATTTAAACCAATAATACCTGTTTGGGTATTTCAATCATAGAGAAAAAGATACCCCAAAGTCAACATTATCTAAAGAAAAGAAAGAGCAGCTCAAACGCCAAGCTCAGCTACTGACTAATTGCCACAAGACTATGCAGCTTTGCTGCTGGAGAACTAAATTGGCACACTGTACCTTCTTGTTGGAATTAAAAGATGGCTGGGGGGAAATACAAGAATACTCTTATGAAAAAAAGTTATGAGGTAATCTCGTTATAAGTTTTCCAAACTTCCCTACTGAATGTTTGTTCCAAACTTTATTTAAATAGCATGTTACAGCGATACCTCATTTACATGGTGTGTCAAAGTGTTATAATTTCCACATTTCTAGACTCCCAGGTCCAAGTCAGCATTGCATAATGAAGGGAAGGGATGCAAGATTTCTAGGAATGAATTTCAATGTAAATAACAATCAGCTAGTCCTTCAACCTTCCAAGGACAATAGGAATCTATGCTGTATTCTTTACTCTATCCTCAATATTTTTTGCCCTCTATGGATTTAGGCACTTTCAGTAAACGTGGGATAGGATTCATTATACTGTGGAATAATTTTTAAAAACCTGTTACTTTTTTTTCATTTGCGTTCTATCATAAAATTCATCTAAGCATAGAAATCGTTGTTTCTCATTGGGAAGTTTATCTGCCAAAATTTTCCTGCTATAGGAAATGTATGTCACATTGGATTATCATTTGGCTCTGCTAACACCAGAACACTGTAAGCTTTAAACTTGGTTTTAAAAAAATCTAATTAGTATCAACTGAAAAATAAGGTCCCTACAGAAATTTCTTTCTTACTTTTCCTATTACAAAAGGTGATTTGTAATAAAATAGTTCATATGTATGCATGTTTGCTAAACCTTATCAAACTTGACACTTTTGGATCATATTTAGAAGTAAGAGGCAAATTTTCTTCAATTATGCTTTAAAAATGGGAAAATGAAGTTAATAAAAATATTATTCTATTTAAAAGAAGCTGTGTTGTATTGATGAGGGAGAATTTCAAAATTTGAGGCATTTTTAATTCTTCTGGCATTTCTCCAGATAAAATTAGTTTTGTTTTTGTTAGTCATAAAATTTATTGAGTAGCTACTATATGCTGGCTACTATATTAGAAGATCAAAGAAATGGGAAGACTCCATGACGACTCTGCATAGATTCTGAAATGAGAGTCTCATTGCATGCATTTATTTTATGATCTAACTTTACAGTTGATATAAAAAAGACAACTCAAAATCAGTCATGATACACATATATTCACACATATAGATATGAATACATTCACTTACATAGGTATATTTGCACATACATAAAATGCACACACAAACACATACATGTAGTGACATATATTGTTAAAAAAGAAGAGGGAAAAAGGTCATGAAAAGTCTGCTACTCTTTGGAAACTGACATTCCTATTTGACCCTTGATCCATGTTAAACCTATTTTCCCCACCTACAGACAGGTAGAAGTTCCTTTTTTAATTGGATATCTGAGTAAAATAGAACTAACGGATGAAAAGTATATTCTAGCACATGCTTTGTTCAAACAACAAGACAGTCATAGATATAATTATTCTTTTAGTTTGTGAGATTCCTTAGAAGAAGGCATATAGAAGACATATAGAAAGAGAATAAGAAGAAATAGCATATTAGACAAAATGGAGCACTAGCAGAAAAGAAAAAAGGTATTCAAAACTGTCATATCAAGTACTATACTGCTTTTATTAGTGCTACCCCAATATAAGATTGTGAGTTAAAGAGCATTTTTAAAAGTAAAAATTCAAATTTATACTTTTAAATAAATATGTGAGCTTTAATCTTCTTTAAACACAGTGGAAACATTAAAAAATGTGATTTGTGAGTAAATTTTTTTTAGAAAGAAATCTATGAAGGTAAGGAAACAATTGGAATTTCAAGATAAATTTTAATGATAAAAGAGTGAAAATATTTTAATTTAGCAAGAACACAGAAAAGATTAGCTAATTTCATATTGTCTCTTTTTTATTTTATTTCGCCATTATATTTATGTCCATTTTTCTTTTGCTTCAATTTTTTTCTGTTTTGCAAGTTTTGTCCTTTGGCACAAATTCTTTTGGATAATTAAGAGAGAGAAGAATGTATTTTTAAATTGGAAGTCACGGTGTCAAAAAATTACACTACTACAAAATCTTATAAATGATGGATTTCTGCAGAGATGTTCTCAAGAATTTCTATGAGTTCCTGTAACAGAATAAACTCTGAAGGTTTATAAACTATTTGACTCTGTAAGGTGATAGTTTTAGAACAATCAGTACACAGTGTATGTATCATTATCTGCTTTTGCCATCAAGCTAAATGTTTCATATTTAATACTTGCATAATTGAAAAATAGGGTTAGATTGGCTAAAAATAGGTTATTTCTTAAAGATAGAACTGGTAATGAAAATCAGTGTTGCCAAAGCTGATCATTATGAATGCTTACTACTGCTGGTATACTGAAAGCTTAAGTCTCTATTGAGATCCTTTGCTTTCCATGTATTGAGTCAACACGATCTCATGAGTTTACTGAGTCCTTTATAGGCAATTTTATGAGTAGACTCTGACTAGCATTGGCCTGTGAATTTCAACCCTTTTTTAGGTTTTCATGTTGATTCTTGCCACCTGTAACAATAGTATCTTCATTGCCATCTCTGCCACAAAGTGCTTGTTGATACTTCAGAGAATGAGGTCCCTGGAAATTACCACAGCATTTTTTTTTACATTTTTGAATTATGTGAGATATATATATATTTCATGTTTTTAACAAAAAAATTAAAATTTTCTCTATTCTAGGAGGTTTGTGAGAGGAAAATATTGCACAATACAGTTTTTTAACAAACATGTTGCTATATTGCTTTGAATTGAATTTGCAGATAATTTACAAGGGATTTAGTGACACTTAATCTTAAGGAAACTTCACTCACTCAGTGTGTTAGCAGTGATTATGTTTTATTAGGGAGACTCCTAATTCTAGTAACATGCACGCAAATATGAATGAACTCATTCCTTCATATATTGAAATTGCCATTTTCCATATAACTATATGTGTGACATTCATCTATATATATATGCAAATCACATGTATGTCATATATACATGATATATGTATGTCATTCATCAATATAACTGCACAAATACATGTTATTCACCAAAAACAATATGGTGACGCCTTCATACTATGTCTGATAATAGTCAGCAACACGTTTGTAGTCATCATACCAACAAAAGAAAGTGGAAAAATTTCTAAATACTTTTGTCAGTCTTTTGTTTATCAGTATTATTTCTTGTGTTGATAAAGAAACACTAAATAGAATATAAGTCAATATACAATCAATATAAAGGTAAATTCCATCATTGCGACTAGACAGATCAAGAAATACTTTAAACATATTAGCAGCATGCCAAAGTCTTAAAACAATTTCATTGATTTTTACTTCTTGCTCTTAATGCATTGATGGCCTTCCTCCTTTCATCAGTCAATTCTTTTTACTGGTCTTGTTAATCCAGGACAAATGTTTTTTAATCCTCGTTTTGTAGCCTTCACTGACAGTTAAAGTTTATATGAGTACCTACTGCATAACCATATTGGTGTATCTAGCTCTCTTGAAACTACCTTTCTTGGGAAATTACCTTATACTCTTGCTTTTCAAAAGTCACTTTTGGTCCCATGCTCTGATTGAGAGTCCATGTTTCACTCAAACAGAAGTCTTGCCTAAAATTCTGGTCCATTACATAATTTTCAGAAGCTGGGAGAAGGCATTTGCATCATTTCTGTTCCCAGATCTGTTCAATATATACTTCCAGTCTGTCATGCCTGAAATTAATTTTTTACAATCTGGATCTTTACTATATGCTAAAAATTCAGTACAAAAAAGGACTTCCTTCTGCATAGAATATGTACGCCAGAACATTGCGTCCCATCTTTATAATGAAACACATCGTTTCAATCAAAAGGCAAATTTTTGTTACAAAATGTTTGAAGAGAATAATGCTTTAAAGGGTTTCAAATAGTTATTTTATGAAAGCGAAATGATTTTTGTCATGGAATATATTTTGGCCTACACCATACAATTTGTTGTAAACTTAACAGCATGATATTTCAAGGTATTTTCTTCTCTGTGTTTCATGATTCAAAAGATGGAAAACAAATACAAGTAATCATAAAAATGGCTCTTCTAAAATTATCATTAAAGTGCATGACTATTAAAATGTAAACTAGTCATCAGTATTTATATAGAGACTGAGAAAATGATAACAAAAATTTTACCTTTCGGTCAAGAAACTGACATTGACACTTTAAAATTATTTGCCTCCCCCAATAAAAAAATTGCTTTTGTTTTTTCCCCAAGTTTTCAAAGTAGAGACAAAATCCAGTTTCCATTTTCCTTTATGCATCCCTGTGGTGTATTTTTCTCAACATTCAGAGAAGGAAAATCTGATCATGCCAGGTTCACTTGGATTGAAGTTTGCATTTTTGTCTAGAGTTCTCAATAGCTGGTATTGTGTGCTTTCTTCAGAGATATGTAATTTCTTAGTATCTCAATTTGTCATGTTAATTGGGACAGGTAATCATTAGACAGTTATAAAAATTCATTAGGCAATTGAAAATGGTGATCTACAATCTTTTACATCTGGTTTTTCATTTCTTTGCGTATTAGGAATTAGTGGTCTCCATATTTTTCAATTTTATTTTTTGTTTCATTAACTGAACTCTACTTCTGACTCTGGATAGCTACATAAATTGTTCTTGATGAGGTCAAGCTAGATTAGTTTTGTTTCATGCTTACTTTGCTTTCTTTTTTTCCTAACAAAAGCCTTGAGACTGTTTGCAAAGTTGTTGTTCAGATGAGTATTTTGTATTAAAAATGACCCAAATAATATTTTTCTCCATATTTTTTATACTTAATTCTTTAAATTTTGCCAAAATTTATCATCTTTTTTGAAGTGATTTGGTTAACCCATAGAGGTTAATGGTAGGACAATTTGAATTTTTGTGGCAAGTACTCAGTTTATAACACTGTTCAGTGTCTGAAGTGCTATTTGGTGTATATTGGTGCAGTGATTTGAAGAGAAATTTATCAATTAGCTGTGAACCTCGATTGGAGGACAATGAAAAATTCTATTTTATTTGTTTGCCTAAATTTTTATAATATGTTTCAGTTTTACAGCCATAACATTATTATCCATAGAGGTATTATGAGGACTAGGGGAATAGAGGCACATTATTGCACATAGATATTTTCCCCTTCCCATTTGATACAATAGAGAATGTCATTCTTAATGCATGGTCCATTCTTGAAAATAAGGTCCATTTTTGATATCATCATGGTTTCTGTATCTATTGCTTTGTTTCCAATTCTGATATCATTGATGATATTAGATGCTAAACTGTTGATGTCACATTCAAATATATTTCATATATTGTAAATATAAGGTTGACCCTATTGAATGAATATCTATGAACCCAGGATATAGCTGGAGTGATTATATAATCCTGTAACATCAATGTGTGGTGGCATGCTTGTTCAGAAAAATGACACTGGGTTCTTCTTGATAGAAGATCCCACTCCTGGGTTCTTATCCACTTGTTATGTAATGTGAAAATCAATGCAAAAAGTAATTTTGTATGATTTTTGCCATTATTTTTAATTATTTTTCCTAGTATTATAAGCATAATGACTAATAATCCCTGCCCCCTTCTTCCCCTCTATCTTCCCTCCCCACTTCCCACCCTCCTTCTCCTCCATCATTCCATTCTGCTCCTTTTCACTCAAGAAAGAGCCACTTGGTCCACCCCAAAAGCCATATTAGATGATCTAGAGAGAACTCTTGTCATTCTTTTAATTAGCACTTAAAGACTATGTTCTCCTTTAAAATATTTTTGCATTAATATTTTAGAGAGAAATAAGCAGTGTAAGATTTGGTTGTATTATTGTCTTCAAAAAGCACCACTATGCTGATTGATAAATTTCCATCCATTTCTTTGTATGCATCCGTTATACTTCATTCATTTTTGCAAAAGAAATAAAAAAAATCTACCCTATTCCTTTTCGTATTTCCGACCTAACTGTGGTTAATCTGACTCCTTTCAAATCAGTCACATCAGAAAATGACTGTCTCACAACTTTGCAGGTTGCTACTTTGAGAAGTTCCAAAGAGCAGCAGGTGTTACATAATATCAGAACAGTTCTTTTCATGGCAAATTTTATCTCTTTCCTTTAGTGCATGAATCAGTACTATCAACAAATTGTTAATTGGGAGCAATGTCTAGAATGCAATTCTAAATATCTGCCCTATTTTGCATAAAATGTAGTGTTCTTATTTTCTATCAATTTGGGATTTTCACTCTACATTCGAGCAAGAAAAAATTTTGACAATGAAACAATCAAAAGTCCACTCTCAAAATAAGATTATTAATGTAGAGACAACTATATTTGCAAAATAATTTTGCTGGCAAAATGATTATTTATTTCCTCTCTCTTTTATTCCTTTCTTTTTGTTTTAGTTCAGGAAAATAACTTTGACTCTGCATTTATGTTCATTCTTCACTTATGGAAAAATGGGTCAAAATAAAGAGATGTGTGAAAACAGTATTCAGATTTGCACTGTATAATTAATGAGTCATCATCATCTTCCTTAAGTAGAGATTTAGGATGCTAACCTTTGCTGACTGTGATTATCAGTCTGAAAAATCTTGACATTCCAAGTAGCTATTTTCTCAGTTTAAGAACTCCATCTTTACTCCTAATGTTCAAATCACAAATTTAAACAAGCTCAAAAGGCCCCAAGGTTAACAGCTTTTATTAGAGAATAGATAAATACTGTCCAATAATGGTTCTTAGACAACAGTATCAGGTTCTGCCAGAGAGAAAGACTGAGACAACCATGAGCCCATAGTTGGGCTCCTTAGGCCCCAGAGAGAGGGGGGAATGAGGAGTAGAACCCGATTTTGGTTTTCTTTTAGTTCTTTTTAAGTACGTTTCTCCACATGTATATAGCTTTCATAATGTGGCCCAGTCAGAGCATAGCCATTAGCTCTAACTAGAGACAGGCTGGGAGTTTGGAATGCGTCCTCACCTGCCTAGCTGATGTACCTTAAAAAAAAGGTTCAGCAAACTGGAGTATGTCCACCCCCATTCCTCCTCTTACCATAAAAGTCTATGGGCTGCCCCAGGGCAGCCCCGGCCTGGGCATAGGCCAATCAGTAGGCCAGCTACCATTTGTCAGTAACAGAAGAGAAAATCTCAGGTGTTGTAGGTAGTAAGGTTGCAATTCAAACTCATCACAGACAAAGAGGGGACCAATCCCTGTGGGCCAAAACTGTTGGCTGTTAGCCAATCATGTAACTACCAAGTTGGAAGCCCCCTCCCCTTGCCAGTAAGCTATAAAACTTCACCCGGACAAAGGGCCATGTGCTTCCCGGCTGGACACTTCTGTTGGCCGGTTGTGAGCCTAGGTTCCAATCTGCTAATAAAGACTCTCATGCGATTTGCAAAAAAAAAAAAAAAAAAAAAAAAAAAAGATTTGCCCCTAATCTGAAAGCCTTCAAGACCCGCCCCTTCTAGATATATGGGATTCTGAAGAGAAAGAAGAGTATCTTCTTCTAAATGTTACCAACCTCTCTTGGCTGAGTTACTGGAGTTATTTATTAATGTTTAACTACTCAGTCATAAAATGTTGCCCATAACAATTTTATTTAGTCAATGAACCACATTGACTTTTATTGGATGAACTTATTTTTCATGCTGCCTATAACGAATAAATCAAATTAGGAAATTACTCTTGGAGTGAAGAGATCATAGCATGTATGTCTCAACATTTAAAAAGAAATAATATCTCCTTAAACACCTCACCCAAGTTTATGTGTCCTGTTTAACAAAAAATGATAATGCTGTATTATTTTCAATTATCATTTTCTTCTGTAGTTATTGGGGTTTTTGTTTCTTTCATGAGGTTGTTAATGAAAAATGTAATCTTATGTTCAGAATATTTTTTGAACCTTTGAATCTTCAGAAACTTTGCTATTTGTCTTATGGTCAAGTATGCAATATATTTTATTAAGCAGAAATACTTCTAAACTGAACTTGTTTCCTTTGTTGGGGGACTATATGTCCCTTGAAGTTTCTATTTGCCTGAAGTTTAGCATTTCAAATAGCTTATCCTTTTTTTCTTTAGCTATTTTCTCATTACCTAGCACTATCTTGCTACTACATTTACCTACTTATATCATACTTACAAAGTTATTATGTCAATACTTTCATAATAAATTCAAGTAATTCTCTTTGGTATGTTAGAACTCTTTAGGCTGATGCACTTGACCTTTTATTCAGTCAGATTATGTCACTGATGATCTGAATGACCCTTCTGTTCATTCAGTAACATACAAACATAAAACCAAGTAGATTTCTAGTTTTGCACTAGGCAAGAACAGAAGTCAAGCACATAACTGTTGTGTTACTTTTCTAGAACATCTGAGAAACAAAGAAAAAATTCTTAAGCTAAGCAGTCTAAATCAGAACTGTCACATGTACTACATCTGGAGGGTGTTATGAAGGCAGTGTAAAATTTTAAATGGATGAATAGACAAGGAAACACATGGTAATAGAGTCTAATTGGGTAAATCTGGAGATGAAATCTTGAGATATTGCTATATAAGCATACAAGCAACCACCTCCATTCAGGTATAAATTACTGAGAGGAACATCAAATTCACAAAGGATAATGGACAATCAAGCAACCAGCAGTTTTTTAAATTTACCTCTTGCATTTGTGCTATCTAATTTTTATTTTAACAAACAATTCTGAAGTCAGTGTGTTTGCTCAGCTTTACTTCACATGCCTCGTTTTCCAATCCAGATTGTAGGATCAATCCCTTTTGAGTGATATGCTGAGCTGAGTTCTTTTTCTAAATAAGAAACAACATGCCCATTCAAGCCACACAAGTACTTGGTGAGACTTCCCTGATCATGTGTGTCACATGTATGTCTCATGTATGTCACATCCATTGGCAACAGTTCTTCTCATGGATAAACCTGGCTAAAATGTCCTTAAAAAGTAAAAATAAGGATGAATTTGGAAGAGAGTGGATATTTAGGTATAATAGCCTCTTTGGTGCATGTTAAACATACTGTTGTTATTCCATAATCATTAATTGGAATTCATCACTTTAGAAAGGGAAGGTTCATATTGTACAACCTTATCTTGGGACAATATGGCATCCGGTGTCATATGACCTTGGACTTTGTTTAATATTGGTCAACCAGCTAGTTACAACTTTCAAGTGATGTACATTGACTTATAACTCAAATGCATTGATTAGAGATTTAATTACTAGAACACATATGAGAGTTTTGAACTCTTATGCTTCTTGTAGGTTTTCTCCTGTATTGTAGTCTGTGGTTCTTCTGGTGCATGTTATCTCATTTACCTGATATTAAAGTATATTCTCCTTTTTTGTAGTGCTGGAGATTGAATCGAGGTACTTGTGCAAGTTGGGCAAAAGTTCTGCCATTGTATCATAATCCCCTACCTAGAGCATTGCAACATTCTTTTGGCATTATTTTTCTATATGTAATAATGGCCAATGCTATTATATTACATGTGAGGTAGAAAAATAAGCATGCTTCTTTGAGATTTAGGATAAATTTTGAATGACTTATAAGAAACTTTAAAAATTAAAATATTTGAATATCTATTAATCATTTGACAATAATTTTCATGTTCAGCAATTCATATATACAAAAAGAATTAAATAGAAATTGGAATGAGTGTAAGAGAGTACAGGTATACACAAGACAGATCCCCTGAATAGATCAGAATAGGACTATACAATGAGCTAATTTAAACAACGGAAATTTGAGAAGACTAAAGCATAGGAAATGCATAAAAAATGTGAGAAATGAAAACTGTTCTTTGATCCTAATTTGTTTCCCACGAAATTTTCACTTTCTTTTAGTCTCTTAGTCTTTTTTCTGCTAACTCCTGGAAGTCATAAGACAATATGGATACATTGATGAACTTTTGAGTAGAACTCCTATTGAAACATTTTGCTCCTATGTTAGCAAGATGAAATTTGGTGAATTATTTACTTTCACATTTCTCAAGACATATCTCAGTATCAAGAGGTTTTTTTCCAAGTCAATTTATGTAATTATTGGCTTTGTGGATTTTTTCTCTAGTGCCTAGTTTGCAAATTTCCTGAAAACTGAAAAAAAAATGCATTTATCGTGTTGTAATTGGGCAGCAATACAAAAGAAGTAAATATTTTATCTATTCATTTTATTACAGGATAATTGTACAAATTAAATTTCAAATTAAATTGTTAATGAGAATTATTGAATGAATAATAGTCCCACAGAAAGAGAAGATTTTATTTTACTTTATTTACTTGAAGTCCAATTGCAGTAAATTAGAAAATGCTTGTAAGTTTTAGAAAGATATAGTCATGTAGTTTGAACTGTCAGCTTAAGAGCTGACACGGAAAACTAGTCATGCCTACAAGCAATTGCCTAGTTGAATCAAGTTTCTGGGACAAGTCTTTGAATGATTGTCTTAACTACATACTTGATATTGGAGACCCAGCATGTAGTGGGAGTGACTATTCTCTGGATAAGTGAATAAAAATAGAAAGAGCTGGTTGTAATTTGGACAAGATAGAAATTATGCAGCATTGGTCCTTGTCTCTTTGTTCTTGTGGATGCAATTCCACCAATATCCTTAGCTCTTCTCAGTATGATGTTTCTAGTCATGAATAGTTGTAACCCAGAATTGTAAGATAATAAAAATCCTTGGTTTCCTTCAGTTGTTTGGGTCAAATACATATTCCAGCAAAGAAATTGTGAAACTAAGACAGAAAGTAAGAGTACAGTATGAAAATATAGCACACACACACAAGGCTAACACACTCATATATTGAGCACACATATATTCAGCTCTTCATTTCACTCCATTGTTCCCCTCAAACTTCTATATACAAATTTCATGAATGAGAAAAAAAGATCATTTTCTGTGTTAGAATTAATTCTCTTAACATAATGATTTTTATTTTTTTCCATTTTCTTACAAATGATATTTTATTCTTTCTCATGACTTCACACACACACTTGTACAGCATAGTTTCTTGATCTGTTCATCAAATTTTATTACTAGGCAAAGATAAATAGTACTGGTAAAAATGGATGTGGAAATTTCTCTATTGCCTGCTAACTTTGAATCCTTTAGGTATATATCTAGGATCATATAATTGAAACATCAGCTAATTGTATTTTTTACTTTATGGAGAAAATTTCATGGTTTTTGGCAGATTACAAATAAAAACTGAAAATTGTTTATTTTCTCTCTCTGATAATTTTTAAATAAAGAATTCTTTTATACAAACATAATAAGTAGTTATGCCTCCCCCCCATCCTTTCCTTCCTTACCTCCTCCTTCCTCTCCCTCCATGTCCCTTCCCTTCACTAACTCATCTCTCTCCCTCCCACCATTGTGCCTTTTTGCTTCTGTGGATCCCAAGTTCCCTTGGATTGTCTGTACTAGTAGGGATCAGGCCTCTGCTGCCTTTTAAGTGCTCCTTCCTTGGGTAGATCTGAAGATAGGGATCCTCCACCTTCAACTGTCTAGCCCTTTTCCCAAAGGTTCCCACTGCATATACCTATTTCTCCTACATTCCTTCTTGGTACATGTGGGAATGTTAATGTGTCAGCCATTGTGCAGATATGATGAGGGTAGGTCTCATTGCAGTGAGATCCTGGATGCAGCATCCTTGTCCTGACTGGAATGACCTGTCAGGTAGAGTTTAGCCTCCAGATAATCAACCAGCTGCTTTCTAACTCCTAACCCCCCTCTCAATGAGAGGAACCATACATCTAGTAATGTAAACCAGTCAAAAAAAAATCACAGCGGAAGGGGAGGAAATTGGCAGTAGACAGGATCAGATATCATAATACTAACCATAAGCATATGATAGTAAACTTCCATCTAAACACCTCTCATTATATCTTTAAATAAGGAAAGATCTTAACACCCATACAACATACAGTGTATTACAAGGGAAGAGCAGTGAAATAGAGAACAATAACCAGTCAGAGTAAAGAATATTGATGACCTTAAAAATGCTAAGCCCAAATCCTGACAGTCACAAAAGCTTAATATCAATAAAATCATGCTCAAATATTCACAGCACATTACGATTGCAACTCAGTGGAAATGTATGATCATATATATGCTCAATTAAAATGTATATTAAACTGATAGCTTCAAAATATTAGAATTGTTGTTGTATCCACTATTTACTAAGCTATTGAGGAACAAAAATATTTCTTCATCAGACAAAAGAATCATATACGTGCATACAGAATTTGCAGGATGTTTGGGGCCATTGATGAATAATACATATAATAATTTTATTCAGGAAATTTTAATGTTAAGCAAACAATTTACAATCCATACATAGAATTTTACTGTGTGACCTAAAGTCTCATAATGAGACACATAGCTAAGTTTGGAATTGCCATTCCAAAGTCTTCAATAAAAAAACAAGTGATCAGTGGAAATTTAGGGTAAGTTCCCAATGAATCACTGACAAAAAATCAAATGGGTAAAAGAATGATGGAATAAGGAAAACAAATGAATGAGTGTGAGAGAATAAATGGTTTTCTGTACATTAAGATCTCTCAGAACAACAAAAAACGTCCTGGAAAACAGATTTTGATTTTAGAGAAAATAGAGAGGACACAAGCAGACAAAAAGAAAATTTGAGCATCAGATAAATCAAAGGGACCTAAAGATTAAAAAAAAAGACAGAAAGACACTGAGAGGAAATGAACTAAAGACTATTCAGAAGAATTGCTGTCTTGAGTAATCAGCTTAAAATAACATCAGTGTACTTTTACTTCACCTTTAGTTACAAGTCATTTCTTACCACAGAACCATTATTTTTGTTGGTCCCAAGGGTTACCTCCTCAGACAGATTAATGGAATTTCTGAGTGAAATTTGTGTTCAACCTGGAGACTAATTTCTAAGAGTAGTTTTAATAAAATTAAATGTTTGATGTCTATCAACAACTTTTATAGCCAGCTGAGAAGAAAAAGACCAACTATTTGAGCATTGTTGTGTCTCTTTCTTAATATCATGTATTATTAATCTATTTCTGTGCTTTTCAAATCTTTTTTAACATTTTTTATTATTATTTCTGCTCATACAAACTTAATAGGTACACCGGTTCCCTCCCTCCCTCTTCCTACTCCCTACCCCCTGCTCCCCTTCCCCATACCCCTCCCTCCCCATCCCCCAGTGCCTCCCCCCTAATCCCGGGAGAATCCTTTAATGTGCATGCCAGACTTTCTTCTGGGCCCTCCTCTCTGATGACGTACAAGGACCCAGTGGCTTTTCCCTGAACCCTTTCCTGTGTTCCCCTTAAGCATAGGAACATTACTATGGCTGTCAATTCCTTGCCTCCAAGGATCTTGGTGCCTTTAGCAAATGCTAGACTTTATGGGGTCAATAGTGTGTGGCACATTGCGCAGGGCATGCAAAGTCGAATTATGATTGCTTCGGCCCTAACTTGTGTGGAGTATCTCGCATATCATTGCTCCTCCCATCCTTGTGCTCTTACAATCTTATGGCCTCCTCTTCCGCAAATTTCCCTGAGCTTCAGGATGGGGAGAGATTAGGCTGGCCTAATTCTAGGTGGTTGATATAGAGTCTCTGAAGTTCTGGATTATGGTTCATTGTTTTCTTTTTCAGTTTTGCTGCTCCTGCAATGCCCTTCACTCCATTCTGATGGGTATTGTATTTCACCCCCTGGCCAGAGATAAAAAGCTGTTAAACTAGAGTCTTGTTATAAGAGTATATTCAAAGGTAGATGTAATAAAAGTAGGAAACCACAGTGAGGGAGGGGTCGACCTAGGTAAGCTCTGTCCCTGCCCACCCCTAGAACCCCAGGCCAAATAATTCAATTTTGTGAAAAACGCACAGAAATTGAAAGAAGATCTTAAGAGTTAAAACGACAATGCCAAAGTCAAAGTGCAAATCCATGAGAAACAACACTCAAGTAAACAAATCTCCCACTGAAGGAATTAAGCCCATGTTAGACTCCAACCAGAACAAACCCACAGAAAATGGCCAAGAAAGCCTGACCCAGGATAACGACTTTCAAAATATGATCATTACCATGTTCAATACTATGAAAGAGGAAATCCGGGAGGAATTAAATAATCGAATCAATCACTTTGAAGAGGAACACAACAGACACTTGGAGGAGTTGAGAAAAACAGTGCAAGAAACAAAAACTGGCATAGAGCAATTAAAACAGACTCAAGCAAAGTTTAAAACTGAGCTTTTCAAATTTTGACTGAACTAGTCATCAGTAATTTGTGTGTTGCTAAGAAATTTCATAATAATAATAATAATATTCAAGTAATAGCTAGTAAATCTTTATTAGTAAATATAAATGATTTTTTGGAAAAAAATGAGTGCTGATTAAAAATTATACATGGAAAAACATCACTAAGAATAATTGTCTTTCAAAATCATGTTTAGATAACTGAAAGTAAATGAGTAAATGTCTGAAGTTGCATTTTTTGCATAAAAATGGCATGTTCACTACTTGCCACTTGATTGATTTCCTTATTGTTTAACATTGATAGTATATAATTAATCAGTGCCAATACTTCAATATATTCTGATATGGAAACAGAATTTTTTAAAATTTATGTGATATGGTGTATTGCTAAGAGGTCATCTTTTAAAAGAATGAATAAAATTGTTTCTGCATTAGTAAAATTTTTGAAGTCCTTATACTTTCCTTAGATATTAAAAATGGATGTTTACAAGTTCATGATCTTTCCAAAAAAGAATAAATAAATAAACACACTAAGCTTCCACTTCAACTTGACCGTGGTAAGCACAGATCACTATATGGTTTTTTTTTCTACAAAGTCCCTGAATTAAGAGAAGTGATAACAAAAAATAAATAACACCATGACTCTGTGAAAAGTGAATGTAAGTATAACATCAGCGAGCTTAAATTTCATGAACACACTGAGAAACAAATAAAATATGATTAGAAATAAATGAAAATTAATGATATTTAACAGAAGTCCCTGAAGACTACTAAGATGATTCACCAAATACAGAGAGGGTCCATATAGAAAAGAAAGAATTCTGAGACACAAATTTCAGAAGCCACTTCTGAACAGCAGAGATGGTGGGACCATTCTTTAATTCATGTTTAAGTAGAGCCATGGTTTTATATCAAAGGCTTGTGCTCTGAGGCCTAGGCCAAGAACTATTCTCAAAACCTAAGGAGAAAATGATTAGACTTCAAAACAGAGTAGCCTTGAAAAGACACTGGAGTCTGAAAAGGAAATGTGTCATACCTTAAATGCCAACAATATTTAAAATTAAAGATAGTGAAACACTTTCTTTTAGCAGTAGAACCACCAGATTAACAGTCTGTGGGAGGCCTTTGTTCAGTTACTTGCATTTTCCCCATGGGTACTTCAAAACAACTAGCTGTCTAAACATCCCCCTAACTTCCCCTTCTTCCACAGAATCTTCAGTCAGCCTTCTATTCAAGAGAGAGTCTTCTTGAGGAAAGAGGAGGAAGCAAGACAAAGAGAATGTGTGAGACATCCTTTGGCCCTTCAGTATAATCCATCTCTCTTGTGACTAGACAATTAAGAATCTTGAGAAAGCCTAGGAAAACCAGTTATAAGAAGACAAGACAAGGTCAAATACAAAGAGACAAAATGAACTTATCTATTTGTTCTGGAACTAAAAGGAAAAGTATAAACTTTTTTTTACCATGGCAGAAATTTAATTTTTGATATTAATTTCAAAGGTACTAGATTATGAGACACCATTAGTAGACTGTTTCAATGAGTCTAAGTAAAGACAGTGACTGGAGAGGTATGCTAAGTGAAATTCATGAATACCAAAGAAGTTCACACATTAAACAGTAGTTTATTATGAGTGGAGATGAGAGAGAATCAGTAGTCCAGGTAAATCTTGGTTCTTTAACTTACCCTAGGATTCATTTTCATGTTACAGATCCATTTCTGACTCCCTGGCCCAGTTATTAAGTAAGTGACTAGTGTGTAGCTTTCCTTGTCCAATTCTCTGTTTTACTTAGACTGAACAGTGCAAGAATTTAATAGTAGCCTGAGACCCTCAAAACTCACAAGTGATTTGTCTACTTATAATTTTCACACTCAGATGACTTAATGACCAAAAAGTCTGTATGCATTAGGCTAACACAGCCATTTATAAAGAAAATAGGAATATTTTAAAGAACAGTAGCTTAAGTCAATGAAAAACTCAATTTTCTGATATATTGGACTGAAAAAATTCAGGATTTTTAATTATTTATGCACATATATATGATTATAAATGTACAAATGGATATGTCAATGTTTATGATAAATTCATATTTCAAAGATAAATCTAAAATATTTTATTTGGTCTGGAGTGATAGTTCAGTATTTAAGACTCTGCCTTGTAAGCAGGACGAGTTCAGATCCCAGTTACCACATAAAAAAGCTAGGCAGAAATGTTTGCAGCCTCCACTCTTATCTTTGGAAAGCAGTTTGGGAAATCCAAGAATAATCCAGGATGATTCCCAAAGTCTCCCTTTGGCCTCCATAGACACATATAGTGCCTTCTGTTATACCCATACACACACACACACACACATACACACACATACACACACACACACACATAAGCACATGCAAAATAAGATTAAACTAAGTTAAATTAAAATGTTTTGTTAATAGGTATAGGGATGTGATAACAATTGTGTAATCTTTTAGAATACTAAAATTAATAGTGTCAAAAATTATATTTTTATTGAACGGATCATTATATATATATATATTATGATATATCTGATATGCATTAACATTATTGCAAAACCAAGTCAGTGACAGTGTGATCTACAGAAAAGAACTGTTTTTCAATGGATCATCTTTGCAGGTGAAGATGGGAGTCCAAATTTTGGGCTATGTTTCTCAACGTGTCATGGTCTATAATAGAAATGGACACCAGCTAAAATAGTACAAAGGAAGCTTCATTTTTGCTGTACCCATTTTCTTCTATTCAATACAAGATTCAGTTCATTAACGTATTTCTTTTTTTAAACTTTATTTATTTTGCCTGTCTGTTTGTGTGCATGGGTGTATCAAGGGCACTGTGTGTCTTTGTGGAGGACCAAGGATGACTTTGTGAATCATCCTAGATTGCTTCTGTCTCCTTGCTTCACTCTGGGATTTCTCAACCTCTGCCCACCAGAGCCAGAAGTACAGGTCGCTGCGAGTTATGTCTGGAGTCTTTATGTGGGACCTGAGATTTGAAATCAGGACCTTCTGCTTGTGAGACAGAGGCTTATCACCTGAGTCATCTCTCCAGCCCTTTAACATGTTTCTTAAATTAACATTTCTGAAATCATTTTCCAGGGTTGCAGATTTCAGCCATATGCGCTAATAGGTGCTTTGTATCACATAATTTTAATTCTTCTCTTTGCATCTCAATATCTCCTAGTAAAATAAGACTGTGCTTCTATTAAAATTGTTCAATTTTTCTCTGTAATAATAACACAGGTACCTCAGTATTAAAAACAAAGATGTAGAACCATAAAAGAAAGAATAATCATTTTATCAGTGACAGCGTTCAAGGATTCCAAGGAGCACATTGAGTTCATTGGTTTTTTAAAAGGCAGAGGTCAATAATGTTATAGAAATACTCTTAATAATATTTATAAGATCTGGAACTACGAGTGATTTTGGTTTTTAGAAAGTAATTCACATTTTGACATCTCGAAATCCTCAGCTGGTTTCTGTAAGAAATTAGTGCTAATTTCAAGATGAATAAGTTATTTTAAAGCTTTACTTTGTTGTATCTTAAAATATTTGATACTTAAAGTGGGTTAAATATGCACAATGCCTTTAACTTTGTCTGATTCTTCAAATCTGTCAACCTGCCTCTAGCAACAATCTTTTAAGGAGGAGCTAGAAGCACAATCCCATTTTAGGAGGAAACTGAGAAACAAAGATGTGATCATTCCCCAAGGTCAGTCTATGAATGGTAGGATAATGGTTAGAAAGCTAGGTTTGTGACTGATCAGCAGTCTAGTTCACTTAGAAACTGTAAAATTAGTGTCTATGTTATAAATAGAACTAAGAAAAGATGGCGCCAACTTCAATGCTTTCTCTGTCATCTGCAGAACCTGTGACCTGTATTTCAAGTGAGCCAATATCCCCCAGAAAATCCATAGTTCAATGTAAATACATCGAGTATACATCTGATTTGTCTAACAAAATTGCACACAATATTTTTTTTTCTGGTATACTTTTCCCAGACCCAGACCTTACAACTATGTAAGTGAGATTGCAAAGAAGAAAAGGGTTGCATCTAAGAGATTCTATGGTGTCATATTAAGAATAAATGAATCACCGAAATCCAGACCATTCTATATAGAAAGGTCCACTGCCAATAGTCTTGACTGGTGTAATCTGTCTGCATGTAAAATAAAAATGAAAACTTGCATGTTGTCCGATTGTTTTTATTTTGGTTTATCATGCTGTATTAAATTCTATAAATTTGTGAGGTCTTTCATTGCAACTTCTCTATTTAACGACTTAGAAGACTTTGGGAGTTTGAGAGATTAAGTTACACTTTCTTGTATTAGCTTTCAAATGGTTCCTTGTAGCAAAGGTGAAGTCAACAGTTACGAGTTGAGGTGGCGGAAGACAAAGCTAGGAGATGTTCAGAGCCAGTAAACATTAAATCAATTTAAAGATTCACTTGTGTCCTTTTGAGATAAGATCTTACTGTTCATTCCAAAGAGATGATCCACTTTTTAAATTTTTTCTTCAAACTTAGAGATATATTGTCTATTTGCAACCTTGCTTTTCTGGAGTTTTATAGACAAAATACACTGGTAAGATGTATATTTGCTTTCCTCCGATGAAGTATGCATAACATACCAACTTCCCATTGCATTCATAAGATCCAAAGTTCAAGTCTACAAAACCTATCAAAATAGATGAGGATGTGTACAAAGTCCTATCAAAAATCCATTATCAACAGTACAATCTCAGGACTTTGTCCTGTCACTCAATATGCACAGAAATCACCTCATGGTATTTATGATTTCATCTAACTTATTATGACATTAATGTTTTTAAAATATATTTTTAAAGAAGTATTTCTTTAAGAAACAAAATCTTTGCAATTTTCTCTTTTGTTCTAAACAATACATATAATAGAACAATTATTTAAATATAAGTAACTGTGGTGAGAAATGCCTTTCATTTTAGGGAATCAAGGCTATAAAATACTGTTCTGCAAAAAAAAAGCGTGAGAATTACTTCAAGAATCTTCTTTGTAGTCCTTAGTAAAACTTCAATTAAATAAATATCTGGCTTCATCTGAAAGTAAATAATACAATTTCCTAGCAGTTATATGTATTGACAAAGTCTAGATGCCCTAAGGACATTTTTTTTGTTTGTTTCTGGAAGTTTTCTTAATCTTCCAATTGCATGCGTTTAAAGGCCAGATGTCTCAAATTACAATTCGTACTAGAAGCACAATGTAGGAGATTCTTTACTCTGCCTGACTGTTCCATTTAAAAATTGCCTTATTACATTTATGCTAATAAAAGCCTTTCTAAGCATTCTATATTGCCTTTTCTGCAAGGCACATTCATATCCTTCAATGAAAGCTGCTATTATCAGAGCAATGTATTTTTACTATTTATTTATTACAACAACCTTCATGACTGCTTACCCAGCCGAGCACTAGAAATATCTAGCTCATTACCACTCCATAAAATAGCATGGGGTATTTTCAGAATGAAAGAGATCAGAGGATGACAAATTCTAAAGCTGTTCGTGTCCCTGTTTCTAAAGGAAAGGAGTGCTCTTAAATAAATACTGATAACTTTAACTGTCAAAGAGGATTTGTTAGATTCTCAATGGAGTATTGCTGAGCCTTAATATTGTAGAAATACCTAATAGTTTGTCACCTTCTTTTTTTTTCAATTAAGATCTGAGACCTCATGAAAGTTCTTTGGCTAGCTGATCAAAGAAAACAGGCCCAGATGGAGTCTGAAACTCCAAATGCCAGTTCACTTATTCAGCTGGAAGTTGATCCTGGTTGCTATTTCAATCTGCTGCTTAAGTGTCCCCATACATGCCACATTCCTTATCATGGTTCATGGGGCAGATATTTGGGTCAAAATAGTCTTAACCATTCTGTTGTTAATATGGGCTTTATAATGTTTACAAGCAGCTGCTATAATACCCCAAATTCTAAACAAAAATGTAGCACATTCAAGAATTGGAGAGTTAAAATTGAGCATTTGTTCAGATAGCACCTTGAGGTAATAATCTCCATGACCATAATGGTATTTGTCACATTCAAACAGCTGAATTCAGGAGTGGAAGTGACTACCCTCTTACACATCCAGTTACTACTTTGAACCCAGGTCTATATTTCAGTTGCCTTGGCAACAGCACAGCAATAACAACTGGGGCTGTAATGGTGATGTCAATCCAAGGACATATTCAGATAAAGCTATAATCCTGAATTTTTGTCACAGTCAGGAAGAAAGAACATATACAATAAGCAGGAGAGATTGTGTTCATAGCATTGTTTATACATTTTGACTTCAGGATACTTACTGCAAAAAAATAAAAAATAAAAGCATCCTACTATGTTTTGTAAGCCCACTCTCTCCTAATGGCTGTTCTTCCTATGAAAAAGTATCTCAGGGAATTGATTCATACAAGTAAGTGATCTCTTTTTTTTTCAACTGAAATGAACTGTGATAAGCTCTTCATAAATTTGACCACTATGATATAGGAGTGAACATAATCATCAAAATGAATAGGACTTTGAATGACAGTGTGAAGAGTTAAAGTCCATCCCACCTTTCTTTCCTTCTGGTTGGCTTATTTCTTGTGTTGGCCATTAGTATAACTCATGTTTTGGTCACCTGGTTAAGTTATAGGTGTCATTTTAAGTTAAAATATTCAGAAGAAGATTTAGTTTGCTATATTTTACTTCTGTTTTCAAAGAAACTAGTAATACTTCAGATTGTAGGAACTTAGTTGTCTTGGAGGGAGTAATATTGAGCAGAGTTTCTGGTTGTTTTGTAATTTTAGAGGTAGCATTTCACTCTGACCTAGTCTATCCAGGTCACATGGGCAATGGGATTTGTAGAAAATCAAATATTTTTCTGTTCACAGAATAAAATGCTAAAATGATTTTATGTCATTGCTCCTTTTTAATTTTGCTTATTCATTTTTATTGATATGTATTCATTATGCAGAGTGGTTAGTTAGACATGGACAATTTCTTACACATAGTTATTTGGACTATCTTCAGCTTCTTTTATTTCCTACCTGTAGTCTTTTTACTCTTGTCCCAATATCCCCTCTGATTTTATGTCATATCTACATGAATACATAAAATAATTTATGTATCTATAAGGAATTTGGGATCTGCAAATGAGATAAAACATGCATCTTTTTGCAAGTAGTTTATTTTCTTTAATGTGATGATTTCAAGTTGCATTTATTCTAGTAAATTAAATAATTTCATTCTTAATCATGTATGACAAAATTATTATATATACACATTATATATACATATTTATTTATCCATTTACACTCAAATCTCTTTAAATTGAGAAAGTGTAATATTCTGTCCTAAATAGTGGTTTAAAGAAAGATTATAAATTTCTAGTCAAAGTATGTTCTTCAAAAAAAAAAGAAACTCAGATTCACACTTTGACCAAAATCCAGATTTATTGTTCCATTGCCTGATCTACCCAGAAAAAAGAAATTAGGAGATATTATGATGACTGTTTTATAAATTAAACCCAAATTTTGCAAGAGATTATCAATAGTTGGCCAGCCAGATCTAGCAGTTCCTGTTTGTTAACTTTCTTCTGCCATGCCACTCACACTGTGTCTCCACTGAGCACATTCCATTAGTCTAGTTCACTAAACCAGCATTCCCATAAACAACAGGGAGCATGATCATCGCCACTTTTTAAAACATCCCAACACATATTTGTGTTGGTTGCCACAGAATTTTAGATTGTTTCTGGAATAAATGAAAGCAAAAGTAGATGGACTTATAGAATTTGGATTGAGTGAGACTAGTTCCATTAGAGACAGACACAAGAGTCCTGTGACTACTTGGACCCTTTGGGATGCATGCAACATAAATGTCAAATAAATTTCAAGCTGATCTGCTGTTTTCCTACTCACAGTTTTTTATCAACAATAGCAGCCCTAATAATGTTTCTGTGAATATGGTTAGTGCATAAGACACATAGTGTGTGAGTGAGTGTGTAAGTGGTAATATACATGTGTTCTCTTATATTTAAAAAAATCACTCTGATCGCCTTGAAATGGACATTTTTGTTTTGAAATTTTTACAAACAAAACTTTTACATTTGTTCACAGGTCTTTCAGAATTAACCACAATCCAATGTCACATTCACAGACTTATTTGAAAGCAGATAACAATGATTTCCAGAAAAATACAAATGAGGCAATGTGTGTTTTTATGTCAATCATCAGATGTAAACTCTTTTTATCAGTAATCCACACAAAGAATGTGTTAACATTTTGTGAAGCTTCATTGCATGCTTCACAATTTTTTCTGAAAACGTTTTCTTGCTAAAAAATAATTTTTTTGTAAAATAATTGTTTTGTTCATGATTCAGTAATTATCCTTTCATCATCTTCATTACCTCGACCATTATAGAGTACCTTTACAAGAAACTAAAAAAAATTTGCACTAATTTTAGGATTAATAGAATTGACTAAGATACATAATATGCATATATTCACAAGTAAAACATATATAGTAATATTAAACTTACATTTAGATCAATTTTAAATTCATTTACTGACATGTTTAATGAATTCCTCTATTTAAAGTAGTTTAAATTCATTTTTACTGTCAAATAGCGAAACAGAAATTTAGTATTTCTTTATTACCCAAACCTACATATATGTAAAATTCATTTTACTGTAATAATAATTTTGCTTGAATTTACTTTAGTCAATATGGATTCATGTTTTACTTTGCTGTGAGTCTGGGGATTATTTAAAGGGGAATTTGTTAAAAAATAATAGCTGTAATACATTTTTAGAGCTCTTGATAGCTACTTCTCTGAGTCAGTCAATTTTTTTGGAGAAAACTCCCTTACCAGAGTTACCCACTTTACTTTAACCATGAAAGTTCCCATTGTGTTATTCAGAGGGTTGACTTCAATACTAAAAATACCTCAAATGAGTTCTGGTTGTTTCAGAAAATTTGTGAGCAATCATTTTTCTGATGATTAAATTGATCATGTGCTTCTAGACAGTTCAAGTAGAGAAAGATGTCGAAGATGCTATAGTTCTTGTGCATCAATAATAGGCCAGGCCTCTGTGGCATTTTACATATATTATCATGTTTAGTATTCATAATCATTCAATGATGAAACAATTATTATCTGCTGATTACAAAGGAGGAGGTTGAGACTGAGGGGGGTTGGGTAATATCACCAAGGTAAGGAATAGAGTAAGAATTTGCAGTTGTGGCTTATTCAGTTTTGTGGTTATTATTCCATTATCCCATGCTGGCTCCCAGAGGATACAATTGCTGCTTCACTAATTTGGGATTTACTGTCAAATTAGTTATTTAGAAGTGATTGGTCAATTACTATTCTCCTAAGAGAGTAACTTAAAATATATGAAAGATGTAGCTTTCAAACCCTATCCATTTAAAATCAGAAATTTGACAAGATAGATTCAATTACTAAGAAAAAATTAAAGAATGAAAAAAACTTCCATGGAGTAGTTTGTGGTCTGGATAGCCATTTGGCTTATGTCATAGGTGGGGGGATGAAGATGATTGACAAGATTCCATGTGTCTATATACTGTCTTTTCTTTGACATATACATGTTTCTTTCCTTTTCTCTTCTTTTTCTTTTGTATGATTATATAAGCTTTACATAAGGAGGGACTGAATCTCTACATATCGATGTATTCTATTTCAAAATATAACTCGGAAAATATCTGACTTATACATATATTAAATTTTTCTGTCACTCAAAATTAAACCATCCATACATAGGTATTTTTAAAACTAATCTGTGTAGAGCACTCATCCATTCTGATCTCAGACCAGGTATTGGACATAACTTTATCTGCAGTGATATGGTTCTCAAGGAATGCTTTTCCTCTTTTTCAAACTTAAAAAAATTACTTTGGTATTTTTTCATTCATGTTTTTAATTTTCACTTTGTATATTGGCATGAAATTCCCCCTAAATTTTCAAGTAAGAACTCTCTATCATACTTCATTTCTCTTTTAAGATTTGTTGCAAATTGTAACAACAAAATTGTAATTTTGTAATTGTAATTGTAAAAACAAAAGATCCCACTGAACACTACTGTATAGCTTTTTGAAAGGGGAAAGGCATTTGGCTACAAAAAGTAAAAGAAGAAAACAACACTGAGCAATGTAGGACGCATATGGATGAACATGTGCTTCTCAATGACATGTATTACCACCTAAGTGGTGTTCTTCTTCCTCACATGCCTCCACTCTTCTGCACACAAACAACACACACACAAAAAAAACCCCAGACAATACAGATCTAACAACATATAAGCAATACACATTTTCGAAGCTATTTGTAAAACTGGAAGTCTTTTGTATATTTCAAACAAAGGTGATGAGAATTTCTCTAACACCTGATTGACACCAGCTAGAGTGCTTGCTATTTTCATACCAATTCAAAGACCACTTTTTAAATAAAACTCGCCTTTTTAAACCTTGTGATAAATTAATTTACTAAAAATAGTTTTGGCAGACATTTTTAAGAGGCAGGTTTTTTTTAAAGTAAATGAATAATAAAAACCAAAAGCAGGGGGCTGGAGAGGTGGCTCAGGGGTTAAACCTCTGTCTTGCAGGCAGAAGGTCCTGAGTTTGGATTCTAGACCCCACGTATAGACTCCTGGTGGAAAAAAGGGCGGCCTGCATTTCTGGTCCTGGTAGAGTGGAGCCTGTGAATCCCCGGGCAGAGTAAACAAGGAGGAGGTGGAGGCGGTCCATGGTGGTTCCCGAATTCGCCCGTGGTTCTACACGCACACACACACGCACACACACACGCACACGCACACACATGTGTGCGCAGGCACACACAGGCATACACGCACAATTGAATAAATAATAATAAAAAGAAAACTTTTAAAAAAAGCAAAACATACTAAAAATGATTGCTGATGGCCTTTAGACTCCAACAAAGTTTTCTGTGCCTGTGACATGAAATATGTGTGCAAACATTGGATAATTGAAGTCCTAGAAGATACCATGATGGGATAGACAGTTGTAAGCATACATAACATAGATATAAAAATGAAGAGGCATTTACTTATAAGTAATGTGTGGAGTTTATGAGGGAAATGCCTAATGACTTTTACAAATGCAGTTCTTGGTTCATAAAGAGAATAGAAATTTCTTATCTTCTATTCAGTTAACAGGTTTGCACAGTTTTCTGAATAGTTATGAGTAGCTCAGAAATTCATATAAGTTCATGTAATTCACACAGCATCTGCTGTGAAAAAATAAAGTGATAATTTACATCCAATTAAAACATTTCTCATTAGAATGATTTAATAAACCAACAAATTTATATAAGAAAGTAGTATTCGTTGGGAGTAAAATGAATCAATGTGTTATATGGAAAAAATCTAGAAAACTAGAAAAAATGAATCCAATATCTTGTATGTAAAATTTTAATTTAATGACTTAAAAATGTGTCCTTACTGTCTTAGAATTTATGTGAGCTATTTGAAGACATATCTATGCATTGGATGTATTCTTATTAAATGCTAAAAATACATTCCTGAAACCCCATGCATCTACTACAGAACTAGAAATTTCAGGAGTATTTCTTGCATGTAATTATCTTCCTGCCTTTTAAATGTTTTCCGGTTGTCCATGGAGTTCTGGCAACTATAGATTACAAGAAAATTAGTTTTGTTTTTACTTTCTTTCTATACTATAAGCAATTTTTACTTTTAGGAATAAGATTGTATTTAATCTGGCAGGCAGTCATGCAAATGCATTCTTTAAGGGCAGATTCTAATGGTAAAACATGAAATACATTTAAGAAAAAAATGGGTGTCAAGTATAGAAAATGTTGGTGTGCCTTGCTATTTTTTTCTTTAACTATTTTTAGGCCTCTTCACCAATGCTGTTGGGTCATTTCTCTTAGCTGTACTAAACAGCCTTTGTCAGTCTGGAGGAGGCAGCCATGTGTCCATGAATCCTTATCTAGTACACTGAGGACAGATGGCCTGGAGTTGCTGAAGAAGACCTTAAGATATATTTAAAAAAGGAAAGGGAAAGAAACAATAAGGGAGGAAATAAATTAGAGAAGAGTCAAAGGCATGACTAAGAAGCAGCACGCATGAACATACATAGAACACCCATGCACAGGCAAACATGCATAAATGCACATAAGCACTTGTGCGCACATGAACACAGACAGAAATACACACATCAACCCTCTGAGAGTCGTGTGTGTGCACACATAACACAAGTGTATAGGTACATGTACATGCACACATCACACATAGACCCACACAGAAGTGTATACCTACACACAAAAAAGACAAATGGAGACATATAGACACATACAAATGTAGGAATATGTACATACAAATAGACCCATGCACAGACTTATGTGCACACATATGTGCGCACATACAAATACATATAAATGCACAGAGAAGCATGCATAGGCAGATGTACATAAACATATAGACCCACATATACATATATATGAGTGTTTCTGGGTGGGTTTATATTGTGTGTGTGTGTATATATATATACATGTTTCTAGGTGGATTTATGTATATATATATATATATATACATATAAACATAATGCATATATAAACACATGTGGGTACACATACACACAGAAACATATACATAGATCCTCCCACATGTACATACAAGAATAGACATATACCCCATACACAAACACATATGCACATATACATAAATCCATACAGAAGCATATACATACTCACAAAGCACACATGCACAGACACATGTACATACATCAACATACACACAGACCCCCTCCCAGGCACATATACACACACATAAAGAAGCATATACACAAAATGAATAAACACAAATGTACACACAGATGCACATATATATCTGTATATACACACAAACACATGCATAAAAATACAAATGCACATGTACACAAACATATACTTACATGAGCCCATAAAAACGTATATATGTACACAAACACAAAAATGCACACATAAATCCCTCCACACAGGGAATAGATATGCACACATAAACCCAGCCAAATGTACAGAAAACATACATGGTATGTTTATAAGTATATGTACACACACATAAACACTCAGGTACATGCACACATAAAAATACAAGCAGACAAAGAAACATGTGCTCACACAAAGATACACGTATAAGTACATAACACAAACAGGCATAGGTACTCATGCATAAACACTCAGGCCTATGTACATACACATAAACACTCAGGAGCATGTACACATATACAAACACGAACAGACGCATCTACACAAGTGAAGACAGGTATGAAGTGTTAGGTAGAACCTGTTTTATTATAGATTTTTTTTTCTGTAGAAAAACAATTTGCATTACTCCTGGTATATTCTATGCTGAGCAGAATTCTGATGGCCACAATCATACCTTCTTTGACCTTAGTGCGGAATGGCTGATATGTACTACACATTTGTGCTTTATATCACCCAAAACTGAAATGTAAATTTTAAATTGTGCAAGCTCAGGGATTTTCTTTAGACCAAACTGAATTAAATTGAAATCCCTGACACCTCATGTTAACATTTTCGTATAATTTGTTTCATGATAAATTTTCCCATCCAATCATTTTATGATTCTATAATTTTAAGAAAACACATAAAATATGGCCTAATAAAATCATTGTGGAGAGATAGTTCATGTGTCTTGAGATGGGAAGGGAAGAAAGGCTAGGTGATTGACAGGCAAAGGAGTATCACTGGTGAATACAGAACTTTCAAATTGAATAAAAAGTTGAAAGATATTTTAATGTGATAAAATGGCATTAGTAGATTTCTTGTTATATATTTTACCTTTCTAAGTCATATTAACATTTTTTTTTATTTTCTTCAGATTTATTCTGTTTCTACAGAATTTTGACTTTGTCAGGTAATATAGGGCAGTTGGTTCAATTGCCAGAAGTTTTCTTGCTTCTAAATTAAATATTAGATTTCAAACTTCTCTTCATTGCCTCTGGGTTGTCATGGTAATCAAATGATACCTTCTCTAAATTATTTCTCATGTTAATCTTTTGCATGCTTTGTTTAAACAGACTCTTTGAAAATGACACACACGTAGAAAGTGTGCATGTACTCACATACACAAGTTTAGATGTTATAGGGTAGCAAAGGAAATAAAACACATAAGATACAAGAAAGAAAAATATTTTATTCACAGCAATTTAAAATTGATTTTTCTTTTTAATCTCAAAGCACTAACTGCCATGAAATCTAAGACATATAACAAATACCTGCTCTTTATAATAGTTCTTTTAATAAGCTCTTGGAACCTTGTAGCTTGTTAAGCTTTACAAGGAAACAATATTTAGCTCACACTTTTCAAAGAAGCAAGGATGTTGGATTCAAAAGCAAACAGGAAAAATATCCTCATACCCCTCCTTCTTTGTCTTGTACTTCTTCCCCTTCTTCTGATACAAGTACTGTTAAAAATAGAATGGTAAGATACACACACAGAACATTTCAAAATGCAAATTATTTTCATCTTACGAAAATATTTACTGCTTGGATGAGCACTTTGAATACTGAGACTTCAGATTACCCTGAGGAAGGAGGAAGGTGTGCTGGGCCATGGCTCTCTATGGACTTGCTCCAGGGAGGTCAGACCGACTCCCAAGCCTGTTGGTTCAGCAATTTCTCAGTGGTCACCACGTCTTGCCATAATCACATACTGGCGCCCCAAGCTTGTTTCTTAACTGTACTTTGTACCTTCTAATGAAAGCATCCCAAAATATCCCTAACCACTCAAATTCTGGGACAGCCATGACCTCAAACTGGACGATTGGACCTAAGTTAGCTTTGATGGAATGGCTGATGAAAGACTCTCTGCACGGTGGCTGAAATAGTCCTTCTTTCTTTGCTAGTTTTTGTTACACATGATAAGTGAACTCCAGAGACTTCGAAATGCAGCTGACTAAAAAAAAAAAAAACAAAAAAACAAAAAAACAAACAGCAGCATCATTTCATTTGATCTAGAACCATTTGTAATCAAAGGAAACATTAAAGAAAAGAAATAGTTATTACAAGGAACATTTTTGTTTAAATAAAATCATTAATAAGAAAAAACATGAAAGTTAAAAAAATCAAAAGTTGCTAGAAAATGTGATTTAACTTACTATGCAAATAAGAGATCTTCTCATCATTAAGTAATCTTTTGAAAAACTGCAAGTAAGTGGCTATGGCTATGGATGTACATGTCTTCTCAGAGTTTACTAGAATCAGAAGCTACCAGGATGATAAACAAAATGGAAGAGGCCCCTCTGGTGGAGAGGCCCCTCTGGCCTCTTGGTTTGCTACTTCAAGAGCAACCCAAGCAAAAGGAACCAAGCATGAACTCAACAGGTGTCAAGACTTTGTGAGTGTCAAAAAGTTAATCAGTTGTTTGACCCAAGGTAGGTTAAGGAAAAACAATTTTTTAATATAGCATGATAAGGAAATAAAAGACACAACTCAAATAAAATTTAAAGTTCTCATTACTATGTCATGTTTAATATATATTGTGATTTCTCTAATATCTGCTTTCAAAATAATGCTCACAAGATAGTATCAGTCTCACAGTGATTTCTGTATAAACAAATTAGCAAATTCTGTATATGTAAATTTAAAACATTTGCATCTATGTAATAGTGACTTTCTTCCTACAGGTATGCTTTACAAAGGTTAATGGTTGAATGGGATGAAAATAAAAGACAAAATAACTTATATATAATTTCAGCTGGAGAGTTTTGTCACATGTTTGAGAGATACATGTGTTCCCAGAACTGTGGTGTAGAACAGATGAGAATTTTTTCACAGGTGACTAAAAAGATACCAATAGAAATTTATTTCATTCTTTTCAGAAAGGTTTGGCAAAAAGCAATTCATATTATTTAGCAAAAAAATATCAAGTGCTAAGATCTGACTCGGTGTTTCTTTAAGTTACTTCCTTATGACAAGATGTTCAAATCTAAGTGCCTCACTTGGCTATGGATCTATAACATTTTGTAAATTCTAAATATATATATATTTATATATAATATATGTATATTACACATATACATTTATATTGATACTCTACTTCTTAGAACAGTCAAAAAAGGAAAAGAAAAAGACAGAAGAAACTGTCAAAGTAAAAGAAAAGCAGAAATTCAGCTTAGTCTAGAAGTCCTCTGGGTCTTGGGTTACCACTTTCTTGTTTTTGTTTCTCCACAGGAGGCCAGAGGTAGGACCTGCTAAGAAACACATGCTGTGTTGAAAACAAGTGAAAGTCAATTTACCTTGGTAATTTTTGGCATGCTGCTTTCTTTAGCTTTTTTTCTTTTCTTTCCAGAATCAGTTAATTTTTTCGAAATCTATTTTTTTCCCTTGGAAGGTAACCCCTTGTGTCTTAGCATAGGCTCCTCTCTGAATGATCTCTTTTTCTTCTAATTATATTTCTTCACCTTGGGAGGGACTCACACTGCTTCAGGATAAGCAACCCAGCAGAGCCTAAGGTCAGGTGTGCCCTAGAATTTAAGTCTAGAAATTGCAATCACTGAATGAGAGCAGGAGAGGGAAAGGAGAAGCAGAGTTGGGAATTTGTAATGATATTGAGGCTTATTCTAAGGAATAATTAACTGAACAGCATCCTATGTTAGAGCGTTCCCTTGAAATCTCAAAGGACAGACTGAAGACTTCAGGAAGCTGCTCTGAATCTCATACCTAAAAGTCATGGGGTTAACAAATTAGTTGTACCAATAGCAAAGCCTGTGAGTTTTAGTTCTTAAGTACTTCTTGCTCTGGGGTCCAAAAGATACTCATGAACTGGCAGAACACAAAGTGTGCCAATATTCAATATTAAAGAAACTGGAGTTAAAAATATCTGAAAAAGAAGAAATAGACTCAAAGTAATTGGGTGGCTTTACAAACGGAACTCAATGGCAGAGTTAATGCGGGTCAACAAAAGAAATTTTCTAAGATAATTTTTGAAGCAAAAGGAAGTTCTATTTCTGGAGAAGTATGGAGACCTTTGTGCAAGATAAACACTCAGGTAGAGACATTGTAGGTAGAGGAGGGAGAAGCATTAGCAGAGTTTTAGAACCAAATCTTCAGCTGGGCTTTTGTTTAACACATATGCAAATTTGTGCACTGCTTCATTTGAATATTTATTTACTGCATTTGTGTAGGAAATTGGGGGATTATAGCCTCTTCCCAGCTGTGTTTTAGTTAATGACTGGTCAGCCTATTAGCTTGTTCCACTAAAGGGATTCTCTGCATAAGCAACACCTTTTTTCACTCTGACTAGAAATTCTTTACATAAACAGTGGAGAAAAAAGCAAGCTAGATCCAGGAGAGCCACACATCCCAAATGAATATATTTCCCCAATCCTTAGAAATAAGCAAGAAAGTTATTTCAAGTAGGTTATCTCAGCATTTTAATAATACACTAAGCAAGCCTTTCTTCATTGAATATTATTGGGGTAAAAGGAATTAACTAATCAAAATTTCCCCTGAGATTTAGAGTCAGATACTCTTCCAAGAGGTCCCTCTCTTCCTTCCCCTGCGTCTTCTCACTGATTGCTCCTTGTGCACAAAGCACATCAGTGAAAATTTCAAAGAATTTCTTCAGTGATTATTAATATTGACATGTTTTATTGGATGTACATATTCACATTCCTTCCATTTTCTGCTTATTGAAAAAATAAGCAGAAGTAAAAATAAGCAACATTGCCCTAGTGACCAGATCTGGTCTACTGTCATTACTAGTCAATATATTTAGAGACATCAGTGCTAATTTTGAAATTAAAGATGTGCAGCCTGACTACTGGTGAACAAATCTTTAGATACAAAATCTTTGGTAATTATTAATCTATGTCTAGTAGTCTATCATTATCAATCGTCCAGGAAAATGACATATGTTTTCAGGATAGTATGAATGTTTTAATATTGGGGGGAATTTTATCTTTATCACAATGTGTCTGTTCTGTATCTTTCATAAGTTTAATATAGGTCTATTCTTTAATTGAGAATATGAATTAATTCTAACGTATCAAATGGGAATGAATGACTATTGAACAAACACAAATTTATTTATTTACTTAAACACAGTATTTAGGATGATTTGCACAAACAAGTTGCTTGCATTTATTTATGCTTGAAACATTTCAGTAGTGAAAACTGAAATGGAACCTAGACTTGAAAAATATTATCTTATCAAACGATAGTTCTTTCCAATTGAAAAGTTGAACATTATCCATTGGACTAGAAACTCAAATATTTATAAAACAAAAACAAATAGCAGAGGGAAAGCATTGCCATGTCATAAGATAAAGAGAAAAGTAACAGATATGTCAAGGAAAAATAATGAAAAATATTATTAGGATCATAATTCTACCTAAGAAAATTACTTGATGGCTAAGATCACATTAATTCTGCCCATGATATCTACAGCTATTCAGGAAAGCAGAAGGAAGTGTAAGGTCCACAGTTCACAGTCCTTGTAGCATGCACATGTAGTATGCAAGTATCAGTGTCATCATTTTCTCTCTTTCTAACTGGAGTTTCCAAGCCCATAAGCCCATCAGGCATATTTTTTGTTCCTTCCTTCTGTGGGGCAGAGGCAGACAGATTGCTGGATCAGATAGTGCAACACGCTGTATACTGCATTTGAAATGTGCCTTTTTTTAAAGCAGCAGATTTATTGATTTTCTTAAGTAGAAAATATGCACCCGGACATTAGACAAACACAGACTAAACACAGACTGAGGAAAAGCTGATAATTTGATTAAACTGACTGAGTTTTTGTTGTCTGTGCTTGGGGAATTTCCAGTAATGTACAAGTGCCAAGCGCCCCTCTCCTTTTGAATTTAACAAATCTAATCCCTTAGCACAATGAATTTTACAATTATACCATATTTAGACAATTGCTTTTCTTTAGAAAAATATTTTGATGGACCCATATTTTGCTTAGGTTGAAAAGAAGATGGGATAGAAATCTTGTCTTGCTCAACAAAGATTATTTTACTCAGAAAAGGCTAAAAATTGGCTAGAGTAAAAGCACTTGGTACTGATGCTATGTTGCTGATACCCACTCATTATGCGCAGCCGTCGCATGAACTTGAGTTGAGGATGTCAGTGCGCTTTTTTCATTTAATCTACTTCATCATATTATTTTTTAAAAAAGACTTCTCAAACAAAGGACTTCTTTATTTTTTTTTTTTATGATTTATTCAATTGTGCGTGTATGCGTATGTGTGCGTGTGTATGTATGTGTTTGTGTATGTGTGTGTGTGTGTGTGTGTTGAACCACGGACGAATTCGAGAACCACCATGGACGCCTCCATCTGCTCCTGTGTACTCTACCCTGGTATTCACAGGCTCCGCCCTACCAGGACCAGAAACCCAGGCCGCCCCCGCTTCTAGGATCCGAACTCAGGACCTTCCGACTATATGACAAAGGCTTAACCCCTGAGCCACCTCTCCAGCCCAGGATTTCTTTATTCTATCTGTTTGTCTATTTTCATAAATAGAAGCAAAATTGCAACATGCAACATCTTAAAATGATCCAATTTATAGTCAAGGTATACTTGGTTAGATATAATTTGTAAAATTTCTTGGCCAAATTGAGTAAAATATTCATTGAAAATTTGTATTTCTTCTCATATTACTTTAAATATCTTAGAATTTGGGTTATTAAAGGTCTCCATGTATTTAGAATAGTTTTGTAAATGACAGAAATGAAATATTTGATAGCAGGAGTGATGTGTACATTTGTGTATATGTGAATTTGTGTGTACAAGTGTGTTTGTATTCATGTATCCGTGTGTGCACATGCATGAGTGTTTATATGTTGTGTTTCTCTGTGTGTGTGTGTAATACTGTGATGGAGTGATAGCTACAAGTATGTGAAAACTACTGAATTTTATGAACTAGCTGAATGAGACTTTGTGAAATTTCTGAACTGCCCTTATAGTATTCTTTCTCATATATCATCATATTTAGAGAAAAAAGTGCAATTCTTATCATACTTCCCAAAGACTATTGGGTGATTTAAGTATGCCTATTTCTTTTAACCACAGAGATTTTGGCCTTTATTGAGTCCAAGGCTTCATTTGTTAAGGATACAAATATTCATTTTGAATATTATTTTCTACTTTATCTTAATCATTATTTTATTCTTTTACACTCATTTAAACCTTAGGTTTTTTTTGTCTTACATAGTCATATTTTCCCAAACTTCCAGGTTCTGCACATTTCACTTTATATTGGGAATCTCTTCTAGAACTCTCTATTCTAGCTGGTTTGACTCATAGAGTATCTGAACACAGCATTCATCAAATTGTCATGCTTCCATTTGAGACTGTGGATTCTTTTTCTCAACCTATACCATTTTTTTCTAAGTAGATTTAACAGGTAATCAATATGGTGGTCAACTGTGATAATATCACAGTTAATCAATTTCTTAAGTATTGATTACCAGTTAGACAGTTAAAGTAATATTAAAAATATAATTTCAGTATTCCCTTTATTTTTAAATGCATTTTAATTACAGATTTTACTTGTTCTTAAATATTTCTTTTGAGTGAAAATATTCACGAAAAATTAAGATGACATGAGTTTAAATTCACTTTACCTACCCTTTATTAAGACAGGAATTTATTTAGTGATGGATCTCAACTGACCTGTAGATATTTAAGCAAAACCCCTTAAAAAACAGATTTAAAGATAATTTGAGTCCATACTCTTTCTGATTTGCTTCTGTGACTTTTCAAGTATACAGCAAAAATAATGTTTATCAACTCTTTTTCAGCCTGCTTGAACTCATTTCAGAAAATAGCATAAGAAATAACAAACTGTTGATTTTTATACAGGATATTTTAATAGTTATGGGAGTATTTTTTAAATGACAATGTTCATTATTTTCATAATCTGTAAATTTAGTCATTTGAAATTATACCTATATATCTATAGAAGCATGGATACTTTTTAGAGCTATAAGACCTCAGTGAGATATATAATCAAATTATAGTCCCTTTTAATTTGACATAGTTTTTGGTCTTTGGGTAGGGTCTTTTAAACTTATCTATAAGGTAAGAAGCAGTTTTTATCAGCTATAGCAAGTGTTATAAGGTTAATACTGAGATTATCATTTTTAGAAAAGTCTGTGTGAGGATAATGACTGAATGTCAGGAATGTTCTATATACTTTGGAAGTCCATCCTGGGAACCCCTTAACTGTGTGTTCTCAGTTTCTGTTCTCTCATCTTCAAAGTAACAGAAAAGGAAAGCTTCACTGATAACTTTGTGTTATATATATATATATGTTTTTTCTTTATTGTCTCTTTATTAACAGTTTCTTTTTTAGTTTGACAATGATGAGACTCCTAATTAAGGAATGATGAAGGTTGTGAGTACATTCAAATGTCTGGGTGGTGAGTCAAATGCCTACTGAGCACACTGTACAAAACCTAATTCAAATCAAGAAACTCTCTGTGGGTGGTGTAGGCGAGAGCACTGGTGTTTCACAAGAAACCTTACCGGAAGGTGTCAACGTAAAGGAAACACACATGGAAATGTCCTATACCCCATCTGAAACCTCTAGCAGTGGACCGAGGCCTTCCTGGGATCTCCCAACCATGGCCACCCACAGCTGCCTTCATTGCACCAAGGTTTTATTTTTTTTTTCCTCTTACAAAGAAAAAAATCACTTCACTAAATAAAGGCTGTTATGTGTGCCCTCTACTGACAGTGGATCTCCTTAAGAGGCAATGCATTCTTCAACAGCCAAACTTTTCACATTAGTTACTTTTTTAATAGCATTTTAAAATTTCCTAGACTTTGGTGAAGAAATTTCATAATCTCTATTAAGAAAGATAAGTTTTGCTAAGTTGTGAATGTTGTTCCCTATCTCCTCTCTCTAAAGGGACACAGGATATTTTAATGTTATGGGAGTATTTTTTAAATGACAATGTTCATTTATTTTCATAATCTGTAAATTTAGTCTTTTGAAATTATACCTATATATCCATAGAAGCATAGATAGTTTTTAGAGGTATAAGACTTATAAAAACTTATGTGTAGCATGCTATTTATTAATAAATTATTGACTTGCACAAGGTACAGGCATGAGAAAAATAGGTAACATTGAAAGTCAGTGTAAAACCTTAGCTTTTATTTGATAGGTGTAAGAATTCATCAACAATGTATGAGAAATGATGAGAAGACAAAGATGTGAGTAAATCAGTGGCTCATAAGGACGAATTTGAAGATTGCAGTGAGCAGTCAGGATAAATTCTTTTCTTTCATAAAATGAAATGAAAGTATGAACAAAATAATCTCAATGAATTGGAGCTGCTGAGTATGTAAGAAGTTCTTCAGGGAGAATTAGAAATCATGATTACTATCAAAAACATGTTCCAGAGGAGAATCTATAGATATCAAAGGGATTTGAACCTGGCTTCCTAGACAAGTGCTGAAACTCCTTATAGAAGACATAGATGGGAATGGTAAAAGAGTGAGATATTTGATGAAATAAATTTTGTGCATATATTTATTCAGGAGATGTCCCAAGAGTGCTAGAAGAATGAGTGAAAAGTCACAAGTAATTGTGACAAAGCTGTGTGAAGGGAAGACTGGGGGCACTCCATCTAGAAGAAGTAGTAAGAGACAATGGGGTTCACTGAAATGAAAGGCCAGATCCAACAAAAGACTGTCAAATGTTACTGTGAAATGTTCCCATGCCACTGACAAACCTCTTTACTTCTCTCTGCCAGATCTGATCTTTTTCCTTATTTTGCATTAGCCACTATGGCCTGAACTATGGGGGCAGACATAATGTTGGACATCTTCACAAGAATGGAATAAACTCTGGAAATTGACAGTACCATGAAATGCAGGACCCAGGTAGAAAGAGGGTAAGAATCTCAGTGAATGCCCAAGTTTATTTCAATACAGAGGAGCAAGGGAAACTAGAGAAGCTATGGTGGGTTAAGAAATCCCAAAATGCTGGGCAAGACTCCTGCAGATAAAACATATCCAGAGAAAGCTTTTCCTAGGAGTGTGGGATCAAACATAAGGTTATCCATGCAGCTAAAGGAAGATTTAGAAATGGTCATGATAAGGATTGAGAAGAACAACATGAATATAGGCAAGGAATGAAGTGGATTAAAAAAACTGGACAAAGTAATGTGAACATTTGGCATGTGGAGTGGCAGGATCTGGACTTGTGTCAGCTTACAGTTGTGAATAAAACTCAAAGATGTTATAGGTGGAGGCATTTTAGGAGGAAAGGAGGATTTGGTTAAAGCAAAATATAGAGCTCATCAACATCAAAACCATAATTACAATTCCAAATGACTCACATTTGGAGTTTTGGAGATCCAATTCTTTGATCTATTGAAAACTTTACCATTCTCCTTATAAAATCATTTCTTACATTCTAAAACAACAGGTTGATACAGGCTCAAATTTGTGTTCACATAGTTCATGTGCTGAAGCTGTAATCCCTAAAGTGATAGTATTTGGGGAAAGGCCTTTAGGATGTAATTAGATCCAAATGATGTCAAGACAGTGGAGGGAGTCTTCAAAGTAAAATAAGTGCTCTCAAGAGGGCAAGGAACTGAGCTAATTTTTTATCCTACTCAGGAGCATAGTATGAGAACGCAGCTCTGTGCTAGTTAGAAAGAGGAACCACATCACAACTCAACTGTGGTTGATTTGAACCTTCAGCCTCCAAAACTGGAAGGAAGTAAGTTTCTATCTACAAGTCATGCATCTGTGGAATGTTCTTTATGGAAACCTAATTTAAAAATGAGTTATTGATTTTCACTTCTAATTTGGGGTATCTATTGTAATACGATTCCATATGTGTGACATTTAGGATCATAAGATGAAGCAGAATCATTCTCCTTATAAGGTTTAAGCAGAAATGTGGCAACAAAAAAATCGGAGAAAAAGAGAAGCAAAATAAAGAAGAAAAGAAAGAAAGCCAAATGGAGTTTGCTATAAAAATATAAATATCTTGCAAATGTTTTGAAGTGAAGTAGACTAGAACAATCTCAACAGAAAATAATGATATCCCACTATGCCCTTCACACTTTCTAAGGTTGTTATTTATTCTCGTATTCATGTTACTAAGAATGTAGACTATAATTGCATCCCTCCTTTGGTAAGGCAAAAATTTTTTTTCTTTTTCTTCTTTTTTTTTATTTTTTATTTTTTCCACTCACACAAAATTGATAAGTAGCCCGTTCCCCTTCCTCCCTTCTCCCTTCCCTGGACCTCCTCTCCCTTCCTACTTTCCCCTTTCTTTTCCTTCCCTTTCTCCCAGTGTTCCCCCCCTCATTCCTGGAGAATCCTTTAGTGTGTTTGTCAAACTTCCCTCTGAGTCCTCCTCTCTGATGATGTGTAAGGACTCAGTAGCATTGGGTAAGGCATAAATTAAGTATAATAAAAACAAGGGAAGTAGAATAAAGCTAACCCAAATTTACAATGAAAGACCAACCACAATGCAAGATAGTGAATGAGTTCACATAGGCTTATATAGCTTCTCTATGTTTCCTGAGAGTCACAATTGGTTTTTGTTGTTGTCATTAATTTTCTTGTATTTTGTGAAGCTGCAATATGCAATATGTTTCATACTAATATTGCTTTCTACTATTCAACCCAAGGAGGAAAGTAAAGAAGCAAGAGTAAGCATTAACACATTAGTAAAGATATGTACAAGTGTAAAATATCTCTGACATGTATAAAGCTATGCTCCTTAATTGTTTTCCATTTACTTAAATTCCAGCTACTTTGACATATTATAGAAACCGGCCTGACCAATTCAAGTGAGTATCAGGAACTCAAAGTCTTCAGTGTGCCTATTTTCATAATTGCAATTTTAAAAGAAACATCTGTCTCTACAAAATTAGATATAACTTTCAAATTTGGAATTTTAAGAAAAGGAAAAGGAAAAATGTAACAATTTGCAATATGATAGTCTAAATATGTTGATATTAACAGAGCAAGCTACAGTCTCCAGCTTTATCTGGCCTATCTGTGATTTATACTTCAATGATTTCTTTAATGAAATGTTATTCAGTCTTTACTGTATCCTGACTGTCATAGCGACTGGACTTGGTTGTACTGCCACATGGTATGGTAAAAAAGAAGTGACACTTCCGTGATGTTTTGGGCAAGAGAGGCAAGTACAACCTTATATTAGATAGATAGGATAACATTATTCTGCTGTAAATATTGCCCAGTGTTCTGTAAACAGGTGATTATGTCCAGACAAAACTGGCCAGATCTACTTGAGCACAGCTACAATGGTGAGGTTTGTAAAGATCATCCCTATGAGTATTGATGAATGGGCAACTTTTAACTTCTTAAACTAGCTCCTAAAACCTTAAAGCATATTGTCTCCAGTGTGACATCTAGGGGTGAAATATACAACTGCCCAAGTGGTAGGTAATTTTAATTAACACTGCCTTTCCAAGCTAGGGAGATAGCTCAGGGCTTAAAGAGCTTGTCACAGCAAACAAGAGAGTGGGAGTTCAGATTCTAGATCACACATAGATGCCATGTATAAATGAAAGCCCACATGTAATTCTATTCTTAGAATGCTGAAAATTCCCCAAAACAAGCTGTGATTCTAGATACCAGCCTCAGCTTACACACCCAAGCTTTCAAATACACATGTGCACATGTATACATGTACATTCAAGTTCACCCATGTACACACAAATGTGCATATACACATACATGCAACATACACAGACAAAAGAAAATGGAAACAAACAAATAAATTTGTCTTTCTGTCTTCATCTCTACTTCAGTTATTTTATCTGTAATTTTTTGTCAGGTGCTATTAATATAAGATGAGTGCAGACTGAACTTCTTGTCTCCTAGGCAGTCTCATGCAATATGCCTCAGATATTCCATTGGCAACTGGTATGATGATGGAAGCAGAAGAAACAGGTTGGTGGTTTGAAGGGAAAAAAAGGAGACAGAACAACTTCCAATTGCTTACAATTTACAGTTGGCCAAGCAGTAAACACAGCCTCTAGACTTGCCAGTTTTCTCAAACTGACCATTTTTATCTCTTTTTTTTTTTTTTTTTACCACTTACTGTTCAAAGCCATACCTAAAAAAGTGTCTTGACACAAAACCACTACAGGGTGTGTTCTCCACTTGGACTGGGTAATGAACAGGGAAGCTATTTATTTCTAGGGCATCTCTGTTCAGTGACTCATGTTTCGACTGGAAAATTGGCCACAGCTTTCTCTCAGCTCTTTCCTGCCAGCTCTCCTGGCACTCTACCCAGAGCTTCCACCACCCCTCCCCCTCTTCTTGCCCAGTCTGCTTTCATATTCCTAAAGCTTGACTTAATAATAGTCATTGTTCTGAATTAACCTTGAGGATGGGGAGGAAGGACAGTGAAGGGCGTAGCTGTATACTATAATGAGCATTTGGCGCTATAGCAGGTGGAAAAGGCTTTGGGGATCTGGGCAGATTAGGAGGAGAGGGGCTCTAGCAGATGTTGAAGCAAGATGATGTATTGCTGCTCACTCTGGGATTCAGACAATACCAGTGCAAAAGTAGAACAGGGAAAAGGGGAAAAAATTGATCCCTTTTGATACAAAATGGGCTAGAAACAGACCCACTTGAGAGTGAGCATTTGAGAAAGGCAAATTTGTTTTCAGGCTCTGGTTTTTTCTCATCTTCATCTTCTTCTTCTTGTACTTGTTCTTGTTCTTTTTTTCATGATGACAAATCAATTGCCAAAATGGTACTTTGATTTGAATGTTAACTATATCCAGGACATGTTTTCTATCAGCTTAAAACTCTTCAATAATCTTACTTCTCTGTGGTGAAAAAATTAAATAGAAACAAGAACTTCATTTAGCTTGATCTTAGAATAAAGAAACTATACACACACATACACACTCACATAGGCACACACATACACACACATAAAATATATCTCTGTGTGTATATGAAGAAAGGTGAATGGCATTTAATCAATGATTATATTTATTCTTTTGCTTTGTGCTAGGTAATGAGATAAAAAACAAAATAAACAAATATTTCATTTAATTTTCAGTGATGAATAATAGTGAAATTTAATTTTAATAGATAAATATTGACTATAGTTCTGATTTTTTATATCTATTCCAAAGTGTTTTATGAAATTCTAGAAGAGTTAAAGATATGGTCATACTGATTTCAAGAGTTGCATAACTCATGTATTTTATGTGGTCACATGTGTACAAGACATATAAGATATAAATCATATTTATGCACATGTCCTGAGCTTGGAAGGAAGGATGGGCACAATTCAAAGTTTCACCAAAGAACAACAGCAAAAAATAATCATCAAAATTCTAAAATGATGATTACAACTGATAAAAGAGATTATAGCCAAACATATTTCAGGAAACATGAAGAATTTATTTGTCAAAAACACTATAAATTTTAGAATCTTCTATTTTTCTTGTCTCTTAATATATTTATTCAACTAAATTAACTTGAGAAAAAAGAGAAAATCTTTCTTAATTTCACCTTAGTGTAGGAGGACCTTAAATGTCAAGGATCATAACCTTGAATTTGTGTCTTCCTGAGAAGATACATTGTGAACAAATGTGGTTCACGGGGACTTGATGGGGGGTCATCTGTAGAAAACAAAAGACAAAACTATTATCATAGCAATCATTTTCTACCATTCAGAAATACATCATTGGCTAAAACTCTAATACGAGCTCACTGTGTTTTGTTTAGATCTTTAAAGAAATGGTCAATATGGTGGCACATATTTGCAATTCCAGTACTCAAGGAGGCAGAAGGAAGAGACTTAAGAATTCAACGTCAGCCAGTAGTTCCTGGATAGCCTGGACTAGATGGACACCTGTTTAAAGAAAAAGAAAACAGAAAAACAAAACAAAATTTTAAAATGAATAAAAACAAACTTACATTGTAGTAATCAAATCAAATACTACCACTTACTTCATAAATATGACAAGTCCCAGGGAATGTGTATCTATATTGCCATATGTATTTTGATGTATAATTTGACTGCCAAATGATTGAGTGAAGAAATACATTGGTGACTGGTAAATCACATCTTCAGGTATGTCTGTGATTACATTTCTAGAGAAAATTACAAGGCAAGTCCTCTATCCTAATCAGTGAATTAATCCACATTGGATTTATAATATGAACAGATTCCTGGGTGGGAAAAAAGTAGGAGATGAGGCCTCATTGGAAGAAGTCTGCTATTGGGGCTGGGTTTTTTTTTTTTGTGGCTATATCTAGCTCTGGCCCCTTTCTATGTTCCTCTATCTGTCTGCTGTCTGCCAAGGAATGAATTAAAATTGTGAGGACCAAAATATGTGCACAAAAATATAATAAAATATGTAAATATATGTAGATATATAAAGTATTGGTAATGTGTTGAAATACTAAGATGTATTTTTTAAATACATTTAGATCACAGTTTTGCCACTCATTAGATATAGCCATGGATAATGTTCTAAAATCCCTAGAGTATCAATTTTTTCTCATCTACAAAATGAGATTAAAAAAAGAATACACAGCTCATAAAATTATTAGGGGTAAATGATGCTTAAAAGTTTAAGAAATGTAACTTTCAAGCCATCAAAAATGTTCATTGTCTCCCTGGTTATAGGTATTATTTGCAATTGTGGCATGAACTTTTACATATAAATCAACAATTATATTGCATGGTACAACTTGTAAAAATATGCTACAGTAACAATGATCTATTAAAATACTTTACACTTGATTTTATGCAATTATTTTACTTTTATTTACTATGGACCTTCAAATCCTGTAGTTTCTTATATGCAATGTTTCCTCATTTAGGGACATGATATTCATTTACTCACTGATCATGGATAAAATATCTTAAGCCAGGCCCTGGCAGTATACTAACAAGAACAGACTCTTTTTTTTTCTTTTTTCTTCAATTGTCAAAAAAGAATAACACATTAGTTGTGCCATGGAGGAAACATTAAGAAGGATTAAGAAGGAAACATTAAGAAGGATTGAAATAATAGAGCCAACAGATGTAAGAAAATCTCTTTCTTCACTCACTCATAAACATCATACTGGGTGACTACCATAATTAAGATTCAGTGGAAGATAATAAAGATATGAAGATCATCAAGGCAAACTGTGTTCTATAGGCATTCTTTTATGAAGGAAATTGACACATCAGAAGACAAGTCTGAGGCAGAATTCAAAAGCAGTACTATATAAAAGTTCTGGCTAGCTGTTTACAATAGAAAAGTCATGGAATCAACCCAAATGTCCAACAGTTGACGAGTGGATAAAGAAACTGTGGTGCATCTATACAATGGAGTACTACTCAGCCATCAAAAATGATGAATTACTGAAATTTGCTGGGAAATGAATGTCATTGGAAACAATTATATTAAGTGAAGTATCCCAAACCCAGAAAACTAAGTGCCATATGTACTCCCTAATAGGTGCCTCCTAGTACCAAACCCACCCATCCCACTTGAGACACTCAAAGGGGGTGACATACAGTGCCCATCAGAATGGAGTGAAGGGCATTGCAGGAGCAGCAAAACTGCAAAAGAAAATCAACAAACCACAACCCAGAACTTCAGAGACTCTATATCAACCACCTAGAACTAGGCCAGACTAATCTTTCCCCATCCTGAAGCTCAGGGACATTTGCGAGAGAGAGGGGGGGTAAGATTGTAAGAGCAAAAGGATGGGAGGAGCTATGATTTGCAAGATACTCCACACAAGTTAGGGCCGAAGCAATCATAATTGGACTTTGCATGCCCTGTGCAATGTCCAACACACTATTGACCTCACAAAGTCTAGCATCTGCTAAAGGCACCAAGATCCTTGGAGGCAAGGGATTGACAGCCACAGTAGTATTCCTATGCTTAAGGGGAACACGGGAAAGGGTTCAAGGAAATGCCACTGGGTCCTTGTACGTCATCGGAGAGGAGGGCCCAGAGGAGAGTCAGGCATGCACAATAAAGGACTCTCTGGGAATTGGGGAGGAGGCACTGGGGGATGGGGAGGGAGAGCTGAAGGGAGGGGGAGCACGGGGTTCGGGGGGGGGGGAGGACGGAGGGAGGGAACTGGTGTACCTATTAAGTTTGTATGAGCGGAAATAATAAAAAAAACTTCTGGCTAAGTGATGTAGTTTTCCTGAAGGAGGTGATATGTAAATGGGAGTAATTAATAGAGAAAAAAAATTCACAAAACTTAACTGGAAGTTTTTCCCCAAATTACACTGTTTGTTTAAATAAATATAAGAGAGTATGAGGTGACTTTTGAGGTAAATCATGCAAAGAAATATATCCAGATACTGAGAATGATATGAGTAGATAATCTCTAGTTTTCACATCCTTCATTAAAGCGTTTCAACTAGACAAAGTCCACTTCTTCAAGACAGTACTCATGACCAGTGGGGATCATTCATTTAATCTCCAGGTTTTACCCCACTGGGATGAGCCAAAATTGATACTGTCCATGAGGAAATTCAATGTTCTTTCTTCAGTCCTTCTCATGACAACTTTCATATTCATCCTTGAGTCTACTTTCTGAGCAACCAAATGTATGTTGTGATAGTATATTGAAAATAGGAACTTTTGAGAGATTTAATTTGTCCACTGGGACCCCATAGTGTAAACATTTTCTTTGACTTATGTTTTGATAGAGATCTCATATATTAACTACATCAGTCAGCATTGTAAAAATAATTATTCAAATTCGGGTGAAAAAATATTACTTAGAAAGCACAGCCGAAAGCTGGATTTTATTCATGAATTTCTTGTCTATTTATCACTTGATCATATTTTTGGATAACTGCTTGCCAAAGCTAAAAATTTTAATCAGAGCCCTTTTTGAGTGGGAAAAGCAAAAAGGATGCCTTTGAAAGCAATAATTCTTTTTTTGTTTCTTTTTGCTCTTATCTGATTTAAAAATAGTCAATTGGATTTTTAAATTTTAAATTGATAATAAAATTGCATTCGATCCTTGCCAAGTTGACTCATATATTTTATGGATGAAATTAGATTAATTAAGATACTACAAATTCCATGGAGTTATTTATTTTACTCTTCAGATGAATAGCAAATATTAGCTTGGTTATACAATGAGCATGAGAAATAATTACTCTAGAGGTTTCACAATATTTATTATGATAATTTGTTATCTTGTATTTACATAATATTTTAAAATATTGTGTAGTATTGGAGCCCAGACTTACCATGTCTACTCATAATTAAGGCTTGATTTTTGATGCCTGCATGTAATATTTTCTCCTTAAACTCTTACAAAATTACAGTGGAATAAACAGTCCTTTTGATGGTTTGGATTGCCTCTTTAACATTATCTAGAATCGACTAGTCTCTGAATATGTCTGTGAGGGACTAAGTTAATTGAGATCAGAGAACAAAACTAAATTGTTGACAGCATCATTCCATGGGTTGGTACCTGGATTGAATAAAATGAATTAAGCGAGATAAGCATGAACATTGACTGTTCTTTGCTCTCTGCTTCCCGACTGTGTTGCAATGTGAGCAGCTACTTGATAGTCCTGCTTGCATGACTTCTCTGCTAAGATGACCTATATCTTGGAACTGTGAGGCTGAATAAAACCTTCCTTCTTTCAGTTGCTTTGCTGGTTATTTTGTTTCAGCAACTAGCTAAATAACTGATATAGTTCTTTTGTTTTGCTATGTTGGATATTCATGGTTTTGATACAGCCCTTAATTCTTTTCCTTCCTTTGCTTTGGTTCTCAGTAGACAAATTAAGACATATATACACACAATGAAGATCATTTTAAAGATAATAATAATGGCAACAGCAATCAGAACAGTTAGTGTATGTTGAAATCTCACTACACTCTTACCATTTTTCTAATTCTTTAAATGTATCAATGGGATTAACTCATTGTAGCAGCACTAGTATTTTGCCTATTTCATTGGTGGTAGTCAATCCTTAGTTGGATTGATGGTGAAACACTGAAAACATTTTTTTTAAATTATGGATCCTTCTATTTTGTGAATGACATATAACTTTAATCTGCAAATGAAATAGGATATATAGTTTGTATGTATGCTAAGGGATATGGGAAAACAATATAAACAGCAAGGTTAATCCAGGTGGTTCAAATTGTTCTGAATATCATATTCACAAACTCAAAAATAAAGAAACTGAAATAAGAAGATATTTCTTTAAGCCTTCTTAACATGCACCAAGGTGTAGGGATCCGGCAAAGGAATTCATCAAGTTGTCCAAGTAGCTGTCTATGGGTGAGGAACATATGGTAATTTTCTTCTCAAAAGTTTCCATATTTTCCAATTTTTTAGTGTACACTCATTAGTTACGATTTGAAATACTGAATTTGAAAGAAATTTAAATGCTAAAAACCTACATTCATAAATATTTATCTACCACTGTGACACTCGACTATGCCCTAACTCAGTTTTTCCCAGATAGGATTGTAGAATGGTGGGAGTTCCATCCATACCTGGAAGAGAGCTTTCTAAATGAAGACCCCCTAAATCCTTTTTATGAGAGCTTGATCTTGGAGGGAAATCCATTCCTTGTGTTTTTCTAAGTAATTTCATGGCAATGTATTCATATTTTAACTAGCAATTTCTGGTTATTGATATGATTCTTAGCTTCTGGTTTTAGGACTTTCTGAAGGAAAAAGCACAATGTAAATATACAGTGAATAAAGCACACCATACATGAATATGATCTTTCCCTAAGACCTCAGGGTGTTGCAGGGAGAGGGGTAAATTTACAATTTCGCTGTAGATTACAAGTCAATTCTTTCACTTCATTTGGCTGATTTACCTTATATTTGAAGACTACATATTAAATGGCACACTACAGCTAATTGATTTTCCAGGATTATTTTAGTCAATAGCTATTAAGATTCAAAGAAAACAATGAATTTAAGACTTGTTTCATATAACTTAGTTAACTTCATAAGAAATCCAAGAGGGGTATTTTAGATAACACAGGTAGAGATGGAGATGGTAATGTGCTGATTATGTTTACATGAAGATAGTGAAAGCTACTCTCTATCTGATAGGCACAATTCTGAACTATAGGACACAAACTTCATGCTAATTAAAATATTTGTGACCTCTATTTCACTGAAAAAATAAGAGTTTCTCTCTTGCTACTACTTTCAAATGTAATAGCTTTGGCACATTTTATCTAGCAAGACCAATGGGCATCACAATTTACTCCTAACATGAAGTGCCATTTTGAATTTATTCAGGACCCATCTTACACGTGTGTATATTCTTATGTCTTAGTAATGCAATCGGTGAGAAGATCCCTTGTGTGTCAACACCTTGTGGGTAGGAACTGCTTCAGGCTTCCCCAGGGCAAGTGCTAAATGCCTGGGAACTTTTAGTAAATATTTGATGTTGAGAAGATGTTAGAATAAGAGGAAAAAATAGAATTTTATACAGAGAATTTATACTGCTATGTTTTTATTTCTTTATCATTTTATATTGTACAAAAATATTTCATTTGTAGATTCACTGACTTTATTAATATGAACACTTATTTTCTATAACTATATCATGCTGTACAAAACTTAAGTAAATTTCAGGCTGTGGCTCATTGGTAAAATACTCACCTAGCATGTGCAGGCCCTTGATTCCACCATTTGGAAAGAGCAACAAATACTCTAATAACTGAATATTATATATACAAGTACATAAACAAAACAAAAATTTTAGAAATGCCTTTATATAGAGAGAATACAGTAATAACATTCTCAATGTACTGTACAGAAATAAGTACATTTGATGCTATTTACCTTCAAAATGTATAGTTTTACATTAAATCTATATTACCGATGCACACTTACAAACTTACCTTAACTAGGGCTGAAGATGTAGCTCAGTAGGAGAGGACAAAGCCTCATGTTTGGTCCTCAGAACTATAGAATAAATCCCATTTAATTAAATATTAAACCTACTAAATGCACATGGCTTTCTTTTTATACGGCTTGAAATCTTTAATAAAGCATATGTAATAATTTCATACATGACACATTTACATACATATTTTTATACCTAAAATTTAGGGCTAATTTTAAAACTAGTACTGTAATCATGACTTGAAATTGTATGGTGTCAGACATTAACTTTGCTATTTACTTCTCCTCTCGCTGCCCATCTTCCTATTTTGTATTTTGTATTTTTGTCTGTGTGTTCTTAGTCTTTTTTGTTCTATTCTAGGTTTTGGTTTTGTGTGGTTGGTACAGGGTTTGAACACAGGGCCTCTCACTTGCTAGGTAAGTACTCTGCTATGAAGCTATATCAACAATTTTCATGCTTCTCAATTGATCTCTAATGAAGTATAGATGTAAGGTATGAACCATTTGTTTGTAGTGACTAACTACATCTTGTTGCCCTTAGACTTCCTTTAGAATCCTTCCAGTATGCCATTATTAACTTTATGTGTTTTGAGATATAACAGATGCTGAAGAACTTATTAGAAGAATGGAAATAGCATTTATGAGCAACAGAGATCAGATTTAAATACTATGTAGATTACATTCAGAAAAATTATTAAATATATGAATCATGTATTACATGCCACAAAATGTAGTGATCATGGGCAGAAATTTGTTTTCATTGTCCACTTTTATTTCCACATCCCATATGTAAATACCTGACACATAATAGGCGCTTTAAAATTCTCAAATAATTGTTATATGCTGTTTAAGAAAATACCTGTTTAGCTAAAGACAAGACAATTTTCTTCATATCTGAAATATGAGGTCAGTTTTGCTGTTATCATTTCATAGATTACAAATTTTAGCCACAGAGAATTTAAACAACTAGTGAAGGTCTTCAAAACTGTTGAACATTGTATCTCAGATTTAAAATGACATGGTTGTTCTGGACTCCAGTTCAGGTAGGCAATATACACATCTTCTCGATGTACAGTAATCTAAATTCTTTTTCAGGAAAAAGAGAGAGCGAGAAATATTTGATACAACTTCATGCATCCTCAAATATTTTTTCATTCATATAATCAGCAAATACTGAATGTGAACCATGTTTCTAGTTTAGATGTCTAAATTAGATTATAGTTGTTATTAAAAAGTGTCAAGGAAAAGGAGAGAACCAATACATGTACTAACTAGCAAATAACAGGTAATTTAGAATCTGGGCTGATGCTCTGAAAGTGCTTTAGTAAGATTACTAAGTTGTCTTTGGGAGTGAGTGGATGCCTTGAACTGGCAGATATATGGAAAGGGCTTTATCAGATAGGCTCAATTAGCCTCTGCAACAGCTTTAGCTAAGAAATAAATTCATCATATTCGTAGACTCCACAACGGCTGAGTACCCAGTGTGGACTTTTCCAGTAGGAAAGTGAAACTTTTTTTTAAATTTTTATTATTATTATTATTTATTCAACTGTGTGCATATGTGTGTGTATGTGCGCGCGTGTGTGTGTGTCTGTGTAGAACCATGGACGAATCCGCGAACCACCATGGACGCCTCCACCTCCTTCTGCCCCGGGATTCACAGGCTCCGCCCTACCAGGACCAGAAGCGCAGGCGGCCCCCGCTTCCGCCTGGCGTCTATACGTGGGATCTGGGATCCGAACTCAGGACCTTCCGCCTGCAAGGCAGAGGCTTAACCCCTGAGCCACCTCTCCAGTCCGGAAAGTGAAACTTAGGACAAGATTATCAAAGTCACTTTGGTTTTTTGGGAATTCATGAAGCTTCCAGAGAACGAGGATTTTATTTATTTAGGCTCTTAAAACAGTGACAAATGAAAAATCATATTAGGTAACAATTAAATCTCATTGCTGTCTCTAAAGAAGACATAAGTTATCTCAATTTTCTACAGTGCTTTGAAAACTGAAGTGGGAAAATACAGGTATTAGAAGCTACAATCATGAAAATAAATTTAAAATAAATCACTAGGAATGTTAAACTGGCTAATGAAAGGTTGCTTAATATTTGAATTGGTTTCTAAAGAGAAATCATGGAATCTCCCTCTGGAGACGTTTAAAATAGGATTAGATATATTCACTCAGTGCAGTCTTGCCTGAAAGCTTTGCTGACCTCACAAGGTCTTGCCAGTCCTATGATTCTGTGATAAAATTAGACTCTTTCATTGGGCAAAAACAACCCAGGGTTCACCATGCCAGCTGCAACCTGCAATAATTGGAAGGGACTGATTTTGGAGTTGTATACCTCCTACAGCTGAGACAAGATGCAATTAACAGATCTCCAAACCTCTCTTATTTCATGCTGTACTGAGTACTTTGCTGGTTCTCAGCCAATAATGGCTCGTATCAGTGATACAAGCAAAGTCAAGTAGTCTGATCCATGATTAAACAGTAGATGTCTTTATTAGCAACTGACCTTGCTTTGAACAGCGTGGCTTGAAGAATTGTGTACCTATTAGCTGATTCTTTGATCCTTGAAAATACAAACGAAATGAATCCAATAATGCACTTTTATTTCTTCTCTTTTCTATCATTCTCAAGATGAAATCACTCAAGTTTCTATGCCATGAGCCTTAACCTCATTAAGCAACTCAGCTCAACTGTTCAGATACTTAATCACCATCATTTACCAATTGTATTTTTCCATTTAACAATTTCTGCTTTGAAGAAAAATTGGAGTCAGTTTTTTTCTATGATATTGTCATTTAAAGGGAGTTGAACACAGTGACTAAAAAGAGACACCAAAACGAGGCAGACTGGGTCTTAGTGCCCACTTCTTATGCAAGACACATGAGCCTGAGGAAATGAATGATAAATCTGAGCTTTGGCTTCACTGTGTGCATACTAGAAAGAGAATATGATACATGGTTGAAGAAATGTGACCTCATCTTTCATGCTCTTTTTTATCTCATTTCTAACACCAATTTCACACAAAATTTTAATGCTATCACATAAAATTTTACACAAGTATATATATGTGTGTGTGTGTGTGTGTTCTGAATGAATATTCACTTTGGTCCTCCAGCTTTACTATTTGCTTGCTAGCTCTCGCATGAGCACATGCACAAATGTGCGCACACACGCACGTGCACACACACACACACACACACTTGTGTTTGATTAGGAAATGCACTGTCTTTGGTATTCATATGATCTACAAAGAAGGTATTTTATCTCAGAAATAGGATAAAGAAACTAAGATGAATGTCTACCTATTGGTTTGTGTTTATATGTATAAGCAAACACATAGCATGAATATTTAACTGCAGCATAACCCTTAGTAGTTTCATTAACCTAGATTCAATGTCCCTTGACACATGAAACCGAGAAAACACCTTACCCTTACTATATGACATATATTCATAAAATGTTAACTGAGTTAGATCTGGTGGCACAAGCTTGTAATTTTAACCACTTGGGAAGCTGAGGTAGAATGACCGAAATTTCAAAGGCCATGGACTGCAAGAGTGAGTTCAAAGCCAACTTCGCTTTGGTCTCACTGTAACTTAGTGAGACCCTTTCTTAAATAATATAGTGGGGGGGGGAGGGAGAGTATACAATTGGGGAGGATACATATATATAGAAATTTTGGTACTTAACTAGCATGTGCAAGATCCTAGATTTAATTCTTGGTATTGGACATGCAAGCTTGCTTTTTCTTTTTTGAAACAGGAGTATTTGCTTCACCAATAATTCTATCATCTGAAGCAGACAGAAGCGAAGAATACTCAAGAGAGGCTGCACAGAGGGCCATGTTTTTGGCTCTGGTGGGGCTGCACAGCATGTTGGGAGTGTGTTGGAGAGCAAATGATACCACAGGAGGAAAATCAGGAAGGTCCAAGAACCCGAAACCATCCAAGAGCCCCCAATGACTCAAATAATGTCCACCTTCTTAAAAGCTGTGGCATGTTTAAATGGTGCCCAAGCCTTTCAGTAATACATGGATGTTAGAGAGAACATTTTGTTGCTGAAGAAACTGCTTCCTCAGGCCTTTCTCATGCAGTTGCCTTTTCTTGTCTATTTTCCTTCCCGTATTTACCCACTAGGTCCTTGTTTGGCTCAGGTTTTGAGAATTAGCTAGAAAAAGTTGATAAGAAAATAATTCATGGTATAAAAACTCAAAAGTTTGGAGTGGGAACAGCAAAACTGTAACCTAAACACTAATATGGCTTCTTTCCTACTAACATGTAAATAACTGTGTGTGACAGAAAATCTCCATTTTCCATTGGATGAGATCTATAATCACCTGGGAGATGGGCCTCCATGCTTATCTATAGGGGATTCCCTGAATTACAATAATTGAGGTAGGAAGTCCTGCCCGCTGTAGTTAGCACCAGCCCCTAGTTGGAACTTGGACTGTATAAATGAAGAAAGGAAATGGAGCAGAAACAAAACTCATTAGTCAGTTTGTTCACTAGAATGCCCTGTGACCAAGTGCCTCAAGTTCCTGCTGTCTTAACTTCTCTACCATGCTATACTATATCCTTGAACTGTTAGCCAGAATAAACATTTTCTTTTGTATGGTATTTTTGTCAGGGTATTTTATCTCAGGAACAGGAAAAGAAACTTAGATGAATGTCTACCTATAGGTTTGTGTTTATATGTATAAGCAAACACATAGCATGAATACTTAACTGCAGCATTACCCTTAATAGTTTCATTGACCTAGGATTCAAACATTAAATGAACCATACCAGAAAAAAAAATCAGTATTAAATTGGATACCAGTATAGACAATTTAATCAAATTTCACATCATTCTTCTTTGGGATGTCAATCAGTTCTTTGTCCATATCTATGTAGTATGTGATACCTATAGTAAGGGACCATTCACGATATGGAAACTCAGCTGCTGACTCTGCAATCATGGTATAGTAGTGCTTATATTCTACTAACATTTATTTTGTTTACTGCTAGAGCCCCTGTTCTGGAAATTGGTATATGCTAGAGAGAAGTTGTAAAATCTTTTTAAAGGAAATATGAAAGTTCTTAATATATGAACCTTCATTGATGCATGTATATACCTATTCACAGACAATATGTGCAGAGATAGATAGATATATACCAGGAAAAATACATATATATTCCAATGTTATATGAAGGGTTCAATACTGTTTCTCTAGTCTAATGTCTATGTATGACATACAGTGTGAGAACAGTATGAGAACAGTGGGATGGGAGATCACAGAAGGAAAATCAAAAGCACATAAAGGACAGAAGACAAAAGTGTAAACACCAATGAAAACAATAGAAATGATTCTCAAACTCAAAATGGAAATAAAAATTACTAACAGGTGTAACTAATAATGAGAAAATGTAGTTTAAGAGCAGACTTTTTAATAATTGTTTTAAACTATGTTTTTCAGAATTTAGAAATTAGATGGTGACTTGATTGGGGAGATGATTTGAAAAGGGAAAAACTGAATAGTATAAAATATCTAAAGATGCTGATTAAGAGGAACAACAAAGCCAGATGGCATAAATGGCATCTTCAGGGATTTTGTGGCATAAGAAGTTATGCTACAAAGTGCTCTTCTGTCCTGAATATGGTATAGTCTCACTGAGCATGCTCTGTGTCCTTAGCTAGCTGCACAAACTCACTTAAGGTGCACAGCAACAAATTCTCTACCTTCCTCATAGCCATTTACATGGCTTTCTTTATTCTCTTCCTTTTAAAAAACAGTCTTCACCACTACAGCAAGCTTACTTTTGTCGTTTTTATACTCATTTAAAACAGTAAAAGCTTTCTTTTGGTGAAAGTTTTGATATATATGCATTGTAGCATTTTCCGTTGAAAAGCAGAAGGACATGCAAATGCATTGGATTTAGAATTGGTTTAGATATCAAATGTTGCATTAACTTGTATGACACAGTATATTTTTGTTAGTAATTTTGTAAATATTTATTTGTCTAATACCATTGAAAAGCTAAAGGATACAATAACAGATTTAGTTTTCTGAAGATGCGGACGAATGAACAACAAAGAGGAATCATTAACTTTGTTTTTCAATCTCATAGTTTTTTATGTCATATATTGCTTTTTTGAAAATAACATTGGTAGAAGCATTTAAAGACTGCATTATATTTCTGATATTACTGAAATATTACTACATAAGATCATTCCTTTTTGTGGGTGAAACTACATGTGAATGTTTCAGCAAAATATTCAAAAATTAGTCACCAATTAATTCTCATGATTTTATTTCATGCATGTTTGCTTATTTAAGACTGGGTCTGGCTACAGAGCACAGCCAGGCATCAAACTCTATCTTCCCATTTCTGCTTCCTGAGTGCAGGCATAACAGATGTGTGACCTGTCCCACACATGGGCCACACTGTTAGATGCTGCAGGCTTCCATCTGATAGGCCTTCTCTGCTCTCCCCTACTATAAGAAAACCTTTAAACAGACACAGAGAATAAATGGCCAGCTTAAAAGAGAACATAACAGAAGGAAAATAAAGCAAAATAGATGCTCTAATCTCTGCATGCCTTAAGGGTGATTGCAAGAATAAAATACAGCCCAAGTGCCTGAGCAGAAGTTATGTGGGACTGGCAGGCACGCTCCTTTAAAGGATGACTGGCATCTATGCACTCCCTCTGGCCTTCCCAACTTGTGTCTTCCTTCTGCCAGGCAGAACGATGTGAGAAATGGAGCTCTAGCAGCCGTTTGGATCATATGGTGAGAAAGAGGACCAAAGACACACACCAAGAATGAGAGAGCAGAAAAAAGAGACAAGATTGTCTTTTGATGACTTCATGGTGCCAGATAACAAATATGCATGACCTACTTTTATAAAAGGGAAACTTTTGGTAGAGGCTTAATCACTACTGATTTTGGATTTTTTTATGGTTTGTAACAGAATATAGTATTAATTCTTATAAATAGACTATATGCATGTGAAAAATAAAATTTCTCAGAAGAAATTTGGTTTTCTCAGACAAAGTAAAGAATGGCAGAAAGGTCAGATTAAATGACTGTTTGCCACCCAAGAGTGCTTAGACCCGAGAGCCTCAATGTTAAAATGCAATAGTGCCAGTGTGTCTATTTAGCTTCCATAAAACAATTCCACTTTCAATTAATGGTGAGGTATTTGGAATTGTCATGAAAGTTCTTTTCTCTATTTTTCTCATCCTAACAGAATAAGGTCCTGATAAATTAGTGGAACATACAAGTGCAATGAGGCAAGAGTGCTACAATCACATTAACCTATTTGAAGGAGCCCAAAGTACTAATCTGTGAAATTCTAGACCACAAGACATCAATTGTAAATAAGAAGTGTGAACTGAAATGGAGTTTCCTTGTTCATTGACATGAGAACAGACCTGGAAGTAAAGCCAGTTAATGGGTTCTAATTCCAACTCTGCCATCTACTTGTCATTTGTGCCTCAGTGATTTCATTTAGCTTATTCATGCTTCATTAGTGAGTTGGAGTAGTTGACCATGAGTATGGGAAATATTTGATGGGAGAGTGACTTTGTGAAAGCTCTTCCTCTATGGAAAAAATGTATATATCTGGGGCAGACATGCCCAGTCTCTCCAGGTATAGTCTTCCAACTGAGAGCATGATTTTAGTCCTACAAAAAGGGTAACTGGCAAAGAATAGAGTAGCCTTTTCCATAGCCTCTTGTTCCTTATCTTGCACTTGTTAATGGTCATGACGGTGGGATGTAACTGTATTAATAATTCATTTATTAAATTGCAAGTTGCTGTTATTACACAATTAAAAAGGATTTTCTGTTATAAAATTGAATTTTCTTTTTAAAAATTCGATTAAGAAGGATATAGAAATTATCTCCCCATTTAACTAACTTATACTCAGAAACAAGGAATAAATTCACCAAAATTAATAAGATATGAAATGAAAGAATTGCAATTCAAGCTCAAATTTTCTAATGTTAAGGTTAACTGTGCTAAACATGCCACATACCAATTTGAATAGCATGAAATGAAGCATAAGGATAGAAAATATTTAATTAAAGATATGAAAAATTATTCTGTCATTCTCTTTTCCTCCAAGTTGTATATGTTTTAAGTGTTATTGAGTATGTAGATGGTCGATGGTTGTATTACTAAGTATTACTAAGTATGTAGTTTACAGTATTGGGCTTTCTAAGAAGTGCAGTATGAGCATGAACTTTCGTAAGAAGATTAAAACCATTGTTAAAGATTTTCTAGTGACCCAGATTCTTAATTATTAATCATGAAACTTTCTGAGCAGAATCTATGCTATCAGTGGGGTCAGAAATACTATATGACAATGGACACCTCTGTCTCCTTCACACCTTGCCCTTTAGCACATAGAACATTTCAGAACCACCAAATAAATAATCCTTTCAAGAAATTATTTTTGCTGTAATTCAAGTTTCTTTTTGAAAGTCTAGCAGGTCTTTTTAGCTTATAAACAAACATTAGGAAACCAAATTTGGGCTAGGGAATGTTTAAAATTTGAAACATAAGAATTGTACACAATGATTCAAAGTTTCAAGTTCAAAATAGTGGAGAAAGACGACTTTTGTTTGATTTGCTAATGTTCTCAGTAATATCAGAGTGCCTGACCTAAAAGTTTAATGTTTGCTAAATTTATTAACCATGGTAAACACACTAATAAAAACTGCAAACAGTGACATTCTGCTTATTGTAGTCCTTATTAGCAAATGGCACTTGTCAATCATTGAGAAGGCATAAGACTATCAGTGCTAAACAAAATCAAGAAGCCCAGGCTCTTTTGTGAACCAAGCGTCCCTAACCACATCTGTTTGCTCTGAAATACATTAATATGATTATTTGTATATAAATAATAACTTTGAAACACAAACTAGACATTTACTGGCTTTTAAGACTTAATGTAGTCTTCACAAAAAGCTAATTTTACAACTGGTAGCAATTTTTGAACTACAAATTGCAATCTTCAGTGGAAATGTATATAGAATTAAATAATTTTTTAAAGAAAAAAATTTCTGCCCTTGCTCTTCAAATACTTCAATTTTGGATAAGAGAGAAAGGAAAATTATTTTTGCATTTCTCATTTAAATGAAGATAAGAGGCATTCCTTTACATTCTAACTACGCTAACTGTATATATAGCAAGAAATTTTTTTTATTACAGAAAGCACAATTTGCATCAACACTCTAGAGCTCTGGGGTTTCCCTGGAGCAATCTGAACGTATTCATTCATATTGGTGAGGGCAGATACCCTTTTGGAGACTTAGATCTGGAAGGAGGGTTATGTCAACACAAATGAGAGAAAGCTGGTGGCCATAGAGTGAAGTCCCCCTGCCAAGGGTACTGGAAAAGATTTTTGGGAGGATTCTGAGAGGAATGTGTCTCACAGAGATCATTACACCTTGCAGGATGAAAATTAAATGCCTATACAGTCAATACAAATAAATTTGAAATTGGATAAAATGATTCCGTGTATATTTTTAAAATTACTTGTACATGATTTCCTCTCCATTGGATACAGAAAGAGGTACCTTCAGTGTTCAGAAATTCATTCTGTCTTATATATTAGAACAGTTTCTAAACAGTTTTTTTTGTCAAGAATACAAGCGCACCGTTAAAACACAGTGAGATTGCTAATTTGCAGATGAAGAAATCAAGTGTCAGACGAGAATAACAAATTGTCTAAGACCACCCTGTTGATTGTAGATAGAAATAAAATTAAAACATAGTTATTAATTCCCATACAGTTCATTGTAGAATTTTGTGTTTACTTTGTAAATAAAACATATTTCTCAATAGATCACACAAATGCACACAGGGATATACACCTATATATGAGCATGTATACACATCATTAAACATAAAATACATGCCATAGCTAGCTTTGGAAGGAATTTAAAGCAATGGAATTTCTCTATGTCAGTGACAATGTGATTTTGCAATTTTTATTAATATGTAATTAAGCTAAACATGTAATATTCTACAATCTAGTATTCTATTCTGTCACAGACTTAAGAATGAAAAACATATTTTAATATGGTAATTTCAATGTAAATCCTTACATCAACCCAAACATTATCAGTATACTCACTCAATAATACATTTATATTTATATGATAGATAATTGCAAGGGCATGAAAAATGAATATAACAATTCTAATGATTCTAGTAAATGTTATATGAAGAGCTCTTGTTCTCTGCACAGTGTGCATGTGGCATGACTGACTTTAAGTTTGCACCCTTTCTGCTTATAACTGTATATATTTTCCATGAGTCAAAAAGTACATGTGTAAGGGTTGGAGAAATAGCTTAGTCAGTAAAATACTTGCAAGTCTGTAGAAGAAGACAAATTTGGCAGCATATAGCAAATTCCAGAACTGTGAAGGTAGAGGAAGGCAGATCCATGGGTGTACTTGGCCCTTCGACCTAATCTGAATGAGTTTCAGGCCATCTTCTGGACATGACAGAACTGTTGCATCCTAAAGTTCACTGAAGTCCTTACAGGAATTGATTTATCAACAATACATCATGGAAAGGAGGAACTCAAGAGCTCCCACACCTCCCCGAGAGACTGCTAAGTATTAATGCTGGATGGGACTCATGAGAAGATGCTTCACTCAAGGGCATACCACTGATATATAATTGACATGCTCCCAAAGTGCTCAGGTACATTCTATCCAAGGTAATCCAGATGAAACTCAATGATAACACAAGTAAAACCACATGAAAACAGAATGGATATTGGCAAGGAAGAAGGACTGTAACGAAAAATATGTGGGGTGGAATTGGGGATTAAGATGTTGAAGTATCATACATTCATTGGATTCATGTATGAAACTAAAAATAAAAAACTGTAAAAAAGAGTAAACAAAGAGAATGAAAAGTGTAGAGCACTTGAGAATGACAACATGAACACACACACAGATATACAAATACACACATCCCTCTACACACACAAAAGTTACATGAAAATAATTTATCTTGAAAAAATAGCATATCATATAGCTAATAAAATATCCTTACAAAAAAGTGAGTTGTTGCAATAATCTATTGAAAATCTATTGAAAGACTATAAAAGACATTCCTACAAGACATTCTTACATTCCTTCTCTGAAACTATAAACTTCAAGTAAGTTACAATACTTGAAATGACTAAAAAGAACTGATTAAAGGAAAGGCTGAAAGGATAATGGGATTGAGGGAAAAAGTACCATGATCAAGTGATTTGCTCTTAGTCAACAGAATTATGTCATGAATCATAGCATAATCATGGAAAGAGGAGACTCATGGCTCAAGGAATAAAATAAAAGTCAAAATTTTAACACAGAAATTAGTACCAGGGACCAACTAACCCATTCTGCCATGCCTTGCAATCATCCTATGTTTCTTCATGTGGAGAAAATGAAGGTATGTTAAGCATTCACAGAAAAACTGAGATTCTAGCTTGTTTAAAATCAAAATTTTAAACTATTTCTTTAAAAGGTTTGTTTTCCTATCAGAATAATGTTTAGGAAGATAGGATAATTATAGCTGTGTTAGGAATTCTGGACATTGTCAAGGTGAGAATCATGGCTATACCTTTTTGTTTCTCATATTATCTTCTTTGTATCTATAGAATTTGCCTTAATTTTCAATTTCCACAAGTTCAATTTAATGTTTTTCTTAATATCAGATCTCATTGATTTTAACTTTTGTTCTTCTATAGTACTTCATAATTTTTTTTGTCAACCATCTCAGTCAATCATATTGATAAATCAATGATGTAATTCTACACATATAGTTCATGAACACAATGCTGGAATTAACTAACAATATGTATATCTACCTTTGAAGGGGGATCTACTGATAAATAACTTGCTTACAATTAGCCACTGTTTGCTAATGATTATTGCAATAAAGATCCTAGTATTTTTCTTCTGATTTTGTATAATGATCTTTACAAACCAAATAGTAACTTTCCCCATGTCCAACAGGTATACTCAATGTCTTTCTAGTAACATAACAACACAATTAGAAGTTATAGTCTCATTAGACTTTCCAAAATAGTTTTGTTTGCTGCACAAAAATAGTATCAGTTTTCAGAAACAATAGCCATTGTTGTTCTTCCAGTTTACACATTGAAATATTTTGAAAATTCAAATTGTACTAGAATTCATCTAATTTGATTCTCTCCTCTTGAATATGTGTCACTTAAGAGTCAGACAAGTTAATGCACACAGGATTTGTGGAAAATGTTAATGACACAATAGTAAAATAGTAAAATTAATTAGTTAACAATGATGGGATCCTCTATGTTAATGCTAACCTTTTTCACAGAAATGAAATAATAAAATTCTAAGAACCATAAGTTGTTTGTTTTGTCACTTTAAATGTCAATTATAGGGCATTGTATTCCAATTTTGATACATTCCAAACCATGGTTCTGATGTAGTCTTGGTACTGTTCTCTGACTATTGTGATTTGTTCTCTTTTATTTATCAAAATTTGGTAACTTGAATTTGGCAGCAAATGCTAGTTGTTTTCATTAAGTAACTATGCTGTTACCTCTTCCTAGGCATGCAAACTAGGTCTTTGTGAAGCCTATGGGAGTGATTTCTACTTAACTGCATCTCCAGCCCTCATTAAGTAATACTGAGACATTCGTTGGCTACAATTTATTTTTTTGATATCTGGCTGGTATATGTTAATCTAGAAATCTTTGCATAATATGCAGAATTGCCTGTTTCATGAGCTCTTGATATAAATGAGGTCATTTCTATTCTTAGTGTGAAGATTAATCTCCAGAGCCTTCATAAGCTCATTAGCAGGAACTCAAGTATCTCTCTTGGGGCTTCTCCAACTCCCTGAATATTTCAAGAAAGCTAGAGAGTTTTTTCATTCTAAGGAACAAGTTTTGTATCATTCTTTGGAGGAAGAAATGGAAAATCTGATCAATTTAATTGAAGAAGTTCCTTGGTTTCTGCGTCAATCACTATTGTCAGACACATTTGTTTCTGTAAGAGACACATGCAAGCCATGAGGAGGGCATGAGAGATTCATCTGCTGCTCTGCTGATGTTTCTTTTGTCCTTGCATTATGTTCTCAGAGTCTAATGGACAGAAAGTTTCCATACAAGTATTTTACAACACTACTGTAATATGTACTTCATATATGTATGGATAGCTGGGCGTAAGAAATTACTATTAAATATACTTGAGATGGGATGTGCCAAGGCTAACCCCCCTCAAATGTTATGCAAGAGCAAACAGAAAGTAAACTACCGTAGGTAATTTGTGTACCTCCTACTTAATATATATGTGACCATGGTCAAGTCATATTACACCCCTTGCAGTTGCACAACTGCTCTGAGATGATCAATGTATAACACATGGGCAAACCATGTGATAGTAACATTATTTGTTTTGTGAATATAATAACTACCCATTGCCAAAAAACAAACACAGCACTCTAAGTGGCTACCAACTTGAATCAAGCTATCTTTGTCCCCCACTCATGACGTATACACATATCATGTCATGGATATCAATAGTAACCCAGGTCACCTGTTTGTGAAGTCTTTCCTATTGCGTTACTATATTTCTAACTATTTGGCAATGCCAAAAGTATTGTGGTGGCTTCTCAGAAGTTCTTTGACACAATTTTTCTACCTTCCTTCTACCTGTTAAGTGGGCACTAGAGAGAAAATATTTACTCCATAAGAACATTTTACTATATCTAAAGCAGATGGTGCAATCTAATACATTTGTAATGGAAGAGTAGAACTAAGAAACCATTCTGAAGTTATAAAATGAAGATCTCCAAGGTAAATTTCTCTGTACACCACGACAAAAAAAGTAGCTAGTGGCTTTATAAAACAGTCAATTGTTTCTTTCCTCTTCCAGTTGAAGATTTATTTAAATCATTCATCCATTTTAGTCCCCAACTACTACATATCTACTTGCATATGTTTTCCTTTGCATAAGTCACGGATACAGCTAAAGAAATTGTATGTGTAACCTGATGAACAGAAACAACAACAACAACAAAATTATAACAATGTATAAATATCAAGTTAGGATTTCTAAAATCATACTAATCCTTAGTAATTTATTGTAATTTAAAATTTTCATTAAAATTCTGGCCTAACAAATTGTCTGTAGTAAACAGACTCTATCAAGTTGTTTGCAGATACAATTTTTTGCAGTATACCTTAGAAAAAAAGATGAATATCTCTTAAGTTTACACGCTTTACTCTTCCTACATTTCTTAACCAGGAACCAAACACTGTGTCTATATAACTAGTAAATTTAGAACAGTCACTCTTAGTGATATTTCTGCTACATGAATAAATTGTCAGTGAGTCCTCTGTTTTTGCATTGTCTTTTTTTATGTAAAGACACTAAAGTGGTGAAAAGCTTCATTTAAACATCACACATTCCTTTGTGATCTTGCAAAGGACTACAAAATACTGATTCTAATCCCATAAGATATGATGAATTGTAGCTTAAAGAATTTCTGTCTTTTGAAAGACAAACCAGAAAATGTTTAAAATTTCTTTAATAGGACAAAAAATAGTCAAGTTAATAGAAGGCATTAGCGTTTCCATATGGGTGCATGAGATGTTTAGTCCTAAGAATCCTGTGTTCAGCTTGCTATTTGAGAGAATTGTTGTTGGTCTATAAAATACGTTGTGGTTAGGATGATACTTTTAAAGGAAAAACCACAAGATACTTAAGTGTGAAAAGTAGATGGACATTACTTACAATCTTTGCTTATAACACAACAGATCATCAACATTACTTTAACTGTCCTTGTAACAATGTTGCTCTGACGCCCTCAGGAGAACGAAACTTTGGTAGCCCAAGTTCATGGATACCCTATTATAATGCCATTATGGTAGGAAAATTATTTTAGTGCAAGTTAATGGAAACCACATTATACTGGTAAGCGATTTTATTGTAAGTCTATGAAGACCACATTATGATGGTCAAACAATTTCCCTGTAAGTCTATGGAGGCTGCATTAATAATGCCATTATAAGAGCAAAACAATTTCACATAAACTCTATGGGGACTCATTTCACTGTCATGATGGTGGCAAAATGATTTCAGTATATGTTTATGGAGAACCCCTTACAATTCCATTATTATAGCATTACAATAGTAAAAAGAAATTATGAAGAGCCCATTAGAATGCCATTATAATTCCATTACATTGGTTAAAAGATTTCAGAGTAGTCCTTACAGTAACACATTGGAATGATAACAATTAGGTCATAGAAAATATCAAGCAAAGGACACTAAGAAAGGAAAATCCAGATCTAGATTTGGAAAGATAGACTTAATATCAAGGACACAATATTTATAAAGAAAAGTGTCACCTTGCCAATTGTGTAGTTTTCTGAACATTTCTTTTCCTCAAGATCAACAATTCTATTATCAAAGTAAAAGGGCTTTATTTGAATGAAGGTTTCAATCCTTCTATAAATATCAGGTATGTTTTATTTTTCTTTCAAGTGTACTGTTGTGTTGGGATGTACCTCTTAGCTATAAACTTCTGTCATCTTATCAACACTATTTAACTAAAAGAGAAAATTGAGTCTAAATATAGAAGTTGTAGAGAATTTGATTTTTGTGATTCTCAAGGTTCTTTGCTATATACCCAAATTTGCCACCTCTCAGATGAAAGATCTACTTATATCAATTAAAGATTGTAGTTTTCTTCACTTGTCTGGTTGATAAACAGAATTCTGGTAAGAACAAGGATGGCTAGCTTATATGTAAGCACATATGTGGATTGATGCCAGCAGGTAAATAATGTCTACCCCAAAGATGCCCAGAACCCCTAGAATCTCAGAATATTTTAATCCCTAGAACCTTCTATAAAGAAAGATATTTTGAAGATATTCAAAAGGATAGTGATAATGAGATGCTTATCTTAGATTATCAAAATCCACCTGATATTATTACAAAGTATTTGTAAGATAGAAGCAGTAGAATCATTGACAAAGAAGTTTTTTCCAATACCAAAACAAAGATGGAAGTGATGAAACAATGAACCAAAGACTCTCCAAGTCTCTAAATATTGTGACTCAAGAAATGATCTCATCCCCTGGACCCTCCAAAATGCAATAGCTCTGTTGACCCTAAGATTTTAGTCTCAAAGGAATAAGATTTCACAATGTATAAACCCTGCTATTGTAAAGACACAAATTTGTGTTATTTTAAAAATTAATTTTTGATAATTTATTAATCAGAAAGAGAAGAGTAGTATATTTATGAAACTCTATTTTAATCTAGCAATAAGTAAGGAAATTTAAAAGGTGGTGTCCAATAATAAGAATTGTATTATTTTCAAATTATACAATAGTAAATCTATCATATTTTCAAATAATGCATTTACTCAAATATAATTACTTGCTATAAATGTATATTAAGAACTCTCTAATATGAGACACTATTATGGTTATATTTCTCATGAATTAATCATCAAACTTGAAATTTGGATAACAAGGAAAGAAATATCAAAAATTTTGAAAAGACATATAATGACATTTATCATGAAATTTACTTGAGTATTTTATATTGAGATGATCCTTTAGAAATGTTTATTATTGTACTTGTTACTTGTTGTGTAAAGAGAAGGTATATATATATGTGTGTGTGTGTTTCAAGAGCTATAGACAAATAAAATATATGCATCTGTAACCAATCTTGGGGTCAGGCAACAAGAAATGGTGCTCACCAAAGTCTCCGTCCTCCCTGGAGTACCAAGATTACATTGAGATTGGGTGATAATGCATTTATGTTTGCTGGATGAAAATAAGAATGAAAATGAGATACCACTTGTTTTCTGGGCATTCAAGAGCTAGTTATTTACTGTCCAATTTAAAGTTAAGTGGTAATAGAGGATATTGGCAAACAAACATACATAGCCTTCAGTATGTTAAGCTTGCAAGAATTTAGATTTGTTTGTTGGGGCAGGTAGTATTAATTAATCAACTGATAATACATCACTAATAAAATATTCAATACTCTTATCTACAATTATTCTTACATTGGGATAAACTGTAATTTTTTCCATAATTGGTAGTATTTCTTGTACTTCCCACCCCTATTAATATACTTGTTTCTTGATAATTTCTATGCTAATGTAGAATAAAAAATACCATAAAAGATATCTTTGTAGAGATGGCTCCTCAAAAATGTATATGGAATTTAGTATAAAAAGGTAATCTTGGAACAACATCATTTTTAAGGATGTTTAAAAAAAAGGAACCCATTTTGTAACTATGTCTATTTTGTTTTCTTAAAAAAAGTCTTGAATATGAATTTAAGAGGCAAGAGAATATTTCAAAGCAAGGTAAATTTAAAAGGACTAACATTAATTTTCACCAAGAAAGATGAATCTGCTTTATTTCAACTCTATGAGTTGATTTAAGTTATACTCAAAAGTATAGGAAAGAAGATTCATTTCATTACATGTGGACACAATTTATTCCTCAATTCAATGAATAATAATTTATTAATATTTAAAGTTATTATAGAATGAATATATGACATTTTTAAACTTTTATTCTAAGAGAACCTCCATTAGGGTTCATTGTCAACAATCTCTTGCTGTAGATTCACAGTGCTTCTTCCAGCCAATGCTTAATCTTGATGGTGACTTTTAGTCCAGGTCATGCACGCCCAGTACCATATCCTATGAATAATCAGACTTTACTAAGAAATCCACAGTAGCCTGATAAAGACATCAGAAGTGTGTCACATTTATCATTTCTAATTTCTTCAGATATTCCTTTTTTCCTTTTATAAATATCAGATTTGTGTTAGAATTCAAGTCTTATCTCTAATACACTCATGTGTATACCTGCACAAACACCTGCAACTGCACACATACATGCAACCACACACCACACACACACACACACACACACACACACACACACACACATACACACACACAATTTTATCATTGTATTGCTCCAGAGGTGGAATTTATTTTAAGGTCAAAGGATGGGCAAGGCACTCCAAGTATATAGAAATAAGAAGAAGGTAGAAGTTTCTATTCTAACATCTGATAATATATACAACAAAACAAAATCATAAGTGATAAAGGAAGTCACTACTTACTTATTGAGGGAAAACTCTAGAAACAGAATATTCCAATTCTAAGCATATATGCACCAATATAAGCTCACTCAAATTCATTAATGAAATACATCAAGTCACAAGTCAACCTGGACACGGTAATGATTAATTCAACACTCTTCCTTAACCCATATATAGATCATCTGATCAAAAATTGAATAGACCCTTGTGCCCTGGACCTGGACCAGGGCAGACTCCCTGCTCCTCAGGAGGTGACTTCCAATACCAATCAGAATGGAGCCAAGGGCAGTGCAGGAACAGCAAAACTGAAAACAACAACAAATTGTAATTCAGAATACCAAAGACCCTACATTAATCACCTGAAACCAGACCAGCCAAATCTCTCCCCATCCTAAAACTCAGGGAAACTTGCAAAAGAGAGGGTGGAAAGATTCTAAAAGATGGGGAGGACCAACAATATGCAAGATACTCCACACAAGTTAGGGCCTCGGTAGCTATAATCGGACTTTGCATGACCTACCTGCACAATGATTGACATGTCAACGACCCCCTCCCAAAGTCTATCATGGATCACAGGCTCTAGAATCCTTAGAGGCAAGGGATTAACAATCATAATGAGTTCCCATACTAAAGAGGAGTCCAAGAAAAGGCTCTGGACTATGCCACTGAGTCCTTACGGCTCACTAGAGTGGAAGACTCAGAGGGAAGTCTGGCATTCACACAAAAGGATGCTCTAACGGATAGGAGGGGACAAGGGGGAGGCACTGGGAGAAGGGAAGGGAGGGAGGTGAAAGGAAGGGGGAAAGAGGGGTAGGGTGCAAGTGGGATTGGGGAAGGGTGGAGGGAGGGAGAGGACCGGGGATTGGGGAAAAAATAAAACAAAAAAGCAAAAACTCACCTATAAGGGAAAAAAATTGAACAGAGAAACTTGGAAGAATGAAACCCATGAATCAATCGAACCCTACAGATATCAACAAAACATCCCTTCAAAATACTAAAGAACAAATTTCTTCTTAGCAGCCTTTGAAACTTTTTCCAAATAGACCACGTATCAGGAAACAAAGCAATCTCTCTGAATGCAGACAAATTGAAATTATTCTGCATCCTATTTGAGTTTCATGGAATAAAGCTACAAACCAACAACAAATGAGACTATACAAAGCATGCAAACTAATGGAAACTAAGGAATGTTGTTGGATGCAAATCTGTAGTGGAAAAATCAAAAAGGGAAATGCTCTAAAATTCAAGAAAAATGAAGACACAGCATATAAAACATTATGGGACCCAATGAAGGATGTCCTTAGAGGAGAAGGTATATTAGTAAAAAAACATAAAAATGAGAGACCCTTAATGATATACATAATGGACCTTGAAAATCAACAACAGACAATCCCAAAAGTAGTAGATAAGAAGAAATAATCAAATTTATGAAAAAGTCAATGAAATATGCATTATTGATAAAACTACTATTTGGTTCTTTGAAAAGATAAATATGATCAATAAACAGCAAAATTAACCCAAAGTAAAAGAGTGAAACCCCAAATATTAAAATTACAGATGAAAAAAGAAATCTTACAACAGATACTGAGTAAATTCACCGTATTATGAGGACATACTTTAAAAATATATACTCCTCTAAACTGGATAATATAAAAAGTGGATGAAATTCTACATACATATGATTTACCATAGTTGAATTAAGGTGAAATAAATAATTTAAACAGACTTATAACAAGCAATGTGATTCAAGTAGTAATTATAAATCTCTCAACTAAAAATAAGCTTAGAATCAGACTGATTAAGTGTTAAATTCTATTAAACCTTCAATTATTGAAAAAATACTTCTAAAATTCACAGAGAATAACAAAATATCCTTGAGAGCCAAAAAAATCCAGAGCAATAAAAACACTACTGGGGAAATCACCAACCATTTACAGAACCATAGCACAAAATCAAAGCAAAACAATCAAAGCAGCAACAACAAAACCAAGGCAATGAGACCAATAAATAAATAAATAAATAAATAAATAAATAAATAAATAAATAAATAAATAAATAAATAAATAGATAGATAAATAATAAGATGCATTGGTGAATGGATCAGAGTTGAGAACTGAGCTATAAGCCCACATACCTATAACCACTTGATTTTTGGCAAAGATGTCCATAATATACACTGATGAAAACAAGAATTTTTGAACAAAGGGTGCCCAGAAAATTGGATATTTATATGTAAAGTAGTGAATTAACAAGGGATGAAATCATCACAGATGTCTGTCATCTGATGAATTTATAATGGGATAATAAATCTTTGATAAATATATCAAACAGAATACTAGTAAGCTATCAAGAATAATGAATTATAAAATTTCATGGGAAATGTATGGGGTTGGAAAATATTATGATGAAGGAAGAAATCAAGACACAGAAAGACAAATAACGTATGTTCCATCTTATGTATGGTTCTTAACACTAAACATTCAAATATGTGAGCTTAACTAAAAATACCTTAAGAGTCAGAACACAAGTAGATACCATTACTGGTACAGGAGGAGAGAAGCAGAAGAGAGGAGGTATGAAAATTCATGTAAGAGGAAGGAAGAATGGGGCATAATGGGACAGAGTTTTAAAAGGAGTAAGGGATGAATGGGTGCAGCACAGGAATAGGTAGAGAGGAATAAGTGACACTAAGGATGTATGATATAAAGAGGCAGAAATTATATTATGCTATAAGATTCTAAAAATAAAAGTTAAATAAGTGTAAACAGATATACTCACACAGGGGTACATGAAGAAGAGAGAAAAGAGGACAGAATCTGTCTCCACTTTCTCCTCCTAGAAATCTTAGATGATTAAACAAAATTCCTAGAACCAGGTTTGTAATAGTTGACAGTCAGCTGTTGCTCACGGTGATCAGAGTCATCATCAGTCTTACCTAGCTGTGAATTTCTGTGAGCTATGATAGCAACTATCACTACTAGAAGTACCCGTTAGTTCAATAGAGGCATGAATGTGATGGAAATTACCAACTGTTTTCTGACTATATTTTAAACCTGTTTTTCAATAAGGAATACTCTCTTGGATAGTAAGCTTCTGATTTCAGAGACTTTAGGCTTAAGAGAAAATGAGCTTCTATGGTTTTGGTATATGAACATGATATTGAACTGCCCTCTTGGAGCTTATAATATATTGAAGCAGCTCTCAGCCCTCATCCAAGAAGCTTCATAATCCCCTATTCCAAGACCCAGGGAAAATCGTGGATGGTTAGGGCCAAATGGACATGGCAGACTACTACACCCATGAAGTTATGCTAGATGCTCTTAATTCCAAAAGAATTGCATAAGATCTGGCCTATCTGCTTTTCATTATGGAACTACCATAAAGGGTTTCCTTTTCTGATAGACTATTGAATGTTAATGGCAGCTGTGGGAAAGGGAACTACTTACCTCAGTCTTGTAATCATTGATACATAATTGTATTATTGAGCACACTCCTAGGGCTAAGACACATGTCAATACAGCTAAATCAGACATTTGATGGGCTACACACATAAAAGACATGGAAATGAGAGGGAGATTGGTTGAAACTAACAAGGTTTTAATGGGATATAGAGGGGAATAAGTTCTGATAATATAGAGTAAATGACTTAAATTTATTGTGTTCATATACGTAGCGTCCAAAGGAAAATATATTAAAAATGATGTTGGTATTTATAGTTTGCATTCTAAAGATTTCCATCAATCTAGGAAGTGAACCAATATCACGCCCACCTGCTATATCAATGAAACAGGTTAATTTTGCTGGATGGGAAACATGGTTAATTTGTAGGTGTCTTAATAATATAAAAATATTTCAGAGAGTAGAAAGTCAGGGAAATGAAGATTACATAACATGCTACAATACTGCATTCTGAAGGGTAGCACCTCAAAATAGGTCTTGTAGTAAAACATGAAAGGCAAATTAGTGCATTTCTTATCTTTAGGATGCTGGTTCTGGTACTCAAATTCCATATCTAGTATCAGAAATCTGGTTTAGTTATTTAATATCACAATGGAAAAGAGCAGGGAGTGGTTCTGCACAGGTTCATGCATCATATGAGTTGCTTTGCCATGTGATACTTTCCATGTTAGATTTCTGTGATTGTAGAAGCATCTGCAATGAGGGAGAGTCAGTTTGAGGATTATAGTGAACTGAAATAGAAGTACCAATATACAGCTGTTTAGGATCCAGGTTAAAATCAAGAATAACAGTTGAGAGCCATTCATTTTTGAGAAAATATCTTATGGTTCCCCCTTTGGTATTGACTGACTGCTTGGGTATATAACAAAAAATTCCCATGCATAGCAGATTTTGAGCCTTTTGAGCATACTAGTCTGATGGTATAACTACCAATTCATCATGAGTTGAAAGTAGAACACCTAAGATGAAGTATAAGTAGGACCAGAGGGAACAGGTGAGATCAGACCCCCAAGTACCTATTCCTTTCTTTATGGAAATCCTGACTGATTAAAAAAAGGAAGAGAAAATGGCATACAGTGGGTATTATGGATGTGGTAACTTGACCTGAAGGCCTAAGTGAATTTGGTGATAGCTGTGCTACTGTCACACTCATGCATATTCTGGTTTGCTGTGATATTTACCCAAATATTTGCATGTATCAGCAGTCTGAATTTTAAAAAGGCCTGAACTCACACAAGAGTAGACAAGCCAAAGGGAACTCTGGGGTCCAGAGAAGTGCAGGTAGGAGGGTGGGAGGGAGTGGGATGGGTTGATGAGGGGGAGGGAGGGAAATGAGAGATAGGGGGATGGAGGGAAAGAGGGATTATTACACAATAAGCTTGTAAAACTAATAAATAAATAAATAATAATAAATAAGTTATATTTACTCTTTTAGTTCCACGAAAGTAAAATTACTACCCAATTCATGCCCCTTCCTATTCAGAATATAAACCCTCTTCTTCACAGACTATGCAGTTCTTACATTCATGTCTTCTTATGCTTGTTGCACACTGAGTTTCATCAGGATTGCCTGTATTGCACATGTCTGAGTACTTGCTGGGGCATGGGTGATATATCAGTGGGTACACTACTGGGAAAAGTAGCTCCCGTCCTCCTCCTATCTAATTTTAACCCTCAATAGTCTCTTAAGGGTGTATGGGACATCATGAGATACTGTATCTTTCAAGATAAAATGTTGATAGACTAAATCTAGTGCTGGCCTTCTAAAAGTAGACACAGAAAAGTGTGTTCATGGGTGTAGCAGCACTGTTATGTTCAGAAGACACTGTCTGGCATGACACCTCCACAAATTATGAAATGTTCTTGACAAAAAGTGGAAAAGAAAGTTCTTTTCAATAGGTACATTGTGATCACCCCTCCTCCCCGACCCAAACATATCAGCCCACTCAAGTCAAGCTTAAATACTGGTGATGATAATATCACACATATATGAAATTGCTTGCCAAAATTATTATCTACACAAGATACCTTAGTGAATGGATCAGGCAACACTTCCAAACAGATCTCAAAATGGCTTGAGAAAATAGAGATGTGAGAGAGGGATTCTTATTCATGGGGTACTTTCAATGTGCTTTCAACTTTCTATTGGTTCAAAGAAAGTAGCACTTGTTTGTTCTTCTCAGATGTCTAGATATTATTGGAACTAAGATGTTATTTTATATTAAATGTATAAATTTTGATGCACAAAGTAAAGTTTACAGCATTTATACTTTGTTCATATTCGCTGTTCCTTTACCACTACCTTCCCCTCTTCATTTCCCTTCTGTTGGTTCTTTTCATTTCCACTAATAATTGTAGTTCCAAAGTTTCTAGTTTCTGTTTCCAAATCATCTAGATTGCTAGAGGAAGCACAATACTGTTTTTTTATTTTTTTTACCCATCTCTGTGCATACATTTTCTTAAGTAGCGACCAGTGAGTTTGACAGATGTTCAGTACTAGTTCAGTGGAAGGAAATAGACAAGAACGTTGTACAAAAAAGAAGGTATAGAGATGAGATACACATGAGAATACACAGGAGAAAAAATTTTGTACACACATTACCACTGCACATTGTCTTGACCCCTCATAGAAGAGGCACCGAACAACCAGACAACAATATTGTCCAGCCAATCAATGTAGGCACTACTGTGTAATACACTGCCACAAAGGTTAGGTACTTGGTATAGTTTTGGTAGAAAAGATGAAGCCATAATATATGAAATTTCCTTTTCCAAGATCGATGTAACTACTACTTCTACAGAAGTGTAATCTACCAGCAACAGAGAACATGCTGAGTCCTCAGTATGGCAACATCTTGAGAGGATTAATAGCACTTGCTGTGGAAGCATCTCTGCTTGACACTTTCTGTCTCAGCAGTCGTGCCAATCATTTGCTATAGGCCAATGAAAATCAGAATTAAAGAGGTGAAGAACAGTGAGAATTTGGCTTTAACACTACACTTGACTTTCTTTTCTTCTTTTTTTAAAATTATTTTTCCACTTTTACAAACATAATGAGTATTTATCCCAGCTTCCCTCAGTCTCTCCTCCATCCCATCTCCTCCTTTCCTTTCACTATTCCCTCCCACTCCCTCCCACCCTTCTGCCTGCATGCCTCAATGGTCCTCAGGGTTCACTCTGGTTTGTCTACTCCTGTGGAGGTTCAGACCTCCGTAGTGTAACAAGTTACCTCCCTTTAGAACGCCCCACTGATGTGTATTCTTTTATTCTTTTCTGTTTCATCCCAGTAGATGAGGCTTATTTACACATTATTATCAAGGTTATCTAGTAAGCCACTGGATGTAATTAATTCATCACTCAGAGATGAATTCAGTTTATGTAGATTTTTTTTCTCAGTTTTTAAGCTTATATTTTCAAATATTGATGTTAGAACACACCAAGAGTTGGTTTTATGACTGCTCGTAGACAAAAGTAGGGGAGAAGACAGTACATAGATCTATAAATATGTACTGGGCATTCTTTTCTTTAACAAGTTTTGAACTTATACACAGGTGAGGAGGTCCAGCACTGCTTCTCACAGAAAGTGACAGTGTCAGTATAGGAGTCATTTCCTCCTCTCCTAACATATTGTAAGTGACCTGTCATAGTAAGGCATAGGTGCCAACTTGACAGTTTAGGGTTTGAGCTCTGGACACATTTGTGGAGAATTAGTGATTGAGTAAAACCCAAGCAAACATGCAGGAGATTGTCTAGCTAATGGGGAAAGTCCAGGCCATGTTGGGTGGGATTAGGCCCAGAATAAAAATACAGAGAGCTGGACTCAGAGAATTGGCATCCTTGTGTGCACTTAGCCAGATATGCTGTTCTGGCAAGTAAGGATCATTCCTCTCTCAGCCATTATATAGAGATTACCTAGGTCCTTGTGTTGGTGCATGCTCAAGCTGAACAAACTCTAACAAGACTATTGTAAAAAAATAAACCACTTGTTCCCTTAAGCTGTTTGATGGTCATTTATGAACAACCATGCAGGAGAAATGCAACATGACCTCAATATGTTATTAACCAAAAGATTCACAGGACAGTTTGTGGAACATGACAGTTAGTGGGAAGGAGGTTGAAGAAATGGAGTCAGATAAGAGAAAATATAGAACATTTGCCTCTGAACATAATTTATTGCTAAATTAGAAATCTGTATAAGAACCCTGCATACATCTGTTCAACAGCTCCAGGAATCATGTATAATACATTCAGTTGAGGATGACCACATAATAAATACTTATCCTCATGTTCTGTAACAGAAGTAATAAAAGCAAGTAAGAAAATGAAAAAGAAATTTCCTTTAATGATAATCCCTAATGGAACTTCAATGGGAAAAACGAAATGCCAGAGTAAATGCACATTGATAAAAGTAGAAAAATAGTAGGAAAGATATATAGAAAAATAATACAGAGTCTGTCATGTAAATCATCATGACTGAAATCACAGTGTGGAAGTACTAAGTATCACCAGAATTGGATTGAACAGAGTAATGGTTCTGATCTTCTTTTAGACTTCTTACCCAAACCTAATCCACAAAGGTATCATTTAGGCAACCATTTCATGTTGAAAATTGCACATTCATCTCCAAAATTATGTAGAACCAATATCACGTTTCCTATGAGGATTTAATAATCTCTTAGAAATACATCTATATAGAGAAATGTAAATATGCTACTGTAAAGATATACAGAAGAGAAAAAAAGCATCTCTTTGGAAATAGGATAAGTCAGACTTAATATTGTCACCACAATTTTCAAGACAAATGTTCATGGTAATTTCTTTCATTCTTTCTCATATTTAAAAAAAATGTGGCACTTATACTACCTCCCTTTAAATTTTTCCAAAAATGCAATTCAGACACACATTGTTTGATGAAATCTAAGATAGCTTTAATCCTTTTCCTTTCAGTATTAGTAAATACATGCAATTTAAGAAATATTTCATTCGTTTCTAATCCAATTGCAATTAAAATGATCTTAAAAAGTACTTCTGAAGCTTTTAGAAATTTTCCCCCATGAAGAAAATGAAGTCATGCTTTGCCACAAAGATATGAACTTTAATATTCAAAAGTATGAGTTTGAAACTTCAACCACAAAACTGGACTCTAAACTTAGACAGTTTCTCTGCTTTCTGTTTCTTTTTCCAACATGACCTCCCAGCATCCTGATGTCTGTTATAATCAATGCATTTTTTTTTACCTCCTGAGGTATTAACTGATTGAATTTTTTGAAAACAGGGAGGCTCCTTTTTGCATAAACTCATCCCCATCTTGATTAGATAGTAAGAGGGGGGGAGGAGTACACTCTCAAGAACAGAGCTGCAAGCCTGCACTGAGGCCCTTGGAACATAATACCCTTGCCTCTCTAGTCTGGTAGAGGTTAAGATCCAAACACATGTATAGCCAACATCCCCCCAGGCCCCTGGAGAGCCATCTCTCCTCCAGATGTTTGAAAAAAAAAGATGAAGAGCAAAAGTCACAATGATTTTATGAAACACTATTTATGGATCTTAAAGTACTTGAATAATACTAAAGCCCAAGTTGATGTCTAGAGAATATCTGATTTGTTGATCAGAAAAATAAACTTATTTTCAGTATTCTGAAAACATGGTGAGAAAGCCTCTGACTTGAAGATAGATCTAGGTGTAGAGCACTAGGAGATTTCTGAGGCATCCACACTTGGCCCTTTTGCAGGACATTTCTTTTCCTGATTTTTCCAGGCCAGCAGAAGGTACAGCAATGGCCTGTTGCCCTGGAAACTCTGCACAGTGGCCTGACACGAGGCTTTCTTGGCTTGTGCTTGGGAGGTGGACAAATCCTACTTGACTGCTGTCATTATAAAATGCAGGAGGAAAAAATAGTAACCATTAAGTGCTTCACAAAATGCTCTACTGTTTATAGCTGCTTCTGCCCTTCTAGTTGCCTTTAAAACCCAGAGTTGGGACAAAGTCTGTCTTTATTTCATGCATAGCAACAACAGCTACTGATGGACTAAAGAGAGGGCAAGTAGTGTGGTGGAAAGGACACTGGATTAAGAGCCCTCAGATTTGGTTTTACCCAGAAACCAGTTGTGTAACTTTTAGCCAGGTACCTATATTAAGCAGTTTCCAATGTTCTTGTTTGAAGAAGATGAAAAAACGAAGAAGACCGTGTGATCATTTGGTTTCCTTATGTCTATATAAAATTATAGTTCTGTGCTTCTAAGTGATGATTAAAGGATCAGAAGATTTACAGAACGTCTATATTGATACATAGATTATTTTCAAAGAAAGGTTAGACTATGCTCAGATTGTACTAAACCTAACATGTCCTCTGTGTTCCAGGCATTGTAATTCTATGAAGTATGCAATTGGCATCCTTTAGTATTGAGATTGATGAGCTCTGGTAGGTAAGTTTATCTTAGCTGCATTTCACTGTGACCGTGAGTAGTGGGGAACTGTCCTCTTGGTTCATCTCATGTCATGCTTGAAAGACCGTTTGTGCACTTGTGCTTAAAAGGGCTGACTCAGGAGTGCTGTGACAGCCTTTAACTTAGAATTCTCTTATTTTTCTGGATTTCTGTCTCCTTCTTAATGGTATTTTAATGCAGTTTTTGTGTTCAATTATAATAGTGTTGCTAAATACAGTAGGTCTGATTCCACAGAAGAAGAATCGCTTTTTCAAAATCAGCGTTTTCCTGCTGATTTGCCAGCTGTTTCAATAAATACTCATCTCCCAACTTCAAACGAGTACATTGCAGTCTTACTAAATATAAATGCTATCCACAGCTACTGTATTCTGCTTTTTAAGTTCCTTCAAACCAAACACAAAATCTGCATTATGAGGGACTCCATTCTCTGCTATGTTCAGGTGATTTTGCTGACTCAGGTGTCCTAATGTATAATTAGCATTGTTTTTCAGTTATTCTTCCCAACTGAAAGGACTAAGATTGGACAGTGAATTAGAACATCCACTTATGGTTTTACATCTTTATAATAACTTTTACTAAACCTTAGGAGGTGATTAATCAGAATAGTAAATTTTTATAGAAATGTCATGTCTATTTCCCATCTGTATTAAAAATGACTGACCTGCCTAGTGAGGTAGTATCAAATACATAGTTGGAAGCAAGCAAAAAGAAAATTACTTGGACATAGAGCAATGAAGTAGATGGACTCCATGTAAGGAGCAAGAAATCAGCTATAAGTGTAGCATGTGCCATTCTCAATATAAATAATATGCTATTATACCCTAATACTATAATAGTCCTGACAATAGACTAGCAGGAATAAAGACTATATTTCAGCTGTGCATTGTTTTCCTTGCAGTCTTCCATGAATTACATGCATGCATTTTTTTATTTTTAATCATCATTAACAGAAATACAAGCAATTACAACTTTCAATATCTCCTCACAATAGTGAAAAGGCAGCTATAGTATTGTAGTAAGCATATTAGTTGGTGTTTGTATTTAGAAAATAGTAGTTGGTCTTTTCTTTGTCAGAAACTAAAGTGGAGGAATTGTTACAGAAACACATACAATTCAAAAGAAAAGTTGCTTCACTTCAATTATTTTTGCTAGTCCACACTTTTGAATAAACATTTCTATCCAAAAGATGAATCAGAGGAATTAAAAGACACTGTTTGTTGGCTTCATAGGTAGCAGTCACCAGGGTTTGCTCTTTGAATGGATAAGGAAACCTTATGGCAACTATGTCTCCATAGCCACTCACTGCACTATTTTCCAATCAAACTATTTTTCTCTAAAAGGTGAGGAAAATTCAAGACCCTAAATTACTCAGTCTACAGAATGCACTCTCAGACACTTGGGTGGTCAAGAACAAATGGGCAGAAAACATTCTTACTTAGCAACATGTTACTTTCACAAAATGACATTAGCAGCCCACCCTGAATCTTGGAGACACAGACTATCTACACATAAGAGGGAATATGAGAGATGAAGGAGGTTGAATGCAAACAGCCAGGTATTGACCACATTTGGACACTTTGGGTTGTTGGTTTTTGTCAAAATAACTGGCCATTTAAATGAATTCAATATTTTTTAAATCAGTTTGTGGATGAAAGAACAGCCACAGTCTAACATAGTTGACATTCTTTTCCTTGCAGCTGGAATTAGAAATTAGACACTTTTTTAAGACTCTCATCCGTTCACAGCCCATTTTCTTTGCATACTTTATGGTTTGAAATTTCTGAAATACATCTTACATGCAAAGTTAGATTCAAAATGTTTTAAGTGAATGTAATTGGAATTGTTTACAGAATTTTCTATGACTTTTATCAGATGATCATCATACTTAACATTAAACCATACACATTTGAAGACATTTGCAAGTTTAAATGATTTTTATAGAACCAAAAATTTTAGTTAACTGTAATTTTTGTTCCTCATCCTGAAATTTTGACACTACAAATATAATTTTCAATTTAAAGAAGTGCTATTTTTTCTTTTATGGGGGGTCAGATTAAAAATACCTGAGTAAGGATGATAACTTTATTAACTTAATGGATATAAATTTTCAGAATGTAGTGCAATACAATGCCCATTTTGATTCTTTTCTAGGGCCTTGGTCCTTCCATCCATGAGTTATTAGCTAGATAAAGGACAAGATATACCCATTTAATCCAATAGAAAAACAGTTGGTTACCCTGATGATATTCATGTCACTAGTATACCAACTTGGTCTGTAGTTTTATATACATGGGACAAGCTGATTAAAATCCATTGTACATGTGTATGAAACTGTCAAATAATATAAAATAAATAAAAAACAACTGACTAAAGTCTTTTTCATAACTTCTGTTTTTAGCCATAGTCCATGTTTGTTTGTTTGTTTGTTTATATACTGAAATTTAATCTCTTTGAGGTCAGGATTTTATCTAAGTTTTTCATATTTTTGTACAACCTAAACCATATACTTATAAGTAACATTTTCTCAAGGATTGAATATTATATTCAGGATTTTCATGAAGTTATATTATGTACATCATTCATTTCAACTACATAACAGATTCAGGGTCACCAACAAAATATAGTCTTTCTGTTAATAAATCAATGTAATATGAAGAGAGATCCAGCAAATAATTATGATGTAGCACTGTGTTAACTGATGTCAGTTTCCATTTGTAAATATAGTAAAAATGCATATGGAGAAAAAAAACCAAATGAGATTCTTCTTTTCAACATAAGTGAAATGATCTATAAGAAATGATGGCTTTGCTAAGATTTTAGGAACAAACAACAACCAGATTAATAGCTAAGAAATCATGGAGATCAATACATCTTGAAATACTGCAAGAACTCATTTTTTAAAAATTTGTTTATTCTTTTTCATCTTTTTTTCCTAGTTTTGCAATCATATTGAGTAATTATCCTGCCTCTCTTCTTACCCCCTCACTCCCTTCTATCTGCTTCTATGGGTCCCAAGGTTCCCTCTATATCATCTGGCTAGGGGTTCGGGACTCTTGGACAGACCCAGTGGCCCTTCCTTGGATAGACTCAGTGATATGATTACTCTCCTTCACTTGTATACCTCTATTCCCTAAGGTTCCCACTACATGTAATCATTTCTCTTGAGATTGTTGACACACGAATAACACATCTGACTGTGGATCAAAATTATGGAAAAACTTAGTTTTTAAAAATGCACTTTGAATTCTATAGGAACAAAATCAAAAAAGTTTGTTAATGGGAAAATGGCATAAATAATGAACTGATTAAGCTGAAAGAATCACTGAAGTAATTAATGTGACATCTAATGTGGAATTAAAATAATGCATCAGTGGAGTTTGAAGTTGTATAGATAGAATGAGATGAGAGTATTTATAAAATAGGATCAAAGGGACTGAGGATGGAGGAGAAAGACTAAGTAGAGTCAAGGGACTTTCCTAGAATAGTTCTCAGAAATTTGGATGGATGGTGCTAGAACTCCTAGGGATATGAGTTCATGGAGAAAATAAGGGAACTAGCTTGAAATATGCCAAACTTGAGATGCCAAGGGCATATAGAAGAACAAAGGATGTTGTGAGACTTCTGGTGCAAAACTGATATGAAACAACACGAAAAAGCATGGAAGTTCACAGAAAGAGTGACAGCTTGGGAAAAGAGCTGAGGATGGATCCTGTAGAGTACCAAGGAACAGAGAACCACATTGAATGGGAATCTGGATAAATGAGAACAAGTAGAAATGAAGAAAAGGAAGCATCAGGGGAAGCAGTGGGAGGAACATGTTTTAAGGGGACAATCTTCACAATGACATTAAAATCAGATAAGTTGAAGACAAAGAAGAAGGTCAAAAAGAAATGTTTACCAGAACTAGTAATTAGGTGACTATGTAGAAATTGTTTGGAGTAGGTTATAGCATAGAAAACATAGTTTCTTAGTTTTATATTCTGTTCTGTAATTGCTATATGGCACAATCAGTTTAAAGAAACAAAGAAAATTTCATCCATGCTCTAGATTTCAGATTATTTCAGTTTACAATTTCATATTATAGTCCCTGTGACAACAGAATTACTAACAGGGAACAGAAAGAGCCCCAGGGAAACTTTCTTTCTGTCTCTCTGTCTCTGTCTCTGTCTCTCTCTCTCTCTTTCTTTTATCTAACTACCAGGAAATATTCACCCTCTTTGAGCTCTTTCCATGTGGAATTAAATAATCCACTGTAGATACTCAAACGGTTGTCTTAACTAAACAACTCCTCATAATGTCCCCAAAGATTCTTTCTATGGCTATGGTAAAAGCCTGAAAAAAAGCCTAAAAGTAGAAAATACATAAGAAAATGTCAAAGTGGCAGTTTAGTTTTATTCATGTTAATTTGTCTTAAAAATTAAGTAAAATTAAAAGCACACAGGACAAAGAATAGGATCTGTAAATAGGAGGAAGTTGATCGAATCTAGACCACATAAGGTTCTCTGCACTTTGGGAAAGACAGTGGGAGAATGACAGGATAAGAGTGAGGTTTTGTGAGTACAGTTAGGCTATTGTGAAAGCGGACTTACAGTTCTGTCTTATATTTGAGGTTTGTTCAAGAAAAGACTTTAGTACGATAGCACTTTATAGTATATGCACAAAACACATGAAGGTCATTCTGGAATGCATTTTACAATAGATCGACATAACTTTATTCCTATGTAACTTCATAATTTCGGCATTTCATATATTTAATGATAATTTTTAATATCTGATATCAGTGATTAGCTTGTCCAGCATACTTTCTGTTTCATATCATCGCCACTGAAAATTTGTGAAATACCCCAAGAGAGGTAGATTGTAAGGATAAAAGAAAAATATTAGTCATCTAACCATGCTTTGAGTTTTCTTTTTGTTGTTTGTTCAGTAAATCTGATAACATTAACCTAACCGGAAATTTTTATCTATACCTCAGAAATAATCTTACAGTTTCAAAAAATGGCTAGAAAATTCAAGGAAATCAAACATTTTAAATATTCATACAAATAAGACAATCTTTTATCTAGTCCAGTAAATATGCTTCAGATTTGGCTCATGCAACTGATCGTTTAGAGTCTATCAGTGTCAAACTCTTCTCTTATGCTTACTTTGCAAGGAATTATTTATTATTCATCCTAGGCAATAGGTATATGCTGAGAGTTTCTGGTACACATCAGATGTACTATCATAAACTCTCATCTCTATTTCTTATTGCTTTCAATCAGTCTTTTATTTTCTTCTTTCTAAAACATTGAAAATTGTATTTTTTTCTTTGAGATAACATGTTATTATGTAACACAGACTGATTTGGAACTAGAACTGGTGATGTTCTTGTTGCTATGTTAAAAGCCCTGGATTATAAGCATCTACTATAACACTCAGCATGAAATTTCAATTTGCTCAGTCAACATTCACTAAATTCATTGGTAAGAACTAGGGAGGAGGCATTCTTCTTAAATGTTGGAAATATAAATAAAGTCTTCATATTTTTGAATCTTACATTCAAGTGGGAAAAAGTAGAAACTGAAAACTTGACTGTCCCTTTCCCCATCCATGTGCGCAGTCCAGCCAGGACACATGGAGCCCTAGAACTCAACAGAGAGTCTTATCAGCAGAACTAATGAAGCAGAAAATAGAATTTCAGATCTTGAAGACAAAGTGGGAGTATTAACCAGCTCAATGGAAGAGGTTGTTAAAGCAAAAAAGATACTTGAGAGGAATATTCAAGGGTTATGGGACACCCTGAAGAAGCTTAACATGCATATTCATGGAATACCAGAGCAAGAATTCACACCTGAGGAAATTTTTCAAACTATCATCAGGAAAACTTTCCTCATCTAAAAAAAGAGAGGCCCATCCATGTACAAGAGGCATTCCGCACTCCAAACAGATATGACCAAAAGAGAAATTCGCCACTGCGAATAAATGTCTGGATTAAAAATAATTTCTCCATTGTATCCTTCCTGATCATTTGCAACTGAGGGGGTATTATCTCACCAGAAGGGGAGGGCATATAGTCTGTCAGATAGAAGGTAACCATTTTGCAATGGGAAACTGATCCCCCCCCTCACCGCGGTCTCCTACTTTTATTCCATCTACCTTTGAATATATTCTTATAATAAGACTCTAATTTAACAGCTTTTTATCTCTGGCCAAGGGGTGACATCCAATACCCATCAGGATGAAGCCAAGGGCATTGCAGGAGCAGCAAAACGGAAAAAAAAATCAACAAACCATAATTCAGAGCGTCAGAGACATATCAACCACTTGGAACTAGGCCAGCCTAATCTCTCCCCATCCTGAAGCTCAGGGAAATTTGCAGAAGAAGGGGCGGTAAGATTGTAAGAGCCTAAAGATGGGGAGGAGCAATGATATGCAAGATACTCCACAAAAGTTAGGGCCGAAGCAATCATAATAAGACTTTACATGACTTGTGCAATGACCAACACATTATTGATCCCTCAAAGTCTAGCATGGACTAAAGGCACTAGCATCCTTAAAAGCTAAGGATTAACAGCCACAATAGTGTTCCTATACTTAAGGGGAACACAAGAAAGAGTTCTAGAAAATTCCACTAAGTCCTTACACCTCATCAGAGAGGAGGACTAAGAGGAAAGTTTGACATACACATTAAAGGATGCTCCAGGGATGGGAGGGAGGAGGCACTGGGAGATTGGGGGGGGGGAGGAAAGGGAAAAGCGGGTCCAGGAAGGGATGGAGGGAGGGAGGGGACCGGGGTACCTATTGAGTTTGTATGAGTGGAAATAAAAAATTTTTTAAAAATTGACTGTCAAGATGGCTCAGTGACTAAAGTGCTTGCTACACGAATCTGAGAAACAGAGTTCAGATCCCACATAAAGACGGGATACAGATGTAAACTTTGTAATCCCTCTAGAAATAGGAAGTGGGGACATGAGGGTCTCTAGAAGCTCACTGACCAGTCAATCTGCTTTACATATCAGTGGTAACAAGATTTGGTATCAAAGAAAGAACAGATTTAATGATTGTCTTTCTATATTTTTATGTATCTTAAATGTTTTCTGTATATTTAAAGATGCTTTATCCACATTACAGCATAGCATACAAGTGACTCCTGAAATGATACAAGGCACTACACACACACACACTCAAACAACACATATATGCATCAGCTACAGTAATAACAATACATCACACATGTATTTCAGACACATTCATCAAACACATATATTACATATACACTCATGTGTCATACATCTACACATAAAAAATCTGTCACATATATACACATAACACATTGACATCAATTTATGTATTATACACATATTCATACAAATATATACACACATCCTACACCTACATATCACACATGTAGATCACACATATATCACACATCACATTCATGTATATATATCTCACACATTACATACTTGCATTAACACATACACATATCACACTTCTGTCACTATAAAGAAATTTTTCCTTTGGTTGGAGTATCTGCTTCATTCCTGTTTTAAGTTTCTCATAGGAATTTAAAGGCCTTATCAGTTTCCTATTGTCTCTGACCTCAGATGATTTCTTAGCCTGGTACTTAAGGTTGCATATAATCTTTCTCACATTTTTTTTTAGAGAAAACACCACAGTTACTTTTTTCATGTTTCATTTTTTTAAAACACATTTAAGAACTCCCATTGCTAGCAATGGTGTTTGTGCCTCTTGTATTTGAGACAAGACTCACATTCAGATCTTTCTTCTTCTAGCCCTTTTTTTCTGCGTAAATGCTCAGCAACTCAACTAATGGCAACTACTCTCATAAGATAGTCTGTACATATAAGGAGGGTTTAAGAAACCACAGTCTCCAGTATATCCCAGTGGCATCCCATACCCATTTCTATACTACATAGCCATCCTAGCTTGACATTGTAGTGAATCTTTATAAAATTCCCTTCTTGTATTAGTTCTTAACTGCCTTAAGAAGGCAGAGCCCAAGCTTTATAACTTTTTTTCTGCAGTCTTAAATTTCTCTTAAAGTATAGGTGGTAAAGCTCAGGGAAATTTGTAGAAGTGGGGGCAGTAAGACTATAGAGCCTAAAGATGGGGAGGAGCAATGATATGCAAGATTCTCCACACAAGTTAGGGCCGAAGTAATCATAATAGGACTTTGCATGACCTGTACAATGACCGACATATCATTGATCCCCCAAAGTCTAGCATGGATTACAGGCACTAGGATCCTTAGATGCAAGGGATTAACAGCCACAATAGTGTTCTTATACTAAAGAGGAACACAAGAAAAAGCTCTAGGTAATGCTACCGAGTCCTTACACCTTGTCAGAGAGGAGGACCCCGAGGGAAGTTTGACATTCACAGTAAAGGATGTTCCAGAAATTGGGGGGGAGGGGGCACTGGGAGAAAGGGAGGGTGGGGGGGGGAGGAAAAGAAAAAGGGGAGAAGGGAGCAAGGTGCTCCAGGGAGTAGTGGAAGGAAGGAGGGGAATGGGGTACCTATCAAGTTTGTATAAGTGGAAAAAAATACACTATAAATTAAAAAAGAAAGCATAGGTAGACAACATTATAGTAAGTTGCTGATAAAAGTATAAATCTAATGAGAGAATCCTTAAAATTGCATGTAAATATTATTTAAGTTCATCCTGGTTCAGTTCTGATTACTGAGTTGTTTTCATTAATTTTAAAAGCTGTTCCTCTGCATGTCTGCTAAGTTTATATAAACTAGACATAAGGTTATACTCTATGAACAAAAAAATACACTTAATAAATTCATAAATGAGACATGAATCCCAATCCTTTTTCTTTTCCTGGTCCCTGTATAATGTTCACTGCTCTTCTTTGCATGTCATATTCATTCTGTCTTTGTACTGAGTTCCCGTTTTCAGTTCAGGTTAAAATTTCCAGTCAAATTGCTAGTCCATGAATGGCACAGAGGTTTTCTTTCTATACATTCTAAAATATTAGGAAGGGCAGTAAGGTCAAAGACTTGAAAGAAGTACAGAGATTGTCAGTCACCAAAAGCAATTCTTTGACAAGGAAGCCTAAGTTTTACTGTGATTTCTATGGTTACCATTTTCATCTGGAGATTAAAAAGAGAAAAAGAGAAAGAGAGATGCCAACTCTTTGCAAATTTTTAACTTTATCTTAGGGAGAACAATCTGTTTCCTCTGAATTCCTGTTACTCTGTTCTTTACCTTTATTTTATACTATGCTTAGAAGTTATTTAACTTGCATAAAACTGTTTAGGTATAGGTGATGTTAGCATAGACCTTGAACTTCAAAAATCAACAAAAGTGGAACAAAAGCATGCCAATGACAGGCTAAAACTTTCAGATATTCTACTTGAAATAAAAATAAAATGGGCAAGTTATATTTAACAATTTATCAGAAAGAGAAGCTAGACCTAAGATAAGTATAAAAGCATGCATTCAAAAGATGTTAGACTATTTTCAATTTTAATATGATAGCTTCAAAAATTTAAAGACTAGATGTATCAAAAGAAAGTTTTGAATTTCCTATGAATTGTGAATTTAATTTTCACATGGTACTAATTAAAATACAAGAAGAAAACACATGAGTTTTAACATATTTTTAATAAACCTAACAATGTGCTTTTCTTAGTTTGGTCTATTCCTAACCCTAAGTTCTCATCAAGCCATAGACATTTAGAAAAGTAACAGTTAATGAATATATGCTCTTGAAATTAAAATGGTATAACCCATGTCATAATTAGTACAGTAAAGTCTGCATTGTTTTATTCAAAATCCAAATATCCAAACGATGTCATCCTACATGACCCAGAATATAGAGGTTTTATATAATCCTTCATGTTTGTTAAATAGCATATTTAGTTCCCTTGTAAATTTGTTTAATCTATCTGGTACAATGTGGTAAAATATGAATGATTCATATGGTGCATTGATGCTAATGCCTTTAAGTCATTAAACAGATTAAAAAAATATAAAGCATAAGTGGCCCTGTTTATTTTTATAAATCCTCTACTCATTAGAAAATGTTATAGTTATCTATTTTATATTTACCAGAGATACTCAGACTGCATATTTGACTATCAGGAAACTGTCCTAAGGATTGTGTGTCCTATTCTCACAAAACCACAAATAAGTCAGAAATCATCATAACAGTATATAGCAGTATTTGGGAAAAGTTATAGTACATCTCAAACACTGAAATACTGGAATTCAATAGAAAAGAAAATGTTTTAAAGCATTTTCAAGTTGAAATATTTTAACAACTATCAACTTCTTCAAATCTTTGCTACCTCATAGCTCATTATTTCAGGTAACTCTGAAAGTGAAGCAAGTCTTGCAGTTAGCTTCTGGTTAAATGTAAACTCTCTTTTGTAACATGCTGTCCTCTGTGGAAACTAGACATGTACCCTTCTTAATGTTTTGGTAATTGTTAGCTGAGCTTTTTTCACAAACAAATTTTTGGATATGTGTGCGTGTATGCATGAGTGTGTGCGTGTGTGTGTGTGTTCATGCATGTGTCTGTCAGAGGGCATAGTGTGTCCCTGTGGAAGACCAGGGGTGACTGACCCTTTGGGAATCATTCTGGATTGCTTCTATCTCCTTTCTGTTTACTTTTGGATTTCTCAGGCTCCACCTTCCAGAATTTTTATGTGGGATCTGATTTCTAAACTGAGGACATTCTGCTTGCAAGACAGAGTATTAACCCATGAGCCATCTCTCCAGCCCTTGCTAAGCTTCTTTATTTGGCTAACACTTACTTCAATGAAAAGAAGACAGTTCATAGTTAAATGTCGGAGAGTACATGCTCTTTTAAAATTCTTATTTTTTTACTCATTGGAGAGACCGAGAGAGGAGGGCACATCACGCCATGGCTTACAGATGTAAGTCAGAGGACAACTCTAGGAAATCATTTTGCCTTCTGCTCCCTGGGGTTCCAGACTGAACTCTGGTCACCAAGGGTTCAAGTAGGTGTTTTAGACACCAAGCTATCTGCTAGTCCTTAACTTTGAGTAATTCTGCCTGAAATAATTATCTAAGAGATTTATGAATAATGTAATGGGGATTTTCAGATTGTTTTGATTCCATAGATTGCTTTCATTTTTTGTTTGCAACATAATTCTGATAATCCATGAACATGAGTGTTATTTCCCTCTTCAAGAATCTTTTTCAATGTCTTTCTTCATTGTCGTAAAAGTGTTATAAATTTTTCACCTTCTTCTTGAGGGTTGTTTCTATCTATTTTTCCTCATTTCCTTCTTTACAGTACACATTTTTTTTATTTGCAAGGCTCATGATAAGATAAGTTGATTTTGCATTAGCCTTTGTGGAAAGGGCTTTACCCATTCTAACACTTCCTGCCAGACTCTCTAGAATCTTTTAAGCATAGGATCAGGTCATCTGCAAATAATGATACCTTTCTGTTCTTTTCTATTGCATAACTCTTATTCTTGTTATTCTTTGGATTAAGTTTCATTGTTTCATACATGAATACAGTGAATTTATGATAGTTTAATGCCTTAATCCTGGAGCTGGAGAGGTGGCTCAGGGGTTAAGCCTCTGCCTTGCAGGCAGAAGGTCCCCATGTATAGACGCCAGGTGGAAGCGGGGATGGCCCGTGTTTCTGCTCCTGGTAGGGTGGCGGAGCCTGTGAATCCCGGGGCAGGTGGAGGCGGTCCATGGTGGTTCCCGAATTCGCCCGTGGTTCTACACATACATGCACACACATGCATACACACACGCGCACACATGCATACATGCACAATTGAATAAATAATAAAAAAATTAATGCCTTAATCCCTAGTCCCATCATCCCTTTCCTTCCCTCTTTTCCACTACAGCTTTTTTTTCTTCCCTGTCATTGCCAATTTCCTTTCTATTATCTTTATTTTATATTTTTTTTGCGTGAGTGTCCCATTGGGTTTCAAAGGGGCTGCCTTAAATGGCATGTCCCTGAGTACTTGCAGGAACATTAATCATATAATATTGGGTAGACCACTGAGGAAAGCATCTGTCTGTTCTCTCCATCAGGGGTGATTTCATCAGTCTCTCATAAAGATGTGGGGCATCTTTAGTTCTCTGCCCTTATCTGGTAACATGTTGACAAGACAAACCCAATGTAGGTCTTCTGGAAATATACATATCTGCTGTGTGTTCATAGATGTGTTGGTCCTTTCATGTTGAAGATTATGTCTGGCTATACTTCTTCTTCCCTTCAGGCTCTTACAATCTCATTGCTCCTTTTACAATGTTCCCTGAGTCTTATGAGGGGTAAGTGCTTGGATATCCTGTCTGCCATTTTTTCTAGCTATGGCTTTCTGTAATGAAATGCTGTCCTTTGCAGAAGGAAGTTTATTGGTTAAGTATTCTTTCAATCTAAAGGTACAATATCACATACTTAAAAGGCAATTTGATACAGTGCCTTTATAGGTTAATTTTAATGTTTTGCACCCCTCCAGGGCCTTATTTGTCACCTTTCATTGGTGCTTACTGTGCTTTACAATACCAGTAATGTGATCCCTGTTGGGCCTTAAATCTAATCAAAAGTTGTTTGTTGCCCCCCTTAACTTTTATGCCACTATTACATTGATGGTCACTTTCTACTAGAGTGATTGATTGCTCTTGCAACTTTCAGGAGACTATTAATTGCATTCTCCCCAGACATTTACAGCATCCTTTCTGGTACTAAGAAATCTGTTTAGCAATGAGAAAGTTTCCAGACTAGTTCCAATCAAAGTTTGTTTTCCATGTACTATGATGAACATGGAAAATATGTTGTGTCTTCAGTAAACAAGAATCAAGATTCTACAGTCATTCAGTTTCTAAAGGGCAACCAAGAGCAATGGTGAAAACCTATACTGTTTTTGTGGGGTGGCAAGGTCTTTAACATCTTTCTAAAAAAGCAACTTAACAAGGAGTATCACATACCCAGTACTTTATATATTGTTTAATTGCCTATGAGTTTTAGTTGGAGCACCGTAGGGTATTTTTTTCTTTTTTTCCCCACTCTTTCTTTCTCAATGTTCCCCTATAAATAACATGTAAAAGTATTCTCTCTTTCTCTCTCTCTCTCTCTCTCTCTCTCTCTCTCTCCTTGTTAGACAATAATACTTTCTTAAATGTACTAATAATTTAGGATGTTGTAATGGTAACTTCTATCTGTTGCTGTGAAAAAGCATTTAAAGCCAAGCAACTTAAGGAAGAAAGGGAGATTTATTCAGTTTCCCATTCCAGAGGGGAGAAACAGTCTTTCATGGTGGAGGTGGCATGGCTGGCTGGCTGAAGCTGGAGTCAGGCTAAGTCACTCCCATCTGTGAGGGGAGACCTGCAAGACTGATGCAAAGGCACACTCCTCCTGGAGGCAGAGTGGGACTAATCTGCTTCAAGGCCCACCCTTTGTGATCACCTTCCCCAGTAAAGCTCAGCCTCCCAAAGGTGCCATGACTTTCCCAACATGTGAGACTGTGGGGGACACATTTCAAACCATGACAATTATAGTGTTGTTTGTTACTCCCTCACCCCTCTCTGTCTCCTGTTCCCTCACCTCCCTACCCATTAAGCATTTCCTCCTGTTGTTCCCCTTTCCAAATGAGATCCTGTGGGCTTTTTATATCTCATCCTTTAAAGTTATGTTATCAGTCAAACTAGAATATAGGAGAAAAAAGATGGATAGAGTAATGATAAAGTGAGCTTTTTCAGGAGAGCTCTCCACAAATGTAAATAATGATAATTTCATCATACTGCAGTTTTACCAAGCAGAATGTATCATGAATACAAAAACTTCAAAAGGCTTTAGAAAACATATTTTCAGAAATTTTAAGGCTACATTTCAAAATGCGTTTATTATGATTACATTTTAGTGTCAACTTGACAGTTGCAGACTGTTTGGAGCACAGCTGTGGAAGGCTAATGGTTGGAATGACTCCTGAACAAGTCTGCAGGTATTTAATTAATTGCTATGGAAAAGCCAGCCCATAGTGGGGTGGTACTTTCCAGTGTTGGAGCAGATAATAGGAAGTGCAAGGAGGAGGGATTTGCTCTTCCCTTATCTTGGGTCCACTTGCTGTGGAATATACTCTCCAAGCATCATTCACTTTTAGAGCACAGCAGCCTATATATATAAAATCTTAGATGTATGTGTATGAATGTAGCAAATGTGATGCTTAGACACACATGTAGACTATCTAAAATTTAAATCATTTAAAAGTATCTATGTTCTCAACTGTTTATCAAATTAATATAATAAAAATTTCCAAAATCTTTTCTTCCAGAATTTGGGAACTTACAGTCCATGACTGATATATACAGTCACCCTACTCTTCAGTAAAACACTGGAACTTCTTGCTCCCAGTTAACTGTAAGTTATCTGATTAACCTTCCTTTTCCTTCCTACTTACTAGTCTACCATGACTTTTATGTCTGATGTTGTTCTAAATAACAAGTCACCAAAGCTTTTATGATTAAGCAGTTATATAAATTACAACAGAAGCATAGAGAAACAATCTTAAAAAACACTGTTTGAAGATATTTTTATGTTTTTATTATGCAGTAGTGATACTACATTTACCCAAATCAGTTACATACACCAATATTGAAAGTTCTTCAAATGCTTTTTAGATTCAAACAAGCCAGACTTCAGGCAAAACCTCAAACTCAATGAAATATCCATACTAGTCTTGTTACTGTAGTGAATTTCTGCATTATTTCCAGTAGTGGTATAGCAGGGTCATATGGCCTTTCAATCTTTAGCTTTTTTAGAAATTGCCATAGTGATCACCAGAGTAGTTGTGTAAGCCTGCATTCCCATCAGCAATGTATGAGAATTCCCTTCTCTCCACATTCTTCACAGTTGGTGTCGTTTGTATTGTGGATTTTTGCCATCCTGGCTGCAGTGAGATGATATCTCAGGATAGTTTTGATTTGCATTGTCCTGATAGATAGGGATGTGGAGCATTTTTTAAGATATTTGCTAGACATTTCAATTTTGTCCCTGGGAAAGTTTCTTTTGAGTTCCCAGGCCCATTTTTTAATTGGGCCATTTATCTCCTTGGTGCTTAGTTTTCTAAGTTCTTTGCACTGTGGATAATAGAGCTCTATCAGACATGTGGTTAGTGAAGATTTTCTCCTATTTTGTGGGTTGCCTTTTTGCTCAGTTTACAAACTCTTTATCTGAACAAAAGTTCTTTAATTTCATAAGTCCCATTTGTTTAGTGTTGGTTCTAGTGTCCATGCTATTAGATTTCTGTTTAGGAACTGTTGGCCTACCCCAATCAGCTTGAGGGAGTTCCCTCCTCTTTCAACTAGGATTTTTATGTCTCTGGCCTAATATTAAGGTCTTTGATCCATTTGGAATTAATTTTTGTGCATGGTGACAAGTACAGGTCCAGTTTTAATATTCTACATGTGGATATCCAGTTTTGCCAGGACCAATGATATGCAAGATACTACTCGCAAGTTAGGGCTTCAGCAGCCAGAATTGGACTCTGCCTGTGCACAATGGCTGACATGTCAATGACCCCCAAAATCTAGCATGGATCACAGGGGAGAAGGCTTCAGGCGGTAGGATTCTTAGAAGCAAAGAATTAAATAGTCATAACAGAGTTCCCATACTAACGGGGAGCCCAAGAAGGGACTCTGGGCTATGCCACTGAGTCCTGAATCTTCACTAGGGTGGAGGACTCAGAGGGAGGTTTGGTGTTCACACAAAAGGATGCTCCAGTGGAGGAGAGGGAGGAAAGGGGAGGCACTGGGAGATGGGGAAGGGTAGGGAGGGGTGAAAAGAAGGAGGGAAGTGGAAGAGTGCAAGAGGGGACGATTGGTGGGGGCAGGAAGGAGGGAAAGGATGGGGGTACCTATTGAGCCTGTATGATAAGGAAAAAAAATAAAATATGGGAGAAAAAATAAAAAATAATAAATAATAAATAAATAAAAAGAAATATCCATAGTAGCATCAGAATACTCTGAACTATTAGAAAAGTTCTGCAATGTGTCTTAATATAATGCATTGCCTTTCTTTGTTTAGCAAATTCAGCAAGTTCACTGTTATAGCTTTTCCTTAAATTTTCATGACTATGCTGTGAAAGATTTAATTTTGCCCATTTAAGGATTATGTCCAAACCAGTTAGTCAGAGAATGTTCATATTTCAGGTCATGTCTCCTCAGATAAGCAATGACTGACAGAATTTCTCATCATGGTTATAGATTGTGAATAATTTCCTTTAGATACTATAATTTTGAAACACCTTGTCTGGTTCCTACATGTGACAATTGTCTACTTTAGCTACTACTGTTTACTTCACATATCAACATACTGAAAAATTTGCAAATGAGATTATAATATCTTAAATTTGCTTTCAAGTGATCAGAGAGGTAGGGAAAAATATACCTAGCAGCTGGGCAAGTTACATATGTAACAAGATTGACCATTAACTAATAATTCTTAAAGCTGAGTGACAGCTACCAAAGTGTGACAGACAGCAGTCTGCCTACACTCACATGTGCTTGTAACATTTCATGAAAATAATCCTTTTTAAAGTCATCAGTGGTAAACCTTGTCAAACAACCAAAACTTTAATTTTCCCATGCAATATCATAAAAATATCACCTTAGTGGTCACCTGATACTTCTGATTACTCTAAATTTAACTAAATGCATAATGATTGCACAATTAAGTGTGTTTACTTTCATTTATATGTAGCATTTCAAAGACTATGCCTGGGTAATAGTTTCATGTTCTTTCTTATATACAGATACAAGCATTGATCTCCTGACCAAAGTATTTGGCTTTGAATAACTGTAAGAGTCAGATAATTAGAAAGGGATCAATGAATGGTAAAGTAGAAAAGGATAGTTAGGGTGAATCCTTTCCAAAGAAGGGAGAGATACAGGATACCATGGCAAGTAGTATGAGGGAAGGAATAATGGGAAAAATACCTTGGGGGATGAGGGAATGGGATATAGAAAGGGTGGAGGAACTTAAAATAAACCCTTAGATTGTGGGATGTAGCCCCATAAGAACCTATATTATTAATGTGATAGAAAACATTTCTTTTTAAAAATGGAACAAGAATGGACACTTGCTATGTAGAGGAGCACATAGAGAGAGAGGAAAACAGAGCAAAACAAAAAAATGCCCTGAGTTGATCCACTTAGAACCCAGTGATAATTAAAACTATACTAGAAGTAGCAGGAATGTGATACCTTCCTGATAAGACTTTGGTCAGAGAGGTCTCAAAGACCCTTCCAAACAGTAGAGGTTTTTGCCATTGCTCTCAGTTGCCTTCTAAAAAGTTGACAGTAAGACCCTTTTACTGAAGATACAACACATGGATCATTGGACATAGGCAAAATACATCAACTGGAACTGCTTTGAAGGTTTTCTCCTTGCTGGATAGCTTAATACAGTACCAAGGAATACTGTAGAAGATACTAGGGGAGAAAAATAATCAAAGGTCACATCAACCTGTGAGATCTGCAAGTTACAACAAAAATTACTATGACAACAGGTGCCCAGCAGTGTTAATAGTGGCATGAGTATCAAGAAAGCCATCAACAACTATCTGATTGGACCTAAGATTTGCTTGTCAGAATGGAACATGATCCTGTTATTGTAAACTAGAACAATAACCTATAAAAGGGAAGGAAAAAAGCACAAGGGAAAATTAGACAATGAATCTTCCGGAATACAGTACATCAAACTGCTTTGTAAATACCTGTTATTATACCCATAGATTGGAAAAGCACTCAACACTTCACCTAGAAGCCATCTTCTACAATAGAAGGTATTTATTACTGAAAAGCATGACTTGACAAAATTCAGAAAAAAAGGATCTGTGGACTATGTGTCCCTAAACAGGACATATAAGCCTCACTCACCCCACCCCAAGGCACAGGGAATATCAAGGAAAAATGGATGGCAAGATTGTAAGAGCATAAAGTGGAAAGATAACTATCTCCTGGATAGGACTACTTGTGATATAGGAGATTGCATGGGAGATATGGATACTTACACAAGAATTGAATGGAAACTGTCTTATCAAGATTATCACCATAACAGCAGAAAAATCTCAAGAAGCTCCACACCTCTCTGAGAGACTGACAAGGAGTCATATTGATGGGAAAGTAAAGGATACTTTCCTCAATGGTATATCCACTGATCTAGGATGCTTGTTTGAGCATGAGTCAAGAAAGACTCATTAGATGAAATACAGTGGCCACACAAGTGAAAAGATTTGAAAATAGGAGGCAATCTGGAAGGGGAGATAAAGAGTTGTAAGGGGAAAAAGAGGAGATAAGATTTGGGACTAAGGGTTGAAAATAATACAAAATCATTATATTTATGTATATAACACTTAAATATAATGTTAGGGTAGAATAAATAATTAAATAAAAAGAAAATGGAAATATTTCTATACCATACTATTCCAATAAGAAAAAAAGAAGCTAATCTTGGAATGTTAGCAAAGAAGTTACTTTTTAAATCAATATCAATTTAAAAATGAAGAGGAAAATTCATAGAAAATAATAAATTTTATCCTTTGAATTCAAACAGGTCTCATTCTAATATGAAAATATATGCTAAAAATATCACAGTTTAAGACTTAATAATGAAAACTTGCACCATGTATTCAAAGGGGAATATTCTCACTTTGGCATAGTATCGCCAGAATTAAAAAAAAAAAATTCAAAAGAGTACGCTTTCCCTTAGAAAAACTCAGCAATGTTATTAGGCCAAAATGAGATTTGGTCTTATGAAGAAAACATACATTTTCCTACTGGTAACAAAGTTTGTAGAATGCCAAATTGTCAGCAAATTTAACAAACCATAGAGACTTAAGCATATATTTTTGTCTTTATGATAAGATTAGGTTTGGAGGAGTATTGATATTTATAAGGTATGTAATACTAGAAGCATGTTGACCCTGCCAATATCTCATACTTATAACTATACTAGTTGACAACTACAATTGTAAAAAAGACATTTTCTTTATCGACAAATACATGAGGAGTCCATTTTCTCAAATATAATATAATTTATTAGTTTAATTTTTATTTGCTCAGTAAAAATTTCCTTATGGATACTGCAATTGAAAAAAAGACGTTTTCTTTATTGACAAATACACGAGAAGTCCATTTTCTCAAATATAATATAGTTTATTAATTTAATTTTTATTTGCTCAGTAAAAATTTCCTTATGGATATTATTTTAACAGCATGACTATCCAATCAAGAGTTATATAATTATAAGTTATGTCTGACTATTAGTGGAATCTGAGTCTATTTCTCTGAAAACAAATAAATATCAGAAAAAGTAAAATAAACCTGAACTATATAATTTGACTTTATTAAGTGTCTCCACACATAATAAATCAAACACTGTAATAAGTTCACACACATTGAAAATAATTTTTTTATTGAACACATAATCACTAACTTTGTATCCTGGCTATAAGCTTTTCCTACTGAGTTTAACTGGGTCCCAGTGTTGACTATATCATCTTACACAATCTGTATATGTTGGAGAATTAGCTTCTCTGTGTCTCATTTTTCTTTTACAAATAGTAACTCTTCCTAACCATGTTAATAAGTTGAATAAATTTCTCCATGAGAGCAGACAGAATAAAATATGAAACAGGACAAATCATAAATATCAACTTTATGGCATCTAGTCTAATTTAGTGAAATACTTTCATGTTAAGGCATGCATGGAAACTGCAAAAACAGGATAATGATTCCTAACAAGCTATTGTGAGGGCATAGCGCCTACATCTCAAGCATGGATACTAGAAGGCGTGTGGGTCTGTGCGTATGTACATGTGGTATGTAAATATGTGATTCGTGTGTTTATGTTGTTATGTGTGTGCATGTGTGCAGGTTCATATGTATGTCCCAAGTACAAGAGTTACAAAAGACACTCACCAATCTCAAGGCTTGCACAACAGTGTTGTGGATATGAACTAAAGTCCTCATGCTTGCTTTGTCTATGGAACCACCTCCCTAGCCCTATAAAAAAGGTTTTACCTCTAATTTCCTCCCAATATCTTCAAGCCTACACCCATCACATTACTTACTGTTTTGGTGCCTCCTCTGTCCTAAAACTTCAGAAAAATTGGCTGGTGTTCAGACTTTGAATGATAATCTCTCATTGTGTAAATTCCATAAAAACAAAACAAGTAAACAAATAAACAAAAAGCATTTAGAAATCTCTTTAAAAAGTTACAGGTTAGCCTTCTGCCCCCCACAGACCAAAGCGGAATCCCTGATTCTAAGGTAAGGCCCTAGACCATGCCCAGACCCCAGGCACCTGCTCATCCCACCAGCCAGCTAGAGGTACAGCCAGTCTGCTCTGGCCCTGGGGAACATCCGTAGGTTGTGCCCCAGGTCTCAGGTGATCTGCAAGACATACTAGAAAATCTGCCGACAGGAACCCAGACCAGGGCAAACTCCCTGCTCCTCAAAATTCAACAGAGTCCAGAGAAAACCTAAGCAGAGCCCTAGGGGACAAATACCATACATCTGAAGTCCTCTAAAATCATCCCATCACATGAAAAAGAATCCTCACATCCAGCTCAAAGATAAGTAAACCTCCATTTTACCATCTTGTTCCTCTTAATTGTTAGTCACTGTAGTTTACCTTTTCCATATAGCGACCTCAAAATGCATACAACTTCAGGGACTATACCATTCACCCTCACATGTCACCAAGGAAGTAAACCAAAAAAGTGCACTACCATACTAATCTTCACTCCCTGTCTACTAAACCTGACTTAATTGATGTACTAACAGTCTAATAGCCTCATCTAAGAAATAACAATACCAGACAAGAGTAGTAATACCATCTAATTCAGTTCAGTCAAAATTACACAGAAACTAAAAGAAGGTCTCAAGAGATAAAGCAGAAATGCCCAGGCCACAGGGCTAATCCATGAGAAACAAAAACCAAGACAACAAATCTCCTACCAAAAGAATTAACCCCATAATGATAGATTCCAACCAGAACAAACTCACAGAAAATAGCTAAGAATGCCATACCCAAGATAATGATTTTTCAAAGCTTGGTCTTTATGATGATCAAAACTATGAAAGAGGAAATCGGGGAGGAGTTAAATAACCACATCAACCACTTTGAACAGGAACACAACAGGCACTTGGAGGAGATGAAAAAAAAAAAGTTGAAGAAACAAAACTAGGTATAGACCAGTTAAGACAATCTCAAGCAGAGTTTAAAATTGAACTAAAAGACAAGTTATCTTCAACTTTAACAGAGAGTCTTATCAACAGGACTAATGAAGCAGAAAATAGAATATCAGATCTTGAAGACAAAGTGGAAGAACTAACCAGTTCAATGGAAAAGGTTGTTAAAGCCAAAAAGATACTAGAAAGGAATTTTCAAGAGTTATGGGACACCTTGAAGAAGCCTAATATGCATATTCATGGAAAACCAGAACAAGAATCTCAAAATACCACACCTGAAGAAATTTTTCAAATTATCATCAAGGAAAACTTTCCTCATATGAAGAAAGGGAGAACTATCCAAATACAAGAGGCATTCTGCACCCCAAACAGATATGACCAAAATAGAAACTCGCCACAGCAAATAATAGTCAAAACACTCCACCTTCAAGACAAAGAAATGGTGCTGAGAGCTTCAAGGAAAAGAAAAGTCACTTTCAAAGGTAAATCTATTAAAATAACAAATAATTTTTCAATGGAAACAGTAAAAGCAAGAAGAGCTTGGAGAGTATTCAATGAAAAAAAGGTCAACCCAGGCTGATATATGCAGCAAAATTATCAGTCATGATTGCAGGTGAAAGAAAAATTTTCCAGCACAAAGACAACTTGAAGGCTTACATGTCTACCAAACCAGTCCTTCAAAAGATGCTAGAAAAAATACTCAAGCTTGAAGAAAAGAACAAGCATATCCAAGAGGACAGAAGGGAAGTATAATACCACTAAAACCTATAAGCCAAATAATACACTTATGAAAGCCACTGAACACAAAAAGTGTCAGGAATTAAAACTAATTTCTCCATTATAACACTAAATGTCAATGAAATTAACTCACTAATCAAAAGACACAGATTACAAACTTGGATTAGAAAATCAAAACCCATCCATCTGCTGTCTTCAGGAAACACATCTCACCACAAAAGATAGGCACATTCTAAAAGTAAAAGGCTGGACAAAAATTTTGCAAGTTAATGGAACCAGGAAACAGACAGGGGTGCAATTATCTGAAAAAGTGGACTTCAAACCAAAAAAAATCATAAGAGACACAGAAGGATACTACATTTTAATCACAGGTACAATTAACCAGGAAGACTTCACAATACTGAACAGATATGTACCTAATATAAGCTCCCCCACATTCATTAAGCAAATTTTACAATGTCTAAAGCAAGAAATTAAGTGCAAAATGATAATTCTTGGAGATATCCATACTGCCCTCTCAATGTGGGATAGATCAACAGGTCAAAAATTTAACAGAGACATATTGGAACTTAATCAAACCCTTACCAAAATGGACCTTACAGATCTCTATTGAACTTTTCATCCACATACCAAAGAATGTATTTTTCTCAGCATCACACAGAACTTTCTCCAAAATAGACCACATATTGAGCAACAAAATGAATCTTCACATATTCAGGAAAGTTGAAATTCTAGCCTGTACCCTATCAGAACACCATGGTCTAAAGCTTGACATTCACAACACAAAAAACAGCAGAAAATACACTAACTCCTGGAAACTAAACATTATGATGCTGAATGAGTATTGTTCAGGAAGAAATCATAAAGAAAATTCAAGATTTCCTAGAGGAGAATGATAATGAAAATACAACATATTAAAATCTCTGGGACACAATGAAAGCCGTCCTAAAAGGTCAATGAAAGCTGTCCTAAGAGGTAAGTTTATAGCTCTTAATGCCTACATCAGAAAAATAGAAACATCATAAATAACTTATCAATGCAGCTCAAAGCCTTAGAGTCACAAAAGCAACCCAATCCTAAAAGCAGTAGAAGAGAGGAGATTAGCAAAATCAGGGGACAAATATCTGAAATTGAGATAAGGAAAATGATACAAAGAATCAACATTCAAAAAGCTGATTCTTTTAAAAAAATAAGATTGATTAAATTAACCAAATTAACCAAAATCAAGAAAGAAAAAACCCAAATAGCAAAATCAGAAATGAAAATGGAATTATCACAACTGATACCCAAGAAATTCAGAGAATTATAAGACCATATTTCAAAAACTTATACTTGGTGAAATTTGATAACACAAAAGAAATGGATGAATTCCTAAGTAATACAACTTATCTAAATTGAATAAGGAAGTTTTGAATTATTTAAATAGTCCTATAGCATATGAAGAAATCAATGAAGTAATCTTGAATCTTCCCACCAAAAAATTCCTGGACCAGACGGATTCAGCACAGGATTCTATCAGACATAGGGAAACTAACACCAATACTCCTTAAACTGTTCCATTAAATTGCGAAGGAAGGAACACTGCCAAATTCTTTCTATGAAGCTAATAGCATACTAATCCCAAAAACGTGATATACACTTAAAAAAAAATATAGGGCAATCTCTTTGATGAATACAGATGCAAAGATTCTCAACAAAATATTAAATTGGATTCAAAAACACATCAAAAAGATCATTCACTGTGATCAAGTAGGCTTTATCCCAGCACACAAGGTTGGTTCAACATATGCAAATCAATAAATGTGATTCACTATATAAACCAATCCAAAGTCCAAGACCACATGATACTCTCCATAGATGCAGAATAACTTTTGACAAGATCCAGCATCCTTTTATGATCAAAACCCTAGAGACAGTTGGAATAGAAGGAAACTTTATCAACATAATAAAAGCTGTATACAACAAGCCAACAGCAAGGATTATGCTCAATGGGGAAAAAACTTGAAGTATTCCTGCTTCAATCAGGAACTAGATACAAGGCTGTTCACTCTTAACAACTTCTATTCAATATGGTGCTTGAAGTCTTAGCTGGAGCCATGAAACAAGAGAGTGAGATTAAAGGGATTCAAATTGGCAAAGAAGAAGTCAAGTTATCTCTATTTGCAGATGACATGATTGTGTACCTGAATGATCCTAAAAACTCCTCCAGGAATCTCCTGGAACTGAATTTCAGCAGGGTGGCAGGTTACAAAATAAAAGTGCAAAAATCAGTGACCTTCCTATATGCCAAGGATGAAAGAAGTGAAAAAGCCCTAAAATGGCTGTTTAGTATAGTCCCTAAAAAAATGAAATGTCTTGGTATAAACCTAACAAAGGAAATGAGAGACCTTTACAATGAAAACTTTAAAACCCTAAAGAAAGAAATTATAGAAAACAACAGAAGATGAAAAGACCTCCCATGCTCCCATATCTGGAGAATCATAAAAAAATGACCACCCTTCCAAAAGCGATATACAGATTCAATGCTATACCACTAAAATCCCCAAGAAATTCTTTAAAGAAATGACCAAACAATCTGAAAATTCATATGGAATCACAAAAGACCCAGGATAGCAAAAACAATCCTGAGTAGCAAGAACACTACTGCAGGTATCACTATACCAAACCTTAATATATACTACAAATCCATAGTAGTAAAAACATCCTGGTACTGCTCCAAAATATACATGTAGGCGGCCCAAAAAATCCAATGGAAAAAGAACACCATCTTCAACAAATGATGCTGGCAATACTGGATGTCCACATGCAGAAGATTAAAACCATACCTGTACTTGTCACCATGACAAAAATTAATTCCAAATGAATCAAGGACTTCAATATTAGGCCAGAGACTATAAAAAACCCTAGTTCAAAGGTTAGGGAACTCTCTTGATCTGATTGGACTAGGTCAAGAGTTCCAAAATGAAATCCAATAGCACAATCACTAGAACTAACACTCAACAAATGGAATTTTATGCAATTAAATAAACCAAGCAAAAAAGCAACCCACAGAATGGGAGAAAAATCTTCACTAAGCACATATCTCATAGAGCTCTATTATCCAGAGTGCACAAAGAACTTAGAAAACTAAACACCAAGGAGATAAATGGCATAACTAAAAAAATGGGCCTGGGAACTCAAAAGAAACTTTTCCAGGGATGAAATTGAAATATCTAACAAATATCTTAAAAAGTGCTCTATATCCTTAGCCATCAGGGAAATGAAAATCAAAACTTCCCTGAGATCTCATCTCACCCTGGTCAGAATGGCAAAATCCACAATACAAACAACACCAAATGCTGGAGAGAATGTGAAGAGAAAGGAATTCTCCTACAATGCTGGTGGGAATGCAGGCTTACACAACCACTCTGGCAATCAGTCTGGCAATTTTTTAAAAATTTAAAGATTGAAATACCATATGACCCTGCTATTCCACTTCTGGAAATAATCCCCCATAAAGCAAAAATTCATCTCAATGACACAGGCACAATCATGCTCATGCAGCACTATTTACAATAGCAAAGTCATGTTATCAACGCAAATGCCAAACAGTTGATGAATGGATAAGGAAAATGTGGTTCATTTATACAATGGAATACTACTCAGCCATCAAAAAAGATGAAATAATGAAATTTGCTGGGAAATGGATGGAATTAGAAAAAATTATATTGAGTGAAGTATCCCAGACAGAGAAAATTAAAGGCCGTATGTACTCCCAAATAGGTGGATCCTAGTACCAAACCCACTTGGTGACATGTTCAAAGATAAATCTCTGTAATACTTACAGTATTCACAAAGATTATAAACAGGAGGGAAGAGGGAGGAGTGACCCCCAGAAATAAGGATATAGGGTATCATGCTTCAGTAGAGAAATTATGTCACCAACAATTATTGCAAGTAAGTAGCGAGACATCTGGTTAAGCTCCCTCTCACTTTCCTTCCTGGTCACTTGGGACTGAGGGGGTTTGATCTCACCAATCAAGGATGGTATAGACACTGGCAAATAGATGGTAACCATCCTGCAAATAAAAGACCGATTCCCCCCCTCACCGTGGTCTCCTACTTTTATTCCATCTGAATCTCCTCTTATAGTAAGATTTCATTTAAACAGTCTTTATCTTTGGCTAGGGGGTGACCTCCAATACCAATCAAGATGGAGCCAGGGGAGGTGCAGGAACAGCAAAACTGAAAATAACAACAAGCCATAATTCAGAGCACCAAAGACCCTACATTAATTACTCGGAACCAGACCAGCCAAATCTCTCCCCATCCTAAAACTCAGGGAAACTTGCAGAACAGGGGGCAGCAAGATTGTAAGAGCCTAAAGATGGGGAAGACCAACGATATGCAAGATACTCCACAAAAGTTAGAGACTCAGTAACATAATCGGACTTTGCATGACCTGCACAATGACTGACATGTCAACGACCCCCCAAAGTCTAGCATGGATCACAGGTACTAGGATACTTAGAGGCAAGGGATTAACAGTCATAATAGTGTTCCCATACTAAAAGGGACCCCAAGAAAAGGCTCTGAGCAATGCCACTGAGTTCTTACACCTCACTAGAGTGGAGGACTCAGGGAAGTTTGGGATTCACACAAAAGCATGCACTAGGGAATGGGGGGGAAGGGAGAGGCACTGGGAGAAGGGGAGGGGGTGTTGAATGTGGGAAAAGGGGAGAGGCTTAAGGGAGGGTCAAGGGGGACTTGGAAGGGGTGGTAGGAGGGAGGGGACTGAGGTACCTATTAAGCTTGCATGATTGGGGAAAAATAAATAAATATAATTTAAATTTTTTTAAAAGTACAGACTAAAATTTGGTACTATACAAGTTGCTGCTACTGTAGACTATCATTTCACATTGCATTATGGTTATATTTCTTTTGCTGCTGTGAGACAATACTCTGATCTAACCAAAAGGAGATTTGTTTGGATTATGTTTCCAGAAGAGAGATATACTCCTTCATGTTGAAAATAAGCAAGTTACAATAAGGAAGAAGCGGGGATCTGGTTCATATTACTTGAAGTCAGGACAGCCGTCAAGAAGTCATAGAAAATAAGAACAAACCAAGGAAGCAGAACACACATTAAAATCATGATTCAGATACATAAGAGTGTTTTTTAAGATCTTCTTAATACTTTTTAATAGCTATAATTGTATTAATGGCTTGTCATCGTTAAAAAAGTGACCAAATGAGGTATGCAGCCACTTCCTGAATGTCTTATATTACTTAGAGGCTAATTCTCAATTCCTTAAATTCAGGTCTTCTTCAGCTAGGTGTTTGAGTATTCTAAACTAAAACACATGAAAAGGCATAAGTGAATTAAACTAAAAAGTCCCAAACAAATATTCCTTTATGTCATATGTCTGGCCTGACTTAAGAATCATCTAAACTGTTTTCATTTTCTTTTATAGTTGCTTAGATATATTACCAAAATCCTTCATTAGGAAATCAAGCTATGCAACAGTGTTTCCAAACATTTTTATCTCCTAATTCCCAATTACATTTGCTGAAAAAAATTACTAAAATTAAATCAAAACAAAAGTCTACAAAATGCAAAATTTCTTGAAGCCATTTTCAGAAGTCCCTTTATTCCATGATGTAGTATAATCCAATTAACCACAGGGTTCCCTCTTTTTTATCTAATAGAAAACTACTTTTGAGGATGAACTCATTTCCATTGAACATTTAAGTAATGTGAAAGCTCTTTCCCCACGATGGAAGCAGCTAAAATTAAGATCATGATTTTCTATTTATCTTGAAGTCTTCTTAAAAGATTCTGTAGATTAATTAAGAGATAATTTAAAATCATAGTGATCTCAAATGTTTCATAGTGACTTTTGGACACACACATAAATGTGCAACAAGTCTTAAGGAATGTGTTTTGCACCAGAACTCATCTACTCAGAGCGAGCCATAAGAATACTGTGTACTGTCTTGTGTAGAAAAAATGCTATTTCCCATTGAGTCAGGATTAGAGCAGCTATGCTGGGATGGGTCTCTCAAGGTCTTTGAAGGTCTTTGGAATTCCTGAAGATCATCCCCCACTGCTGGAATCACCCTGAGGGAACATTCCTACTGAGCAACTGACTCCAATCCTCCCAGAGATTAGATGGCCAATTTCCCTATGAAATGATTAAGGAAATGAGCTCTCCTTATCAAACAACTTGACCTCTAATCCACATGAGCCCAAGAGCAACTGGGTTGGGCCCCAATGGGAATTAACCAACTGAGAAAGCCAGTTTCCTGGGCTTATCTTGGTGTATAAATACACCTGGCCTAAGCAGCCAAATTTGGTGCCTTAGCACCTCATGGCACTCCAGTGCCATGAATCTGTTTCTTACTCCTCGCTTCTCATGGATTCCATGCCTAGGCACCGTGAGTTCTCCAGGGTGTCCTAGCCCCTTGTGGCACTCCATATCTGTAGTCCATGAGTTCCAACCTTTCTCTTCTCTAATAAACTCTACCTTAATCCTCTACAAGTGTTCTGGTTTCAATCTTCAACTCTGGAACACAAGAACCCTACAACATGGGAACGGCGATTCATTCCTTTCCCTGCAACACCATTCCTTCATGTCAGCATTGACCATGGAATGCCCTGGAATGTATTCTAGGGCTCAAATATTCATTTAGCCTGTTGTACCTTCCTTATTACTGTTAAATTCCTCTCTAGAATTGTAGTCTTCCTAAATATGTACTTAGAGACTAGTCCTTCAAATACTATGAATAAATATGAATAAATAAAGATTTGAGTTTAAGATACATACAATTATTTGAGTTGGAAAGCTATCTTTAAATCTCTGAAATCACCATTTCATTGTTTGCTTTAAATATTCCGATCTTTTTTTTTTTTTGAGTTCAGATTGTATCAATTTCTTGAAAATGAAGTTCACAGTTAATTTTAGCAAATTTCATAAAAACAAATATTAGGGACTGGCTAGACCCTACCTCCCATTTCCTTGGTATTGCTAGAAATTTTTGTGTCTAATCTTCACCTTTAAGGTAACCAGCAGAGTCTATCAGTCACCTGACCAAGTGTCAAATCCCCACCCACCGACACACACACCAGGGAATTTGGTCTTCCTGATGGCAGGAGTCTGACTTACCTTCCCCAAAGCAATTTCTTTTAGTCCTTCTCCCTCTCAGCAAGACATGGAACAAGAAGCAGGAATTGCCACCATGTGATTTGTAAGCCATTTGCTCTTAAGCATTTACTCACACATAGCAAAACTTTTACTTTCCTCATGGTTTTAAAGTATTTTTTCATTCTAAAACTAAGAACTCTTACTGCTTTCCTGAAAACTAACTTCGTTGCCAAGTACCATTTACTAATCTCTTAGTATGTGTCTTCTAGGCAGCTGTTAGATTGATTTCCAGCTTAAATTCACTTTGTTTCTCTTACTATTGTTTTCTGTTTTAAATAATCATAAACACCCTTTAGTCTTTTGCTCCCTAACAATTCATTATTTTATGGGCAAAGTAAGCGCCAAATCCATAGTTAGGGTGCAATACCAAAGAAACTGATGGAGCTTCCAAGAAGATATAGATCCCATACATAAAATCATTTACACACACTATAAACGCATGGAAGTAGAACCAGGATTATCTAGGGAAATGAACTAGTAGGAGGGGAACTGGCTAAAGGTAAGGGCATGGGGTGGAGGGAGTTAATCTAAGAACATTATATACTTTTGTAAAAACATCTTTGTAAAATCTATTATTACATATAATAACCATAATTCAATAAAAATAATTCTTAGAAAATGGATTTTTAGTGCTGACTTATCAGAGGCAGGAGCTAGTAGTCAGAGAAATCACTTTGAGAATCAAATTTCTTAACTGTACTTCAATGAAGAAGAATGTAGCCACGATAGAAAACAGGTAAAAAAAATTGAAGTTGTATTTTCAATGCACTGCTGAAGCGGGGGCTAATGAAAATAGAGAGCTTTGGAATGCTCTGAGCACAAAAATTTTTACATCTCCTCACAGACTCTTTGAGGTTTTCTTTCCCAAGTTCCTCCTAGTTGATCAGGAGGACAGAATACACAGAGGAAGAACACAGAAAGGTAGTTAATACCTGGAGCAATTAGGGAAACTGCCAAAGGAAAAAAAAAATCAGGAGAGTAAAAGCTCAAAGTTGTAGTAAGACCAGAGTCATTATCATTCCCAGATGCAAGTGGGGACAGAGAAAATGGTAGATGTCTCATTATTATAGTTATAAATCTACTAAAGAAAGGGCAAAACTCCTGAGAAAACATTACAGAAGGCACTTAACACAGTACTACTAGGCTGACAAGCATGAAGTCACAGGGAGTAGCCTTTTACCTCAGGAGATAAGAACAAGACTCTGGACAAAAACATTTGTACCTGGAAATAGATGACTAATACTGATAGTAAGCAGAACCATTGATAAAGTCTTCTGTAAAAGCAGTCACACCAAACACCCTACCTCTAGAGAAAATGGAAATCAGAGGTATCTTAGAGGTTATCAAAACAGTGCTGGTCCATTTGATTCATATTCAGAGAGTGATAGCTGCAATAGTTACTCTTTTCTGTTGCTGTGAGAAAACACCTAATGTCAAACAACTTAAGGGAGAAGGGGAGTTTTAATTCAGCATACTGTTCTGAGGGGAGAAATAGTCTTTCATGGCAAAGGAGCCATGGCTGGTGGCTGAAGCTGGAGACAGGCTAAGTCATTGCAAATATACTTGGAGTGTCTCTCTTCTAAGTCTTATGTTCTGTGGTTCCTTTCATCTGGTCCACTACTGGGAAGTTCCAATCTGATGCAGGGAGGTTCCAATCATATCTAGGACTGGTCTTCACATTATAAATGTATTGATCTGGATAATCTCTTCAGGGAGTCAAACTGATCTTAGTTAATGCCAGGTGTGGTGAAGTTGACACCCAAGATTAACTATCAAAATAGCCAAAGAGGAGAAAGCACATATCTACTTAATATGTAAATGCTATTGATATCACAAAATATGTTCTGTGACCATAATCAAACATTTGGAAAAGCTATTGTCATGTGTCAATCCTATCTCAAAATTAATACAAATTGTGTTGTGTGTCCACAGAAAATCATGCTAGAAGCAATTAATAGCATAAACAAACTTAAAAAATACTCAAATATATACTTTTTTAAAAACATTTTTTATTATCTCCACTCATACAAACTTAATAGTACATCAGTTCCCTCCCTCCCTCCTCCCCCCCACCTCTCTGCTCACCCTCCCCTCACCCCTCCCTCCCCACCGCCCAGTACCTCCCCTCCCCCAATCCCCAGAGAATCCTTTAATGTGCATGCCAAACTCTCCTCTGGGTCCTCCTCTCTGATGATGTACAAGAACCCAGCGGCATGTCCCTGAACCCTTCCTTTTGTTCCCCTTAAGCATAGGAACACTATTTTGGCTGTCAATCCCTTGCCTCCAAGGATCTTGGGGCTTTTAGCAAATGCTAGACTTTGTGGGGTCAATAGTGGGTTGAACATTGTGCAGGGCATGCAAAGTCCAATTATGATTGCTTCAGCCATAAGTTGTGTGAAGTATCTTGCTTATCATTGCTCCTCCCATCCTTGTGCTCTTACACTCTTACCACCCCCTCTTCCACAAATTTCCCTGAGCTTCAGGATGGGGAGAGATTAGGCTGGCTTATTTCTAGGTGGTTGATATAGAGTCTCTGAAGTTCTGGATTGTGGTTTGTTGATTTTCTTTTGCAGATTTGCTGCTCCTGCAATGCCCTTCACTCCATCCTGATGGGTATTGGATGTCACCTCCTGGCCAGAGATAAAAAGCTGTTAACCTAGAGTCTTGTTATAAGAGTATATTCAAAGGTAGATGTAATAAAAGTAGGAAACCATAGTGAGGGAGGGGTCAATCACCCATTTTCAAAATGGTTACTTATTATATGCCAGACTATATGCCCTCCTCTTCTAGTGAGATCACACCCCTCAGTTGTAAATGATGAGGAATGAAAAGTCTGTGAACTTAACCAGATGTCTCATTGATTACTTACAGTCCTTGATGGAGGCCTATTTTCTCTGCTGTAATATGGTCCCCTCGCTCCATGTTTCTGCTGTGGCCCTCCTACCCCATCCCTCCTGTTCATACTCCTTGCAATTACAGTATTACAGAGATTTATCATCGAGTGTCTCTAGGTGGGCTGGGTGAGTTTGGTACTAGGAGCCACCTATTAGGGAGTATACATACGGTGCTTAATTTTCTGGGTCCGGGATACTTCACTCAATATAATTATTTCTAATGACATCCATTTCCCGGCAAATTCCAGTAATTCATCATTTTTGATGGCTGAGTAGTTCTCCATTGTATAGATGTACCACAGTTTCCTTATCCACTCGTCAACTGTTGGACATTTGGGTTGATTCCATGACTTTGCTATTGTAAACAGTGCCGCTATGAACATGTTCGCACTTGTGTTATTGAGGTGAACCTCTGCTGCATGGGGGGTTGTTCCCAGAAGTGGAATCGCAGGGTCATATGGCATTTCAATCTTTAATTTCTTTAAGAATCTCCAGACGGCTCGCCAGAGTGGTTGTATGAGCCTGCATTCCCACCAGCAATGTAGGAGAGTTCCCCTCTCTCCACAAAGTCTCCAGCATTTGTTGTTGTTTGTATTATGGATTTTTGCCATCCTGACCGGGGTGAGATGATATCTCAGGGAAGTTTTGATTTGCATTTCCCTGATGGCTAAGGAAGTGGACCATTTTTTAAGATATTTGTTAGACGTTTTAATTTTATCCCTAGTAAATTTTTTTTTAAGTTCCAGGGCCCATTTTTTAATTGGGCCATTAGTTTCCTTGGTGTTTAGTTTTCTAAGTTCTTTGTGCACTCTGGACAGTAGAGCTCTATCAGATATGTGGTTAGTGAAGAATTTCTCCCATTCTGTGGGTTGCCTTTGAGTTCGTGTTACAATCTCTTTATCTGAACAGAAGTTCTTTAATTTCACAAGATCCCACTGTTGAGAGTTGGTAGCCATTGGATGTCTGTTTAGGAACTGTTGGCTTAGCCCAATCAGCTCGAGGGAGTTCCCTATCCTTTCAACTATGGTTTTTATAGTCTCTGGCCTTAAATCAAGGTCCTTGATCCATTTGTAATTAAGTCTTGTACATGGTGACAAGTACGGGTCCAGCTTTAATCTTCTGCATGTGGAGATCCAGTTTTGCCAGCACCATTTGTTGAAGATGCTGTTCTTTTTCCATTGGATTCTTTGGGCCCCTATTTGTCAAAGACCAAATAGCTGTAGTTTTGTGGGCTTATATCTGGGTCTTCAACCCTTATCCATTCATCTGTGGGTCTATTTTGGAGCCAGTACCAGGCTGTTTTTACAACTATGGATTTGTAGTATAGACTTAGGTTTGGTATGGTGATACCTCCAGCAGGGTTTTTGTTACTCAGGATTGTCTTTGCTATCCTGGGTCTTTTGTGCCTCCATATGAATTTTGAGATTGTTTGGTCAACTTCTTTAAAGAACTGCTTTGGGATTTTAATTGATATAGCATTGAATTTGTATATTGCCTTTGGTAGGATGGTCATTTTTATGATGTTGATTCTGCCAATCCAGGAACACGGGAGGTCTTTCCACCTTCTGGTGTCTTCTGCAATTTCTTTCTTTAGGGTTTTAAAGTTTTCATTGTAAAGGTCTTTTACCTCCTTGGTTAGGTTTATACCAAGGTATTTCATTTTTTTAGGGGCTTTAGTAAATGGGATTGAGTCTCTCAGGAATTTTTCACTTCTTTCATTCTGGGCATATAGGAAAGCCACTGATTTTTGTACGTTTATTTTGTATCCTGCTACCCTGCTGAACTTCTCAATTAGTTCCAGGAGCTTCCTGGTGGAGTTTTTGGGATCACTCAGATTATGATCATGTCATCTGCAAATAGAGATAGCTTGACTTCTTCCTTGCCGATTTGAATCCCTTTTATGCCCCTTTCTTGTCTTACGGCTTCAGCTAAGACTTCAAGTACAATATTGAATAGAAGTGGTGAAAGTGGACAGCCTTGTCTAGTTCCTGATCGAAGTGGGAATGCTTCCAGTTTTTCCCCATTGAGCATAACCCATGCTGTGGGTTTGTTGTATACAGCTTTTATTATATTGATAAAGGTTCCTTCCATTCCTACTGTCTCTAGCGTTTTGATCATAAAAGGCTGTTGGATCTTGTCAAAAGCTTTTTCGGCATCTATGGATAGTGTCATGTGTTTTTGGGCTTCGGACTGGTTTATATGATGAATTACATTTATTGATTTGCGTATGTTGAACCAACCTTGTGTGCCGGGGATAAAGCCTACTTGGTCCCCATGGATTATCTTTTTGATATGTTTTTGAATCCTATTTGCTAAGTCTTTATTGAGAATCTTTGCATCTGTGTTCATCAGAGAGATTGGCCTATAGATTTCTTTTTTAAGTGAATCTTTATTAGGTTTTGGGATTAAAATGATATTAGCTTCATAGAAGGAATTTGGTAGTGTTCCTTCCTTTGCTATTTGATGGAACAGTTTAAGGAGTATTGGTGTTATTAACTGCTTAAATATCTGGTAGAACTCTGTACTGAATCTATCTGGTCCAGGACATTTTTTGGGGGGAAGTTTCGAGATTACTTCCTCAATTTCCTTATATGTTATAGGACTATTTAAATAATTCACAACTTCCTGATTCAATTTAGGTAAGTTGTGTTTACTTAGGAATTCATCCATCTCTTTTGTGTTGTCAAATTTCACAGAGTATAAGTTTTTGAAATATGATGTTTTAATTCTTGGATTTCTTGGGTATCAGTAGTGATATCTCCATTTTCATTTCTAATTTTGTTGATTTGGGTTTTCTCTCTCTTGCTTTTGGTTAATTTAGCTAGGGGTGTATCAATATTATTCATTTTTTCAAAGAACCAGCTTTTTGACTGGTTGATTTTCTCTATCGTTTCCTTAATCTCAATTTCAGATATTTCTCCCCTTATTTTGCTAATCTCCTCTCTTCTACTACTTTTGGAATCAGATTGCTCTAGTTTCTCTAAAGCTTTAAGCTGCATTGTTAAGTTGTTTATTTCTGATGTTTCCATTTTTCTGATGTACGCATTAAGAGCTATGAAATTACCTCTTAGAACAGCTTTCATTGTGTCCCAGAGATTTTGGTAAGTTGTATTTTCATTATTGTTCGTTTTCAGAAAATTTTGAATTTCCTTTTTAATTTCTTCCTGAATCCAGTTCTCATTCAGCATCATAGTGTTAAGTTTCCAGGATTTAGTGTATTTTCTGTCGTTTGTTGTTTTGTGGATGTCAAGCTTTAGGCCATGGTGGTCTGATAGGGCACAAGCTAGAATTTCAACTTTTTTGTATATGTGGAGATTCGTTTTGTGGCCCAATGTGTGATCTATTTTGGAAAAAATGTGTATTCTTTGGTGCGTGGGTGAAAAATTCAATAGAGATCTATAAGGTCCATTTTTTTAAGGGTTTGATTAAGTTCCAAAGTGTCTCTGTTAAGCTTTTGACCTGTTGATCTATCCCATCTTGAGAGGGCAGTTTTTAAATCCCCAAGAATTATTGTTTGGGGGTTGATTTCTTGCTTTAGACGCTGTAGGATTTTCTTAATGAATGTGGAGGGGCCTGTATTGGGTGCATAAATGTTCAGTATTGTGAAGTCTTCCTGGTGAATTGTACCTGTGACTAAAATGTAGTATCCATCTGTGTCTCTTATGATTTTTTTTGGTTTGAAGTTCACTTTGTCCGACAGCATAATGGCTACCCCTGCCTGTTTCCTGGTTCCATTAGCTTGCAGTATTTTGGACCGCCTTTCATTTTTAGGATGTGTATATCTTTTGTGGTGAGACGAGTTTCCTGAAGGCAACAGATTGATGGGTTGTGATTTTTAATCCAAGTTTGTAATCTGTGTCTCTTAATCGGTGAGTTAATACCATTGACATTTAATGTTATAATGGAGAAATTATTTTTAATTCTGGATATTTTTTATGTTTAGTGAATTTTGTATGCTTTTTATTTTACATTTATGTTTTTGTGGTATTATAGTACTCTTCTGTCTTCCTGGATACGATTGTTTTTTTCTTCAAGTTTGCGTATCATTTCTAACATTTTTTGAAGGCCTGGTTTGGTAGACATATATCCCTTCAAATTGTCTTTGTGCTAGAAAATTTTTCTGTCTCCCCCAATCATGACAGATAGTTTTGCCGGGTATATTAGTCTGGATTGGCATTTTTGCTCATTTAATACTTGAAGTAGGTCTTTCCAAGCTCTTCTTGCTTTTACTGTTTCCATTGAGAAGTCATTTGTTATTTTAATAGGTTTGCCTTTAAAAGTGATTTGCTTTTTTTCTCTTGAAGCTCTCAGCACCTTTTCTTTGTCTTGAATGTGGAGTGTTTTGACTATTATTGCTGTGGCTATTTTCTATTTTGGTCATATCTGTTTGGAGTGCGAAATGCCTCTTGTATTTGGATGGGCCTCTCATTCTTCAGTTGAGGGAAGTTTTCATTTATAATAATTTGAAATATTTCCTTAGATGTGGTATTTTGAGATTCCTGCTCTGGTATTCCATGAATGCGCATGTTAGGCTTCTTCAGGGTGTCCTATATCTCTTGAATGTTCCTCTCGAGTACCTTTTTGGCTTTAACTACCTCTTCCATTGAGCTGGTTAATTCTCTCACTTTGTCTTCAAGATCTGAGATTCTATTTTCTGCTTTGTTAGTTCTGCTGATAAGACTCTCTGTTGAGTTTTGGGTTGAAGATAACTTGTCTTGTAGTTCAATTTTAAACTCTGCCTGAGACTGTTTTAACTGCTGTATGCCTATTTTTGTTTCTTGAACTGTTTTTCTCACCTCCTCCAAATGCCTGTTGTGTTCCTGTTCAAAGTGGTTGATGTGGTTGTTTAATTCCTCTTGGATTTCCTGTTTCATAGTATTAATCATGGTAATGATCATACTTTGAAAGTTGTTGTCTTGGGTCTGGATTTCTTGGCTATTTTCTGTGAATTTGTCTGGTTGGAATCCATCCTTAAGGGGTTGATTCTTTCAGTGGGGGATTGGTCTCCTTGGGTTTTGTTTCTCATGGATCTGCACTTTGACTTGGGCATTGTTGTTTTGTCTTCTAGGGCTTTTCAGTTTCTGTGTGTTTTTGACTGAACTGATTTAGTTGGTATTACTACACTTGGGCAGTTGTTACCAGTGCTTGCCTTGGGGTTGGTTATGTTTGTCTTTTTTTATTGTTATTTCCTAGCTGAGGCTATTAGGCTGTTAGTACATCAGTTAAATCAGGTTAAGTAGACAGTAGACAGGGGGTGAATATTAGTATGGTAGTGAACTTTTACGATGTAGTATTTTGGTGATATGTGAGAGTGAGTGGTGTATTCCCTGGAGTTGTATATGTTTTTGGGGTGGCTGTATGGAAAGGTTAATCTACAGTGATTAATATTAGAAAGGAACAGTAAGGTGAAAAAAAAGGGGAGGTTTACTTATCTTTGGGCTGGATGTGAAGAATCTCTTCCATGTGATAGGATGACTGTAGAGGTTTTCAGATGTATGGCCTTTGACCCTTAGAACTTTGCTTGAGTTTTCTTTGGACTCTATTGAATTCTGAGTAACAGTGTGTCTTCTGTAGACTACTTCTGTGGGTCCCTCATGGGCCAGAGAGGCAGAGGGTCTGATGTTGTTGGCAGAAGTCTTCACCTGGGGCCTGGGACTTGGCTTAGTGGCCCTCACAAGCTCCAGGGATGGAGGAATGTGAGCAAGTCCTGTCCAGTTGGTTGGACAGGCGGGCGGGAGGAAGAAAGGGGCTGGGGCCCGGGGCTCGGCCCAGGTCTAAGCCCGAGGTGGGCCGGGGCATGGTGCAGGGACACGAGGCAGTGCGGCAGGGAGAAAGGGGGCTGGGGTACTGGGGCTCAAATATATACTTTTACTTAACTCAAAAATTATCAATCTAACTCTGAATCTATTCTAAATTTCATAAATTGTAAATATAATAAATATAAAGTTAGGGAAGACTAACTTTATCTGTAAGTACTTGAAGAGAAATCATCATTAAATGAACAGTTTTTTAAAGGACAAAAAAGTCTGCAGTCCAGGTTTCATTGTCAGGTAGCAAAAGAAGGGTTAAATATAAGCACACATAAAGAAAGGAATAATAAGGTAAATAAATTGTGTTGGCTTCCTGTTCCTTAACAAAATTCCTGAGAAAATTGGCTTAAAGGAAAAAGCATATATTTTGGTTTATGCTTTTAGAGTTCTCAGTCTTCAGATACTAAGTTCCATTGTTTCTAACTTACAGTGAGGCATAGTTCATGTTGTGTGGTGTAACTGCTAACTTTATGGTATTAGAAACTAAACAAATCAAGAGCAAGAGATTGAGTACAAAACATGATGTTCAAAGGCATCTCTGAAGGACCTACTTCTTCCGGTGAGATTCTACTAAAGTTTTACTACCTCACAAAATTCCATCAAACTATGAAGCTGTTAATGGATTAATTAGTCCATTGATGAAGTCAGAACCCTTATGGTCCAATCAACCTCCAAATGCATACTGCTTTATCTAGGACAAGCCTTCAGCAAATCAGATTTTATCCATAATAAGTAGAGAACAATGATATTAACAAAAAATCATAAAAAACTATTAAACCACAGACTTGACTTTTTTTGTGAAAGAGATACAATAAAGACTTATAGTTTGTTCTAGCAAGAAAAAAATCAAAAGCATAATTATTAGATATTCCTGCCACATTATTTGAAAACTAAAAGTTCATCTATATTGTGAATAGTAATAAAAAAGCAAACTCATGCCCATTAATTTTGGTATGAGATGAACTGGACAAATTTCTTAAAAGAACAAAAAATCTACCAAAATCTACTGATATCTACTGGAGTTATTGAGTATTTGGTTAGATACGTTTGAAAAGAGAAAAAAATAGATAGGTTACCCATGTCAGAAAGCTTGAAAGATCTCCTGCAACTGAGAGGGGCTTTAGACCTGAAGTCCAGCAAGAAAAAAAAAGGTATACCAATGACATGACGAAACAGCAAGAATAAGACAAAGGAACACATGTTTACTTTCTTTTTTTAATTTTTAATTTTTTTTATTTATTATTCATTCAATTGTGTGTGTGCACGCGTGTGTATGTGCGTGTATGTGTGTGTGTGTGTAGAACCACGGATGAATTCAGGAACCACCATGGATGCCTCCACCTCCTCCTTGTTTACTCTGCCCTGAGATTACACAGGCTCCGCCCTACCAGGACCAGAAACGCAGGCCGCCCCCGCTTCCGCCCGGCGTCTATAAGTGGGTTCTAGGATCCGAACTCACGACCTTCCGCCTGCAAGGCAGAGGCTTAACCCCTGAGCCACCTCTCCAGCCCCATGTTTCATACATAACTCATTGTTGCAATAAATACATGACCTGCACAATATAGGGGACATATAGGTTTTTTCAGGTCATAATTCCAGGTACATCATTGAGGACAGTCATACTCATATCAGGAGGAAAAATCCAAATGCAAGCATTAGGAAATATCTAATACTATATGCTTGCTTGCCTGCCTGAACATCTTTATACAGTCCAAATCTATATAGACACTACAAGCCTAGACAGTAATGCCACCCACAATGGTTACGTTTTCTCACTTCAAGTAATTAAGGTGATTTCCTAGTATGTTGCCCAGAGGATTGTATTAGCTAGTTTAATACCTCATAGGTATGACCAGAAGCCTTTTCTAAGTGTCAGGTTGATGTTTGGGATTGACCATCAGAAGAATCCTGAGTTTCAGAAGAGATAGCAGCTTCACTGATTTCTTGGTGTAGTCTAGTGAGACCCTGAGCCCAGTAACCATCTATTCAACTTTTATTATTATGACTCACAACAAATTTAATGGAACACAAATAAGTAGCTTAAAGTTACTATATTCTTGTAGTTCAGTACAATATACTACCACACATTTATGAGAACGTATATACAAAAGTCCAACAGCAAAGATTATTAACCATGCTGAAGAGTGACTGATATTCACACCCTACTGTCACAAATACATAAATGTACAAATACTCCACAAAGTGATTGGTCAGCTTTTCATAAAGTTCTCAAACTAACCTACGACCAAGTAATTATGTGTCTGATAATTTTTAAGAAACGGAAAAAAGTGTGTATTCACACGAAAAACTTGTCCATGAGTGCTTATAAAGGCTTCAAATGCAGATTCTCCAACATCAAAGAATGTAAGTTATCTAATTGTGAACTCAGACAATGATAATCCTTAAGGAATATAATTGTCCCATTAAACAAAAAGAATGTATGCTTGATTCATGAAATGATGTTGATGATTTCCAACACATACTGTGAAGCAACTCAAAACTATATGCCATATAAATCATAAAAATTAAGTTCATTAAATAGTTCACTTTGCAGCTAAGTACCATGGAAATCAGGCCAAGCATATTGACTACTAAGTGACTTTTGAGAGTGGTAAAACAGTTCTGTATCTTGATTATTTAACTTATCAATTCAAATGGAGCAATAACTTTAGCCTACTCAATTTGTACCTTAATTAGAACACTGAAATGAGGGTAGATGAAAAAGTCAGGTGGAAACATATCATATAACTTGACTAAAAGTTCAGAAGAGTTTGATGGGAGACCCTTTGAATGGCTAGCTAATACTACTCTTAGAGGCAATGAGATACTAAACAGTTACCCCAGTAACATGTATGAGATACCTCCATAGGACTTGTTGGTCAGGAAGGCTTATTTGGTCCCCAAAATAATGTAAACTCCTTCCAGCTATCTTGGTTGCCCAACATAAATTGATGACTAGACCATATTGCTGAAGACTCCCTACCCAGATTACAAGATATGGAGAAATCTAACCGGAAATGAGTAGAAATATCCTCCCTTCTGGATAGCATTCCTGGTGCTAGAAGATGCTCTGCAAGCTGCTGGATGAGAACATGCATGGAATTTCTTATCTACCTGTGAACCTCATGGATTGTATAGTCCCAACCTATTGCAGGGGGGAGTCCACTAGTGCAATAGTGAAATGTCAGTTATAGCCAACTGATAGCTGATTGCATTCAAAATCCTACTTCACAGGAAGGAATCTATGCCAAGTACAGAAATCCCAGTCAAACAAGTCACAGGTCCTGGGGGAAAAATAAAAGATGCTGGGTTTGAGAGTAATCTGAATGCATTATGTAGCATGTATGAAATTGTCAGGTAGCATTTAATAAAAACAGAAATGGAAACTATATAGTCACTGGATTGAAATTTCAGTTACTTAATACAGTGACAAGTTTATCTCTGGATTAAGAAAAATAAACAATATAGCTAATGTGGTGGTAAATGTTCAAAATCTAAGCTCTCTGGAAGTACAAGCAGGACAATGCAGACTTCAAGGCCACCTTAGCTACATAAGACTCTATGAAAATACACAATGAAAAAGGAAGTTCAAAGTAGATGTTTAAGATCCATTGGCTATTTTTTTGTATGTGGCTATTGAAACTTTCTCCATCCCATTTGTTCTTTAATAAATGAACCCAAATTATCCAGAATGCCTCGCCCTAACAAACAAGAAAGAGCAATGATTCTCACGTTCTAGCTAGACTTGAGAGTGACCAGAAGCAGGATTACTCACTTCAGTGGCCCTCACTGAAGCATAGTCCACAGAAGGGAAGCAGTAACATTTAGAGGAAAGATAGGAAGTAGGAAATAGGAAGTAGGAAGTAGGAAGAACACAATTTGTTAGATGACAGTCAGACTATTACTTTTGGAATAAATATAAGAAGCACAAACCATTCTCCACATGTTGAAATTTGGGCTTCAAAATATCAGACACGGAAAAAATCAAAACAACCAAATAAAAACCAGATGAAACAAGTAAGTTAGTTTCTATAGAACATTAAATTCTTACAGAATATTTCTCCTATAATGTATAATTTTAAAATGTACTCATAAAAATGTTCTCTTGTTTTTGCACTTTTTTTAAATTTACTTCTTCCACTCATACAAAGTTGATAAGTACCCTATTCCCCTCCCTCCCTCCATCCCACCCTGGATCCCCTTGCTCCCTCCCCCTTTTTTCTTTTCCTTTCCCCCCTCCCTCCCTTTCTCCCAATTCTCTCCTCCCCCCATTCCTGGAGCATCCTTTAGTGTGTCTGTCAAACTTCCCTCTGGGTCTCCTCTCTGATGAGGTGTAAGGACTCAGTAGCATTGCCTAGAGCTTTTTCTTGGGTTCCCCTTTAGTACAGGAACACTGTTGTGGCTGTTAATCCCTAGCCTCTAAGGATCCTAGTGCCTGTGATCCATGCTACACTTTGGGGGTTCAATGATATGTTGGTAATTACGCAGGTCATGCAAAGTCCTATTATGATTACTTTGGCCCTAACTTGTGTGGAGTATCTTGCATATCGTTACTCCTCCCCATCTTTAGGCTCTTACATTCTTACTGCCTTCTCTTTTGCAAATTTCCCTGAGCTTTAGGATGGGGAGAGATTAGGCTGGACTGGTTCCAGGTGGTTGATGTAGAGTCTCTGATTTTCCGAATTATGGTTTGTTGATTATTTTTTTTTTCAGTTTTGCTGCTCCTGCACCACCCTTGACTCCATCCTGATGGGTATTGGATATCACCCCCTGGCCAGAGATAAAATTCTGTTAAAATAGAGTCTTATTATAAGAGTAGATTCAAAGGTAGATGGAATAAGAGTAGGAGAATGCTGTGTGTGTGTGGGGTTAGTCTCCCATTTGCAGGATGGTAGTGACACACTCAAAGATAAATCTCTGTAATACCTACAGTAATTGGAAAGATTATAAGCAGGGAGGAAAGGGGAAGGAAGGCCCTGCCAGAAACAAGGAGAGAGGGGACCATGCTACAACAGAGAAAATAGGCCACCATCAAATACTGCAAGTAAGTAATGGGCTCACAGACTCTCTCACCAGAAAGGGAGGGCATAGAGTCTGGCAGATAGAAAAATGTTCTTGTATATGGAGTTTACATAGTATATTTTTTTCCAAAATTCTTTCAATTAGATTCAATCTTACTGGTTTGCAATGGGCAAAAGGAAAAGTTCTCTAAAAGTTCCCTTTTTAAAAATGTGAATAAATTAAATAACATTTTTAAACTTGTTAACATCTGTATTCTAGATAGATTCTACTATAAAAATTTCTTTTATATCTCATATACAAGATAATACAGGGGAAAGTTCCTATATTTTTTTTCTGTTCTCAACTTTGGAAACATTTTAAAATTAGGATAGAATGACTTAGATGGGAAAAATCATTAATGATTGAAAATAAAAGGTAAATAGAATTTGTTTTTTAATTTTCTGACTGGTGGATGACAGATCATATATTAGCCATTGCAGAAAATGATGATTGCCTGTGAATCTATAAATTTTTCTGTAAGATTTGTGACTGAATAACACTACCATATTTGATAGTACACAAAGTAATTTTGTTCAGGATTTATAAAATGGTCACATTGTTTCCTAAAAATTGGAATTTTTTAATGTGTCTAAAAAAATTTCAAAAATCATTGGTCATGAATGAGTAAAAGGCCTTTTATAGTAAGTCAGAATGAATTACCTAATTATAGTTTCAGTGAACATGTAGAGGAAAAAATTCATATATGTATATATACCATATATACTACTGAATATTCAGATCATTTTTCGAGGACAGAAAAGTAAAATTGTGTGAAAAACACAGGTTCTGGTCGTCAGTGTTTAAGCACAGATGTGGTTCTCCTTTATCTATGAATTTCATTACTCAAATTATTTTCTGATCCACAAGCTGATTTTGTTTTGAGATTGCAATCTTATTAACCTCTCCTATCAGTCCTCGTCTGTGGTTATTAATGCAAGGGATGTGGCATGTTTGTGTTAAATTGGCACAGCATGAAGCGTGAAATTTATGATATATTTTAAACTCCATGTTCATGAATTGTTTTCTTCTGAGTGGGTGGATCACAGCTATATAAAGACACATTATGTTTCAAGGTCTGTCTCATTTGAAATATATATATTTATTTATGAAGTATAAATAAGAAACAAAATAAGGAAAATTAAATTTGATGAACTCAATATTTCGGAAGCTTTGAGTATTATCTTTCAAATTAGTTTTGAAGAGAGACTAATCAGTGGAACAAAGATTAAAGAAAAGTATCTGTCTGATTGTAATGAAAACTAATAGTGTCAGGGAAAAATGTGACCGGAGAAGAGAACAACCCACAAGACCATGAGGTATCTGATGGAGAGATCCTTTTGTTTGTTCATTTTTGAAGATATCAGTTGTTCTTCAGTTTTATGCTACATTGGACTTTGTAAAGTAGGTTAGTAAGTAATCAGTCATTAACCAAGTAGGTAATTTGTTTTGGAGAGTAATAATGGAATAATTTTTAATATTTTGTTTAAAGAGCCTAGAAATGTAAATTAATAAAGAAACAAATATATGCAAGTATATTAATAAGGATTCTTGGTTTTCTCTTATGAATATTATTATATAGTATAATTTTGTAAATAAATATTAAGTACAACATATGTATGGAATACAGGCTCAAAAACATATATATGCATTCATAGTTGTGTGAAATAAACATGACAAATGCTGGACTCAAGTTCTACAGTTAGACTATATTACAAAATTAGTTGTGTGCTACCAATCTAGTTCAATTACTTGTTCACAGAAACTTTTCACTAATTCATTTTTACCATTATAATGATAAGAAATGTTTCCTTCTTAGTAATGGGGAAAGTATGACCTAGTTCTAGAAATGTAAATTTTATTATTGTTATCAAAGAGCTAAATATTGTGGTCAGAGATGTGTACTGTGAAGCAGGGTTCCACATTATAGATCTCAGATGACACAAGTGAACAGAAAAGATCTGAGAGATATAAAGGATGAAAATGTCTGAGTGTGCTGGAGATTCCGTGAGCAGGGACAGGGCATGGAGATGTTCAGGAGAGCAACGCAGTAAAGAAGCTTTGTTTGAAGGACAGAAAGCAACTTTGAAGCATGCACAGGCTTAACTCACAGGGACTGTTAAGTCAGCGAGAAGTTAAGAGTCATAATGGTTCAAAAGAAATATTTCTTTAGAAAACCTAAGTATTGGGGCTGGAGAGATGGCTCAGGGGTTAAGCCTCTGCCTTGCAGGCGGAAGGTCCTGAGTTCGGATCCTAGACACCACATATAGATGCCTGGGGGGAGGGGCGCGGGGGGGCCTGTGTTTCTGGTCCTGGTAGGGCGGAGCCTGTGATCCCAGGGCGGAGTAAAAAGGAGGAGGTGGAGGCGGTCCATGGTGGTTCCCAAATTTGTCCGTGGTTCTACATACACACACACACACACACACACACAAACACAACTGAATAAATAAGAAATAATAATAAAAAAGAAATAAATAGGATACAGAAAATGGAAAAGGTACAGAATTCCTCTTCAATCTATCTTCTTTTTACTAGGCTACAACTCTTTGAGGTTCTACCACTTCACAAAAGCCAAAATGGTTGTGACTATTCCTTTATTATTTTTATCATGTTTTTTATTCTTTTTTGTGTTTTTTTGTTTATGACTATAATGGCTTTATGACATTTTTACATTAAAACCCAATCCCATTCCCATCCTCTTCTCATCAGATCCCTTCTTCCTTGCCAGTCTCCCTCTTGTTTTCTCTTCTTTTTGTATAAGTGGCCCATACAATTTGGTTGTCTTTGGTTGGATGCAGCTTGCTGGAGCATGAGTCATGCATCAGTGGGTATATCATTGAAGAAAGCATCTCCCACCCCAAGAGCATGAACATCATTCTGTTAGGGAGGTGTGTGCAGCCTTGTGAGATTTTTGCCTTACATGGTAAAATACTGATAGGAAAAATCACATGCAAGTCTTATGAAAGTATACACATAGCTTCAGTGAATTCATGGATACAAGAGCTGTGTCATATCTAGATAATTGTCTGATACATAAAATATCCAGATAATTGTCATATTCATGCTACCTTTTAGGCTCTTATAAACTTGTTGCTTCCTCTTCTGCTATGTTCTTTAAGTCTTGAGATGGGGTAGAGGTGACTTAGAGGTACTGTTAATGGGTAAGCAGTCTACAGCCACTTATTTGTGTAGTTATACTTTTCTGTAATAAACACCTCCTATTAAGAAAGGAAGTTTCTAGGTTGAGTTTTTAATCTGTGGCTTATCAATTGTTCCTTCTGGCTTAAGTTGAAAGGTGTAACTCATGGTGCTCTCCCTGGAGGAGAATGCTGTAACTTCCAGAATGAGTTTCTGCTGAGGATAGATATTTTTGTGTCGTCTTTCTGATATTTTTGTGTTTTATTAGTGAGGATAAAGGGGTAGGGGTGCCAGGAACAGAGAGTTTGTAACCAACCCTTTAACACATGGGTTATTGGGAGAAATTCTCAAATCCTAAAATGTAACATCAGGATTATAAGTGTCCTGTATTCTCATATTACATAGAAACAGTTTCAGTAGAGAATACATCAATGTATTAAATATGATTCTTTACTATTTATTAATATAGCACAAGTATAAATTCATTAATAATATCTCTCAGTTTCTAATGTCAAAGTTATTAGCTTATCTTAATCAGGTAAATTTGATATTTTAAGCAAATATTAGGAATTTAAGCGTGGTTTAACAGGCAGAATTTTTGAAGAGGAGATTTTGAATAAAGTCTAGGAGTGGCAGATAGATTTTTCAGATGATCCACAGATGCTTCCTTGTGTTATTTCTTATTCTTTATGTGAAAATCTTTTTCGGATTCTTAGGCTTCAGTGGATTACTTTTAATGAAATCTTCTCTTCGTTTAGTGTTTGATGTTCTTATGCATGGTCTTCCTGGCTCCTTTGGTATCAGTGCTACAAAAGAATTCCATTTTTCCTCACCCTGGCCTTCAGTATGTTGCTCAAACTTCACATACAATATTATCTTCCTCTCTAACTTTTGATACACCCCAAGACTCTCTTCTATTCACTTTCCATTTCTTCATTTGTGGATATGAGGCACTTCTAGTCTTCAGATAGTCACACTCTTGACTCCTCTGAACTTTTCTGAAGCATCTCACGGGCATTTCCAACTCAATAATTCCCATATAAAATACTCATTTCTTCTCATTGGTGATACCACCAATATCTGAACCTGAATCACACCAAACATATCTACACATATGAACTCTTAACTAACAGGTTGCGTGTTCCACTCAGTCACTTCCTAAGCCTTTTTTCACAGCTCATTTTTCATGTCCTGGCCACTTTCTCTGATTCAAGTCTTAGAACCTAACACTTATTTTTTGTTGAAAAGTCCTTCTAGAATGCAGTGCTATTCATTCATGTTCAGATTGCAAACCTCTTTAGTTCCTAAAATTTTACCAACTATTAATGTTATTGGGTTGTCCAATAATAATTCTAGATTGTAAATCACCTTCAGGGATCCAGCTATATTCAAAGACTTGACTACCTACAACTTACTGGGCCTTTCAACCAGTAGCCTGTGTAAACTTTTCCCACCTCCAGAGTAAGAGTTGAAAAGCTGCGTTGAGAATATTAAGAGGAGGAAAAGTGGGAAAATAATGAAACTGAGTGTTCCACCTTCAAGAAAGGATAAGAACTCTTAAAAGTGAAGCTGAAGAAATTTAACTAGTGTCCTTTAGCCTTGCCTACAATATAAGGATGCAAGAACTAGGAAAGCTATTACCAACACAAATGTTAAAAATTTAAGTTAGACATTCTTGGCTCCAAACTGTCTAATGAATATATGTTCCATATGAAGGGTAGGGTTGAACATGTTGTGTTATAGCATAGGATCTGATTGAGACATAGTACTTTAGCTGACTTGAAGAAGGCTACAGACAATTCCTTCTGTTTATGATCAATTAATGACTTAGCAATATATGACTGCAAAACAGTGCTCTCTGCTCTGTAGAGTCTGTTGGTCATGAGGCCTCCAGTGTGAGAATGAGGTCCTGGTGCTGTCATGATTGGGAATGAAGACAACACAGTGTTTAGAGACAGGAAAAGAAAGAATCCAGACATAAATATTTGAGTTGCTGGTTGAAGTTTTCCATTTAATACCTTGCCATGTCAATAAAGACAAAGTGACATATCTTTAAAAATAAAACAGTTAAATTAATAATTTAGAGGACATAGAGACTGGTAAATAATATTCACTCAAGCTGATCTTTGACCTGGTTGCCAAAAACTTAGACAGTGCACTATTTATCTAAATATCTGTCAAACCTATATGGAACCACATAGACTCATGTTACACAGGACTATTTATCTTCTACTTTTCAGAGGAATATTGTATGTTGAGTATTTTCTTACTCATTCATTTATTCATCACAAATCTAAAGAACACATAAGGAAAAGATACAGAAATGAGATCATCAAATGTATTTTCTGGCTTAATTTAGGACATATGTGAAGTCAAGTGGAAAATTACATAATCACGTAAGTGCTGAATTACAAGTAATCTCAAATGCTGAGATCAGGTCTCCGATCTTTTACATTTGGGGGCACAGTACTGACTTGGTGTGGACAAGAAGGCACAGGAAGCTTCTGAAGCATGGTTCCCAAGGAACACTAAAGGCAATGCCTGCTAAATGCAACAAAACACAGAGGAGATGAGTGTAAGCTAACACTGAGTGAGGAAAGTGCAGAGACAAGCATTTCATGGAGGAAACACATTTTTCATCATTAGCAAGTTAATATGTACTTCAAGTTCTAGTGTTTTCAAATGTCTGAAATGAATATGAACAATGCAAAAAATAAGTAGCATTTGCGGTTGGTCTAAATTTGCTCAGTGGTGTAATCTTCACACTAAATTATTGTCTTAAAATAACCAAATCACATGATGAGAGAGGGAGAGAGAGAGAATGTCCCTCCCTCACTCCAAAAAAGTTTTGTTTTGTTGAGGAAACAAAAGAGAAATATTCTGTATAGCCTTAAGCTATCTGATCACTGTGGGACTAGTTCAGTTGAGTGATAGTCACTGAACATGTTGGCAGACTTTATAGTGACAGGAACAATTTACCTGTACTTTCCTTGTTTAATTAAAATAGTAATCAGTGTGTGGTAATTTAGATCGCCATTCATATGACTGCATGAAAAGGTAGGGCAGCATGATTTGCTAAAGTCTGAGCATTAATCATATTCAAGGAACTTGTTAAATTTGTGGTTTCAAGGTGCTTAGTTTTAGGCCTGCAGTGGAACTTGAAGTTATAGCTTTGAGGCATGCATAGATAATTACTGAGGGAACATATTAAATCCACAGACTTGCAGGTAATTTAGTATGTTAAAAGTACTTTTTAAAATAAATACTGAGACATGATTCCTCTTTAATGCTTTTTTACTTTGGTTCTGAATATTGCAGTAGTCACAGTTCAGCTATTAAAGGGTTTGACCCAGTCTGGCATGGTGGCACATGTCTGTAATCTCATATTCATGGGGCTAAAACAGAGAAATCACTACTTTAAGGCCAGCCTTGAACTTTCCAAGTAGATCCTGTGTCAAAAAAAAAAATAATCCTCCAACGAAAATAATCTGTCTTCTTGATCAGTTTTATTGTTGACTTTTAGGTAAAAAATAAGGTACACTGGAAGAAAAGATTTCTGTGCTTTTATTGAATATAGGATACTTTTCAAATAATATTGAAGGGAGTAGCAGTATTACTACTTATAATACTACAAACTAGTTTCATTGGGTGACATTTTTCTGACATATTTGAGAAATGTATATATTCATCTGATATCATAACATTCTGTTTAGCAAATTTTGTCTTTAAAATACGTTCAGTTATAAATTCTAGTTTTTTCCCTCTTATGTAAATAGAATCAAACTGCTTGCAGCAGAAGTTCTCCAAATATGGTCTCAGCCTAGAGGTGATTTTTTTTTAAGAAAAAGTGGTTTTTTTTTCATTTATAATAGCTCTCCGATATAAAATTCCATGAAACTCAGTGAAAGAGAATCTGAGAAATTCTTTCACTTTGATAAATCCAAAATGTTGGAACTTTCAAGATTAAAATTTTCCTCCAGGCATTGTAAGAAAACTGTCAGGAGATAAGTTTGAAAGGAATATTACAACATTTAGAAGTTATAAATAAATTAAACAACATAGGTCATTGCATAAATGAGCATTAACTATTTCTATCAGGTTTGAAATTTTCATGACCTACATTTTTCGACTCATGTGAGGTCTTCACAGACTCCCAGGGATTTTTTTTTGAAAGCTACTGAAGCTTCAGAAAAGAAGGGAAGCCAGGGAAGGTTAATGAGGGTGAGCATGAAGGGCTTGCTCCTGTCACCTTATATTCACTGTCCCCTTCACAAAATGGGCTACTCCTTCCACAAGTGACAGTTAGGCACCTTGCATCACTCAGAAATAAAGCCACATTCGATTAAAACAAAAGTGATCCTTCGACATGTCCTGCAAAGGAGGCCAAATGTTTTGAGGTACGAAATGCATTTCTCCTTCCCAAATCATGGTAAGCACAATGCATCTGCTTCCGGCTACCAACTCACCAAAACCTGTGCCTTCCACATCTCTTTTCATGTATTCTAATTAACATGTGCTTTGATCTGCAAATTATTGCACATTATTATCTCTCAAATTAAACTCTGAGTTTACTTTTGTGAAATTTGTAAATTAAGAGCCAAATATCTTCCAAAGAGCCCACATTACCATGCCTCTTTTGCTTAACTAGAACATTCCAAGGCAAGGGTGTCTTTGAGCCAAGAAAGCTGTAAAAATAATAATCATATTTATTTTAATCACCATGTCCTTTGGTGAGGTGAAAAGGGGCTGGATCATTTTGGGTACATATTTGTTAAACAGTTGATGGGGTAATTAGCTATTTTCAATTAATACATCCTATGGAAAAGAACAAAGCAGATGCCAATATGTTCATAGCATAAATATTCAAAAGTTCCACAATGTCAACTTTGCTCAAACTTCTTAAGTAAGTCATCTACTGACACCCGTGAGTTTTTCTTCCCCTCTGTTCCTGACAACTCCCAATTTCATATCATTTGCAAATTCAATTACCTGCTCTGTACTCCAGCCACATTACAAATCTGACCTCCGTTGTCTTTCTGCTCCATTTCACCTCTTTATCCCCACAGACTCTTAGGAACAGAGGAGCACATTGTGTAAATCTTGTTCATCTCTTGCTATTTTCTCTGTTGTCTGCAAAGAGACAAAATATGAGAAAAAATACACATGTGTATTTAGAACATGAATAGGGAAATCTCCATATGATTTCTTTTCAGTCACTGATTTTCAATTTATGCAAAAATTCAGTATATATACATGATTAATAATTTGGTATGCAATAGTTCTAGGTGCATTTATTGCATGTTTTTAATCTACAAATGTCGCATGGGAATTTGATTTTATATGCCTGCAACATCAGATTTGAAATGTGTATCTCAGCATGCACAGCAAAAATAAATTTGTCTTGGATCATGAGCTACCTGTGTGGTTACAGACACAAATATTATCATTAAATAAAAGGTATTTGTATGTCGGTGTTGACCTTTTAATTAAATGGAAATGGCCAGAGTCAATCATCTATTGATGGGTATTTACACAGTGAGTAATTATAGGGTAAAAAGATTATTTCAGTTATAAAATCAGAGGCAAAGTCATACAAATTTTAGAAATAGAGTCACCAAGCAATGTGTAAGAACATGTAATTGCAATGTTTTTTTTTTTTAACTGACATTTACCAGGAAAAAAACTAAATTCTTTTTCTCTTCAAAAAAAAAAAATAACTTTATTCTGTGTGTGTGTGTGTGTGTGTGTGTGTGTATCAGAGAGCACTGTGTGTCCCCTTGGAGGACCAAGAGTGAGTTCGGGAATTATCCTGGATTGCTTCTACCTCCTTTATACTTCACTCTGGGATTTCCCCAGCTCTGACCACCTGGTCTGGAAGTCTAGGCTGCCTCAGTTTCCATCTGACATTTTTATATGGGGCCTGGGATCTAAACACAGTACCTCTGTATGTGAGGCAGAGTCTTAACCCCCTAACCATTTCTTCAGCCAGAAAACAATTCTTATGGAAATATATGAAGAGACTTTTAACTGAACAATAGGTGTGATTTTTAATTTTTTAGTGATTACAGATTTAAAATCTCAAATAATATGTACATTCTTATTATCAAATGAAGGAATTTCATAACACCCCAGAATATAATTCATTTTACAGTTCTTCTGCTCTATGGTTTAGAAGATCAAACATTTCAAAGCTGGGAGATTATCTTAGTCTCCAAAACAGTATTTCTTACCTTTCAAGGTCTTAAATATTGTGCTTCTCAAAATTTCTGTGGCTGACACTAAAAACAGATGATGGTTGACTAGAAAAGAATCATCACAACAGAACAAAGAATTCAATGATTAGTAATATGTATTTAAAAAAATCTGTGTACCTTCATGCTAATGTGCTTGAATTTGCACTTCAGAAATTAGAAAAAAAAACTCAAAAGACAAGATTGCCTTTCTTTCTATCTTATTTTCTGTAGACTCACCTAGGTAGTTGCAAATTACTGTTCAGTCTTCCTTCTCTCTGCATTCTCATCCAAGTGTGCCAGAGAAGGTGCTATGGGTGTGATGATTAAAAATAAAATCCAAGTAGCACATTTGCTGGAGTTCTTTACTCAGATTTTCACTCGGTGGTTTGTGTAATAATGGATGGCTGCTTTTGACATCCCTCTGTTAACTCAATTTCAGTGAAGTATGGAGCCAGGATAGGTCTATATAACACTGTTGTTTATAATTCTCAAATGAAGACACATATTTCATAGTAATTCACTGCTACAATACAGTGGTTTATGTATCTGGATAGTTTAGATATTATTGAAATTTGAGGCAGAAAACAGTCTGGGCATCAAATGAAGACCTATTCAACTCTGTGAGTCTAATATGCCAGACTATAGAGAAGATATAGACAGAACAAGTAAAAAATGCTAAGAAAGCCTCCTGTTCAACTCATACTTTGTAAAGGTATCATTAAAGTGGTCATATCTACTGGCTTAAATAATGCAGCCTTCAACAAGTCATGTGTGTGAGTAAAAGTTTTAGCTAATATAAGTAAAACATATTCAAATATTTTTAGCTTAAGATGGCAGCATGGCAATGGATGTGTATGAGGGAGAAACAGAGAGGGAGGAAAGACAATAACAACATAGAAATGTGAGGAAAAGCTACAATTATAATTTCTTAAGGCCATTGACATTTTCGTAAGATAAACAACTTCATATACCGGCTATGTGTTAGACAAATTTAGAATGCTTCATGAATTTTATTACATTAACTCCTGTGAATAAAAATAAAGAAACTAAAGCATAGTCCAGGACTTCTCCTGCTACTTGGGCACAGAATATCAACATCAGTGTATTTCTAGTATTACCAGCTTCATGTATCAATGGCTTCAGTTTTAGTTGTGTCTTTCATTACTTTTCCTCTATGGAACCCATCTGCAGATAATGACGCTTGATGTTAATTTACCTTCATACACTGACTAAAGCTCAAGAGAAAATATGCACTTGAGTATAAAAAAAATACAGGCACAATACATTATAAAATGGAAGTGACCTCCCATTTTTCCTTCTTTACTTAAACACTCTTCATAAAACACTATTTTTTGGCAAGAGAAACCGTTTTTCCTTTATGTCAGAGTCACTGTTAAGTTCACATTTGTGTTTGCAAGTTCTCTTTCCAACTTTCCACTCTAGTTCTAACCCCCACAGCAAGAAAAAATAAAGTCATAGAATTTGCATATTATGCTGGTGAAGTAGAGAAGCTGTCTGAGAAGTTCCAAAGGGTTAGAAATCATGAACACACACACACACACACACACACACACACACACACACACACTTCTTTACATAATTCTAATCCAACATATTTGTACTCTACTTTTATGTATTTCTCTGCTTTCAATTAAGATGCCTTATTAAATTGCATTCAAAGATGTGAAAGCAAAGAAAGAGCCTGACAGAATTTCAACAGGTTCTGTGCATTCATACTGTATGTCACCTCTTAATTAGCAACCAAAATGCAATGAACAGATTGTACAGTTTACCATCCTAGCCTCACTCTTACACTTGCTATTTGTGCGTACACAGCATATTTAAAGAGATCCCTATCCAGTGGGATTTCATACTTGCTCTATCCCTGCAACAGAATCACCATCAACTAAATGCCACTTCATGGATGCCTTAGCCTGCAGCAGCAGCTGGCATTACCAAGCAGTTGAAAGGACATTTTAATCTCCTGTTTAATGCATTTTTCTCCACCTGGGATAAGAAGCCAAAATTGCTGTTAGCAAAAAATGCCTTAGTCATTAACTGAAAGTGCCTGTTTTAAAAAAAGTGTTCCATTACTCCCCTACTGGGAAATTTCAGACTTTATTAGCATTTTTTGAATTTGTATTAGTAGTACCTGAGTGGTAAAATGCTAACGGATGAACATTTAGCAATTTTCCACAGGTTTCGTTTTTGGGCTTTCCTTCTACAAGAGCAGCAAAAAGAAAGAGGTCAATATATTACACTTTGTACCCACCTCTTCAGTCTTGAAGTTCATAGTCAAACGAATCTTCTTAAATTTCTTTTATCCTGTCTGGTAAAGTCAGAAAGAATGGATTTAAGGTTTTCTTTTACCTAAGGATAAAAGATAATATAAACTGTTCTTTAAGTGCAAGTCTTACTGACTAAATCACATACATGCTTTACTAGTTTTGTCTTGGTTTGGGGATCAGACTGCACTGAGTCCAAACTGCAAAACATTGAAATTCTCCCATTGACAAACATGCTGTTAGTGAATGGGTTATCCTCTCACTTTCAGCCGGGGACAGCTAACACTAAAAATTAGAGACCTCTATACAGTAATTTGAATCAAACAAAATTTAGGTTGTAATTAATTCATGTTTTTGTTTAAATATGTGTCTAAAACATCCTAAATATATAAATCTTCTGAAATAGGAGATAATTCTGACAGAGTTGTAGTTTGGTTTTATTTAGTTTCTATAAGGATTGCAATTGTTAGTCATGACTTAAATATATCTATACCTATAGTGTAGTCACTTTGTTCCTTAATTAAGAGTGCATTGAATATTTATATTTATATTTATTTATATTTACTTACATGATTGGACCAGAAAAAAACTGAGGGTAAAAGAGAAATGTATTCAGAATGTATTTTGAAGATATCTCAGTATTTATTTAGCATCACTCTTTGCTTTACAAACAAATTCAATCAATTATGCAATAAGTTGCCATCTTATATTACTGCCTCCAGAGACCTTCTTTCTACCTGCAATTTGTCTTCTGCTATTTCTTGATTTGGTAACAATGAAAACAGACCTCCTTTGATATACAAGAGTTTGCTTTCCTTAAGGTATAAGTGAAAAGGAGCTTCATTTCTAGTAAACTATGAAACCAGCAGAGATGAAGAATGGATTTAGCAGGAATTAAAGCTGGCAGTTCAAACAAATTTCCAAGGGTGTGTGTTTTTTGAAGTTACATGACACAGTGAGGTCACTAAAACAGGGTTATGGAATATAAAAATATACATTGGGAAGATAAATTGGTATATTCTAAAATTTATTTTCTAATTTCAATACAGAGAAATTACAATTGAAGTTATATGGAATGTCAGAAAATAAAAATAATAACCTTTCAGTGACGTGGCCTAATGAATTTATTACCAATAAATAGCTAATCTTTTACCTATGTCCTTTACATAGCCTTGACTCTTTAAAAGATCAAAAGTGCAAGAAAGCTAATGTGTGAAGGGTATCCACAAGGGTCCAGCTTTTTATGTTTATTAGAATACACCAATGTGTATGTGTGCATAGATAAAGTGAGGGAGAATGAATCAGAGGTGTTAATCTTTCCAAAGCAGCTCTCTGAGTGAATCATCAACAAATTTGACTGCATCTGTTATGCAATATGGATTCATTGTGCATTATTCAAAATTGTAATAGAGATTTTTAGAGCATCCAATTATAACTTCTCTCTTATGATTTAATTGAAAAGTTTCCATAGTTAGAAGACCACAAACACATTGTGGCCTTTGAAGTGGAAGTCAATGGAATAGTTTCCTAGAATCCAAATGTACTTTCAAATTCTCGTCAAAAACATATGGGTATTTTCTAGCAATTTAACTCCTGAATTCCCTCACAAAATCCTACTACTTTGTGGAACACTTAATTAAAAATAATCTACTTTATCAGTAAATTTGTATTTGGAACAAAATTATTATTTTTAAGCTGTCTTATAATAAACTGCATTCTTTTTTAAAAGGACTTTAACATTTTTGACAAGTTAGAACAGATTGTATTACATAAAATTGTTTTTCACATTCTAAGTTTTAGACATGAAAACATAAATTTTAACTATTCCCACTATTCATAAGATTCTTAATATTCATATCATTTATTTTGTTATGAAAAAGTCATCATTTTGAAGAAATTTATGAAATTAACATAGCACATTTTAATTGATATTGAAAACCTGTCAGTATTAAGCTTGAAGTATAACTTTTAAAGTAAAAGCAGATAAAATATTTAGCTGAAATCTTCTCAAATTTCATTGAAAACCTGGCTGTTTTTATGCAAAAGTTCTCATATGGCGCATGTTAGGTGTGAGAAGTTTTTGTCCATTAGGCAAAAGCACAAATTGTGTATAGTCATTGCTTCATAGCTTTTTAAAAATCTTTTGACTTAGTTTTAATATTACCAAACCCGATGTGTGACTCAATTCTGTGCTCAGAAGAGATCCACTGAAGAACATGTAGACAATTTTAGCATTAAAACCTCTTGCTTTATCTGATTTCCTCATGTTTGTGGTGTTTCCTGCCTTTTATCAGAATTACATTAAGGATGAAAGGAACAAAAATATTTAATGCACAAGGAAATTTGGAATAAAATAACTCTTGCATCCCAGATTAATGAGTGAATCACAACACAATTTATCACTCTAGTGATATATCCAAGGAACTCCTCAGATCATGCATTTTAAACTGGGAATTAGTAACAAATATTTTATATATTTAAATTTTAAATGGAAGCAGACATTGTCAAAACTATAATCCTAAACTGGATATGTTGACCCATATCTGTAATTCTAGCATTTTAGTGTCTGATACAGAAGATTGGTAATTCATATTAATATATATATTATATATTTATATCACACACACACACATATATATAGCATGCCAAAAATGCAAAGAACTCAAACATGGCAGTTTAATCCAGGTTAAACCTGTAGATGGATAGGTCATAGACTTTAGCAGGGATCATACTACTATTGCTTTGCTACACAGACACAATATCAAACTGTCTTCTAAATAATTGCCATGTGGTAGTACAGCTCCCAATCTTTGACTGAAATGCATTATTTTGTTATGAAAGATTATAATCAGAAATATGTAAACTACAGAGATTAAGTGGCTGTGGTGTCCTCAGCCCTAGGAAGGTCATCCATTTCACCCCCCACTCCCAAGGCTTAGGGAATATCAAGGAATGTTAGAGAAAGAGATTGGGAAGCACCAATATGAGACAGTATCTTCTGGACAGAACAGAGCTGTCATATTTATGAACCTATCATGATTCTGCTTGCTTACAGAAGACCTGCATAATATTTGGCATGTCAATACTTTTATCAATGGAAAGCAAGAGAACTCATGAAGCATCTGTGGGACTACTGAGGGTTAATGGTGACTGTGAGAAAAGGAGCTACTTTATTCACTAGTATATCAACTGACATATCACCCATATTTCAACAAGTTCCCAGGCACATGCTAACCAAGATGGAATTCTGTGGGTCACATATACATACAAAGAGGCAAGAAAGATTATGTTGTAATCAGGTAATTCTTCCTTATAGGCATGTATGGAATTTCCAAAGAATAAAGAAGTATGACCCTATATTTTGTTTGTGTAATAAACATTTGCATATATAACATTCTTAAAAATTTGGGGGACTGTGTCTTAGGTAAAAATTACCTAAAAGAAGATATTGATAAGCATGTCATATTCTCTGTTTAACCTGTATTCTTTCATATTAACTTATTCACTGACCATCTTATTACAGTTCAAAACTTATTCATCCTCCTGGATGAATAGTAATATGTTTCACAGTAGTCCATTTGAATGATGCTGAAAGATCCTGAAGAATAGTCATCATTATTCGGTTTCCTTAAACCTTACTTATTTGAATTAAGTAAGCTTACAAAAGAAATCTCATTTTCTGGGCAACCCCAACATCACTGATAAAGTATTAGAAATAAAAAGATAATGCATATATAAATTATGCACATAATTATCTCTATCTATCTCACTATAGAATCCTCACACTTTATCCAGGTAAACAGATATTCATATTAGGATAAAGGAACACATAACAAATGCTCTGGAATACTGTTTGGTGTTTGAGGAAACCTGTTTTGGAGAAAACAGGTGTCAAAGTCAATACCAAATACTTAAAATATGTATATTTTCTTTTCTTGCCGATCAATTTGCTGAACTCTTCACCCTCTGATGTATATCTATTCCTCACAACTCATGGAAATGTATATTGTATATACTTCAAAATAAGAATGAGAATCTGAAAACAGAAGTCATGTGACTTTTCAATGGACTTTCTTTTTCCCTGCAGTAGTTTAGGTGAGATCCCCATCTTTAATTTCTTCCCTTGTTGCCTTGATTTCAATTGTTGATCTCTGTCATGTAGACAGCAACCTTTATTTCTAAAGTTTTCCTTTAACATCCCGACTGATACACTACATGTGATTTTTTTTAACACAGAGACAGTCGGTTTTGATCTGTCAGATCCTGATCTCAATGTTCCCTCCACTAATAATGTAAGATCTCTATTTGTCACAATTGTTGCTGTCTCCTAAAGGTTGCCAGTCTAAAAATTACCTAGGCATTTTGAGATTATTTTAGAAAACTCAGTATGGAGATCACATTATATTTTTTGTGGTTAAAATCTCATGAAGCTCAAACTGACTTCAAATCATTATGTTGCTGAGGCTGATGTTGAATTCTTGATCTTCCTGCCTTTACTTAGTACTTGAAGGGATTCATCACAAGAAACAGTTTTACATCTATGATCTACTGAAATATGATTAAAATAAGTGTAAAACAGCACTGCTATGTAATCAGGCAAGAATTGAGTCTTCCTCTCTAGTCCCTGTGTAACCATGAAAGCTACCTCCACTGAGGTAGCTGACTCAAATAAGAGTTTGATAAAAGTGTAAACACAAAGGAAGAGCAAACTGCATATACATACATGAAATGGATACTATGAACTCTTCACATCCTGAAATATGTTATTCCTCAAAATTAATGGAAATATTATATCACAAAGATGGGAGTTATATACATTATATATATATATTTATTCTAAGAATTATAAGAATAATATATTAATTATTAGAATACTCAGTGAATAAATACTGATGTCTTTTGACCTAAACACATCTGATTCCACACACATGAGATCTGACATGTCAGCATCTCGACTTTGCTCCTTCTTATTCAAGAGAATTTGTAAAGTAACAGTCATCCCTCTCAAAATAAATTTCTTTGACTAAAGCCTAACAATGACATATTCAATAGAAATATTTGATTTAGATGTTGAGACAATTTTGTATTTCCCTTGAAATCTGTTTTCCCTCATATTGACTTTTTGCACTAAGATTTTCATCTAATGATAAGTCAAGTATAATTTCCATCTGTAAATTTCCTGAATGAAAATTGTACAAATATAACAAAACTCAGATTCTAAAACCATTAGAAATAATAAATTGGGTGACATGATTTTGCTATCAAATAATGATCGTTCTAAACAATAAATTTTGTGAGGAAGCACCTAGTAGTCTATTTCTTATTTGATGTTTATTCACTTTACCTCTACAATTTCTTGAAAAATAGTTGCCTTATTGCTGACTATGAAGTTTCAAGGTTATAAATTTAAATTAAATACATAAACCTGAATTTAATATATCTATTTTTATTAAATAAAATAAAAATTATGCTATGGTTTAGAAAAGAAAGGGTTATGCTTGAAAGGGCTTTTATGTATTCAACAGGTAGAAAAGAAATTAAATCCAAGATCAAAACCTAATAGATTTTGCCAAGGGAATTTACACAGTCAGTAGGTATATTTTATTGCTACAAACAATGGGTAATGTCAAAGTAAAAAGACTTGAATAATTTTTAGAAGCACATGAGAGATTTTATTTTATTTTCTTAGACCTATTGCTGAGAACGTTGTGAAATTATATGCAGAGTTATTCCTTCTTGGTTTCTCTATCCCCTTGCCAAAGCAAAAGCTATTTCTCAATTCATTACAAACGTTGCTTTTAAGGCAATGGCAGAATGGTAATTCTTAACATGACTTTATTTTTGCACAAATCCTCCTTAGTTCTTAAGTCACAGAATAAAAAGGGGTGCAAAAGAACCCCATTAAATGAAGGGTTCAAAAGCAATGCTCTGTACAACATTCACAGAACCCATTTCCACTTCCAAAGATGATGGGGTATTTGTTCAGGTGGAGTCAGGAAGAACAAGTGCTGGTTGTTCTGTCTCTTGACAGACGACATAAATCATGATACACACTAGAGGATACTTTTCCAGACTGCATGCTGGGAACTTCATTACACAAGCTGTGCTACATATTACTATGCACATTGCTACTGATTGAACACAAGGGCTATCCACAGCCTATTTGTGCCACTTTTATGGGGCAGTTAGCCATTTTTCCCCTAGATTGATACAGACTTGTAAAGGACATAATCAATATGATATCATGTGCCCAGAAGATTTTAGTCCGTTCAAGATTCTTGAATAAAAATCTGTCCGACTTGTCCTAACTCTATATCCTGATATACAAAACCTAATCATGGTTTGATCAAACAATCTCATTTGATGTGACTGTTGTCAAACATAAGTCTGCTGCTACTGCTTTTGATCTCATTAGGAAGAAAGCAAAGTATTTCCATATAGAAAAATTGATAATCTCTTTGTTCATTTATAAAATACATACCTTACCCACTTGTGCTGGTATTTGATGAACATAGCTTAATCTAATTTGGATCCACTGTGATTAAGAAAGAAAAATAACAATGCGAGACCTACAGTGTATGGACTGGGAGCACCATGTCATTTTAAAATCAACATTAAAGAACAGACAGAGATAAAAATTAATGAATACAACTTTTATCAATTTTCTTACAGTTTGATAGTACTAATGCAATTTTACATAAAGTCTTCATAATTTAGCATTTTCTAGGGGGAGTAGTGTTGTCTAAATAATTCCATCACTTTACTTTGTTTGAATAACATTATCAATTAGAAAATAGATGCAATATCCTTGTTATATAGGCAAAAGTGGTGGAAAGCAGATATTTTCTTCACTTCAAACACAAGTAAATTTTGTTTAACAGAATAAAACCCCTGAAGACCTCATGCTCAAATTCTACTAATACTGATAAACAAGTAAGTCTTGCCATGGAACAGTTTTTAAATGCTGCTTGTGCAAAATGATATTAGTTATTTATATTTTGAGCACATTTACACTCGGTCTACTAGCATCATGGCATTTGGGGTTACATTTATAAACCCATAAGGGCTTACAAACATAAGAGAGAGATGATAGCATTAAAATGATTCCACTTTGATGACCATTATTTAATTTCTCAGTAAAGAAATGTTTCTGAAATACTTTGAAAAACAAAAACTCTGAATGTTATTATTGGAGCTGTTTCTTCATGCACTTGTACAATGAATTTGTCCGATAAGATTTAAATGTTTGATGGACTGGAACAATAGCTCAGTGGGTAAGATATCTCTGGAAAACATGGGGATCTAAGCTACAGACCTGGAGCCCATGATGGAAAAAGGGAAGAGGCTTTTGAAAGCTATCATCTGACCTCCTCCACTAAGATAACATGGCCCCTTCCTCCAATCTCTCTCTGTCTTTCTGTCTCTGTCTCTCTGTCTCTCTCTCCCTCTTAAGTAAAATATGAAAAATTATTAAACTGTTCTTGAATTATGACAATATTTGAGACAAGGTGGTTACTAACTTTTCTTTCTGTGGATTTGAGTTTGTATTCATTAATTTCGAAGTCAATATTTTTCTACATGTGCATCCATTCTTTATTGTATGACATTTTCCTTCTGTGTACAACTTAATGACATTTTGAACTTTACTCCGAGTCTAACCTAAGGAAGATGTTGTTTAGTACTTTGAGACATATCTTGCTAGAAAAAGACTTAGAAAATATAGACCTCTTTAGTCTTAAGAAGTTCCCCAAATTAATAAGATTGGTTGGGAGTTCTGTCCAAGGTAAAAATAAAATGCAGAAAATCACTGCTGAGAGGAGGAGACTGCATCTAGTCATCCATGGCACATAGGAAATCTGAAACCATCTTGAGTTACATGAGATCCTGTATCATTTGCTATATACATAAACACATACATGAAAGCACATTCATAAACATATTCACACACAAGCATTTAGATATATGAAATGTCTGCAATACTTTGAAAAACAAAGACTCTAAATGTTATTATTGGAGCTGTTTCTTCATGCACTTGTACAAATGAATTTGTCCGATAAGATTTAAGTGTTTGATGGACTGGAAAAATAGCTCAGTGGGTAAGATATCAGCATATATATATATATATATATATATATATATATATATAGTTTGTTTGTTTTCTTTACACAAATAATTTATTGTAAGAAGGATTTTTGAATCTTGGACATCAAAGACATAATAGAGTTATTTGACAAAATACTTTGATATCTCAATGAAGATATGCCAGTTTTGGTTTTTAATTGATTTATGCATGTATACTACCCAAATGAAAGAGGTGGTCTGAAGTAAGTATGGCAGAGAAAAAAAGCATTGTGAAGGCTGCTGGAAATTGCAGAAAGAAAGCATGTTAGCAAAGGACTCTTTATTTTCTAAGACAACTTTTCTCAGTAGACAAAAGGATCTTCTGTGAAAATATGTTTTCTGGTGTTCAGTGGTGGACCTATCAGAATTTCCTGTGAAGATAAAGCTCATGATGGTCAGAGGAGCACCCCTCAGCAGAACTGAGGACACCCAGATTCACTTCTCAGTTGCATAATAATTCCTCATTTAATATAAGAAAGTTTTTGAATAAATATTTAAGACAATCCAAGCTCATGCTCAGATTTGTTTGCATGTGTTGCATTGCTATTAGATGCATCAACTTGCATTTAAATACAGAAGTTGGATTAATATTGATCTCTCTCTTTTTTTTAAACATTTTTTATTATCTCCGCTCATACAAACTTAATAGGTACACCGGTTCCCTCCCTCCCTCCTCCCCCCCACCCCTCTGCTCACCCTCCCCTCACCCCTAGTGCCTCCACTCCCCAATCCTTTAATGTGCATGCCAAACTCTCCTCTGGGTCCTCCTCTCCGATGACGTACAAGGACCCAGTGGCATTTCCCTGAACCCTTTCCTTTGTTCCCCTTAAGCATAGGAACACTATTTTGGCTGTCAATCCCTTGCCTCCAAGGATCTTGGTGCTTTTAGCAAATGCTAGACTTTGTGGGGTCAATAGTGTGTTGGACATTGCGCAGAGCATGCAAAGTCCAATTATGATTGCTTCGGCCCTAACTTGTGTGAAATATCTTGCATATCATTGCTCCTCCCATCCTTGTGGTCTTACACTCTTACCACCCCTTCTTCTGCAAATTTCCCTGAGCTTCAGGATGGGGAGAGATTAGTCTCGCCTAGTTCTAGGTGGTTGATATAGAGTCTCTGAAGTTCTGGATTGTGGTTCTTTTGCAGTTTTGCTGCTCCTGCAATGCCCTTCACTCCATCCTGATGGGTATTGGATGTCACCCCCTGGGCAGAGATAAAAAGCTGTTAAACTACAGTCTTGTTTTAAGAGTATATTCAAAGGTAGATGTAATAAAAGTAGGACACCACAGTGAGGGAGGGGTCAATCACCCATTTGCAAAATGGTTACTTATTATCTGCCAGACTATATGGCCTCCCCTTCTGGTGAGATCACACCCCCTCAGTTTTAAATGATCAGGAACGAAAAGTCTGTGAACTTAAAAGGGGACTATGTTACAGCAGAGAAAATAAGCCTCCATCAAGGACTGCCAAGTAAGCAATGAGACATCTGGTTAATATTGATCTCTTTATATTCACATTTTTCATGGTCAGAATTTAAAAGCAATACATTCCTAACTTGAGCATTTGCACGTATGAAGCTTCCATGTTTTCACAAAAAGGTTTTTCAAAGAAGACATTTTATTTTTTAGGCATCAGGACAAGTTTCTTTTGTGTGTGTGGTTGCTTCCTTGGTTGGCTTCTTTTTTCCAGGCTCTCAGAGGAGCCAGCCCAATGCCTGAAGGATACAGCTGTTGCAAATGATAGTACAGGGGCCAAAACGACAATGCATTTTCTGTAGGATCTTTCCAAATATCTATGAATGTCATGTAGTTCTAGTTTGATAGCTGCACTAAGTTATATTATTTAGTTCCTTTACAAAGGCTAATGTGACTCAAGGAAGCAAAAATTTATTTGGCAATAGTGTGGGGCTTGAATTCCAAGATCATTATAGCAACATAGCCAAGTTCTGGCAAAAGTCCTTTTCTTGCCTCACACACACACTTCCCTATTCTGGATATAAACTCACATGTTTGGAAAAAAGGTAAGCCCTTTTGTCTTGTCTTACAAAGGTACACCTTATCTAATTCTAATAACCTTCCAAATGATCTTTCTCTGTTTTTATATGAGGCAAACATTAGAGACTGAACTACATGATTCCCAGTGGAGAAACAATTTGGTTCATGGCAAGAGAAACCTTCTCTTTGGTTTTAATTTCATCATAATAAGCTCTTCACAAAAGAAAATAAGAATAACCTAGTCATTCTTTGTACTTGCCTAAATAATAAACTGGAAGTCTTCATCTGAATTTGCTATGTCTAAGAACAGTAAAAGGTACAGAAGAGACTAAACAGAGAAATCCCAATATAAATAGCAGATGGAAGACCAATCTATATGCTCAAAATGCTAATAATAAAAACTATTGGTTTGTTTTCATGGTTGATGAAAATAAGATTTCCTGCACACTTTTACAACATTTTCCCAAAGAACATAGAATGGTAGACTAGCACCTACTTAAGTGTTCATACTTATGAGGCAAACATTGTTTTAGTTGCATCAAACAAATGTTCATCCTGTCTTAACTGTTGTTTAGTAGGTTGGCCAGAAAAATATATTCAACAGTCAAAAATAATGTTTTAGTCTGAGAAGACAGATTATTGAAGGCATGATAAGGCAATATATATATTAATCAATAAATAAAAGGTGTTTTAAGGATAATAACCAATTTTGGATTTTCTTCTTGACTTTTTTAGTATTCATTCAATATTATATGAGGCTCTTAATTTATCATCTAAATCTATTTTATGTCACCATAGGTGCCTGCTTTTCATTCAAATTTTGATCTTAATGACCAAAAATTACTTAGTAAATTAATAGTATACCTTTGATCTTGAAGTGTGTCATCAAAAGAGTACACATCCAGAAAAAATATAGGTAACTCATGAGCAGTATAGGTTGTTATGAAGTTTAGATGAAGAGATACTTCTGACTCAGGTCAAAGAAGAGTTAGTGGACAATGGTCTTTTTGATATACACTATGAATCAGCAAATGTTATCAATTAAAAGGTATTCAAACAGAAATCATTACACAAATGTCATGTATATACACATAACCACTGAAGGTTTGAGCTCTGGACACATTTATAAAGAATTAGTAGTTGAATTGAGCTCAGAGCAAGCCTTCAGAAAATTGTTTAATTACAGGGAAGGCCCAGCCCATTGTTAATTGGACTAGACCATAAGAAGATGAATAAGATGGAGACAGCTGGTGAAGAAAGTTGGCATTCTTCTTTACACATGGCCAGACATGTTGGTCTAACAAGTGAGAACTGTCACAGATTTTCTGTGGTCCTGTGGTACATGGTATGACCAGTTCCCTTAGCTCCTGTTGGTATGAGGTCTCCTGTTAAGCTGGATAAGAAACTGCAACCAAAATTGTAAACCAGATTAAAATCTTATGTTCCTTTAAGACATTTAGTCATAAATTTATCAACAACATGTATATTAACTGTGACAAAAATAAAAGTAATAAATAGAGAGATAGCTTTATAATTGAAAAGATCATGTACTTTGAAGTCAGGAGGTCAGGTCAGTATATACCAGAAGATTCAGGACCAAGTATGAAGCTTGAGGAGAGGGTACATTGTATCACCAGAAATATTACCATTTGGGGTAGATGTAGAATATGAAGTCCAAAGATGAATCTGACATATGTACTAGATGACATGTAATGAAAAAGCCTGAAGGCGAAGAACATTGCTATTAATCACAAAAGAAGCATCAGATGTGATTAAGGTGATGGCAAAGCAGCAACAATAGCAAATACCAGTTGCCATGTTCTGAGACCTTTCACATTGGAGCATTGTGTCAAGTATCACATAGGTTACAGCACTAGCATTTACAGCAAAGTTTGAGATGTGCAATGTCTTCATCCTTAATTTACAAAAGAAGACTTAACATCATGTATTAGAAATTAAGTTCATACATAGATTTATGTATTTATTTATGTATTTTTAGGGACTGGACTCTTAAAATACCATACTACCCTATATGACAATGCATACCTGTAGTTCATTTAAAGTATTACACTTTCAAAGGCGGATAATAGGTTACATATTGCATATGAGAACTATGGAAGAAATCTTTAAGTACCTTCCTTTAGTAAGAAATATTCCAATTTATTCTTTAGAAAAAGGAATTACATTTTTCCTTTCTTTGTTATAATTTCACTGATATATTTAATGTTCCTCATACTTTAAAATAGAAGCTATACTCTAGTCCCCTGTTTACCTTAATTAATGTCTAGTTTAAGGAAAGAAGTGTCTTCAGCTTTACTCCAGGGTAAGGAACAAACTAGTTGCAAACTACTGATGATGGATCAGCCTGGGGACTAATCATTAGGTGTATCTCAGCAGTGTATAAGATTAATTTGCCTTTATGCTATTTAATGAATCTCATGTTTTTTCCTGTCTTTATTTCAGTTCAAGCCATAAAGTTCCCTCAAATGTTGTCAAGAAATTACATGGCTGAGAAGAAGGATGATAGATAGAGAAATAAGAGGCAAGCTCAGCTTCGGGCTCCTTGGGTGTTGATAACAGCTAATGTCTTAAATGTGCCAAGTGATGGTCTCAGTGCTTTGCAATATTAATATATCTGATACTTTGATATTTTAGCAGATATTGTTATTGTTTGCTATTTTCCTCTGTGGAAAATCTGAGCTAATGAAATATTGCAGAATGAGTTTGTGGTGGAGCTGAGTTTTATATCAATTGCTGTGATTACAATCCACATTCTTGTAGTGCCTCTTAGATCCAGTTCAATTAAACATTAGCACATACACTTGGTAAATATGAGGTGTATTTATATAAAACGAAGAATATTTTATCTACCTATAAAAATTCAATTAAAAACCAGAAAATATTATAAAAGGAAAAGTAATTTTCTCTTGAAGTTGTCCAACTCAGCACAATTCATTGAACTATTATTATACCAAAATCCCCAAATATATGCTCGTTTAAAGTATTACAATATCACCGTTCATATCATCTATAACATAAATCTTGAGAGTCATCATATTTCAGCATTTTTAGCATATGAAGTTAGCATTTAAATTATTGTGAAATAGTATGTCTAAAGAAAAGTTTATATAAGTATCTTTGTTCTCTAGCTAAAGAAATTGCCTCATAATTCAAGCATTTCCACACAAGCAGGAGGACAAGAATTGGGATTTCAGAACTCAGAAAAATAATAGGTGGGTGTGGTATTTTGTCTACAATTACAGTCTAAGAATACAGAGACAGTGAGTCCTGAAAGGAAATTCACTAGGGAGATACCTATAATAGCAAACTGTGTTTGGAGGAGAGATGCACCCTCAAAAACATAAGGTGGAAGAGCAATTGGGGAGGTTTCCCAACACTGACTTTGGGCCTCCACATGCACACTATAAACATGCATGATCATTTGCACATGTGCATCCATTCATGTGTGAAATCACATATACACATGCATACCCTTCACACGCATACATGAAAAATAGATATAAAATCTTTTTTTCTCATTCTTGGGATGTGGAAAATTTGGTGTCAATTGTAATATTCGCTAAATAAATAAATAAATGGTCAGCATGTATTCTTGATACACAATTCTGAACAAGTGTTCTGATAATTTAACAGTTTCTTTTCTTCCTGTGTCAGCATGACCAAAATATGGACAGAAGGGGCATCACACTTTAGAGATAATTCTACCTGTCCAAATAGCTATTAGGAAGTCAAGTATGCCTGTCCCTTAAGTGATAAGAACTGATTAAATATTACTCCCTTTCTTAGAAACATGTATAGAGTAGCTGGGGATATAAATAGATAGACTCTTTCCTTCTCTAATTCTGGAGGGACTGTAGCCCAGGTAGTCTTGGTCTCAGATAATCACCTTTCTTTTCTTTTTGTTTTATCTTCTATAATTTTCTCAGACTTTTATCTGCCTGGCATCTTCTTAACTTTGAAAGTCTAAACATCAAAGTAAATTTCTCAGGATAAAAGAAAATAAAGATGATTCAGAACAAACCAACAGAACAAATCTCATACCACGTATACTGATAAAAGTTAGACAATAATTTCAAAGCCATTAGCTCCTATTTACCATCACCTATGCTTTGTGTAAGACTTACATCCAGTTTATGAATTAGCAGTCTGGAAAGTCATAGCACACATAATGATCAGCAGAAAACTATTTATTATATTGCTAATACTGTTGTTTTACAGTGCACTAGATTGAATCTAAGGTCTCAATGCATACTGGAAAGCATTCTATCACTGAGCTGTGTTGCTAATACATTTGTGCTATTATTAATACTACTATCACTGCAATTTTGTCTTCTTAAATAGTATATTAAAGTATCAGTTTTTGTAGAATAGTAGCCATTAAGATAGAAATCATCTTCACCTATAAATAGACTAGAGGTAAGTCTCAGGAATTTTGTTTTTAATTTTTAGTTATTTTAAAAATTTTTGGCATTTTCATACATGAATAAAATAAATATAAAAGGCATTTTCACTAGTATGTTACTCTATCTCATCCTGTTGCTTCTCTAACTGAAAATCTTGTTTCCACCACTCTAAATCTTAAAATATTCAATGTCTGCATCCAAGTGTCTTACCTGAAATAATTTGTCTGTGTTTCAGCAGTACTCATTCTGAGCTGATGATCATTTCAGACCTAGGTATAAACTACTGTGTAGACCAGAAGAAAGCTCACATGTTGTAGCATACATGTTTGTATTTATGTCACTGTGATTTCTAACTGGGGTAGGCTTATTAAATTGTTATATATTATTAAGTAGATGCCAGATTGCACCCTTGACTTGTGTTCACTTTCAGGCTTGGGAAGCTGGAGGAGGTTTTGGAAATCATAAAAATGTGCATAATCTTATTGATAATCAATTTGCACTTTCATAAAAAAGAACTAAAAGTTTCCTTTTACAATTTTGATAAGTATGATGTATCCATGTATGTCACTGGAAATAACTTAGAGAGGATAACTATATAAATTTATGAAGGGTAATTCCAGAAAACACTTTTCTTTCCAAAACTGAAGGAAATGCATTTTCATTCAAACTATAATTCAATTATATCAATAGTTCTTTCCAAACCTTTCTCTGAAAGAGGAGAAAAATAGACTTAACTAAACCTTTTTGATCCACTTAAGTTTTTGTGATTAAAAGTAGAAGAAAACCTGAAAAGATCAGCTTAAGTCAACTTAATTTGATAGGATATTTAAAGCTTATGTACTTGTTAAATAAATGTTTTCTTTCATCTTCCATTTGTTCAGTACCTATTATTTATTTAAAATATTGATATCAATGAATGTGTAATAAAGTGAAACACATTATCTACAAGTCAAGAACTATTCTGGCATTAGGATGAGGATGCAGCCCAGCGATTAAAGTATTTGCCATTCAAGAAGGCCAAAATTCATATCCATAAAACCTATGTAAATTCTGGTTGGGTATGAAGTCTTAACATGTAATTCTAACCTTGGAGAGTACAGGCAGAACACACCCAGACCAAGCTAGTTAGTGACAGTAATCCTACCTATAATCCTACCTCTGGTGTTTGATTGAGAAAGCATGATTCAAAGGAAAAGGTTGAAGAACAGCCAAGGATGCTTCCAATATTAGCGTTAAGCCTCTACATGCATGCATACAGAAAACAAATATGTGTTCTCACATACATGCAGACATGCATATGCCCACATGAGCACATGAAAAAGAAAATATTTATTTTGGTGTCTTTGGACTGTCATGAAAAGTTGTCATATACTTGATTGATAAAACATTGAATATATGTCTCTCGCTGTGCTGGTAGTTGAGGCCATAGTTCCAGTGAGGTCTGGTATTTAGTGAACATTACCTCCTGGTTTTCCCCACTCACCTTGTTACATGCTCAGTGACAATTAGCACACAGGGAAAGAAATCTGTCTCATTTATCTTCTTAAAAGTATATGAATTCCATTCAAAGGACTTAATTCTCTTAATTAATTACATGCCCGAAGTTCCAGCTTCTAATTCTTTCACACTAGATTGTAAGAGATTTGGAGGTACATGGATACTCTTATTACAATAGCTAACAAGAGGAAAAAACCATAAACCATTCCCACAGCTATAGTGAGTCACATAATATATTGAAGCCTTAAATTCCAACACCCAAGATTGTGACTATATTTGGAGAAAGAATATTTAACAGGTAATTACATGGAGTCTTTAGGGTAGACTTTATTCACTGTAACTACTATGGTTATAAGAGGCTATCAGAACACATATACAAGATTGAGTGACAATGTATGTAGATGATGGCTATCTAAAAGTCAATGAAAGGAGCCTCAGTAGAAACCTGCTGACAATCTGATTTTTGACGACAGGACTAAATAAATTTTATTATTTAAGCCACCCAATTTGATCTAGAATTCCCAAGAAACTAGTAATAGTTCTCTACATCAAATCCTTCTAATTTAGAATGAAGTCCAAAATAAAAATTTAGGCTGACTGTGGATGTGTTTTCTAATATATTGAAACTAGCTGGTTAGTAGTTTAATAGCTTAAGAAAAATGATACTTTTGTGCATTAAAATCTAAACAAAAGTATTAATACACCAGGATGATTTTGAGTATGCATCATTAACAGTAAACCACTATTCAACCCAAAACATCTTAGATTTTAAATTAAATTTTCATTAATGCTGATGATTCATTATTAAGTATTGACACTGTATGAGAAGAAGGGACAATTACCTACATCCTTTTAATATTATGAGAATACAGCCCGATAAACAACATGGAGTAGAAAAGTTCATTTTCCCCTTTCAGTTAACGAGTATGTGCTTTGTTCCAAACTCATGTTTTCTCCAGTTATTCATCCCAAAAGAAGAGAAGTTGTTGGGGGTGGAGAGGAGAGAAAAGCAACCAAACAAAACTGTATTTGCTACTCTTTGGAAGACAGATAGAAACATAGGGTGTGTCAATGCCAGCAAGCTTCACATTTGTTACAGCCACCAATATGAAAAGTAGCAGTTAGCAGGTTCACAATAGTCAAATCACCCTATTTGCGTCACCAACACATCATGACCTCATTTACACTGAAAGTGCTCCTGTTTCAGCATCCTACACAAGAGTGCTGAAAGGCAACAAAGAAAACTGCAATCTTAACATTAACTTTCACTCGTCCTATATTATTAATAATTTTTTCAAAATGTCAGAAATTATGTTATTAGATTTTTGGCACGTTTTCACTTTAAGAGATGCTTAATATGCATGTTATAATATTATAATAGTATGTTATTATCATTTTCTCTAAAGTAGTGAATTTCCTGGGCATTTGCTACCACACCCTGTGTTGCGGAGGTTGTCATGACTCAGAGTGCAATCCTGCAAGAGGTAGCTCAAATTTTCATGTGGGATAATAATTAGAGGCTGTACTACAAGCAACTTAAGACACAAATAGACAAACCAAATCTCTGATTTTTCCAAAGATGGAAAGTTTTTTTAATTGTTTTTTTTTTCTAGTGGAAGAAGCATGACAATTACATGAATTGGGACATTTTATTTTGTCTTATTGTATAGGCATCACATGCTCACTTATCAGAGATGAATCATTGTTTATAAGCTCTGCCACTTGGAAATTTGCATTTTTTTCTTTTAAATCTTGTCTTACTGTGTTAAAATGTAGTTATGCTAAACCAGAAAAAAATCACTGTTAGTTTATTTGCACTAAAAGACAATTGCTCAAGTTACTTGGACATAAGTTATCTATGATGACTCATCATGTGGATGTCAGTGAATGATACCTAACCAATAATAAAGATACTAGTTACTAGTCCAAAAATTAGCAAATTTTTCTTTGCATACCATTACAATGCTACTATTCCAAGAAGAGCCATGGAAGTTTCTATTTGTTTCAAATGTAAAAGAAAAGTTATATCATGTTGTCTATAACATAATCATTAAAGGGTACTTATATTGTTTTCATAACAAAATATTGTGTTCATTGAATAGCATGAACAGTAGACATCTATTTCAAGAAAGAAAAGTTATAACTCATTGGATTGAGGCAAACTTCTTTCTTGAAAGCATAAAAATTAACTGGTTTGATATCTTCCAACATACCATCAGGGAACAGACATTTTCCAAATGCAACGGAGCATATCTCCTTTAGACTTTACTCCTGTTTTGTATTTTCGCTGAGATTTTGTCCTGTTTAAATGTCAAATTAATGTGAGAGGATTTGTATCAACTCTAGTATATGGCAAAGGATCAAGGATATATCTTGGGGAAAAACATTTATAAATGCAATCTAGTATAGCTGAGTTCATTTTATCCATTCTCTATGTCTCACTTATTCTGTGTATGTGTTATGAGAAAGAAAACTAGGAAGAGTGGGTTTATGTGGATTTGTGTGTGTTAATGCATGTTTGTGCAGGTACCTTTCTTTAACCTTCACTAAAGAACAAAGCAGGAAAAGAAAACTTATTCCTCATCAGGAACAAGGATTTGTGAAATTAAAATAACTATATGCTTTGTCTGTGAAACTAACATTTTTTATATATCTGTACCATTTTGCTATTTCTCAAATGTCGATGTATCTGAATAGCTTGTTTGTTTGACACCCATGTAAGGAAAATACAAAGTGGCAGGAATGAAGCAACTCCTCTCCTTTACTTTTTCTCACTGATAGACTTTTTTATGGATGAAGATTTTTCTGAATTTTACAATTAATGATTTGGAAGTGATAGTTGGAATTTGTATGGAACAATTGTTAGCCAAGAATCAACAGTTTTCAGAGACTTGCAGAACTGAAGAAAACAGATCCTTCACTTGCCTGTCCATTTTCCAATTCACTTGCCTACTCTGGGTGGCCTAGATAAAGATATGAAGACAATATCATACCAGGGGAGTATGAAATTGAAAGTATTTTCATATTTAATCATCAGAATCTCTCATCAGAAAAAGAACCTAACATTGTTTCCAGAAAAAAATAGAGATTAAAGTCAAATGTTCTGGTTAAAGACCCTATACAGAAGTAACATACAGTGAATCTATCCACTTGCTATATTATATTAGTGTCTCACTCAAACATTTTTTTCTGTGATAAATACCTGAGCCATACAATTCAAAACAACAAGAGGTTTATCCATTCTTATGTCCATAGTGTTATACCAGTATCAGGAACAAAGGGAATTGGACACACAATATCCGTATCCAAAACTGAGACAGGGGCATACTATCTAGCTTGTAAGTTTGCCAGGTAGTGACTGGCAAGGACTGGCAAGTTTCTTCTATCTACCACATCTCACATTGAATTATCCCAGTTTTGTGTGTCCTGAGCTCAGGATAACATCATGACGTTTCTCCCTAATCTTCTAGAAGAATGCTGTCCTGACCCCAGAAGGTGATTTATGTAAGTGGAACTCTCAAAAGAAGAAACAATCCCATTTCCATATCCTGCATCTCCACAGTACGGGGTCACAGAAGGTAGTCAAGGTAGTCATAATATAACATCACTCTAAGTACTTGACTAAACTTTGTCCTTCTAACTAGCCTTCTGCCATCCACTTGTTTTTTTTGTTTGTTTTGTTTTGTTTTGTTGTTTTACAAATTTTGTTATTTCAAGCATCAAATCTAGCCTCTTTCCAGTTTTACAAACTAGGAATGACATTCTCAAGGACACTGTCTAGGAGTCCTTCCTTTGAAATGTAATCACTAAGAAAGAGAATGTCAGTCTCCAAGGCTTTCCAAATGTAGATTCTGACTCCATAAGCACCCATTATATGACATAGATGGACTGACTATTGATGCCCTTCCACTAGCATCCTCTACTGCTTGGTTTTACTAGCTTACACCAGTGCTTAAAAACTTTTTGTTTCTGCAAAGTCACCTCCAAACTCCTCCCTTTTATAAACTTCTGTCCAGTTCTAAACTTCAATTTCAATAGTTTTGAATGAAGTTATCTTTCTCATTTAACTCTACCTTGTGCAGCTGTTCTTCACATCTAAGTTTCCTTCCTCAACTTGTTATAGCTTTTAATACAGTATTGCTTCCCTTCTTGATTTCCATCATCAGGAATTTACCCAAAAACTATATCCTCTGGAAAAATGTTTCAAAGTATGAGTGATATGTGTATGTGTATGTGTATGTGTGTGTGTGTGTGTGTGTGTGTGTGTGTGTGTGTGTGTGTGTGTTGAATGTATGTACATATAAGTATGGATATGTGTGGTGTGTGTGTGTTGAATATATGTGCATATAAGTCTGGATGTGTATCTGGTGGGTGTATATTTATTGGAATTTTCCTTTCTGTCCATGTCAAGAGGATAATTCCATTATCAGTACTTTATTTATTGGTATGATATTAACATTTTCACCTTCATTTACTCTTGAAGTAACTTTGACCACTTTCACAAAAGGAATTTTGCCTAAAGTACCATATCAAAGGCAATTCTGTCTCCTTTTCTCTTCCTGAACTTTTTGTTCTACTCTAGCTACTTAAATATGTTTTTCTCATACTATGAAAGCATATTTTTCATACTCAGTCACTCAAATATGGTTTTTTGTTCTGATACCACTATAGTGAAATAGACAATGAACACAAAAGAAATTATTAAAAGTCTAAAATTTCACTCATGTTTTAAATTGTGTGAAAACACAATCTGTACACTACATTTATTGCAATATTCAATCATCAGGAATATTTGGATAAAATCTTAGAAAAATACAGTCAGAAGAAGTTTCTTGATATTCAACAAGTAGAAGAGCTAGTCAGTCTCCTGTGAATGCCCAATGCTTCCAGGGAAAGAATTCCTATACTTACTAGAGGTATTCTGTTCACCCTTTGCTAACATAATAGATGTACCCAGCCGGAATCTTGGATTCCTAAGAGAATTCTTAGTATTCACAGCATTGTTAAAAATAATAATAGATTTAAGAAATGGATGAGTCTTCTGCTTCTTCCATGTGAGAACAAAGCACCCCTAAATATCTAGCACTAGGAAGTCCTTGCCAGTGTGGATTTATGTTCTTTCCAAACTAGAATACAGCATCACAATTGATTTTCTTTTTCCAATTCTAATTTTCCAGACTTATTAAAATGACTCTAAACCAAACTGCTTTGAAAGAAATAACATTCTCCCATTATTCCTATCCTTTTTTTCCCTTGTCCTCTTTCTACTAAATCAAATTAATCTGCTTTAAAAATAGAGAAGATTACTGATTATATAATTTCATAAGGAGACAAAGCTGTGGGACATAAGTAAGGCATGGATGAAATGCTCACAAATTGGGCATATTTCAACATATGCATATAATCTAAATCGTCTGTGGCCCATGACCATGAGGAAGTAGGAAACGGAAATGAGGAACTTTTTTACTCTTCTAGGGACCCTAGTGTTGTAAAGCATCTTTAGAGGCAAATAGATGCTTCTAGAAGCCCGGGGAAATGTCACATGCTACTCTAAGCTCATGACACACAAAAGTGCAGACTGGGGGTAACTCAATCTTGACACAGGAGAGGAGGGGATAAACTTGTACCAGCCAATGCGATCATTATTGTGTTTTGAAGAACATTATTTGAAACACTCTCAAACACAAATAATTCACTTCTCTCTTTCTCTCTCTCTCCTCTTTCTTTCTCTTCTACTCTTTTTCTCCCAACCACTTTTGAAAGAATGAGCAAAATGAATACAGCAGCATCGCAATAATAAAGCAATTATTTCAGGTTCACAACAGTGGTTCATCAGAACAGAAGCAAGATCTCTTCATCTCTCAAACTTTATTCCTAAATCCAAGCTTCAGTCTTGCCCACCCCCAAGAGATCAGATTTTGCCCAGGGATAAGTCAGTTGAGGGGAAGGATGATATTCCTTGTGAACAGAGCTATTTTAAGAAGCAAGCAGCATTTGCATTTCTCAACTATTAGGAAAAAAAAACCGAGAAAAAATTTTTAAATGCATGTACATATATACATGCTTTGAAATCTAATTTGGGGTCACAGCTGTAATTGCGAGAGCGTTAGATTGTGTGTCATGCTGGAATAATGTCACGTTGGTGAACATAAAGCATCAGCATCACTTCATGGCTCATTGCTCCCTAAGTGCGATGCTATTTCAATACAACACCTACCACTTTTAGGTCTTTATGCTTAAGTATGTCTTGCTGGATGAAATCAAGCTACAAATTGGATGAAATTGGGTCCTCCCAGTTGATTCTACTGCTAGAAGTTCCCAAAACCAATTGTATTCTAAGTCCAATTCCATGAATTCAGAACTTAAATTATCATGATTTCTTGCACTGAGAAATAAATACAAAAGCTCTACTTGCCGCAAAGATTAAGAGCAAGTTTTTGGCCACAAAGTTAAAGTAACCTTTTATTTTAATGCATACCTCAGAAATGGAGCAAAGAATACTAGAAAAAAATATATCCCACAGAAACTGAGACAGAATGCACCCCTGCCTTAGGTGAAAAAGTCCTTTATTAGGATAATTTTGTGCAAAGCATATCACTGAAACACTGGTCTATGTTCCCGTTGCTTTCATCCTTGTAGCTCAATTCATACCACTGCCATTTAAATTTGTGGTTGCAACAAATAGCTCTACTTCAAAAGACAACATTCAGATCACAATGTCCTTCTACTTGGCAGTTAAAGATGCATTTGGAAGGATGACTGTTTTAAAGTCTGACCATTCTGCCCTCAGAAGATTCAGACTTTCTTAAATTTGACAAAGAGCATGAGGGTGCATTATAGATTTAGAGTGGAGCAAAGAAAGCTAAACTGAATCCAGTAGAAATGAACCACAGTTGCAAAACACACTTATGATTGCCATCTTGTAGGATAGTTACATTAACCTTCAAAATTCTTTTCACTAGGGAGACGAAAGTCTCTTCAACACAGTGGTATTTTGCCTGGCAATATAATCGGTGGGACAACTCTAATAAAATGAACTGTGGAAAACAGTCAGAAGTTCTTGTTCCACAAACATAATTGAATTAAATTAAGTGAAGTCTGAATTTTTAAGAGGAAAATAGGTAACTGGAGAAAAACATTGTACTGTCCAAGAGTGGGTATTATAATAACTCATAAAATTTGAGCTTGATTAATGTCATCATAAGAATTAATTTTTCCAATGAGTACATTGAGGAGAAAATATGATAAAAACGTTATTTTAAAGAGATGCACTTTTTTGAGAGAAAGTATTTTATTAATTTTAGTGGGCAAAATTATTCTGGTCAGTGAAAACAGCAATGATAGACATGGACAAGCTACATCTCAAACTGCAATTCATGGACCTAAGTATGATGTGGTTCTCTGTGATATATCATATCGGTGGATTGAAAAATTTGTATTGACCTCAAAAAGAAGTTATAATATCGATACTGTATAAAAACAGTTAATAAAGAACCATATCACTGGGACCCAGTAGATCACACCTGCAGGGAGACAGCAGAGAAAAGGGAAATTGGATGGATCAGAGAAAAGGGGGTGTGGTGTTGGGTCAGGGTTGAGGGTAGGTAGTGCTAAAAACAAATTTATTGTTAATATGATTACAAATAAAAATGAAAAAAAGCATCATCTCACCACTATACTGAATCAGGGAAAAAGTGAATTTAGAAGGAGTGACACAGACATGAATGCTCTAAAAGGTCGACAGTAGCAAAGCACAGTTCTCACCAATGCACATCCACTGGATGCCATACCACTTCATGCTTGTGATCATGAGACGACGACCTTTCGCTTGCCATGTCCCGTAGTTCTGACTTCTACCTACACGTTGCACCCAGTTTGTCTAGTTTACTTTTGTTTTCCCCTTCTTATTTTAGTGTCTCCTTAGTCACTAATAATTTTTTCAGTAACTTAGTTGCTCATTCCTGTCCAGCTTTATCTTAAATTCACCTATTTATCTCTACATATACATATGTATCATCTATTTGTCTTGCACAGTCACTGCTGCTGAGATCTTGGTATATTGCTAGAAACTTTAATTACTAAACAGACTAAGGTTGAATTTCCCTCCCAAATCCAAAATTTCCCAAAAAGAACTTTGAAAAATTGCAGATGCAGAGTGTGTGCATGTGTGTGTGTATGTGTGTGTGTGTACGTGTTCATGTTTGTGAAAGAAGAGAAAGGGGAGTACGCATGTATGTGTAAGAGAGAATTAATGGACAAAATCTAAAAACACAAGTGATCTTCTTTACTTATAGATTTTGTTTCTTGAATTTATCTATTTGCTGAAGACTTTTTAGTCCTAACTAATATTTGCAGCTTGTCCATGGTCATTATGGACTCATTCAGAGCAGTAAGAATATTTCCCTGATGTATATATTCCCCACAGAATTTCTATAAGGCTCCACTTTGCCTTCGTGCATCAGCTCTAATACGTTGGGAAAGTCTCCCTTCTGTGCCACAATTTCTTATGTTTTCTGTTTATGAATTCCCTGATTAAATTGTTTCAAGCACAGTATTGAAGTGCTGGTGTTGCTCATCAGGACATATAGTCTGTGGCATGATCTGTGAAGATAAGCTCTGCTCAGGTGGTGAACACAATGCTGTTGGCCTGAGTGCATTGTTGGTAAACCAGCAACATTCACTGGATGGGTGTCCTGAAGCAGAAGCACGCACAGAATACGGTTTACGTTGATTAGTTGAAAATGTGATGAGAGTGCTGGTAGAAAGTTTCTTTTGGAGCAATGGTCTCACATTCACTAATTAAGTGATTGTAGTGACTACAGGACACAACAAAAAGTGGGCGTGACTCCATGTCTGTATTTTCTTAAACATATCACACACAATATTATAGGCATAAGAACCAGTTATGTGCATATATAGTCGGGGTGACAGACAACAATAAAAATATCAATAAATTATAAGGAACTATTACTGAATCAAATATGATTTCTTATTTACAATTGATTATTTGTTAGTGTGTATATGGCATGTGTACATGTGCATATGCATTTTCCCATGTGTGTGGTACACATGTCAATTACACAGTGCATGTGTGCATGCATGTGTGGAAGCCCAAGCTTGTTTTCAGGTGTCTTTCTCTATTCCTCTTCACCTTATTTTTTGAATCCAAATGTCTCAGGGTATGTGTGCATGTTTGTGAAAGAAGGCAAAGGGGAGTATGCATGTATGTGTAAGAGAGAGTTAATGGACAAAATCTAAAAACACAAGTGATCTTCTTTATTTGTAGATTCTATTTCTTGAATTTATCATTTTTACCTAGGTAATCTGACCCAGATATCTCTAAGTTTCAGTCACCTGCAAGTAATCAACCCACCCAGCTTCAATGTGTGTCCTGGGATTCAGAGCTCCAGTCCCCAAACCTGCATAGCAACTGCTGTACAAGCTCAGCATCCTTCTGCCTATCAACTATTAATTCTATACCTACTGCAAATAATATAAAATTAAATAGTAATGAAAGAACATATACCTGAAATGCATAGTACCGTGTTTAGTCAAGGTTTTTTATTTTTTTGCATTACACTCTAACATATTGAGGAACTTTCTAACATATAAAAGAAACAGAGACATAGTTAAATTGCAATAGCAAAGGCATGCCTCATTCTTTGAAGTACATCTAAAGTAAAAGGAGCATAGACTTAAAATTGTAGCTTTAAATACATACACTTAAAATGAGATGTGAGGGTTAGGGAAGTGGCTCAGGCTATAAAGTACTGGCAGTGAAATTATGAGGACCTGAAATATGAATCCCCAGAACTCATATAAAGCCTGGGCATGTTGGCATGGGTCTGAAATTCCCATATTCCTGTGGCAAGATGCAAGAAGAGCTCAAGAGAATTCTAAAATCTTAGAGTCAGCTGGCCTGGCTTACACAGTGGTTAATACCATAGACCCTGTTCTGAGCAAGGTAGAAGAAGAGAACTAACAGCAGACATTGTTGCCTGACTTTCACATGTGTGCTGTGTCATATAATGATACACAGTAGCATGTACACATATACACATATTCACACATCATACAAACACACATAAATATTAAAAATGAATACAAAAGAAAAATAATCAAATTTTGAATAGTGTTAAATAAGTAGGTGAAGAAAATTTCTCAACATAGAGAAAAATTTACTCCTTGAATAATACAACTTAATATTTTAAAGTTGTCAAGCTTTCCTAACAAGATATGAATGCAGTGGAATCACATTTTTATTTCCAAATTGTAGTTTTTATAAATACTTAAAATTTTTACAGATAATAAAAGTCAACAAGTGATTTTAAGCCAAGTGTAAAAAGGAATAATGAGTGAAGATTTCTTGACAAGATAGTAAGATAAACTGACAAGTTATAGCAATAAAAGTTATATATCAGCACTTCAACAGAGAAATGAACCAGTGGCTCAAAAGATATCACTCAGGGACAATTGAAAGAACATACGATAGCTCAATATATGGTTTACATTTCTGACTGCACATTAACAAGGTTCTAAGGTATACCAAATGAGCTTCACCTTTATTCTTGGGCTGTTTCATCTCTCTTGAAGTCTTTTTTTAATTAATATTTTATTTTTCTAGTTTTACAAGCATATTGAGTATTTACCCCTGCTTCCCTCCATCTCCTCCCTTCCCTTCATCAATCCATCCCACTCCCTTCCATCTCTTGTCTGTCTGCTTCTATGGAATCCAGGATTTACTCTGGTTTGTATACTGTTGTGGAGCTTCAGGCCTTTTATAGCATACAAAGTTGTCTCTTTTCAGGCCACTCAACTGATAGGAACATAATCTATCACTCATCTAACTTTAGTACCCAAGATTTCCACTGTAAATACATGTGTCCAACTAACACACACACACACACACACACACACACACACACACACACACACACACATACACAACATGGATGAGACAATTTGTTTTTAAATTTTGTAGGGAAAGTAGCTCATTTTTGGAGTAAAATGAAACAGATTGATAAAACTACATACCAACTTCAATGCACATTAATAGGAAGCGTAAAAAATGGCATTACTACTGAATGAGTGAAGAGAAACATTTTAATATTCTGAAAACACAAATCATAAGTTGACATATTATATGGAAAATAAAGATGTATAATGTAGTAAATATTTACAATGCATAGAACAATAATTATAATATTTACAAGCCAATAAGTAGAAGACAGAAATTCCAACATGCATCTTTTTTTTTTCCCAACATGCATCTTACGTACATCAAGTTAGGGCTTTTGGATCCAAAAGCCATATCTACACATCTTTCATCTTTCAAATTTAGTTCAGTGAAATGAAGAAACTAAAGTGAGAACAAAAGCAATGAACAAAAGCAATTTGTTTGCACTTTCTGAAAGAAGAAATTTGGGGCAGCAAGATAGCCAGAGTATGGCACCTGCTTGCAAACCTGACTACACTAGTTCAATCCCCAGAAGCCTACATGGTAGGAGACTTTATCATCTGACCCCCAACCCATGCATGTTCTCTCTCTCTCTTCTTGTTTTCTCTGTCTAAAATAAGCAAAATATTGTTTTAAAAAGGAAGTAATAAATTAAGGAAATCACTTTAAAACATGAGATTATTCAAATCCATTACTAATCAGAAAATGAAAATTATAGCAGCAATGGAATAACAACTGCTTTTTTGAAAAAGCTGGCAAATATAGAAACCCAGAAGACACAAACTGTTAGTGTTAAAGTGGTAATATATATATATACAAGTACTGACTTTTGTCATTCTGAGGAAAACTCTGACATTATTTAGAAGAGTTAATGCATTATGTGCAATGGTATTTGAATCCCCAAATCCTTACAGTGGATTATGGAAGTTCATCACAACTGTTGCTTTAGGATATTACAGGCAGAAAGGAGAATGTCTGTATTTTGGGAAAACAGATGGAGGGGGTAAAATTATATAAATGCACATCCAACATTCTATGCAGAAGCTAACAACGAATGAAGTAACATTTCCTAGACATATAGGTCTAAAAAAATCATTGTTTAAGAGCACAATAGGTAGCAGAAAGATATTAAATAATTCCATGTATGCAAATAAAATGACAGCACTAGCTTGTATCAGCATCAATAAGAGCCCACAGTAGAACAATTCTTTTACATATACCTAAGTAGTTCTAAAAAATGTACTGAAAATCATGTCATTACAGACCTCCATATCTAAAGATATTTGGCATCCTTGTGGCCCAAATAACTTTATAATAGAAAGAACATGTGGTTGAGAAAAACCTCTTTTTAATATTTCTCACTATATCGTTCTGATTTTAACAGAAGAATTCAGCCCAGATTTGGGGCTCTCACCTTGCATAGAACATTAGTGAATGGGGTAAATCTTTAACAAAAAAGTTTGTAATGAGAGGACTGCAAATCAGTTGATATAGGAAGCAGGGATATAAATGGATTATCTAACCAGGAAATATGGAGAGTATCTGTGTCTGTCTTTAATTAACTTATGAACTCTCATATAGGAAAGAGATAACATGTTGTTTCCAAGGTTAGAAACACAGACAGGTAGAATTAAGAGAACAACGGAGCAGAAGTTTCTTCCACAAAGGAAAAGTCTTAAATGGGTACCGTGCCAGAATGAGATTGTTACCTGGCATTTTTAGAAAGCATATTGCAGATTTGGTAAGCCAGGAATGCAGAAAGATACCTGTATTCCAAAGGCATTTTCAGAGAATAACCTGGCTATTAATCCTTCTAACATTTAAAATCTTATTAATTTGAAGATTAGAAACAATAAAGTATCGTATATTTGCTTCATTTTCTCAATTTTGGAACTGGTAGTGACTCTAGTGGCTAAATAAAATATTGACTTTGAAAAGGGAAAGTTAAAACGCCCTGACAGTAATTAGTAATTTAGGAATTCTCTCTCTCTCTCTCTCTCTCTCTCTCTCTCTCTCTCTCTCTCTCTCTCTCTCTTTCTCTCTTCCTTATAATGTTGACATGAATTCATTATTCATCAGTCTTCACTGAATCAGTAGCAAGACACTTTGATGGCTCCAGGTATTTACCCATACTTGAGTCTATTTTCATACCTATGATTAGAAGCGTTCCATAGCCATGATCATGTACCACAGGCATCTGTTTTTCTACATTTGGAAAACAAAAAAAGCAGAGTATGAAACATGCAGAGGTGGAAACTCCCCATATTAATCTGATGCTTCAAATTTCTGTAATAAAATTGATCATAAACATGAATTTCCTCACAATCCTATCATCTCTAACATTACTAGTATATGAACATTGGTATACAGTACCTAAAATGTTAAACTAAAAGAAGTATGTCATCATTATTTTTTATTTTTCTGCCTGTCACATTTTCTGTAAGGTATTAGAATTTGAATTATTTTTGAAAATGAACTATTTTGAACTATTTTGAAAATAGTTAAAAAGGTGAAGGAGAGATTTATCTTGGATTCCACTATCTCTGGGGCCACCATAAGTAAGCATGAGGAACTGATCAGAAAATGGTGGATTTCCTATGCAAAACCTCATGATAGATTATAGTACACGTAATATGAAAGTTATTCTTTTAGGATTGAGTCTATCCTGCAAAGAGAAAGAAAAAGTAAGAATTTCTAAAGTTGTTCTTATAGAAGTAATTGAGGATAAAGTGTGTGTGTGTGTGTGTGTGTGTGTGTATGTGTGTGTGTATGATGGGGGAGTAGTAAAAAAAATCAAGAAAGAAAGTTAAGGGTAGCAAAATGAAACAAGCAATTGAAATGATGCTGCCATTTGACATGCCATGGTGAGGCATGACTTAATTAGCAAAGAGCATATGCATATGCGAAAACACATGTTCATATTAATGTGATTTGAAAAAACTTTCATGAGATATGCATTAACTCCTGCCTTCAGAATAGTTTTTTTTCTCTCAAGCTATACTAAAATTTATTAAATAATAGCAAGTTCTGCACAAGAGTTGGGAGAGTTTATTCATAAACAAAGTAAACAAAGATTAAGTGTTCTCCATAACTTTTTAGGTCACTTTGACTTTTAATGTGTATACATGAATAATTTATGTATTCAAGACTAAAATAAAGTGTTTTGAAATATGTTTCCTTCTCTTTAGAAGTGACTACTAGTGTCCTCACAAGAATTCCTAAGTGATCTTTTCAGAAATTTTATTTATTTATTTATTTATTTATTTATTTATTTATTGAAAGAGACAAAGACCCATGGAATACATGTGAAAGTCTTTTGGGAATTGGTTCTCCCTTTCTTTTATGTGGTTTTTGGGGATTTACTCAAGTCAACAGGTTTGCACACAGATGGCATTACCTGCTGAGTTATCTTGCTTGTCGTATATGAGCTTAATTAACTCTGCCATTTGAAGTACTCCTAGGACTGTGAGATGACCCATGTTCACCTGTATCATTTTCTTCCCCATCCCTCTCATACTGTCTTCCTTGTGAGCATGTTCTGTGTGTAATTATTTGATGTTGACATTCCCAGGCTGATGCCCCTGTTGTTTCTCACTCTGTACGTTCATGTCCATCAAACTCATCCTCACCTATAACATTTTTAATCAAAATATTGAAGAACACAAACTTAGCATCTTTATTTCAGAGTATCCCTGTGAAATCTAAGCATATATATGAAAAATTCCAGCAATATTTTTACATTTCTGAAATGACTGTCAGATGTGATATAAAAATCAAGCATTTGCAGTTGAACCATCCTTGATGCTAACATGTCTGAGTGGGATGTGTGGAAATCATTCTTTCTTCTTTGTCTTCATTCTCATAATTTTATCTGAGGCAAATGCTGTAAATTTACAATAGCAGCTCTGAAATTTTGTTGTGGGCCACGATTATCTGGTAACCTGTTAAAAAATGCAAGTTTTCAGTGAAAGTGTCTGACACATACCTTGTAATTACAACCCTGGAGAGACTGAGACAGAAAGACTGCTATGAGTTCAGAGTGTGCCAACATTACAGATCAAGAACCTTTTCCCCTGCAAAATATGAATAAGTGAGTACTTAAAAAAACAATGAAAAGCAAAAAATGCAAGTTTTTCAAGTTTGGTTCAGCCATATTTACCTTGTGAGCCATAGACTATGTATAGCCACATGCTTCCGCGGATCACCATGGAAAATAATAGACATAATTAAACAGTACAAAGTTTCTTTCTCTTCTTTTTGCAGTTTTTTTTTGCACTTTGATTGTGCAGTTTTTGAGAGTTAATACTGCAGACAATACCATGTTACAAAGTTGCTAATTCTTGCCTGTTGGTGAGCCTAGACTGCCTAAATCAGAAATTGATTTTAGCATCTGTCATTGTATAAAGCACATTTAGTTTGAGACTTCCTGAATCCACCTTCTGAGAGAATCTATAAAATTGTTATAATTCTTTACTCTCCATTGCTACATATGAATTTTATCCCTAGTCTGGGATCTGTGGCAGAGTACTATCTAATCTGCCCATTCATTTCATTTCTACAGAGCAAATTGTTTCTGTTTCCATTTTAACAAACTCATACCTTTACTACTAAAAACTAAACCTATCCTTTACCAACAATACAAATGAAGACACTATCCCAAGTCCTGCCCCTGTTCTCAAAGAAAGATATTTACCATTCTCAAGTGTTTAGAGTTCCCTCTCTCTAAATACTACTTGGAATTCATTAGAAAAATATCTCATCAGTGACTATGGGAATTCAAAATTATGAACTGTTGGTTAGACTAGTAGGAAAACACTTTAATTTGTTGACTCTTTCATCCAACAAATATTCTTTTAGCTGAATACATGGTGTAGATGATATTAAGTCCAGGAATTTACCTACACCAAATTTATAGAATAATTTTAGGAGTGGGTAAATGGACATGAAAATCTAAGTAGGTTGTAAGTGGAAAAGTGTTCAGAATGGAGAAAACTAATGTGAAGAATTTATATGTGACAAATGCTCAAAAGAAAGGGCTTCGGGGAACAAACAGGGCCAGGTACTTGAAAGCAATGGAGGAAAGGCAGAAAGGAAACCAGCCACAAACCATTATCCAGGCAAGATCTTAATGTTAGTGATGAAAAATTTTTAGACTGAAAAGGCACCAAAACGGGGAAGGGGCTTGAAATGAGACTGGGGAGGAAGGGAGACTAGATCACAGGAGCCCCCCAAGGAATGCAGTTGAATCTTATTCTAAAGACAATATCTGGATTATCCCAGCTGTTCTTCAACAATCTGGGAATGAAGAAAAGATATGGATAGCCAAAGTCTAAACACAGAACCTTCAGTGACTTTCTTTTTGTTTGTTTTTGTGGGGGGAAGGTTGGGAGGGATGTTCAGAGTCCATCCCTTAAGACATAGTGAGAAAGGAGTTATAAATTGAATTTAGTCTTGCCAGTGATGCAAAATATTTGTCCAAGTGTGTTTTCTTTTGTCACTCTTGGTTGTTTGTTTTTAAACCTGTGATCTTTATCATCCAGAGAATCAATTAGTGATGGTTTTCAATTCCTTTTGGCTTGGACATTTCAATCACATATTGCTTTAATTTACATTGTATTTTAAGCTTGATTTAGCAGTTCTGTTGTTCTCTTTCAGTTATTTAAATATGAATATGTTCAGCAAGTGGGTGGCTATATTTGTCAAACCACCCCCTGGTCTTCCCAAAAATAAATAAATAAATAACTTCTATGTGGTGGAAAAATAAATTGTATAAATTAACTAAATCAAATATTTTCCTCCTACAGCATGTTCTTTTTTGGGTTCTCTGCCTACTTTTTGGCTACCTTTCTTTGCTGCCTGGAAGGAGAACAGAGAGGTGTAGATATTTACTCCTTATAATTGGTGTAATTAAAGGAGTTTTGGTTTACTGCACAGCACAACGTTTTCGTCAAATGAAGGAAACAGATTCAATCCTTCATGACGTGTCCACATATGAGCAGACCTCTAGTGTCAACTTTTTGCAACCCATGGGCAAAGACCCATAGAGTGCCATCCTCAAGAAAGAGGTACCCTGTGAACTATCTTCTACATTGCTTGCAGCTATTTCAGCTGCAGCATTATTTCCCACTCAGGAAATGTTTTCCAATGCAGGGAAAAAATAAAGATATTTTTAACAACTCTGTAAAAAGAAACCTTGCTTTTAAGCTTTACTCGGCTCTTGAAGTCAGAGCGGGTTGCCCAACTAATTAGGGTCCTAAGGTCTCAGTAAGAATCCCAAGCTTCCTGAAACCTTTTGTTTGACCTTATTTACAATCAGCCCAACTTATGAATACATTCCAATTATCAGCTAAGCAAATTCTAGTCTAATTTCTTTATTCCTAGCCAATAGTCTTAACCAATAAATTATTAGGCTATGATTCACAACTCTGTGGGCTTTATTCGTGAAATCTCTATATGGTGTAAATTTAGGTAAGTTACTTAACCTCTCTGGGCTCCAGTTGCCAGACTTAAATACAGAATACTCACATATTTCAAAAAAAGCAATGTCTTTTTCAATAAAAAAAATCCTGTGTCATTTTCAGCAAGTATCAGCTTGACGATCTTACTTTGAATCTCAGTTTTATTAAGTACATGATGCGTAGAGCAGAGGAATTATAACGTCTGAGTTGATTCAGCAGAGGAAACATTACTGCTGTGGTGCTTGCCACATCGTGAGTCCTAATGCTCAGCTGCTCAAGGGCTGGGATCCCGAGAATAAAGGGAGATTCACAGGATTATCTGGATAGAGATCCCCAACATGATGGGGAGAGGGGGCTCAGATAGTACCAGGAACACATCCATTGTCTCAACATATTATTCTATGCAAGCACATTCCGGAGCTAAATGTCTTTATTTAGTTCTTTGTCCCATAATATGGTGTGTCATAATATAAAGGCGTAGCATGTTTCTTTCTTCAGGAAACCTCACCCCTTCACTTTTCAGATGGCTGATGTATTTCTGTGACTCACAAGGACTTTTCTCATGTACATGCATGCCTGTCATTTGTTCTTCTTATGAGAACAGCAACCTCACTGGATTAGAGACAAACTTCAATAAACTTAGGTAAACTGAGGTCCTTCTTTATAGAATCAATTTCTACACACAGTTACACTGAAGATGAAGGCTTATGCCTATGTATTTGGGAGCATAACACTTAAGCACTTGATGCCAGATTTGGTGTTTATAGTCCTGTAAATACTGTTAGTCATGCCATCTATCTGGGAGAATTATAAAGATTTGACTCTTAATATTTTGGTAATGGTGAAAGAAAATTTTTTGAAAAATAAAACTTCAAAATGCAATATCTTTATCTGGTACTTTTTAATATCAATATAGTAATGTGTGTGTGATTGTGTAGACATGTGTACAGGTATGTGTAAAAGAGGGAACTTAAATGTGTTTGTCCATGGAGATCAAAGGGTGACTTCGGGAATCATCCTGGATTACTCTACTTCTTTATTGCTTTATTTCAAGGTTTCCCAGGTTGTGCTTTCCTGGACTGAAATTAAAGGATACCACCATTTCTAGCCAGCATTTTAACTCAAGATGCAAGGATCTAAACTCAGGCCCATGTGCTTTCAAAGGAAAGATTTTTAACTCCTGAGTAATCTCCCCAGGGCAATATGAAATTTTGTTAAAAAGTGAAAGATTTACTTATAAAAATTGAAGGATTTATTCTGAAAAGCTTATTATAACTAATGCGATAACTATCTGCATGTGTCAAGGGGTAGCTCAACTTCAAGATAATTATTCCATACATGCATAAAGAAGAGAAAGTGATGTGATATGCTCATTGTCTCAAATTTAAAGCCGCAAAGCACAGAGAGTGTAGGCACTAGTCTATAGGTCAAACCAACCTACACAGAACCTATGAATGCCAAGTTGGAGATTAGTAGCTAGTTATGCTGAATGATTCACTGGCTGAGTCACAGGCCCGTGCTTACTCCTAAAATCAGGTGGATTCTCTGACACAGTCTGATTTGTGTGCATTTAGCAACAGCATGGACCTAGTAAAAGACACTATTATGGTAGCAGCTGGGAAGAAATCTGTAGAAAAATTGCAAAAAAAAAATCTTTCAACACTTTGTGAACGTAGGTAGAGAGCTTAATATGGACATCACTATAAATGATTTGAGCTTCAATATTGGTTTAAAAAACACAGTCTGTACAGTGGTATTTTTATAGTCTATGTCAAACATAGTCGTTTTAAGTTACAGCTTGCATAACAGTTCAAGATAAATCAAAGTGAACTGTTCTCAAGGAAAAAAATAGCACAGATTTTCTAATACTGCCATTATTGCTTTGGCCAAAGGCTACTTTGCACTATGTCTACATAACACTCATTTAACAAATATTTATTAAGTGTTGATCATTTGTCAAATAATATCTAAGGTTCTGGGAATATATAAATGAATAAAATACAGTTCCTGCATGCACTGTGCCTATAGCATCTCCTGAAGAGAAAGTCACTGAAATACAGTAGGTACTGAAGGACATGAGAACTACATTCTGTGTTCTAGAAAAAGAGATAGTATCCATGTTTATCCTGCCTGAGGGAAATTATAATCAGCTTTCCTCACAGGTGATGTCTAAGTTCAGATCAACAGCCAAGAAAAAGCTAGTTACTCAAAGAATTGGCAGGAAGAACCTTTTGAGAAAAAGACTATGTTCTGCATGTTGAAGGTCAAAGGGAGACCAAACTGGGAAGCCATTTAAGATGACTGGGCCACAGAAAAGGAAGTGAAACTGGAAAAGTGATTAAGGCAATATCCTGCAATGAGGAAAAATGTGGATTTCATTCTAGAATAAACACTTTGCTTTTTAATAATTAGAAGAATGTGAAATGATATGCTGTATTCTTTTCGGTCATGATATATTTTTAGAAAAACCACTGAGAATTCACTTTTGAAGCATTGTACAAAAAAATCTGGATATAAGGAAGACTGATTCAAGTTGTTATCATATTGAAGACATAAGATCATAGTAACCTAACAGAAAAATGGAGTAAACCAATCTGTGCTATTTTATTTTTTTAATGTGATTATATATTGCTTCTTATTAAAAATTATGCTCAGTAATGAAGCACTGCTTCTTGCCAGATTAATAATAACCAAAGTAAAATATTCTTTTTTATTATTAATACATTTTTATTATTATTTCAGCTCATACAAACTTAATAGGTACACCAGTTCCCTCCCTCCCTCCTCCTCCCTCCGTAACCCCTGCTCTTCCTCTCCACCCACCTCCCTTCCCATCCCCCAGTGCCTCCCACCCCAATTCCCAGAGAGTCCTTTCTTGTGCATGCCTGATTTTCCTCTGGGCCCTCCTCTCCGATGACTTACAAGGACCCAGTGGCCTTTCCCTGAACCCTTTCCCGTGTTCCCCTTAGGTATAGGAACACTGCTGTGGCTGCGAATCCTTTGCCTCCAAGGATCTTGGTGCCTTTAGCAGATGCTAGACTTGTGAGGTCAACAGTGTGTTGGACAATGTGCAGGACATGCAAAGTCCAATTATGATTGCTTCAGCCCTAACTAGTATGGAGTATCTTACATATCATTGCTCCTCCCATCCTTTTGCTCTTACACTCTTACCACCCCTCTTCCGCAAATTTCCCTGAGCTTCAGGATGGGGAGAGATTAAGCTGGCCTAGTTTTAGGTGGTTGATATAGAGTCTCTGAGGTTCTGGATTGTGGTTTGTTGATTTTCTTTTGCAGTTTTGCTGCTCCTGCAATGCCCTTCACTCCATCCTGGTGGGCATTGTATGTTACCCCCTGGCCAGAGACAAAAAGCTGTTAAACTAGAATCTTGTGATAAAAGCACTTTCAAAGGTAGATGTAATAAAAGTGGGAAACCACAGTGAGGGAGGAGTCTATCACCCATTTGCAAAATGGTTACTTTTTATCTGCTAGACTTTATGCCCCCCTCTTCTGGTGAGATCATACCCCCTCAGTAGTAAATGATCAGGAACAAAAGTCTGTGAACTTAATCAGATGTCTCATAACTTATTTGAGTCCTTGATGGAGGCCTATTTTCTCTGCTGTAACATGGTCCCTTCTCTCCTTGTTTCTGGTGTGGCCCTCCTATCTCATCCCTCCTGTTCATAATCCTTACAATTACTGTCTCTAGGTGGGCTGGGTGGGTTTGGTACTAGGAGCCACCTATTAGGGAATACATATGACGCTTAATTTTCTGGGTCTGGGATACTTCACTTAATATAATTGTTTCTATAACATCCATTTCCCGGAAAATTCCAGTAATTCATCATTTTTGATGGCTGAGTAGTACTCCATTGTATAGATGTACCACTGTTTCCTTATCCACTCGTCAACTGTTGGACATTTGGGCTGATTCCATGACTTTGCTATTGTAAACAGTGCTGCTATGAACATGGACGTGCTTGTGCTATCGAGGTGAACCTCTGCTGTATGGGGGGTTATTCCCAAAAGTGGAATAGCAGGGTCATATGGCATTTCAGTCTTTAATTTCTTTAAGAATCTCCAGACGGCTCGCCAGAGTGGGTGCTATTTTAAAAAGAGAATACAGCTAGAATTAGTGATTAGGTTAGATGAGGATTGTGAAGTAGAGAAAGGAATGAATACTTTTATTAGAATTTTGAATGGGGTGATTTGTAAAGAATGATGCCATTTAACTCAGAACAAGGACTAGCTTAGAGGAAAGACAGCAATACTTGTATTTTCTTAGTATAAGCTGTCTTTGAAATCTCACACCATACTTGATGTCAATGTATTTGAACTGGTACAAAAAATACAACAATCTGAGTAATATATATTAATTTATTTCCTATAATTATGGAGGGTGGCCAGTCTTTACTCACGACAGGGATTAATTTTATTTGGAGAGTGTTTATTCCCTAGTTCACAGATGGTCATCTTTCTGTTATACTCTTATATGACATAGGGGAATGGGGGTAACCTTATAATGCTTCATATGTGAGATTTATATCAACATGCCCTAATCAATTCTCTAAGACCTAACCAAATACCATCATCTTGGGAGGTAAATTCTAACAAATGAATTTGTAATAAAGGGCACATTTAGAATTTGGGTCTCTCAAATTGATGCTCTATTTATTTGCAAAATGTATTTACTTCTAATAATCATTACCATAACTGTAATTCATCTTCGTATCAACTTGAAAGTGGACAGAATGTTTATGAAATTATTATGTAAATCAATTGTTTGGATCTTCAAAATAAACGTTCTCCTAGTGCTTCTTTCTGTGTGCAAACCTTTAAAAAGTAAACTGTTTTTTTTTTTTTTTGCTTTCAAAATGCAAATGTCTGGTGAGACAGGGCATTCCCAAAATAAAAGAAAAAAGGTTATCCCTCTCTAGATAAATAATAATGAAATTCCAACAAGTAATCAACACCAAGCCATCATGCCTGAGAATGATGTCACATTCTTATATCTAAACCAAATTGCTTTTTAACAGACTTCATGGTGGGCTGGAGTGATGGCTCAGGGGTTAAGCAAATACAGAAAATCCAGGATGATTTCCAAAGTCATCCTTAGAGTTCCACATACAATGTCCTTTGATACACACAGACCACACACAAAACAAACAAACAAACAAAGCAGACTTTATGACAACAGTAGTCTTTCAATTTCTACCTACTACTTACTCAAAGCCGCTTCCATGTTTTCAGATATTGGTTAAAAAATACCTTGAGTATGGTGCTGATTTCTTTGTGCAAATATAACAATATAATAGATTAGGTGACTTACAAACAATATAAATAAATTTCTCTAATTTCTGGAAAGTAAGAAGTACAAAGTTAAGACATGGAGAAATTTAGAGGGTGTTTTTCTTAGATTACAGATGACTACTCTTTCATTATGTCTTCATATTGAGTCAATGATTGACTAGATGAATCTTATAAGGGCAGTAAATTCATTAAAGAGGATTCTGTAACTCTGATCTGATCATTTCCCAAGGGCTCCACTCAAATTTCATGATACTGGGGATTAGCATTCAACAATGAATATTTTTATTATTATTACACATTTTATTTTTGCCTAATCTGCAAGCTGAATATGGACGCCCCTACTCTCTGTCTCTTCCCCCTTTGTGCACCCCTGTCATTGCCCCACATTGCAGTCTCCCTCCTTCCCTCTCCCTCTCATCCCCTCTCTCCCTCCCTTCCCCTCTCCAAGTGCCTACCACTTCCAACCTCCCTTCCCCGAAAGCATCCATTTATTTGGGTGCTCAACCTCCTTCTGAGTCTTCTATCTAGTGAGGGTTCAGGACTCAGTGGCCCCTTTTGGGCTGCCTGCTAACATGGGAACTTTATTATAACTGTTTAATCCCTTGCCTCTAAGGATCCTACTTCCTGAACCTTTCTCCTCTATGATCTGTGCTAGACTTTGGGGGGTTATTGATATGTCAGCCATTGTGCAGGTCATGCAAAGTCTAATCATATTGTGGCGATATCCTGGCTGCTGCAGCCCTGACTTGTGTGGAGTATGTTGCATATCATTGACCCTCCCCACCTTTAGGCTCTTATAATTTTAAAGCTCCCTCTTCCCCAAGGTTCCCTGAGCTTTAGGATGGGGAGAGATTTGGCTTGTCTGGTTCTAGGTGAGTAAGGTAGGGTCTTTGGTGTTCTTAATTATGGTTTCAACAATGAATATTAAGGGAGTATTCATATAACTTGTGATTTCTACAAAAGCTGGACATAATGGTAAAGCAGGACATATAAACTCCATTAGTTCATAAGCCACTGATTTCCCTAGTTGAATAGAATGATTGGGAGGCAATCTCTTTACTGCAGAAGTTTATCATTACATGGGTGTTATTCAACATTATTGGAGAAGATAGAGTAATCTACAGAAAATGTTGAGCATAATTGGAAAATACAGTCAATATTTTGAAAAAATAATTCATAGAAGAGACAATAGAAAATGTTTCTGTGAAAACTAAGGAATGGCAAGATGTACAGGAAGAAGACCAAAGCAAAATATTGGCTACTTGTCAGAGATTTATTGACTACATCCTGGGATCCCTGGAAAGGGCTCTCTGGATGTTAAAATGAGATGACACAGCTAACTCACATTTCTAAATGAACTGGCACCTGTCTTCTTTATTTGTGCTGTCCCAAGGAAGATTCTTCAACATTGGAACAGAAATACAGTAAAAATTACTGCAAGAAGGCTTCTAATAGTAGAAAACTGCATAGTTTTATTTTTCCAGAAGGAAACTGATTTCCATTTCAGCATGAAATTGCAATAAAAGTTTAAATATTTGCAAAAAAGTGTTTTAACAAGTTGACAATGCCTTTAATATTTAACATTTGATAATATTTTAATATTTATGATTTCTTTTTGAGACAGGCTCTCCCATTGCAGGCCAGGTTGGCCTGGAAATAAATCCTCTAGCCTTTGCCTCCCCAAATCTAGAATTACAGCATAAGCCACCATGCTCAACTAATATCTTTAATATTCTGTTACATGTTAGTGTTTTTTTATTTTTACCTGAGACACTTTTGAGCAGAAGTCTCTTTGGCCATCATATCAATGTTAGTAAAAATGCTTTTTTGAATGATAAATGCCAGACAATGTGGCCTTCATGTATTTGCTCAACCCAATCACATGGACACAAAAAAGAAAAAAAAAAAACTTCAAAGATTACATAACACTTAGCAACTGAGACAGGGAGATTTTGAGAGGCTTTTTTTCAGGTCATCTGGCAATTATATTGGTGGAGATTGGATTGGAAAGAAGATATGCCTGACTGTGAACAGGAGTTCTGAGTGGATTTGGTCTCTGCCAATATGTCTACGGAGCCGAAATGCTTAGGCTTTGTCTTTCAGCTGGAAGGTCTATGTTATGTTCAGAATCAATTTTAATCTTGTTATGAAAACAAGGAATATATTGTCACATTTCATTCATTAAAATTACATAATTCCCCCATCTTGATAAACAGATAACATCCATTAAATTTGCAAAAGAAAATTCAAACAGTATTTTCCTCCTGTAAATTTTTAAAAGATCTCACTGACTCATAAAGAATTAAATAAAACTACCCCCTCACTGGTAGGGTCTTACTTATATCAATTGATTCTGGGCTGATGGAGGCCAACGGTGTCTGTCAGGAGAATGTTTTCTTATACATGCAGGGGAGCAATCATAGATGAAAAGTTATTCATTAAAAGTGGTCACTGGTCCAATATCTGGATTCTGTTTATGGACAGAACCATTGCTCTCCTCAAATATGTAGATTACTCCTGCAGAAGCTTATTCTTGATGGAGAACCTAGCAGAACCATCATGTTCCACTTTGCAAGGCAAGGAATCCTATCTTTCAAAACTTCTTTCCAGCTGTCCTTTGGATGTCCTCATGGATTAGTTTTATGCTCTCCCTTTCTCTCTCATGAAGAAAATGATATGCCAAATTTCTAATGCTCAGTAGCTCAAAATGTAACTGGCCTTACTTGTGAAGCACTTTTACCACACATGTCCCAACTTAAGTTAACCTGAGATATTGCAAAAGCAGGATGTCTTTTTAAGAATGGGGGTTCTATGAAGATACAAAGTAATGAGATCAGAGAAGACAGAGATTGGAATCTTGTAGACAGCAGCCAAGTAGTGCCCAAGATGGCAAAATGTTACAAATGTAGTTACAGTAAAAACAGAGTTCAGGGGTAAAAGTCAATATCAGACTTACGGCAGTGAGCTTGGAAGTATTGGAGATGAGAAGTAACCCATTAGTGTGTAAGCAAATACCTTAGACTAAAGAATTTATATAAACCTAACTTTGTCTCTTAAATCTCTGGAGACTGACAAATCAAGATTATGGTGACAACATTCTTATGCAGAGTGAAGGTACTGATTCAGCACAGGTGGTATCTGCCTCAGAACTTAATCATCTCCAAAGTCCCCACCTTCTGACATTAACACACTGAGAATTAAGTTATAACATGAATATTGTTATGGTTGCATTCCGATGTCAACTTGACAGTTGCAGACGGGGGCAGCTGTGGAAGGTTAAGGGTTAGAATGGCCCCTGAACGAGCCTGCAAGTACTTGACTGATTGCTGTGGAGAACCCAGCCCATAGTGGGTGGTACTTTCCAGTAGTGGATCAGATAATAGGAGGTGCAAGGAGGAGGGACTTGCTCTTCCCTTATCCTGTGTCGACTTGCGTGCAGTCCACTCTGCGTGCACGTTGTTCGCCTTTAGAGCGTCGTGGCCTTCTTGGTTCTGCTGCTGCTGCCTCCGTCCTTAGCTGACTTGGAGCTTCACCTTTTCCATCAGTTGTTGCTGTTCCCGCTGTATTTGGACCCTGGTCTGTAGAGTTTGCTGCTGTTCGCTGTTCATCGCCCACGTCCCCAGTTGTTCTTCACCAACATCGGAACCCAGGCGTCTTCAACCCTCCAGAGGGGCTAAGGCTTAAGATCTTCTCAAGATCGTTTGGCTGTGGAACATTCCAGCCAGGAAAGAGACTGCTGCGGATGGCTTCCTTGAAGGACACTTTTTATTGTGAGTTATTTTTTAATAAACTTGTTTATATATACTACATTCTATAGATTCTATTTTTTCAGAGAACCCTGACTAATACAAATATTAACTGGACACAAATATAAAGGATAACAAGAGGCTAAAAGGATGACATCAGGAACAAAGAGAAATCCTCTTACTTGTGGAAGTGGGCTACTACTGCTGGAGAGGCAGACAGAAAACAGTTACATGACAAAGACAAATTCTATCACATGTCGTTATGTGCACACAGAGAACAACAATGTTTCTTCTGAATATTGGGAATGTTTTGTATAAGAAATTTCCTGGGCTAGAATGATGGGGTTAAAACTCCCTCACATGCAGAAAGTCCTGTGTAAGGATCCCAGGTCCCTTGTAAAATCACCAAAGGGAAACTGCAGTGACAGCACTTCTGGTTCTGGTGGGAAAACCCTAAGAAATCCTAGAACAAAGCAAGAAGGAGGTAGAAGTTATCGAGGATGATTCCCAGTCACCCTTGGTTCTCCAAAGAAATGCATAGTGCTACACACACACACACACACACACACACAGAGAGAGAGAGAGAGAGAGAGAAAGAGAGAGAGAGAGAGAATAAATAAATAAAATTAAAGGAAAAAAAAGAAATTTCCTTCCTAGGTTTAAAGTAATAGATTAGGTAGAAAAAGTACATAGAATGATAAAATGATTATAATGTCACAAAGTAGCACAAATAAAATAGGAATGTTTAGATGTGTATCTTAGAAGTTAGTGCAAGTGATAAAGAGGAAACAGATTGGAAAGCACAGAGATCTTTTAAAGTAATATATGTAGGCCATTGTTAGAACTGAAAGGATGCAAAAATGGAAGCAGCATACCTGACTTTGATTTGTTAATCCCAAGACTTGGTGACTACCAAGGGAAAATGATGAGGATTAAGAACCTCTAAAATGTCCTCTGTGGTCTTTGGACCACTGCACAGAGCCTCAGCTAGGCAGGAACGTATTTGAAGAATGACACCTCAGTGACACCCATGTTGCTATCTAAGCCATAGGTGGAGTAAGAGAGTATCGAACACTGATAGTCCCACAAAACTTCTACAGAAGCTATTACCTCCATGTTTTCTATAGACAATAGGAGATGGATTATAGATGGGAATTTTATTATAGATTGATATATAATGCTTGCTTAAGAGAGAAGTCAGAGATTGCAGGGTCTCCATAGAAGTGATTACAAAAAATGGGGTCTCATCAAGCTGCTAGTCTAGGGGCTTTTGATATGGACTATGGAAGAAACAGGATGAAAAGTGAGGTGGTGGTTAGTCCAGTCAGCTCATCTGCATTGTGCATATGCATTTCTCAGTTTTGAACATATCCTCAAGAGACAAGGCATAGCTCATAGAAGTCAGTGAGGGGAAAGGGTTGATGGTGAAAATTCAAGTTTCTCACATAATTTGTCATGAGAATTGAGGCTGAGAGTAGGAAAAAAAGTAAAAGGAAGAGGAAGAGTAAGGGTTAAGATGTAAGGCCAGTAGCACTAGAGATAAGAGACAAAGAATCTTGATGTTTCCTATAAGACAGCTACACTAAAAAATAAGAAGCAAGTCAGGACTCTGAGCCTGTGACAGCAGACTGCTCAGTCCCCTGAAGCCTTTGAGAAGTATATGTAAGGTTCCATTGTTCTTTCAAGTGTCTCTACTTCTAGTTCAGCTAGTTTTAACAGATTTAATTGATAGTAAGAATGTCTTCAAACAAGGAGCTTCTATGAAGGATACTACCCCAGACCATCCCACACACAAGGAGCTCAAAATGAAGTAACTAAGAAAGATTACAGAAACATTTTGGTGACTGTGATAGAGTTAATTCTCTGACATAGTAAACATGCAAGCTGACCATGCAAATTCGAGGACAAAGAGAGCTTAGTAAAACTAATAGTACTTGGAACACCTGCAAGGTCAGATAGATAACAATCCCAGACAGTGACTAACAGCTAGCAGACAGTCGAGGTCAATAGCCAATAAAGAACATGTCAGAGATAGACAGAAAGCAGCTTCGCCCACACCTAACTGTGCGGGGTAGTTCATGAAGAGCACATCATCTTCTCCCTGCTTGGGTCACAGGGACTGCAGAGAGCATGATGAGCTCTCCTTTGCCTTGGCCCACAATAACCCCGAGAACTAACCGTTCTCCATAGTGATCCACCATTCAGCTTGTTGATTGTCTGTTATTGCTCTGGATGTAGCTATTCATTTTGAAGTAGTATGGTATTCAGACTCAACAACTTAGTGGGGAAAGGGAGATTGACTTGGTTTATGGTTCCACAGGAACCACAGGCAGGGAACATCATGGTCAAAGGCATCGCTGAAAACAGAAAAAGAAGGCTGGTTCTGGTGATCACACCATTAAGCGAAAGAAGAAAGCAAGAGATTGAGAGGAAGGCAGAGCCACCCCCTGTGACATGCCTTCTTCTAGCAAGTTTCTACCTCTTAAAGATTCCACCATCATCCCAAACATTGGCATTACCTAAGAATTTAAAGATATGAGCCAATTTGTTAGGGACAATTCACATTCAAACCTTGACAGCCCTAGAAAACAAGAACTTGATGATTTTTCCCTCTCCTTAGAACCCCATCTGTTCTGGGTAGTTTTATTTTTACTTTTCTTTGGCTTCTCAATTTTGCTTAAAATTTCAGTTTCCTGAATCTTAATAAATTCGGTATCTATTTTGCTTGCTTCTGTAAGTGTCTGTATCATTAATCTTCTCGGATATGATGTATTGACTTGTAGCCATTGCTTCAGGTCAACTCTGATGACCATAAGTTGTCTGGCTTCCTAGGTCTTTGGTTAACACAAAATTGGATCAGTGAAGGCTCTACAGCCCCCAAATACTCTGCACTGGTATGTATAGTTTTCAGGTAGTGTTGCTCATCTAAATGGTGTACAGGGAACTAGGAGTTAGAGAGGGAACCAGGGCTGGTTCAGGCATTCCTGGCCTTTGGCCAGGGAAGAATCAAAGATAGGTGAGCTTCTGTTCAGGACAAGAACAGAGATGCTGATTTGGAGGTGCATGTCCCAAGATGCCTGACTAGTTTCTATGTCCTGTTCTCATCCATGATGAAGAGAGAGATAATTCAATGTTGGTATCATTTATTTCTCAGTCTTTAAACAGGAAAGACTTTAAACAAGAAAGTTTTGCATAGTAGTCACAAAACAATACATATAAACATATAGTTTCTAAGAAGTCAAAGGATTTAAAAATGATGTTTTTTTCATACCTTGTAGTGAGAAGAATCTGAAAGACAAGCTTTATAAAGATCCTTAATTCCTCCCCAAACCAAACACAATGAAACAATTTCACCGAAATTAATGCTCTTAAAAATCTTCCCCCAACTCAATGTGTGTTGCACACATTTGTCCTTGTGCCATTCTTTGGTTTTAGACCCCCAAGATCCTTGGGGGTAGGGACTGTGTCATTAATTTAGCACAGCTGAATATATTACATGGTGCCATGTGTATTTATAGAACTTTGCTAAGTAATGATGATTCAGATTTGGTAATCAGCACTTGCAGCGATCATATGGTTATGCAGATCAACACTTACTATGCAAAAATCATTTCTATAGGGCAGATGTGCTGGTCTCCCTCTTGGTAAATTTTTAGATCAGTAAATTTCTTGCAATATAAAAGTCAATCTAGGATTAAGTCTTTGATTGTCTTCTTGTACCCTTGGGAAATGGAAATGCAGAAGTTTGATATGGCTCAAAGATGATGGTTAAAAATATTTCAGGGGATTGACAACAACTTATGATAATAACCAAAATGGAACCTAAATGATTTTTCTTGGCAAATAGCATAGTAATTTCAGTTTACCAATTCAGAAGTTCATAGTCAAAATAATTTAAATATTTAAAATATGTTCATCCAGTGACAGTTCTTAAATTTGAAATTGCAGAATACCTGTTTTGCAGTCTTATAAGATTCCATTTGATACATTTATGAGTTATTTACCTGATGATAGATTTTTATCAACTAACATAGGCAGGCATGGATCCAAGATAGTAAGAAGGAAGAAAAGGAGAGAGAAGCAAGTAGTAGAGAAAAAGTATATTAATGATGTCATAAATTTCTTTACAAGGATTTGCCTCATTCTCATGAAAGCAAGTTTCATGATGACATTAACTGACAAACCTTTGAGTAATTTTATGTCTTCATATCTGATCTCTCAAATATTCCTATCTATTCCCCATTATTTATCATAATTATTTCCATTAGACTGAAAAATTGTGGTGTCCTCTGATTTGCAGTTGCTAGAAACTGTAATCCTGTTTTTATTAACATTAAAATTAAATGATATTGTTATTATTCATACCTCCAAATAAAACTCTCAGTTTGGTTTTGAATAAGCATGTTTGAGTATCTGATTATATTTTTGAAATCCGTAACTCAGCATAGCACAAAATACTGTTAAAAGTGATGTCAGTTCCATTCTATCAGCTATTGCAAATACCAGACACAAACCTGTTCTTTCATGGTCTTCCCTCCTCTACTGCAGGAAGTGATAGATGGGAATGAGAACAGTGCACAAATATTTGCTAGCATAAATGCATCTGTGCATTTAAATTTCCACTCTTACTGTTCATCTTTGAAATCAACTGCAATAAATGTAACAATTCCACAAGCACAGTACTTTCTTCTTTCCTTTGCAGTTATTGCTATTGTTATAAAGAGATGTGTGAAAGAATAGCATGAGCTATTTGTGTTTTTTAGAGAGTTTAGGTGTGTATTGTGAATCTACACTGTCTTGCTGAAGATAGGACACATGTCAATGTCACCTGGATTCTTGATCACATATCCTCAGAATGAGTACCTTTCTCCTCAGCGTCCACAAAATAATCAGAGGGAAAATATTAAAGAAAGGCTACACAAGAGAAATTAGGACAAAACCTGACAAAATGTAAAGATTCCCACAAGTGAAATTATAATATGAGATCACAACCCAGAAATGGAGGATTTCAATGAAAGACAAAGGGAAGAGAAATCTGGCTATGTTTTGCATATTCTCTCATGTTCAGGGTCTATTTCTCAGCTACAGATTTAGGAAGATTCATCTCTTATTAATGTTCAGTTTCAGAATGAAAATGATATGTGCAGCGCCTCTATGTATTAGTACATGTAAACACATTAATATAACAAGCATTCTTTTTCAAATTCATAAGCATTATAAAAATAGAAGCAGAAAATTTTCAATTCATTACTTTTAATGGATAGAATGCTGACATATAATGGACAAAGAAGACTTTATATTCCTTCAGAAATGAAAAATTTGAAATATAAGTGGAATGTAGTAATGCTTCATTACAGATTAAGAGTTTTAAGAACTTCAAATGTAAATAGGGTTATAAATTTGCACACATTAGGGTTCTTCTTTATCTTAAGTGCTTAAAACATTGTTCATAACCTTGTAATAAGCATATTTTGGAACAACAATGCAAAAACAATATTATAAGAATTTTATTTATTTGATAAGATTTCCAGAAATAGTTATTTAAAGCAATAACCTTTTTTATTATTATTTATTCAATCGTGCATGTGCGTGTGTGTGTGTGTGTGTGTGTGTGTGTGTGTCCGTGTACAAAACCACAGGCGAATTTGGGAACCACCATAGACCACCCCCACCTCCTCCTTGTTTACTCTGCCCCCGGATTTACAGTCTCCGCCCTACCAGGACCAGAAGTGCAGGCCGCCCCCTTCCTTCAGGCGTCTATACCTGGGGTCTAGGATCTGAACTCAGGACCTTCCGCCTGCAAGGCAGAGGCTTAACCCCTGAGCCACCTCTCCAGCGCCAAGCAATAACCTTCTTGCGAGTGAAATTTTCTTCAGTTTTATGCAGCTTATATTTGCTTATTATCACAGAGACTGCCATAATTTAAAGACAGCTTTGTATTTTTTCTCTTCCTGTAATTCTCTCTCTATTCACATACACACACACACACACACACACACACACACACACACACACACACACACCCTTATGACATATAAAACAGGCAAAATGTTTTGGAACTTGTCTTCATAACAGAAATAAATCGAGATTTGACCATTTATACTACAAATTTCAGTATATAAGCAGAATGACTCACAACTTTGTGTAGCACAACAGATAAAAATGAACATGTAGGAAACACAGGTATACATACATACACACACTCATATACACTGAATTGGATTCACTATCTAAAATGGTCAATTGATCTGAAACCCTCAATTTCATGGCTATTCTTGGATGCAAATTCAGGAATTCCTGTCAAGATTTTTACATGAGTTAATGTGTGTGTGTGTGTGTGTGTGTGTGTGTGTGTGTGTGTGTATCATGTGTGCATTTGTACATATGCATGTGTGCATGTGTATATTCCTACTTTATTTAACTATACCACAATCTTATAACCCAATACATACCTGAGAATCACACTTAGCTTTATACCTTCTGCACAGATAATGAACTATCAAGTTCAGCAACTTGAAACTGGAGGATCATATTATGTCTCCTTGACCATCAACTCACTCATTCTTCCTGCATGCCTTATTCCCTTGCCATGTTTTCCATACCTTTCCTTCCCTGCTTTGTTTTAATCCCTGAGTCATTCTCCTTGTGCCCTCTGAAATGCTGGCCATTGTACTCCCAGGCCTATGCCTATTTAGACTTCCTACCCTTAATTACTTTTCAATTTTTGTTTCCCTAAATTGGCAACCTTCAAATTGAAGACCCATTCTTTTTTTTTAATCTTTAATTTATTTATTTATTTATTTTGTTTTTAACAAATTTTATTATCATACAAACCTAACAGGTATACCGGTCCCCCCCTCCCTACAACCCCTTATCCCCCTGTTCTCCTCCTCCCCTTCTTCTTCCCTCCCCATCTCCCAGTACCTCCCCCTCCCATCCCCTGAGCATCCTTTAATGTGCATGCCAAACTCTCCTCTGGGTCCTCCTCTCCAATGAGGTGCAAGGACCCAGTGGCATTTCCCAGAACCCTTTACTGTGTTCCTCTTAAGCTGTCAATCCCTTGCCTCCCAGCATCTTAGTGCCTTTAGCAAATGCTAGACTTTGTGAGGTCAATAGTGTGTTGGACATTGCGCAGGGCATGTAAAGTCCAAATATGATTGCTTCGGCCCTAACTTGTGTGGAGTATCTTGCATATCATTGCTCCTCCCATCCTTGTGCTCACAATCTTACCGCCCCCTCTTCTGGAAATTTCCCTGAGCTTCAGGATGGGGAGAAAATAGGCTGGCCTAGTTCCAGGTGATTGATATAGAGTCTCTGATGTTCTGGATTATGGTTTTTTGATTTTTTTTTCAGTTTTGCTGCTCCCGCAATGCCCTTGGCTCCACCCTGATGGGTATTGGATGTCACCCCCCTGGCCAGACATAAAGACCTGTTAAATTAGAGTCATGTTATAAGAGTATATTCAAAGGTAGATGTAATAAAAATAGGAAACCATGGTGAGAAAGGGGTCAATCACCCATCTGTGAAATGGTCACTTTCTATCTACCAGACTATACCCCCTCCCCTTCTGGTAAGATCATACCCCATCAGTTGTAAATGATAAGGAAGGAAAGTCTGTGAACTTAACCAGATGTCTCACTACTTACTTGCAGTCCTTGACGGTGGCCTATTTTCTCTGCTGTAACATGGTCCCCTCTCTCCTTGTTTCTGGTGTGGCCCTCCTACCACATCCCTCCTGTTCATAATCTTAGCAATTACTGTAGTTTTAAAGAGATTTATCTTTGAGTGTCTCTAAGTGGGTTTCCCCATTCTTTCAAAATTCATGCATCTTTATTTTTCCCAGAACATGTTACTTAAGTGTAGGAATTATTTTCCCACCTCTTACAGATTTCCTTTACATTCTTTCCCAATGTGAAAGTTCTTGAAAACATGTTCATGCTCAGTGCTTTCATCTCATTTAAATACCTTTAAAAACAAATTCAGCCTTAGAAAATATTTTTATTTATTTTTTTTATTTCTACTCATTCAACTTTAACATATACACCAGTCCCCTCCCTCCAACCTCCCACCGCCCTATGTCCCCCTCCCCTCCCTTCTCCCGTCCTATCCCCTAGTGCCTCCCCCTCCCATCCCTGGAGCATCCTTTAAAGTACATGCCTGCCAGACTCTCCTCTGGGTCCTCCTCTCCGATGAGGTGCAAGGACCCAGTGGCATTTCCCAGAACCCTTTCCTGTGTTCCCCTTAAGCATAGGAACACTACTGTGGCTGTCAATCCCTTGCCTCCCAGGATCTTAGTGCCTTTAGCAAATGCTAGACTTTGTGAGGTCAATAGTGTTTTGGACATTGTGCAGGGCATGTAAAGTCCAATTATGATTGCTTCGGCCCTAACATGTGTGGAGTATCTTGCATATCATTGTTCCTCCCATCCTTTTGCTCACAGTCTTAAAGGCCCCTCTTTCGCAAATTTCCCTGAGCTTCTGGATGGGGAGAGATTAGGCTGGCTTAGTTCCAGGTAGTTGATATAGAGTCTCTGAAGTTCTGGATTGTGGTTTGTTGATTTTCTTTTGCAGTTTTGCTGTTCCTGCAATGCCCTTCACTCCATCCTGATGGGTATTGGATGTCACCCCCTGGCCAGAGATAAAAAGCTGTTAAACTACAGTCTTGTTTTAAGAGTATATTCAAAGGTAGATGTAATAAAGGTAGGAAATGGCAGTGAGGCATTTGCAAAATGGTTACTTTTTTTTTTAATTTTTTTTTTTTATTTATTCAACTGTGTGCATGCGCGCGCGTCTGTGTGTGTGTGTGTCTGTGTATGTGTAGAACCACGGACGAATTCCTGAACCACCATGGCCGCCTCCACTTCCTTCTGCCCCGGGATTCACAGGCTCCGCCCTTCCAGGACCAGAAGCGCAGACCGCCCCCGCTTCCGCCTGGCGTCTATCTGGGATCCAAACTCAGGACCTTCCGCCTGCAAGGCGGAGGCTTAACCCCTGAGCCACCTCTCCAGCCCCCCAAAATGGTTACTTTTTATCTGCTAGACTATATGCCTCCTCTTCTGGTGAGATCATACTCCATCAGTTGTAAATGATCAGGAAGGAAAAGTCTGTGAACTTAACCAGATGTCTCATTACTCATTTGCAGTCCTTGATAGTGGCCTATTTTCTCTGCTGTAACATGGTCCCCTCTCTCCTTGTTTCTGGTGTGGCCCTCCTACCACATCCCTCCTGTTCATATTCCTTGCAATTACTGTAGGTATTACAGAGATTTATCCTTGAGTGTCTCTAGGTGGGTTTGGTACTAAGAGCCACCTATTAGAAAATATTTTTAAAGATTTTTTTCCACCTTTTGGGCTAGAGAGATGGCTCAGGAATTAAGACTCTGCCTTGCAAGCAGAAGGTCCTGAGTTTGGACCCCAGATCCCATGTAAAGAAGCTAGGCGGAAATAGTAGGTGGGCAGAGCCTGGGAAATCCCAGAGTGAAGCAAAAAGGAGATAAAAGCAATCCAGGATGATTCTCAAAGTCACCCTCAGTCCAAACAGAGTCACAGTGCCTTGTGTCACACACACACACACACACACACACACACACACACACAAATAAATAAATAAATATATAATAAAGTTAAAAAAAAGCATTTTCCCCTTTTAATTTGTCTTCTACTTTTCATTTGACCATGGCACCTTCACAATTTTCCTTGAATGTTTCTATCCCATGACATTCCATTTTTGCCTACATGTGTTTGCACATGTAATGTGCAATGTTACTCAAACTAATGAGCTTCACTGTGACATCTTTAAACATGCATACAGTGTACTTTAATCCTAAAAAGGCTTTGCATGATATTTGTGATATTTGGTTTTTAATAAAATGGCTGACAAAAAATCAAAATTAGAAAAGGACAGTTGAGCTCTTCTCAGCAGGGAAAACAAAGAATAGATAGCTACATGGAAAAAAGCAAAGATGAACCTCTCCTCACAGTATATATCAAACTGCCTCAAAAGTTGATGACAGATACAGCATTAAAGTTAAAACTATTATAGTCTTCAAGGTAAAGGGGTATAAATCTTCACTTCATTGGATTAGGCAATGCATTGAGAAGGATGTGAAGAAATTAGGATCCTTGTGTAATATTGGGACCTTAAAATAGGGTAACAACTCTGGAAAATAGTTACACAGATTTTTAATGCTTTACCAGTTACTTTTATTTGTTAATATCACTTTCAGTTAATGTCTTAACTTCTTTGATCCTTTTTCACTTGCAAATGGATACATTGTATAGACAAATTACAATCACATATAACTTTGAAATATAGAATATCAAAGATGACAGATGTTTGCTGGACTCATTACAGTCCAAGAAATCTGGGTTCAAGTTAGTAACTTATTTTGTGAGAGAAATTTGGGCTCATTCTACATTTTATTTTTGCTATTCTCTAGGGCAAGAATTAATTTTTCTATAATAAAACATATAAGAAAGATTATGGGAGCTCTACCTCTGTTCCAGCTACTCTCCTCTGCTGTTATAGAACAAAGCAACCATAATTTGTGTACAGCAAACATGGTTATGTTTAAAAAACCTGTTTTTAAAAGACAGTATCTGAACATGTTAGGTTCATAGGCTTTAAAGTCTTGCAGTCTATCTGAAAGAGCTAGTATACCAGTACAGGTATGAAGGAAGTTTACTGGCTAAAGTACTCTTGTGATAAGCTGCAAAAACAGAAACACTCCTATGTACTTATCACCATTGTTAGATTCTTTATAATAACTAATATATGAATGCTATTAATTTGGATGTGTTATATAAGTAGTTATTATATTTCATTGTTTAAAGACTACCAATAAAATGCTGTCCATATCGACTTGAACAAGTCATTGTCAATGATTCTAAATTTTCTGATATTTCTGAGTTACCTCCCTTAGTGTTGTGGTATTTCAGGTTTTGCCATGATTTTCTCTGTGCCACTTTGTGTGTGTGTGTGTGTGTGTGTGTGTGTGTGTGTGTGTGTGTGTGTATGTGTGTGCATGTGTGTGTGTACCAGAGGGCATCTGAGGGTATGTGCCTGTGTAGAACCAGGAGTGACTTGAGAAATCATCCCACATTATTCTATCTCCCCTACATGTTTTGCTCTGGAATTTCCCAGATTCTGCCTTCCAGGGCTGGAATTGTCATCATTACCATTAGTCTTTTTTTATAGATCTGGGGATCTGAACTCAGGTCCTTTTGCTTGAGAGACAAAGACTTTAACCACTGAACCATCTCTCCAGCATAACCACCATGACATTTTAATGGAGTGCTAGCTATCAAACCTGAACTTCGTGAATGCTAGGCAAGTACTCTACCAGCTCCAGCTCCAATGTATCTATTTTGGGGAACATAATTTAGCATTTGACACTATAGAACAGACATTCAACAGTAACTGCTTTTTTTCTTACTTTAATTATTCAGATATTTCAAAATCTCATTTTAATACATCTTTTAGAATGCAGGAATATGGTGTACTGGGCTTTGAGTTGGAAGCTAAGCAGCTTTCATTGAATGATTTAATGATTTGATTCCCTAGTCCTCAAGTCCATATCTGTTATCAACCATCATGCTTTCCTCATGGCATTATCATGAGACTCATGAGGCACACATAATGTCTGACAGTTTACTTCTGTCAGTATGGTGTCTGAATTATAATCCTGATCAAACCACTCTATAATTCAAAAATTTCACACTGTAATTTTTTTTTAAATTTTCTCTAGTGACTTGTGGAGATCATCTAGTTGGGTTAGTTTCATCCTCTGGTTGCTGAATGAGTACAATTGAATAGCCTTGTATATACAAAGGATAATCATTCTTTGCTATGTTCATCAGCATGGCAAAAGAGTTCAACCCAAACTTAGGAGCTGAGAGAAAAGCAGAGTGGTGTATCCTTTCTTGCTTACCATTCTTTTAGTTTGCCAAAATACTGAGCCAGAGCTCCCCATTTCATACACGCTCAAAGAATGGTCCCACCTACCATGGAGCTGGTCTTCCCACATTAGTTAGAAAATATCCAACAATTATGATCAGAATTTCCCTTCGAGCAAACATTTTTTCACAGGTATGCCCAAAGGCTCAGTCCTTACTTGTCAAGTTGACACCTGTATCTAGCTGGCATGATTGGCCTTGTTGAAGATGTGATGTAGGAAGGAACTATCATAGTTCAACAAGGTACAGTTCTAAACAAGACAGCTCTGGGTAAGCAAAAGATATCATCTGGCCAGATTGAGTTTATTGGGATTCTCCTTTATTTATGAGTCATCTTCAGAAAATTTAGTTCATATTTGAAATATGTACAGTATTGCAAAATTGGCTGCTGAAGGTGAAAGAAGCCTGCTTTGTGTTTCAAATAAGCATACTTCTCTTTAAATAACAACATCATGTTGAATCTCAGCATTTACTTGTTTTCAATCCTAAAAGCAACCTGCTTGCATAAGTACTCCTCACAATAAAATTCTTCAACATCCTTTTCTCTGAACAATTCCAAAGGAGTCTAAGCCAAGTTAATCATATTCTTTTCTTACAACATATGAAGATCTCAAATCTACCTTACAAAAAAAGGATACTTATGTTAATTTGGTTTCCTTTTTTTTCTTTTTTTGAATTTCTTTTTTTTCTTTTATTTCTTTTATTTTTTTATTAATACATTTTTATTATTATTTCAGCTTATACAAACTTAATAGGTACACCAGTTCCCTCCCTCCCTCCTCCTTCCCCCGCACCCCCTGCTCCCCCTCCCCACCCACCTCCCCACTCCCCTCTCTCCCCATCCCCCAGTGCCTCCCGCCCCAATTCCCAGAGAGTCCTTTCTTATGCATGCCTGATTTTCCTCTGGGCCCTCCTCTCCGATGACGTACAAGGACCCAGTGGCCTTTCCCTGAACCCTTTCCTGTGTTCCCCTTAAGCATAGGAACACTGCTGTGGCTGCCAATCCCTTGCCTCCAAGGATCTTGGTGCCTTTAACAGATGCTAGACTTTGTGAGGTCAATAGTGTGTTGGACAATGCGCAGGGCATGTAAAGTCCAATTATGATTGCTTCAGCCCTAACTTGTATGGAGTATCTTACATATCATTGCTCTTCCCATCCTTTTGCTCTTACACTCTTACCACCCCCTCTTCCGCAAATTTCCCTGAGCTTCAGGATGGGGAGAGATTAAGCTGGCCTAGTTTTAGGTGGTTGATATAGAGTCTCTGAAGTTCTGGATTGTGGTTTGTTGATTTTCTTTTGCAGTTTTGCTGCTCCTGCAATGCCCTTTTATAAACAAGGAACTTCTACTTGGGACTATCATAGGATTGTTATCATGCTGTCATTCAGCACCAAAACTGAAAACATAAACCACGACTCTGACAGACTTCATCTTACCAGCTCCCAGGTGATGTCGATGTCTGTGATTCACAGACAGGCCTTAAATAGAGCCCATCTTGGACATGCATGTACACTGCAGTCTTCTTGGCATTTCAGGAGTGACAAGATTGACACACAGGCCCACACCCTCCTCAACAACCAGGAGAAATTGGCCCTTAGCAATAGTCTATTTTAATATTATATACAGGTGTCTTCTTTTTTTTTTACTATATAACTAGAAAAATATTTTTGAGGAGGTAATTACCACACACATTTCTATATGTCTCTAGAACCTTACAAATGTTGGTCACTTTGAAATGTCTCTAGCTTTTTTCTAAAGTTAAGAGGGAAATTCTTAGAAAAAAACCTGGATGTGGGGACGAGAGTACCATCTAAACTTTGGTCTTTGAACATAATTGAATCATGTGTTGTAAGTTGTCCATATGTTTTTACTGTGGCTTTAGCATAACATCATATCATAATATGTGTGGTATCTTATTGCATCAGTATGTGGCATAGTAATGTTTTTCTTTCATTGAAAGGGGAATATATGGTAACTCCATCCATAATTTAATTCCTGTATGAAACTGGGTAAGAAATAATCACTGATTATGTGCAAAAATTGCATGGTTTTCAATAATATTTATTATATATAAGCACAACTAATGGTAAATCTATTCAAAATAATGAAAATATATTTTGTGATTCATGTTGGGTGATGTTAACAAAAAATTTAAAATAATTTTATCTGTTAATTATTAATTGTGCCAATATCGCAAGAAAATATGCACAAATTTGTGAATAAACAGGAATCTCTTTATACAAAGGGAAATCATTTGAAGATGGGATAGCCACTTTGTTTTTTCTGGAATGATTTAGTCTTAAAAGAGATGTCTTTGAAAAGTAAATGTCGTGGCAAGAGAGTTTTAACTGTTCTGCTTAAATTTCTTAAAATTTCTGAGCAATCATAAATTTTTTCCTTAGATCATTACCATCACTTTGCATGGTGTCAATTTGCATGCCTTAGAGGCACAAATATGGTTTTATAGGACTTATTATTTAAAGCTCATTTTCCTGTTTTTCTTTTTTCTTTTCTCATTATAACCTTTCTTACTCTCTATCATTTTCCCTTTTATTTTCATTTTTTGCATGTGTGGTCCATTGTGCTTCATCTGGATTGTCTTTATGACAAGTATATGTGTGTTAACTGAGCATGAATCATATATCAGGAAACTTATCACTGAGAAGAACATATTCTCTTTCCATCATTCATAATTTACCCTCAACAGTCTCTCAGGGAAGTATGGTGGTTCTTATATCACTAAGATTCTTTAGTATGCTATTAGTGAAATCTTAGAAATCTTCTGACAATCATGAGAGAGCATAATGATAAAATATAATTATTAGGAATCAGGTACCAAGTGAAGCAGGTGAATATTCCAGTACACATCTTGTGTATGATGATAATCTTCCTGTAATGTGACTTTTCAAATACTCAGGAATGAATACTGATTAAGGACCAGATAGCTGTTCAAATAATTTTCAATTCTTATACAGATATAACCATCAGTCAAAAATGTAGAAACTGGTAAAGTAGCCTTCTACAGTTTGTGTTATAGAGATGACAGTAAAGGGCTCTGATCTTTTGACTCTCAGAGAAAGAATGGCTCCAAGGCATTTTCTCTGTTAGCACCAGTCTGAACCTCAACAACTGCAAGGTCACTGGAACTTTGGTACCTTTTTTCCCTGGTATAGGAAAGGATTTGTGTAATTAAGCTGCATGACAGAATTAACATGTCATTCCTGTGTCTTGTTTGTTTGACTCACTTTTGGTTCTAAATTTATGTACAGCATTTTCAAACCTATGTAAAAAGTGGTTGTGCTCTAACAATTTCTTTTACATCTTTCAGTTAAAGTATATGCTGAATCCATGTATAAAGAAAGGGGAGAAACTCTGACACTTTTTAAGTACACAGAGAATTGAAATCTGAAAGGTACTGACTCTCAATTATGAGGCACTGTTTCTAAAGGGTGATATTCTGCAAGTTGAATGTCAGTGATGTAGGCACAGAACAAGAGCATCAGTCAACAGCATCAGTGCCCCTGTCCTTGACCACGAAGTAATAAACACTAGGTAACACTAAGAATGTTAATCTCTGATAGTGAATGTTACATTTAACTACAGAGAAAGTAAGTGGAAGGCCAAAATGTTAAATCAAAAGAAAGGAATCTCTGCAGACTGGTGACTAAGGCAACAAGGTAAGTACTGAAGCTCAGAATAAATGATGTCTGAAAATATCCTTAAGCATGCCTAGCAACATTTCTGTCATTGCTTTGTTTCTTTGTTTACTGTTTTCTTCCTCTTTTTATAACCAGAAACAGTAGAGAGAATGTGTGGCTTACTGGAAGAGGTTAAGGGTATAGGGAACAATACTTACTTACAATATAGGGAACAAATACTTACTAAGAGTCAGCCTGAAGGTTAATGGACAACTGAAGGAGGCTTTCCTAGAGATATGTAAAGATGCATGCAGAACAAAAATGTCTCTTCTACCTCAGAAGGATTTTTCTCACTTGAACATTAGAGGGAGGCTGATCAGGAACAAATTAAGAAAGCCAGCAAGGCAATGCCTTTGTTTTAATTATTATCTAAATTTCATCAGTAGGTATCTCAATCTTTGCTATCATCTCTCTAGCATACAGACCATATATACTTAATGTTAAGAAATATGTACTGCATGCGTGTGTGTGCACATGTGTGTGCCCACCGTGTGAATGTGTGTGTCTAAGGATAGTAATGTAACTCAGTTTTGTAATGTTTCTTTTCCTCCTCCTCTTCCTCCCTCTCCTTTTGTTATTTTTTTAGCATGTAAAGACCCTGTGTGTATGAGACCTTAGAAATGACCTAGAAAGTAGGGAGAGAGGGAGGGGAGGAGAAAGGAAGGGAGAAATAGGTTAATGTATGAAAGCACATAGAAAATTTTAAGGGCACATTTATTAAAGAACATGGTTAGTTCTGTCTGATTCTGACAATAAACTACAAAGTAATTTTTGAGCCCTGTCTAGAAGTCTGCTTTGATATTTGTTTTTCTTCCATATCTTTGATTTCAGTTAGATTCACCATAGCACATGCATATTTCTGCCAAAAAATTTATAACACTATGTATTTACTATGTAATGGTAATCATAACATTGCACTCATCACAAACTTGCTTTTTACCAGAGAACATTATTAGTTCTTTTACTCTCACTACCAGTACTTAAGTACAGATGAGAAAATCGTAGCACATAGAGGCTAAGTAACATGCATAAATCACATAAAACCAAGTGGCAAAGTTTACGTTCCAACACAAATTGAGTACCTCCAAAGTCTATCTTAGTAGGTGCATGATATATAAATCATAATTATTTGCACATAATAATTTGCAGTGAAATACCTCTTATATTAAAGATTAGTTTTAGTTATATTTGGTTCTTACAAATCCAAGGATCAAACATATAATGAGAAACATCTAAAAAGAATGCTGAGATACCTATATTTCAATTTGATTTTTGCATGATTTCAAAGACAAACAGAAAGAAAGAAAAAGAGAAAGGATGAGAGACAGAGAGAGAGGGAAAGAGAGAGAGAAAGAGAGAGAGAGAGAGAGAGAAAGAGAGAGAGAGAGAGAGAGAGAGAGAGAGAGAGAGAGAGAGAGAGAGAGAGAGAAGAAAACCCATTGTTCATTTTCTTCCAAAATCCAGGGGAATGATGGAAGGGACTACTACGTAATTATCAATTTCAATTGATGAAATTTTGTAATGGACACACTTTCATTCCTCTTATATGTTTAATGTCTGATGCACTGGGAGTATACTACAGAAGCAGAAGAATTCCTAGTGACTTATCAATGAGATAAAAGTTGCAAATCTTTAAGTAAGATGTCAGAACTGAAGTCAAATGAGTTTGCAAATTGATAGAAATCATTTTGAGGTGAAAATAGTTTTCTTACACAGGTCATTTAAATCAAATAGGATGATACAGCTGAGAAATGTTCTTAAGAGGAAGGAACATCTATTAACTTATTCTAAAATATCTCTCCATTTCTAAACATATTAGATGTTATGCTCTTATATCTTTAGAAAGTGAACCAATTATCCAAGGAACTGTAAGCTCTTGATACTCTGTTAAATATTTTTAAAAAGCAAGCTATCATTCAAAGGAAAATAAATAACAACTTTTCAGCAGGCCAGAGAAGCCACGATCAATGCAAGGGTTTATGATGACATAAACTTTTCCCAGACACTAAAGCAAGACATTGCTTCTCGCACTCTACCATCTGCTGCAGATATTTTAAAATTCTAAAGCACTAACAATGATGCAATTTGCTACATTTTAAGCGGCATTTTACAACTCTCTCTTTGCTGAATTACTATTGATGACATTAAAACCCTTTACAAATCAAGACAACACAAATGCTTGCTATTCCCACCCAAAGGCTGACAGCTACTCTTTTCCGCTGGAGTGTACCTGCCACTGCCTCTATGGTCAGTGATGTTTAAACAGGAAATAAAATACAGAACACAACACTATTGTCTGTTTTCATCAGCACTTAGAAGAAAAAATGTCCAAAGAAGACCACTGACCTGAAGGAAACTAAAGGAAACAGACACGCAGTGAGCAGTTGGTGAATTCTCCAACATGTTAAAACAAAATACCAAGAGCAACTAGAACAAATTATAAAAAAGTGACAATATTGAGGTGCTAAAAATATTTTTTACAAGTAATGATGTAAAATATAGAGAAGTGCCCAGAAACTAAACTCCCTGAAAGATGTAAAGAATTTGAAGAATTAAGATGTAAGCTAAGAATTAAGCAAATGGTGATTTAAAAAGTTTACTTTTTTGAAAAGTAGATTAGTAATAACTACTTAATTGATAGGCTGTCATTATTACAGTTTGAGTATTTTTTCAGTCAGTATTGTGTGATATTGTTTTGTTCCTTCAAGATATTTGTTTGCTCAGAGAGAAAGGATGAGAATGAAAATTCACCAACAATTAAGAGCAAAGTTTCAAGTGAACTAAACCTTTACTGAGCTGTAACCAACAGTATCAACTTTCGGAACTGTTATTTGCAACTGTTACTTTCTAAAAGTTACTTTCAAACACTGCCCTGGAAGCGATAAAGGTTTCAGGAAAAAGAAAACAGTTTTTATGCCTTTTTCTTTTATGGACTATATATTGTAATTATTTTAATAAATGAAAGCCATCATTTCTGCTACTTTCAATCAGCTCCTATGTCCTTTAATATTAGACTCTATTAAAAGAAAAATCCATATTAATGTGCATTATCTTGTTCACTGCTGAGATAACTTTGTTATACCTCTTAGGAAACCATCTATTATTGTCCTTGAGTAGTAGAATTTCTTCTCCTTTTTACTAGAGAGAAAATACATGAGTTTTTATATTAGAACAATTTATGTAATTTAGAAATATTATATTTTTGAGTTTTAAGATGAGGACAAAAGAAACTGAATCACGGAGCAGTCTTGTTCCCAATGCATCTGCTGTAGTAAACTAGAGTGAGGTAAATAACTTCATCAATGGCACCAAAGATGGATTCTTCACTCCTGGAAGGGTCATCATTTGTTATCTTATTTTTATTACTGCACACTTGGCTAAAGTGGAGAAGTGGTGAGGTTATGAGCAGGTGGCCAGATGGAAATGAATCCTTCACAGAAAAGGTACTAACATAGCTCCTCACAAGAGAAGATAATTGAAAACAAAAGCCATCTGTAATGAGATTCCAGCTGTCCTCACTCTAGAGCAAGTATCCTGTCTTCAGAGACCATCTATCCCACGTGACAATATAAATAGCAATGGCAATATCATTATTATAAAAAAATAGTCACATGTAAAATGATCCCACCTGTCCTCACTCAGGAGGGTACCTCTCTTCAGAAACTGTCTCTTCTGTGTGGCAACCATAAAAGCATAACAATATTGTCCACTGCTTGCCAATTTCATCCCAAAGAAATACTCTGCAAGCCTTCTTTCCAACCATCGACTTAGTCCTACAGGTAGATATCATGTTTTACCTGTACATAAAGACAGTGAAGTTCAGATAGGCAAAAGTTTGTACGCCTTGATTTTATGATTTACCTATGCTTGTTTTCAGAACTAATACCAGATCCACATTCAGCATATGCTAACGGTGCATGTCATTTCAACTGCATGTAAAATGGCTTTTGAGAAGAATAGACTAAAAAGGGGAAACATAAGGATGGAGATCTAAATCTTTATAATGTCATTATTTGGGTTATGAAGAGAACCCAGTCATTGATGTGCTTTCCATGCAAGCAAGAGAACCTAAATTCCATTGCCAGAAATCACATTAAAAAAACTGGGCACTATTAATATCAGTGAATCAAATCAGGAGGCTCCTTGGGGATAAAAGACCAACCAGTTTAGTTGAATTAGAAATCTTAAACTAATGAAATACCCTGTCTCAAAAAAAAAACCCAATGAGGTGAATGCCAAAAAAGAAAGAAAGAAAGAGAGAGAGAAGAGAAAAATAAAGACAGACAGAAAGACAGACAGAAAGACAGACAGAAAGACAGAAAGAAAGAAAGAGAAAGCGACAGAAAGAAAGAAAGAAAGAAAGAAAGAAAAGGAAAGAAAAAGAAAGAGACAGAAAGAAAGAAAGAAAAAGAAAAAGAAAGAAAGAAAGACAGAAAGAAAGAAAGAAAGAAAGAAAGAAAGAAAGAAAGAAAGAAAGAAAGAAAGAAAGAAAGAAAGAAAGAAAGAAAGAAAGAAAGAAAGAAAAAAGGAGGGAGGAAGGGAAGAGAAAGAAAGGAGGGAGGGACAAAGGGAGGGAGCAAGGGACAGAGGGAGGGAGGGAGGGAGGAAGATGGATGACTCCTGAAAAATGGCAGGAGGCTGTCCTATTCAGTACACATGCCCACCACATGCACCTGCACATACAGGAAGGCACATACAAGTAATAAATAAAATTTTGCTACTTGCTCATCTCCTCAGGAAAATGAGAAGAAAGTGTATAGGTGCAGGAAATATAATATTAACTCGTAACTACACTCAATATAAGAAATTTCTTTCTCTCTGTTTGTCATGCTAGTGATAGAATCTGGGCATTGTACATATTTGGCAAGCACTCCAAAACTTAGGTAAACTCAATCAATAAATCTATCATTTCTATGTCAGAATATATCCTGTATTCTCATGACTGAAGATATTTGATGACATTCATGAATCAAATGAGTTTTCTCATTCCCATGTTCTTTACTTCCTTGATTGTAAATGTTCCATGGGACAAGGTGTACATTTACCTTAGGTATTTGATTCTGTACAAGGGTAAGAATGAAGTTTGATGGGAAGGAATGGTTTTGCAAAACAGACATTTCCATCCTCTGAAAAACACATTTCAGTTCATCATCCTTGCCTGGTCTCCTGTCTACGAAAGGAGAAATCTCTAGTATTTGACTCTTCTTCCCTACTCCAGATACTCAAAAGGCTATGCTTTGAGTTTTATCATCACTTATCATAAGCGATAGCAATATGTCATATCTAATAACAAATAATACCCTAGCAAGCACAAAACCTCAAAATTTATTCCTGGATATTTTCATCGCCATGTAGTTTTAAATTTAAGTTTTTCTGAAAGTTTTAATAAACAATTATTTCCAGTTTATAATAGAACAAGAATTTGGTTTTCAGGAAATATTCCAATTGCATGGAAAATTCATGACCTCCCTAGAAAAATTTCCATAAAGTAACAATCTGAGGGAATACCCTATGATTTAATACAATAAAGGGCCCATAATTATAAACAGAAAGACCTCTGTGAAGCCACGCATGCTGAAATGAAGGCAGCTTTCCTTGAGTGAGCGCCTTGTATGCAGAAAAGGAATATTTTAGTTAGACAATGCTTTGCCTTTTGTTCTGCTTTATTTTACTTTCCTTTTTTGTAATTACACTGTAAACAGTTCATCAAGGAAATCTGTTAACATGTTGCAGATGGTGGAGGGTTTGTAGAGTGTGTTATTCTTCGGCTCCTTGGTCACTTGTCTCTCACTAAAATGGGTCTCAGTATTATGCATAGGAAGAGTCACTTGTTTTCCATCTAATTTATTTCTCACAAAAGAAAAACTGTCATGTCACAATAAAAACATAGCTTGGGCATTCATTTAACTTTCCTTAAAGTTGTACTTATATTAAAGTCATTCACGTTCCTGAAATTTAAACATTATCAAAATAAGACACTGATACCGCTCTTTGCAACAGAGTCTGCTTCTTGAAGTCTACGGAGCCCCTGAAAATTTAAATAATATGCCATTTGAAAAATGTACCTTAGAATATTTTTATGTGAGTGAACATTGATGCTGCCACCCAAGTGTTATTTTAAAATAGAAGGAAGGAAAGAAAGAAAAAAATAATAAAAAACTGAGTCAGCTAAATAACAGAATTTAGCATTGTCAATAAAGCAATTTCTTTTGCCACACCAATATCTTTGTGAGTCTCCTTGTTAATCATTTTACTTTATTATTTATTCTATATATATTTTTCCATGAAGAGTTCTTAACTTGATGAAAATCTGATTTTTTGATCCACAATCCAATCTCACTGTGGCCAGCTGCTATGTCTTCATAACTGTGAAAATATTACATCTCTTTGCAAGTTGGCTCTAATACAAGGAAGGTTACTAAACTAACCCAATTAAATTGAGCATATCTGCAAGTTTAGATGATTATTGCTGTTGTCTGTGAGGGCTGGGATCCAAAGTGATGGATTGCTGGCTACCCTGGTGAATTCAAACAGGGGAAAATATCCCTTCCTGGGCTAGCTAGAATTGGCTTACAGAAAGGTTTTATGATGCAAATTGGAGATATTGGACTTAGTAACAAACTACACTATCTGTTATATTCTCCTTTCTCATAGTCACAGGACGCTTTCCTGAGTTTCACGTTCCATCCTCATTAATAAGCTCTGTGTTGTACATCTTTGTCTGATATCAAGCTGCCATACCTTGTCACCAATTATAGCCTCTGAAAAGACCCATCTCATTATAGTACTTAAATTGCTTGTTCCTGGAGGTGATGCTTGGTGCATCTCTTCTGCCTCTTGCCAACAGGAAAATCACCCTTGAAGTGAATAGATGTCAGTCAAAAGCTACAAAAGCAAAGCACAAAGAATTAATAAAAAGCTGAGCTGGAATAGTTATCAGCTGATTGCACAGAAAAGAATAAAGATCAGATGAGTAAATTGCAAGGCTAAAGGAGACACTTTTGAACATTTTAATCACATGCAACATATTTGTCCATGAATTTGGGACCAAGTAAATTCTGAAGTGAGTCACATGTGTGCACCAAAATACATTGTTTATCATCCTGTCATCATAGCTCTGACTGGACAATGTAGTGATTGAAAATACATGTTTTTCCCTTTATTTCTCATTGCATCTCTAGGTAGGAAACTGAACAACCCAAAAGGATTATTTTTGGATGATATTGTTCTATATTACATGCATTTTAATATGAATTATGAATCATCAACAAAGTGAAATATCTTTGAATTGATCACCAGATCAACTAGACAGGAAACTATACAAAAATAATTCCTCTCCTGCTAGAAGAATGTGGAAAGCACACATATTAAACTTGAAAGTATGCAAAGTGTTAGAAATTCATTCAACAACCATTCATTCCTAGGTGCAAAAAGTGTTGCTTATTCTATTCCTTTCCAAAGGAAAAAAAAACTTTATAAATCTACCTAACTATAAATAAGTATAAATAAGCATAAGGAAATATTAATATTTTCCTTGTTATATCCTTTTAGTTTTTGGAATGCATGGTTTTATTAATTTAACGCAGGTTAAATTAATAGACAATTTTAATGATGAAAACACTTCAAAGACATTGTAAGTTAAATATGTGCCCTAAAATTCTCCATTTATACAACTAAGTCAAGGAAGTTCAGGAAAAAAATTCTGAACATATGCAACTTCTGGCTTACTTCCTGTCACACAAGTAAACCCTAGTCTTTAGAATCAGGCTTACTGTCAATGAAAATTCAAAAGGAAACTGCCTGTTACGAACTCCACCTCATTTAGTTAGCTAACCTTTCAATTTCTAAGAAAGGACATAATTTTCATATGCCAGGAATCCACTTATATGTATACATTGAATGTGCTGAAGAAATAATAGAAAGTCAGAAAAAAATAAAAAATGCAAAAACAAAGTCAGAAAAAAAACAGAAAATACATACTATGGAAAAGCATTTATGTAAGATGATTATTGTGCAAGTAGCATTATACACCTCTCTGAACACTGTGGTATTACTGTAACCATTCCGTCATGACAGTTTACTGATTCTAGTAATAATCTTGGATTATGAAGGAAGCTGGACGATATTCATTGCTGACTAATAAGGAATGATATTCTAGCATTCTCATTGAAATCAAAACAGCTAACATAAATTAGTATTTTGGAACATTTGAGTCTTGTTTCATTATATCTTGCAATGATCATTGCTGTTATTATCACTGTCATGTTATTTTTATTATTATAGTACAAGACTCATTAAAATTAATAAAAAACTGAAAACGAGCTCTTATCATCAATGTTGCTTCTCAAAGAGATGTTAGCATACTTACAAACACATTTTCTCATTTACTTGAAAGTATGATTGATTTTTTTCCAATTTTGTTACTTAGGAATTTTTAAAAAACAATTAAATATCACTCTAGAACATGCAAATTGAAATCACAGGGTCAAATATTTGTGAAGTGTAAGTGCTAAATTAGATAAAGCAAAAGCTTAAACCATCTTCTATATTAAACCATAATCATAGCTCCTTCTTTGAAAAGGTTTGTTTTCTGTATTTATGTAGAATGTATTTATGTTATTAACTAATAATAAAGGTATACATTTCTAGCTGAAATGTGAAATAATCACACATATACATATTCTAGAATGATTAGAAACAGTAACAACTATTCAGCCACACAAACTTATCCTTCATTTTGATGAGAATATTTCAAATATGCTCTTTTAGGAGTTTTAAAATGCCATGCATTATTAAAATTATTCCCATTGTCGCGGTTTGATATGTGTCCTCCAAGTCTCATGTGTTTGGGAAGGTCATGACACCTTTGAGAGGTAGAGTCTTGCTGCAGAAAGGCAGTCACAAGGGGTAGGCCTTGAATTAGATTAGTCCTATCCTACTTCCAGAAGGAGTCTGCCTTTTCAGCAAGCAGTCTTGTAGCTCTCAGCCTCGAAGATGTCTGAAGTGACATAGACTGCTTTCAGCTTCGGCCAGCCAACCATTCTGCCTCCACCATGAAACCATATCTCACCTCTGGAACAATAAGCTGAATAAATCTCTCTTTTCCCCTTATGTTGTTGACTTGGAATGTTCTCTCACAGCAATACACAAGAATAACTACAATAAATATATTGTTTCCCAGTGTATATTTGGACCTTGTTTTTAAAGTAGAATTACAGGAAAGTACTTCTTCTTTACTATTTCTATAACACAGGTAGCAATATACTGTCAAATAAATAACAATGGTCAAGTTTGTATTTGGATAATTTGCCACTTTTTAGTAAAATTACTTTTTTACTTTACTTATTTATGTGTGTGTGTGTGTGTGTGTGTGTGTGTGTGTATGTGTGTGTCTCACAAGGCACTATATATCACTGTAGAGGATCAAGGGTAACTTAAATTGTTTCTACCTTCTTTTTATTTACCTCTGAGATTTTCCAGGCTCTGCCCACCAGGGACTGAAGTGCAGACCACTATTGTTTCTGCTTGACATTTTTTCATGAGATCTAGGATCCAAACTCAGGACCCTCTGCATGCAAGAAAGATTTGTTAAATTTCTTTTTAATGGTTAAATTTCTTGAGCTCCAATTTCCAATAAATATAGGAAAATGGTCAATATTATCACCAGTTAGGGAAATTGTAGTCAAAGCTATAAGAAACCCGCTCAAACCATTAAAAAGGAAACTCTTAAAGGATAACTTGTTGATAATAATGCAGGTAATCTCCATTGCAAGAAATAATTTGGAGAGTCCTTAAAAATTGAAAGTATATTTGTCATATGACCAACTCTTCTTCTGGGAATATATTAAAGGAAGTTAAATCAACACGCAAAGAGCTAATGGCATTTTAGTGCCTTTCATGACACTACTCACAAGAACTAAGGTGTGGGCTCAGCAGATAAATGGATAAGAAATATGCCACACACTCATAACCATACATGGAACCTTGCCATTTATAATGAAATGCCAGAAGTTGAAAGACAAATACTACATGTTCTACTTTATGTAAGATAACTAAATAAGCTGATCTGAAAGTAGACTAGTATGTAATTGAAATTTAGAGTGATGTGCAGCAGGAGTGGAGAAAGTAGCTGTTTGACCAGTGCACTGTGAATTCATGTGTGGAGATGCTACATTGAACTCAACTAATGTGTATAATTAAAATGTGTTAATATCTTCACAAAAAGAACATTTGAATCACTGCTGTTTATTTTCTATGCAAACCAGATTGGTTACCATAAGCAAAAGAAAATTTGTGGCCCTTTGCCTGAAAAAAGTCAGCTTAGAAATAAAACCAAGAAAAGGCAGATAGATGACTGAGACAGAATTAAGAACTCAGAAATAAAGCCAAATAACTACATGTTCTTTCAGTTTTCCCAAAAGAGCAATGACAATACAAAGAGAGGAGATGGTCCTTTTAACATATCACATCACAAAGGGCAGAGAACCTACATAATAGATTTCATACTCTTAAAAAAAAGACTCAAAGTTGATATGCTCTTAAATCTGAAATGCAAATCCATAAACCTTCTACTAGACAACATAGAAGAAATACTATGCATCTTTGAGTACATTGATATAACTTTATGAGTATCACCAAGGGCAAGCCATAAAAGAAATAACAGAAAGGATGAAGATAGTGTCAAAATACCAAGGGCAAGCCATAAAAGAAATAACAGAAAGGATGAAGACAGTGTCAAAATAATGAAAATACCAAGCCACACATTGCAAAAGACAATCTTATAAAGGAAAATAGACAGAGCACTAAGCCAACCTTGGAATATATTACAACAATTATTCTTTATGGTACTTAAACTAATTAAAATATAAAGGAATTAAAAGGTCAGGTCCACACAAAATACTTCTTAGAAATGTTTAACAATTCCATTCATAATTGAAAAAACTATGAGAACAACTCAGTTGATGGTTGTATAAATAAACTGGGATATGGGAAAACAATGGGATATTATACAGCAATAAAATATGCATTAAGATATTAAAAGACGCGGAGGAAATTATAGCATGCATGAAAATGAAATGTTCAACGGATGTTGATAAATAGCCCATGTAGTTCCAAGTTTCTGGAACTTTTACCAGAACCACTTCATTGGGCCTTATCAGAGGAACCATCTGCAACCTCACAGTGGAGGCACTGAGAAACCAGAAGAGGCACAATCCTCGAAAGGAGGTTGTTGCCATGGGCTATGTTGAACCAACCTACAGAGATGACTCGTTCTTTGACCCCTATACCTCCATTGCTTCCCACTACACCACTGGAGAGGAGTGGGACTGATTGCTTGAAGCTGGTTTTAAACTCACATGCCAGTGCTTAGGCTTTGGCAGTGGTTATATTAGATGCGACTCATCTTAATGATGCCACGACAATGGTGTGAGCTACAAGATCTAACAGAAGTGGGATCATAAGGGAGAGAATTTCCAGTGGATGAGCTACAGGTGCATTGGGAACAGAACAGGATAATTCAAGTATGATCTGTATGAGGCAACATGATAAGAGGGTGGGAAGACGTACCATGTAGGAAAACATACCATATAGTGGCAGAAGAAGTATCTCTGTGCCACTTGCTCCTGTACGTGCTTCGAGGGTCAGCGCGTCGGGCACTGTTATAGCTGTTGCAGATCTGGGGATGAACCCAGGTTCCAAGGCTCAACTGGCCATTTCTACAACTAGTATAGCCAAAGATACCATCAGAGGATGAACACTAATGTTAACTGGCCAACTCAGTGCTTTGTGTCTTTCAATGTACAGACCGACAGAGAACATTCCAGAGAATAACCCAACCCAAGGGAACAAGCAAGAGTCTTTCTGCTGGGGTCCATCCAAGTTGGAGTTATATTAGCAGATTCCCATCTCAAGAGTGTTTGCTTTTTCCTTACACCTTTTGCTTCAGTTCAATGCACAGCTTCTCCAAGCATCACCCTGAGGGATGCAATATGAGGCATATACTACTACACATTTGTCCTAAATCACTGAAAGTACAAGTGAGAACCCTAATGAAACTTATAAACTTTAGGTGATTATTATGTATAAATATTAACTAATCAATTGTAGCAAACACACTGCACCTGCAGGTAGCGGTAATAATGGGAAAATAAGTATTTATGTTGTGCCTGAAGCCATCTGGGAAATAGAAATGTCTTGCACATGGCTTCCATGTTACACTTTGACAATGATGAATACATAATATGGAAACTATCATTTCCAACACTTCTCATGAAACTTATTACTTATGCCGAAGGGAAAGTCTGTGTAGCTGCCACTTTATACAGTATAGAGGCCACCTTCTGTTTCAGTGCTTTGAGATGTAGATATAGCCATGGTGAAGTCAGTTGTGTTTACCATAAATTTAGCATTTATGTTTATGAAGTTCTTAATAATGACATAGTTAGGTATTATTTTCAAATATCAACCATAATTTCTAAAACTAAAAGAAAATACACAGAATTGTCCCTTTAATAGTGGTATCCCTTTCTGTGTAGATTTGAAAACTTGAACTACACTTAAAGACAATGAATATGCTTATTTATTTATTTACTACGAAATATTGAACACAGACATTTGCAGGACTTGTATACTACATAAAGTTAACATTTCTATCCTAAGAATGTGTTTTTTATTCAAATAGTGATAGTTATATAAGTTTATAACAAATAAGGCATTTTAATGTTCCTCTTCTTGAGGGCTACCACATTTGATTTGAATCCGTAGTTCTTATAGACTGTAGTTCAAATAGAATATGTGACACGCACCTTAATTTCCTGCCGTTTAAAAGCTGTATTACCATATAGTGTTGCCCACAGTGACTATATGGGCAAGAAACAATATATCTACATTTCAAAGTCTCAAGATGTAAAACCCTGAATAACTTTCATAAAACTGTATTGTTTGTGTAAATAACACTGGATATCTTTACAGATGAGCAAGTTTAAATCTTAAGTAGAAGAATAAACATGAGAAACAGTGCTGTAGACATCAAAGCTTAAGGTATAGAGCTGCAGGATATTGAAGACATTGCAAACCTCAGATGGTTGACTTTGCTCAGTATTTGCTGTTTGTTGGGTTTGGGTCTTTATCTCACAATATTTGTTACAGATTCTTCTGTTTTAAAAAGAAATTTTATTTTGCAATATTAAAGTCAAATGTATGCAGTTTTTTTTACTTTACAAGAACACACAGTATGAGTTCATACCTTTAAAATGCTGGACCTGAAATATCGATGAGCAATACTATATTATTATTATTATTATTATACATCATAATAGTACATAAATACTTATATTAATATGATTATTTTATTCTGTCTCTTCAAATTCAATATCTTTTCAGCTTTCCCATGAACATTAGTTCATTTTTCACTCTTTCTTTGTAGCTTATTTTACTTAATGTACTGTTCCCTATGTTTATTCATGTTACAGCACATGATAGCATATTTTTAAGGGTCAAGTGGTAATGCATTGCTAAAGCAATGAATTTTTAAATAATTACTGATGGATAGCTGTTAATTCTGTTTTTTGACTATCATAATGATAAATGGATAAGGGAGAGAAGGTGACATGTTTCTTTATGATAAACCCAGACCCTCTTTCCCTTGTAAATATTTTTCCCTTGATTCTTAGTCAAAATATTTATGGGCATTTCTAAGGAAACATATATTCCTGAAACTTTTATTTGTATTCCAAAACCTATTGTATTGCTGTTATAGTGTATGCTTTATCTACAGATCTAAAATATCATTGCTTTCATGTTTGATAATACTTTAAAAATGTTCTCTCTAAGGAAATATGAATGCTTCCCTTAGCATCTATTAAATGAAATATAAAAAGAAAATCATCAGATATAACTACTTTATCTAAGGTTTTCCTCTCCACTTATGTCACCTCACAAATATCAGCATCCCCAGGAGTCATGTTAATAACCAATGACTGGCTTGAATAGTTACTTTGAATATACACTGCTACTGTTTAGTTCTCTGATTTACTTTGCTGCCTTCTTCTATGCAAAATGAAAGCTCATGATGACCGACCTTATTCCACACACAGAACATGCTGAATAAATCACAAACACAGGTGCACTATTTTATCCACAACCATTTTCTTTTTATTTAAAATCTATTATGTTATGAAAAGTAAAGCTCCTGCTTCGGAGGTATACAATATTATTTTTAACATTCAACAAGAAGCATGTCTTTAGTCTCACATACCTGCTTTCTGCCAAGAAAGATGGCTGGAGAATACATAGAAGTAAGGGAACTTTCCAGAAAAGAGTCATAGTTATTAACCTCCATGTTGTCATCATATACTAGTTCTCCTTTTTCATCCCCTCCCCATACTTCTATCTGCAGTTAGATCCCCTGACATGCACACAACAACTTAGTCATGTCTCTAAAAGTATTTGGAAAAAAGTGTACTTGCAAAAAAAAATGGGATTTCAATTTAGAGTTTTTCTATGAACCTCATGCTTCATAAACCTTATTTTTAGCAATAATGTTCTTTCATTAAATGTGGGTTAATTTCAACCTGTGGAAGAGACAAGGTTCCCAGAAAGACTCTTACATGACTATCTAGACACATGTAAGTTTTCCATGGCCTTATAATACAAGGCTGGAAATCTTTTTTTTATTTTTAGAATCCTCCTCAAGAAAAACTCTGTCCATTTCTCTGTTTAGGCTAAATCAGTCAGCAAGCTGAGCAGTGACATGACTTAGTGTCTATTGCTTTTATTCCATGTTTTAATTAACACTAGGCATCTTATCTGATAGTATGATGAAATCCACTAACTTGTTTCACCCTGTCTCTTCCACAGCCTCTGGGATTCAGATTTTTTGCTTTGTGTCCAGGTTCTGGACACACCCTGCTCTGATCCTGCCAGAGCCTTTCCCAAGACAGTCTGTGCCCTGCTAGTGTACACCGACTTCATTGTTTAATGAGTCCAGCCACTTGAATTCTAATGAAGACTAACAGGCAGAAGTTATGAAACGAGTGCCATAATGACACTCAGACAGACTGTAGATGTATTTTTAGGCAGATGAAGTGTGTGGTCCATGCTTCAGGCCCACCAAATGACAATTATAGCAACACTCTGCAGTAAGTAAAGAGAACTTTATTTTTCAGAAAAGTTGCATAAATTAAAGCAGTTTCCTGCTACACTTCCTTCTCCTGCACTTTCTTTATCCTTCATCTTCCTCTGCTTGTCTTTCATCCTTCTCATGCTCTCCTTCTACCTCCTGCACCTCCCTTCTCCTACCCTCCTTCCGTCTCATAAACACCTTACTCTGAACTCTAGCAGGCATGTGGGATCAATAATATTTATCTCATTAAACCCAGAAAAAGTCCAAAAATACAATGAAACCTTGTTTTAAGTATTTGGAGGATAGATTACATTGTACATATTGTATTAAAGAGCCTGAGTTTTATATAGCTAAAAATTAAACACAGATTTATTTGTCTTTTAGAAAATGGAGTCAGAAGTAAATTCTTCCATAGTCTACCTCTCAAATATGTATGCACACATATGCACACACAAAATATAATATACTATATACTAACAGCATAGAAATTAATTCATTCCTGAAAAAGAGTTATTGGTAAAACAGAAAAATCCTAGAGGGCAGGGCCTTTCTTGGAGAAAAAGAAATATGACTTTCATCAGAGAATAAAGAGGTCCTTTTGGCAGTGTATTATGCTATAATATTGACAAATTTAGATTGCCAACATGCACTCACATCTTAGAAGTGGAGAAGTTCAGATTTTAGTTTCATCTCTTTATTTGCATTTCCATGGACTGTTAAGAACTGCCAAATCTGGCTAAATATGGAAACCATTTAAAAGAATATTATTAAAAAATCCAACTTCCTAAAATTGAACTTTATGTGAACCCCAGCATCAGAGGAAACCCGAAGAGGAGATGAGTATTTAGGGCCAAAGAGATTAAAGAGGAGGCTAAAAATCAAATGCTTAGGGTAAGAAAGATTTTTTAGCTATAGTTTTCTGCATTTTCTGAGCATTTGTAAAATGACACAAAACTCGGAGAGCAAAAATGTGATGACAGTGTCATGGGTAGGTTTTGTGTCTCTCCCCATTCCCTAGCTATAAGAAATAGCACGGCCATAATGCAAAGTACCAGTGACTCAGCAAGGCTGAGGCCAACCCAATCTTTCGTTATTCCAAGGCTTTGGGAAGCTCACAAAAAAGGAGGCAGTGAGATTGTAAGAACCTAAAAGTGGGAAGGTTCACTATTGGACAAGGCATTCCTCTCAAGGCAGGACTGCTGCATCCAGGAACTCAATGTTGGTGAGACTTGTTCTTCCCAGACCTGCATTATGACTGACATACCAACAGGCTTCCACAGACTACCTAGGAACTGAAGAAAGATAAGAACACACAATAATATTAGATGAGTGAAGGGAAATGCCCCATCAGTAAGGTGGCCCAAAAAGATGCAAGTTGATATGCCACAGTGGTCTGAACCCCCACATGAGTAGACAGGCCAGAGTGAACCCTGGGGTCCATAGATGTATACTGGAAAGAGGGTGGGAGGGAGTGGGAAGGAGTGATGAAAGGAAAGCAAGGGATGGGAGGGAGGGGGGATGGAGGGAAACAGAAATGAGTACTCAATATTCTTATAAAAGTAGAAAAATAACAATAATAGAAATAGCACAGAAATAGAGAGTAAAACCTGTGGATTTTCTCTCCTATCAAGTATTTTAAGGATAAACACAAAGGAGCTATAATAAGAATATTTTCAGCTAAAATATATCTTATTTCTTGAAAAAATTACATTTCATCTACACTTGATTTCCCTCTTTCCAAGTTTTGTTTTCACTATTGCTATTTCTTATCAAGTTTGGAATTCATCTTATTGGTACTTCGATTCTTCGTTGTTTTGGTGTTATGTCCATCTGTATTATTCCATGCCCATGGATACATTTTATGCAAACTTAATAGCATAGAATGTCAATACTGGATTTCCTCTCTCAGTATCAGCTAGAGGCTCATAATAGTCAATCTTTTTATTCTCTCTTCAAGAATGTAGAACAACGATGTCCTTAAGAATGACACATTTTAAGCTCTTCTGTGTGCATCATTACCATAAAGATGATAAATATGCAAACTGCATCCATTTCCCAACTCCAGCTGCTTATCCAGACTCTTAGCAACTTCCAAGGTTCTTACATTTTATTTTGGTCTCAAATATATTCATTTCTCTCCTGTATAAGCTTAGAATTCTTTGTACATTTCTCTGCTATGTGTTACGGAATCTCCTTTAATATTAAAGTAGTAGATGCACTAAAGCTTTGAGCATGTAGTAAAGTGCATTTTACAAGATTCATCTGCAATGATTTGAAATTCATTTTTGCAAAGTTTACTGAAACTCATTTTACTAAGAGGCTACATCAAATAGCCTGGGCCAGCACAGGTTGCTTATACTGTTGGACATCTTTGGTTGGCAAAATGCTTCTTTGTGACTCTAGATTGAAACATAATTTATGATGTTGTTAATGCCCTGTGCTTTCTTTTTTACATTCATGCCCAAAGCTAGCAGAAATTCATGACTTAGCTCCACAAATATATGTTTACAGACCCTAGCAAGGAGCAAAAATATCAATAAAAGCAGTGAACAAAATGAGAATAATTAGTAATCAAGGAAAGCATTCTTGGTAATCAGGTTTGATTTCATTACTAAAGTTAAAAATGCATTACCAACCATTGGACTATAGTTGCTACTCCACACCACTGTACTTGAAAGTGTACCTACTTAACTGTTCAATATTTTTAGCATATAATATAATATGAGTGATAGTCTCATCTGTCAACTCTGTACTTGGGAAGAGGGCCCATGGCCATATCTATGAGGAATTACCTAGTTAAAGGCAGGCCTCTGGACAACACTGTAGGATTCTGTCGTGTTTTGTTTTGGTAGTTGTGAGGAGACCTGCCTATTACAGACAGCATCATTCTCTGTAGAAAGTGAGCTTAGCACTGGCAAGCTGGCAGGCATGCATTGGTTCTTTTTCTCTGCTTTTGACTTGGTATTTATGTGGCTGGTTCCCATGGGTCCTGACTTTCCTGCCATGATGGGCTATAACTTGGAATTGTAAGACAATATTATCTCTTGTTTCCTTAAGTGATTGAGTTAGGTATTTAACAGCAGCAAAGACTTATGAAACTTAAAGTTTAGGTTACCAGTCACTTTTCTTTACAGTTCTTCTAGACATAATGTGAGGCTCCTGAAAATTATGATCTCTTTCAATCTGAATCCCTGAGGAATTTTTCTCCCAACTGAAAGGGAATAAGGATAGCATAGCAAACATTAATAACCCCTACTATGAGTGGGTCTCTACTACAGTCCAGTAATTTTCCTTAATGTTTTAATATCAGTGGAATATTCATAATGATCTCACAATATTTCTACCTGAATTTTTATATGAAATAATATTCCATGGTGTCACTTGGTTTCCCAAGTTTATATAACTCATATAAAAGTGTGTTCAACAGTTTGTCTTCAAAAGTACAATTTTATCATTATTTGAATTATCAATTTTTTACTTGCTTGACAAATAAATATATAAATATGTGAGCAAAAGACCCTAGAATTTATAATTTCATTTGAGGCTATATTGTTTTACTCTCCATCCCTCTTTATGTATAACTTAAAGACATATATAAAGAAGTTTGATTTTATAGGGCAGATATTATACTCCTGTTTTCTGTCTTTTTTATGATGTTCTTAGTGAGAACCAAAGGAGAAATTATGATTGCTAGCAAAGGAAATAGAGACTCTTTTTAAGCCACATTTTGTCTGTAAAGTTAAAGACAAGCAAAAACAATAATTGCAATATACTCATTGTAAGCATGGTCTTGAGAGGCGTGTTTAAAGAGATACTATTGAGGAGTAACACTGGATGTTAAGATTGCAAGGCAAAATTATTTCCTCCTTTCCTCAATGGTATGCCCCATGACACATGGTTTATACTATAGCAAGTGGTCATGCATATGCTTTTGAAGATAGTCGAGATGAAACTCAGTAAGTCACATGTTAGAAAAGATACAAGAACTAACAGGTCGACTAACAGGGAAAAGAATGATTGCAATGGGAACAGAAAAGGAGATGGAATTGGTGATTAAGGAGCAGAAAAGCCATAAAATCACAATATTCATGAATGAAACCATGAAAGAATAAAAATTAAATAATACAGAAAGGATAAAAGATAGTCCACTAAAGGTGAAGCAGGTGTTTTTCCATCAAAGGACAGACTATTGACTGGCATAGAGAATGAATAAGCAGTTTTTTTTTCAGATACGTTCTAATCTGAATCTGAAGACTGAGTCTTGTGACAGCACCAGTTCTTTTAAGGACATGAAATAAGCTGTCTTCACAAGAAATACTGTAATCTCTCTTGTGAATAGAAGGGAAGCCCAACACAACTGAATTATCTCCCATTCTGTATACCTTCATTTAAGAAAATACTTGTCAAATATTTGTTTGTTTCATAGAAAAAAATAATGAAAAAGTTTTAAGAAGTCAGTATTCAATGCATTGTGTTGGTTTTCTTGTGTTATGTAACTAAAAAATAAGCATATTCAGATTACAAACAAAATACATAAAGGATAGCATAGGTATCACAATTCAAAAGTGTAAAACCAAACCTCCTTCTTTTCTTATAGGATCACACTTTGTGATCCTGTGAAAGATTTAAAAATTGGCTACGATATGTATTTCAGAGCACTTTTCATGAAATTTCAAAAGACTAACTTTATAAAAGTTGGATGGGAACTCAAGTTTGATCACTTCTTATTTTAAAACCAGTGGAAGAACTACATATGTAAATACAGCTGTGTGGGAGGATAAGGCAGGAAGATCCTGAATTCAAGTTCAGTTCAGATAATATAGTCAGAAATCATAATTATATAGCACAAAAGTTAAGGCTATTTACTGGTTTGTCATCTTGGAATGAAATAAAACTATTATGTACAAAGAATGAGAAATTTCACCTGCTCTGACAGAGTCTATATGCAGCCAGCTGCCAACTCCCTCGGCCTTTCTTCTTTTTTTTTTATTTTTCAAACACATGTTCTTTTACAGCTCTTTTACTTGTCCATGGGTCATGATTTTATACTTTTCTGTTCTTGATGAAAGTCATTGCATAACAACAAGAGCACAAAATAAAATAGCAAAGTGTTCTACGGAATAAATACAACAGGAAGCAAAGCAAAGTTAAGGCAATGAAAATCTGCAGTCATGTGTAAATCAGAAGGAAAAGAATGTCATATGCAAGAGAAGCAATGACAAAAACATTTTTAAAAAATTATCAACACAGTATTTTTTAAAGTATCCAGGAACATAGTAGGTTTATAATTTCTGTCATTTCTTTCTAAGATATTTCTAGAAGTACATAATTTAATCATTCCACATGAAGTATCAGGCACTTAAAGGTTATCATTAGTTAAAATGAATAGTACTTAAGTCTTAAATAAAATTCTTAAAATTTATTTAAAGATATTAAAACACATAACAATTAAAATGAAAAATTTTGTAGTTTTGAATAACCATATTTACTGGCTACTTTAACTTTAACCATGATGATCTTCCAAATTGTATGGCAACATTCACTTTGAAAAGTATGATGTTTTAACTTTTTATATAAGGTAAGGCCAAAAAATCACAGAGTTTTCAAACTCTTTAAGTTATTACTGTTAATAAATGAATAAAAGGGGGTTGAAAGTGTCACTAAATATGTATCTGATGATAAGCATCATTAAGTATTGTACATGAAAAAATGGATAAGCTACAGTCACTACTTCCTGGTATCTTTAGACTGAAGGTCAAGAGAAACATATGCAAATGTAACATATACAATAGACTACATATATATACATACATATATGTCTTAAGATATAGAATATTGCATAACTATTAAGATATATAAGAATATATATAAGAATATAAGATATAGAATATTGCATAACTATTAAGATATAGATATCTATTAAAAATTTCAAAAGGATGAGAATTTGATCTACTTTCTTAAGCAAATATAAATATAAATACTTATTACCACTCACTCAATTGAAAACTAGGATGTTGGATTGGAATGTATACCATTTCCAAACAGTAAATTCCCAGAGTTTATGAACTCAGAGATGATTCTGGCCAGATAGTTAATCCACATGAATTTTTTTTTTTTTTTTTTTTTTTTTTTTTTTTTTGCTTAGAGCGTTTAGAACACAAGACATGGTTCTGAGTCGGAAAGCAATCATAAATCTCCACAGTATAGTATGGATTCCAGTCTAAGTTTCATTAAGAATACTTATCATTCAAGATGATCTTCAGAGACTTTGCAGGACTGATTTCATCCTGAATAAATTGGAAATGAGAGATAAACTAGCAAGTAAGCTCCAATCTACATTCAATCCCTTATACTGGATTGTTGTTTAGAAAACATGTTCATTTCTTTATCATAGATTCCTAAAAGAAAGACAGGTATACATCATAGGTGAAATAATTTTTATTCTAAATAGCTTTCCTTACATATATTGTATTTCATATTGTCAAAAATGAGGAGAAATAAAAATAAGAGCAGAGTAAACACTAAAAGAAGCACCATAGGTGAATCAGAGTTTAGAGTTTGAATATAGAAGTTTAAGGTAGATTCAGTAAGCATAAAATAGAAATTAAGATAATAATAATGGAAAATGTCCTTTTATCATAGAAATTGACTGTTTAAAGAGAAAATTAACATTGAAAGTTTATTTGTTTAAATATGAAATAAAAAATATTTCAGACATAAAACCTAGTAACAAATGGCACATGGAATGAACACAACTAGGGAATATGCTAGTAGGTCAGTGAAAATAACCAAACTGAAGCACATACTTAAAACCAAAAATAAAATGCAAGCCACGAACAGTTTGTAACAGACACAGAGGAAAGCATTTGTACACCAGCATCCCAAAAGTAATGAGAAATAATAAAAAAATACCATGATTTAAAATGTTTTGAGAACATATGAAAGAGAAGTTAAGCAACTATGTTTCAGCTCACTACAATGAAGTTATTAATCAGATTTAGAGGAAAAACAACCTTAAGCACATGCTTAAATAAAGGCCATCTTACACACAGGGAGCAGCAACAAAACATATGCTTGACATCTCTTCAGAAAGGATGCAACCCTTAGCTAATGAAAACAACCTTTGGAGTGCTGTGAAAAGAAATCACTAGCAAGTAGATTTCTATACCTAGTGAAAGTATCATACAGAAATAAAACCAATAGGAAGACATTCTCAAACAAAAAACAATTGAATTTGTTATTAGCAAACCCAAACTAGAAGAAATTCTCAGGGAAAATTCTCAAGAAATGTTCTCCACATGAAAGGAAATATTGAAAGATGGAAACATTTCTCAGCAAAGAAAGATAAGGGTCCAGAAGGTAAATGTGTTACCACCACCCTGCTTAAAAAGAATCTTGACTTGTAAAAGCAATAACAATGAGTATAGCATATGATTCACAGTACATGTAAAAGTAAATAAATGACATCAATAGAAAACTAGCAAATGGCAGGTGAATGGATCTTTGCTAATTTAAGGGTTATTAATGAATCAAGAATTCACATTGCAAGTATGGTTATAAAAATGCTCAAAGCACAGTTTGAAAAAGGCAGTAACATCAATTCCGTAAAAAAGTAAAAAGTAAATTAACACCAAGAGCTAAATAGAAGCATAGCAAAGAGAATGGAACTTAAAAACCTGATGTCATCCAATGAAATCTAGTTGTATCAAAAAGAGAGACATTATGGAAACATACTTATGTGTACTACATGCATTTATATATATGTATATGTACATACACAACTGCAATTGGCAAAGCCTCATTAAAATATGCAAACATTTGGAAAATGAAAAAATTGAAAAAAGTACTGCCTGAATATTGTTCGAAGGAGAAGTGGCATGCACTATTGTAATCAGGCAAAACAAATTTCAACATCAAAACATTACTGGAATTAATGAAAGGTATACATTAGCCCTATATTTTAATAATCCTATTTTAATTGAATATTTAAATTGATATAAAACATTCTCTATTTTTCTACAATACCAATAACCAATTAATAAAATTTACCAACTGCTATTTATAAGAGAATCTGAAAACTTTTCAAATACTAATAACAAATAAAAAAGTTTTATGAGATTCAACATAGAAAATTTTGCTGAGTAAATTAAAGAAAACAAAGCCTAAGCAAATCACCAGGTATAATCACTTATGTATTAGAAGAGCTAGTATGCTATATCAATGAAATAGAAATTTATCGTTGAGCCAAATGTGACCGAGGTTAAAATGACAGCAAGCACATGTATTTGGTCATTGTTAAAAAGGCAATCAATTCTAACTTTGTAATTGATGTAAAAAACTTAAAATAACTAATGTCAACTTTTATTCCTAAAGATTCAATCTTAACTAACAGAGAAAAGGAACAAAACATTAGACAGGGCTACAATGAAACATCATAATTAATGTAGTGTGGTACTTAAATAATTGAAAAAAAGATAAGTTGAACATTTCATCCATAGGTACTACTAAAAAGACAAAAAGGAACTCACACCAAGAAAAACACTCACTGTGATGTTATAATTGCTAACTTAATAACTGAAGACTGAACCTTTGAGCATATTTATGAAGAGTTATTTAATCATCACACATTTTGATCAAAACTGTTGGAGAATTTCTAATTGGGATGATGAAGTCTATAGTGGGCTAAGTGGTTAAGATGGAGAGAATTAGTTCAGTCCTTTAGTGTACCTTTGCGTACACATACTGGAATACTGGCGAGCAAGAAAGGATGCCCCTCTCCCAATAATTCTTATAGTTATTGTTTGGCCATTTCTTTAAGTTTCTGATGTTGGCATGAGTTCTCCTACCATGCTGAATTGGAACCAGAAGCTATAAAATGAAAATAAACCACTGGTTCCCTTAAATTGTTTGTTTATGTATTTGTTATCAGCCATACAAAAGTAGCTCAAGTACTTGTACTTGAGAAAATGCAAAATATATAAAGAATTCCTAAAAATGAATATCTAAAAGGCATATGATTAAGAAAGAATGAAATATGTGAACTGATATCATTGTTGTTACTATTCAAGCTACTATAACACATGATTAAGCAACTTGGGGGAACAAGGCATTTATTTTTGATGATAATAATCAGTTATGCTTCATCAGTGTGACAGGAAAATGTATACCGACATAATGGGAGCATAGGAACTGGCCAGGCCATCCACCCAAAATTCTGATAGATGATAGATAGATAGATAGAAAGATAGATAGATAGATAGATAGATAGATAGATATAGATAATGTTCTTATTTCCTCCTCTTTTTATTAGAGGTTTGCTGGTTTTCCTGTGTTGCACAGAATGGGATCCGTCTTAGCTGTCCTTAGTTCATATGTTCCTCTCAGTTCCTTCCATTGAACTTATTTTTTCCTGTGCTTCTGTTATTGAGATTATCTTTTATCCTATGTGTATAGAATTCTTTGAAGTATCTTCTGCAGCACTAGCTTGCTGTCAGGAACTACCTTAGCTTTTGCTTGCTTTGAAATGTTAATTCTCCATCATTTCAAATAGATAGCTCTGCCATATGTAACAGTCTCATTTTACCATTATCTTGCTTTCAGAGCTTGAAATATATTATTGCACATTTCCCTAGCTTTTCGAGCTCCTGTCTGATGTTACTCTGATATGTTTATCTTTGTTAGTGAGTTGGTGCTTTTCCCTCATAGCTTTTGTTGTGGTTTTCTTGCTTTGTACTTTTTTTGTTTCTTTTTTTTATAATTTCACTGTGTCATGGAGAAGATTTTTCTCTGGTCATGTTTAATTGGGGTTGTAAAAGTCTCTCAGGCTTGTATGCCCTTTTTTTCTAACAGATCTGTAAAACTTTCTGCATTACTCACTGAAAGTATTCTCTATGAGTTTTGCATTTATTTTGGCTTATTTTCCAAAATTTATGTTTTATGTCTTTATTGTATCTCAAATTCTAGTACACTGCACACTTTTTCTGTATTGATGCTTACTTGACATGTTTTATTGACCCTGTCCTCCATCCCTTACATTCTTTCTTTTACTGATTGAATCTTTGGTTGATAATTTCATCTCTGATTTTTTTTTATTCTTTGGGATTTTTATTTCCAACATTCATATGATCTTTTCACAATCTAATTTTTCCATTTTTTCTTACTTGTTGACATTTTCATCCATATTTCTGTTTTTGTTTTGCACTTATTGCTGACCTTTTTTTTTTTAATGTTGCTGACTTAACTCTTCCAGCTGTGTTTGTTCCCACATCCCTTCTGCTTTTATTTAAGGATTGTCTTTCTGAACAGCCTCCTTTTGAGGGTTTAATCCTGATGCTACTTATAAAGGAAGAAGGAAAAATAAACTGCTGTGGCAGCAACAACAAACAGTTCAAGATAGAGAGATACCGAAAGTAATTAAAACTTACTAATGAATTACCACTGATTGCAAGCAGAAAAAATTGGAGGCATGCTATGCAAAACTTATTAAGGTAAATATGCAAATACTGAATAAATAATGTGCAAGAAGGGTTCAGGAAAGGGACAACAAAAATGAAACAAAGTTAGGCAAATGAAAAGGAAAAGAATAGTAAAGAAAAATCCTCTTCATGAGAAGAAAGATTTAAGAAGTACAATTTTTCCAATAGTGAATACATTTGAAAATGAATTAAATTGAAAATGAAATGAAATTAACTGTAAAAGAAATATAAAAATAAAAATTTCTGCCTTAAAAATATGAGAAAGTTAAAATGGTACAAAAATGTAACAGGAAATGTAACAGCAAAAACTAAAGAGGAAGAAAAGAAATAATGAAAATAATTGAAATTGATGGAAGTTGATTGTAAAAATAAATATATAAAACAAAATTAATTGTAAAAATAAAGTAAAACACTTCTAGTAGTATTAAAGTATGAGGTGAATGAAGGGCAAAAAGGAAAAAGAAAGAACATAAAATGGAAACTCATACTGAAACAAGTTCTTTCTGGATTCAAGTGTCAGTGGCAGCTGACCACCAGATGCATGTGGTATTGAGCCTATATTGGACAAGAGTCTGATATGGAACAGAATTGTCTTCATTTTAATAGTCTTCTTAGTTCAAGAACTGGGAAGATTCTCTTGCCTTCCAGAAACTCCCCAGATTGAATTCCTTGGGGTGACTAATATTTTAGGTCGTATATACATTGAGAGTTAGGAAAGCAATCACAGCTGTGAAATAAGTATAAATATGTGTCCTGTCTTCATACATTCAAGATCCCTAAGTATAACCACTTTACGGGGAACTGCTTTAAAGTTTTCAGGTGTGAATAGCAGAGATGTGGCTACAGAGATTATCTGCTACTGGCCACAGGCTAAAGATCACCAAACTCTAGTGTTACTAAACTGATGGCATCTGTTGATAGAGAGACCAGTTACATACATCACTGAGCTATCTTCCCACAACATGTATTCTTCATCTACTCTTCCATTTTACCCAGGAGTATCATGATAAATGTTTTGTGATGACATAATCTGATTCAGGTATTTTAAAGAATGCAAAATTTCAGGTTAATACCACTAATTAACAAAAAAGAAATTATGCAAAACTACTAGGAAAGCAATAGAGTAATTAATTGTGGCTGTCAGTGTAAAACACAGATTTCCACAAGATATTAATCTGAGATATTCACTGTGAATATACATTCTTCTATTCTTGGTTGAGTTCATTAAGGTCTGTTGAAGATGGTTTTGAAGTTCCCTACATTTTGCTGATCTTTCCTCTACTTATTCCATCCAAATTGAGCCTGAAGTATAGAGTATCTTCTTTGGAATTTATCTTTATTTGTTTGTTTCTTTATTTTAGGCAAATGGTCTCATTCTGTATCCCAGGATGACTTTGAGCTCACAAAAACCCTACTGCCTTGGCCGCTCAAGTGCTGGGATTAGAGGCATGAGTCACCTCTTTCACCCTGCATGTATTTAAGAATTTGCTTTAAGTTGTGAGAATATTTTCATGGCTATATGTGTGTGTGTGTGTGTGTGTGTGTGTGTTTATAATAGTTTTATTTCATTGTTAGGAAAATGTCTCTCTTTAAGTACAGTATACTTTTAATAAATTTCAAAGTTTAAAGTCTATTTTGTGTGATTTTACTGTAGTTATTCAAGGTCAGTTTCAGTTACTGCTGTTACTCTGGTATGTTATTTACTATTCACCGAGCTAATTATAAACATATCCCTTATTCATGGAAAACACCAGCATTGTTTCTGTGTGTCTATGTTATTCTTTAAGAATTTAGATAAGAACATTAAGAACAACTGAACATTATAGAGATTTTATTGCTTTTATCATCCTTTCTACCAGAAACATTATGCTTTAAAAATACTAGTGTACATCCATGTAACTTTTGCTGAATTTAACCTCCTTCACTTTGCTTTCTTACACTTGATATACTCAATTTAATTCTCCCAATATAGAAGTAAATTCTTTAGTATTAGAAGATGCAGGAATCTTCTTCATGTTCTGCCCTTAAGTTTCCCTTTTGTTTCACTGGAGATTCAGGCAATGATTACAGCCTTGAAACTCCACAGCTCTTTTGTCACTTCAAGGGTGGTATTTTGTTCTTTAATTAGAATATTAGCTTCTTGAGCACTACACAATGCAAAGCTTTTATACCTCTCTTTCTTTGTTTATGGTCTATCTGCTTTACGAGAAATGCCCAAAAAAGGTAGGTATTTGGGGAGTATGGTCAAACCAATTAGACAATGTAATTTTCTCTTGAATTTATTCCCAACTTTAATGTAAAAATTTAGATTTCATTCTTCCTTTCTGTTTTACTAGTTCATGCTAAAATAGTGCTCAGTGCATTGTTTCACTTTTTAATGATTATTTCTTAGGTAACTTGCTCAGTATCTCCACTGGGCAATATGTAATATTATACATATATATTAATGTTAAGGGTCAGACCACTTGCTTCCTTAGCCATCTTCATATTTCGTTCTACTACGATAGACAATGGAATGACCACTCAACCAAGAATACACAAGTAAATGGACCATATTATCTTTGTTGCACTGTATTTACCAGCTCCATAACTTTAGGATTTTCATTTGTGTAAGGAAAACAATATTATTTCCTTCATGTCCTTATTAAGAGTGTAAGTGAGGAAAGCAGAATATGTCGTACTGTTTGTTGTCAAAAATAATCACAACTTGGTAGTTGCACAATGGAAATGACAGAGGTGCTGTACATTTAATACCACAAGAACACATTTGTACTTACTTCTATAGGATTAAATCTGCATGTACACTTTCAAAATTGCATAAGTACACACTGTTAATGATTTGCCTGTTGGCTATTTATCCTTAGATCTAGATACCAACCAAGCTGACGTCCAAGAAGGATGTAAAGCCTTGGTGCTTTGATGACCCTTTTGGTGCTACACAGAAAGAGACCATAATGAAGAAAGGCAGGATCTCAGGGGCAAGATTCACCTGACCAGAGTGGTAAGATAAAATTTTCATTTGCTTAATGGCTTTGCTTCTCCTTTCTATACAATCTAATGGCTAAAGGTCAGATATAAGTAAGAACTTTCGGATGCTAATTTGCTATCTTCTCAGATTGCTTTCTCTGAATAGAAGTTTGATCCATGGTGGTGGTGTTTTCTTATGCGTCTGGCAGCCAGACCACACTTCAGATACAATGAAATGATTCTAATTTGAAAATTATTACTGGAGCCAAAATTTATGTGTTAAGTTTTCCATTTGCAAAGTTCTAGCTTTGAGCAGCTTTCTTGCTCCTTATATCTGTTATACCTTTGTATCTGGCCATGATGTTCTGTCTATGCTATAATTTCACAACTTCAAAGAGTGATCACTGTCTCACTTCTGATACCCATATATATAGAGTGATGTGAAAACTTATTCTCTCTTTAGCAGATTCTGATGTTCTGCAAAACATATTACGTTGGTCACTTTAGTGGCTTTATAATTAAATATAACCTATGAAAACATGAAGATATAGTGTAGGATCTAACATATATTAGTTACAAAATTTTAGTAAAATATTAAAAACAATCAGGGATAAGAGTTTTAAATTTCCTTCCATGTTTTATTTCAAAGTACAGAATAAATCCTGTCACAGAATATAGAGTTAGAAATATTGAAAAAAATTAACTAATGTATTTTATCATATTGAAACTGCCTCAGCATGCTCTTTGGGTTCTTCTCTTCCAGTCTTTGTTCTGAAACTGCACTTGTACAGGTAAAATGTATGCATTCATACCCACTCTATTCTGTGGAAGAAAGACTGTGGTATTTCAAAATTAAATTTGACAGATATGACAAATGGGGGTTGGCATTTCACACCTAGAGCGTGAATATTTCAATGGCAAAGAGTCAGCAACTGTTAATTAAAAATGGGTATTGTTAATTGGGCCCAGTGTTGTGGCTTTGTCAGCAGCTTCAGGCCCACTCAGACCTACTTCGGTGGGTTCTTTTAGCCTGATAGAATATATGTCTTTTCTTGTGGTATAGATGATTTTGATCCTCATGCCATTCTTCTACCATACGTACAGTCTATAGGTATATATGGGACATGAAGAAGTAAAATTCTTAGTAAGGATTCTCCTTTCATCTCAATCCAAATTATCCACTTATTATGACAGGATAAAAGATTATTTACTTCCAGGTCTTTATAGTCAGTGGGAGTCTGTGGATTAATAAAGATGTAATTGGTACATTCTTTTCAAACAAAAGTTGCTTAAATATAGAAATAGCTAAGATAAATATTGATTTTCCTTTACTTTATTATACTCTATAAATGCTTCTCCCTCCAACAAAGTGTGACATTTCAATCTACAAGTAATAATTCTGTAGATAATGGGAATGTTAGTAGAAGGGCTCATGGTTTAGAACAAAATATTAGGTAGACCATTATAAACCCAATTATCCTTTCAACTCTGAATTAGAAAAATAATATGGAGGCCTGGAGCATACATCTGTATGATGAAATTTTAAATTATTATTACTTAGTATAAACAGGATAATTGCAATATTGTCTCACAATATCTATATATGCCAGGAATATCACTGGAGTGTGTTGATGTACAGTTGCATAAGGATAAAGAAATGATGGAAAGAACTAGAATATGAGACATCAATTATTCCAAATCACTTGTCTCTTTGTTTTTATAATCTTCCAATATTACCTGTCTTAATTCTCTGTTATAAATGTTGAGTTCATATTTGCAAAGAAAACTTTTGTTTTCTTTTTTACTGTTATCAGCTAAGCATCTGTTAGGCAAGCAAATGTCACTAAAATGGTAATGAATCAAACAACATTAATACCACAAATGCTTGAAGAGGTCTTACCTGGCCTCTAATCTAAATTACATAAATCCTTTTAATTATATCTAACAAATGCCTTTGATTTCAGTTAACAGCTTTTCATAATTTTTATATGCACACACAAACGCAATACACAATATACTGGTTGAAAACTCTGACAAGCACATAACCTTCATTGTTTCTGCCCATGTTAGTATCTAGTATGGAGTCAGTATTAAAAAAATTCTTAAATGAAAAATATTCTAGCATTTAGTGTCATTTAAGCATTTTGTAAAGATTTGAAGCTCACATTGCCTCTAGCATTATTTGCTCATAATTATTACCTAAACCGTTATAAAAGTTAAATGAGGATAACAGTTATAAAACAAACTACCTTGAGAGATCTGACATATTTTAATCAAAGAGAACTGAATTCTGTGAAAACCTTTAAACATTATTCACATATCCACTACTAGACAAGTAAAATAAGGAAGCAAAATAGCTAATACAGAAATGTTTTTAATCAATACTAGAGCTCAGTTCTCTTTATTGTTTGGTGATGAGCAAGATTTCCCTCAATGTTTTTCTCTATCCTTCCTATTTTTTCTATCTTTCCTATTTTTATAGCTTTCTGTCTCTTGACCCTCAAACCTTTTAACAAAGTTAATGAATAAGTACCAACTATGAAAAATCCTTCCAAATAAGGTTTGTATGTATCCCCATCTTGTAATGACATCAAGATAATATTCCTAACATGTGACTTGAAATATTAACTCCTCCATCAAGTTGGGCATATTGCTAAATGAATATGTAGAATATGGCATTCTGGACTGGCTGGCAATGGTGTCATTTGAACCACTGTAAAAGTAAATTTTTGAATCTTTACATTATTTAGAAAGGTACAAATTCTTTTAATATTCACTACTGACAGTTATCAAATAATAATAACCATGGGTCTATGTCAGACTGATCTGTATTCAATCTTTTTATCTGCATGAGAAAAATTCCATATTTTATTATCAAGTCCCTGAGCCAAAAGAGAGTCTGAAATAGGCTTACTTGTTACTAACAGAGCCTTAGTGACCAGGAATAGACTAATAAGTGGTGAATTGAAAAGGTAGGATTTCATAAAGCTTTTGTCTTTAATCCTCAAAGTAGAGTAGTTGGTTCTGCAGCAGCGTTAATTAGCATACATGTGGAAGCAGTTTATAGATGCAGTTTAATCCCAAACAAATGTGAAATAAGCTCTTATTGTTTTGTGGAATGATTTACATTCATTATCATCTACTTAAAAAAGCATGCTTTTTTTAAAAAAAAGTTATTTCTTCCAGAAAAAAATAGTGAAGAAACATTTCCATATTTGTTCTTTTGAAAATTGTTTATTTCAAGACAAGGTCATATTTCTTCAAATCATTATTAAGTTTAAGTTTTTGTTAAGAACAATGGCTTCCAAACTTTAGCTAATACAAAGATATTTCTAAGTGATGCAGAATTCAAGAAATAAGTCAATAGGTTCAATTGAATATGCAACACTATTAACCCAGACTTTCTTTATTAATTTACTTTATTAGGACCCCACCAACCATATAATGAGGACAGAATATAGGCTTATTTGTGTTCTAAGTAAGCACTTACCGACTGAGCTAACTACCCAATTCTCTTTGCTAGTTTTTATAAAACATTATATTTTGGGAAGAGCAAGATAGTTCAGGGGATAAAAGCACTAACATTCGATCCCAGATACTTAAGTATGATCTATAGAAATCAGCATGATGGAAGGATAGCATTGACTTCTGAAATACTTTTGATGCTCCTTTGCTATGAAATGCAAATATCATCTATCTCTCTTTTCCTCTCTCTCTCATTCTCTTTTTCCTTTTCATTCTCCTCTCTCTGTTTTTCTCTCTTACTAATGCATAAAATATTTCCAAAAAAACGTTTTTTGTTTTCATTAAATGTGAAACCTATAAAAAGCTCCTGATGGAGATAACCCCCTCACTCATATTACTACGATAATGAAATAACTTGCCTAATATTTTACTATAACTGCTAAATTTGACAGGTTATTTGTTTGTAGTTATCATTTCTATTTGACATGGTTTAAACAGAATATTTATAAGTATAATTAAAAGTGTAGTGATAATTGACATGATAATTTAACAATAATGGACCATAAACTAAGGACTGAGTTCACTAATTCATGATTCTCTGAAATAATCAAATTGTGATTCTTGGGGGTGGGGAAAGAATCTCCCTTCTTATTCTTCTTAAACTTTGGACAAAGAACCATGCCAAAACTCAAGTTCTCTACAAATACGATAAATTAAATAATTTTTTTCAAGGGGTTACTTCATTTTTAAAGTTCTTGGCCAACTGACAAATACCTCAAGCATATGTCATTATTCAATCCACAAATATTTAGGAACATAACTGTGTGCCAGGCACAATTACTTAAACCTAAAGATCAGCAAACATGAAAATTACTGTTTCTGATCTTTAGAAGATTGAAGACTGGTGGAATGAACAGCCGTTCAATATGGAAATCATTGACTGAGGGATAAATTTATAATAGGGAAGTTATAGTCTACTGGAGGACTATCTAGCTGAGAGTGTATCTAAGAAATGAATAAGATATGTAATTTCAATCTTAAATATTTTTGAGGGTTGAAATGTCATAAATTGAAAATCTTTCTTTGCTGTTTCTTCTCTGTATTAAAGAAGATTTCATGAGATGAACTTTTCCATGATTTTGAAACTTCTCTAAGTCAAAAACTAATACATGGTGGTTTTCTTATTTCTTGACTTCCTAAATATGAAGCAAACACCTGTCTCAAATTCAACAATAATTTGTGTAATGAATTTTCATTTAATTTAGACAAGAGAATTAGTTGACTTCCCTTTTAACACTGATTACCAAAATCCCCTGAAACTTCCATAGTTATAGCTATTGGTTAAAAAGAAAATTGGTAAGGTAGTTATTTTTTTATAAATTATACATAAAGTAACTTCTATTTCTTTTTCTTTTTTAAATCACTAAACTCTAATAAAAATGTACGCGTTCAACACTTCTGACACATTTAAACTCAGAACTGCAATACAAATTTTATGAATGTATTGCCATCATTATTCACCAAGCTGATTTTTCTTTTTTAAGAAATATTTCATTTTTCATCTGAGTGAGATTTGCACATTATGTCATGGCACATAGATGAAGTCAAAGGAAAACCTTGAAAAATCAGTGTTCTTCCAATAAGTGGACCTTAATGGATTAAACTCAGGTTTATAGTTTTGTGAGCAGGTACCTTGTCAACTGTGCTATCTTACCAGTCACACAACCCTTTTATTTCTACTGGTATATTTACTGCTAAAATTATTTTTGCGATTTATTAATACTATTATTTATTATTTATTATTGTCAGAGGACAAATCCACATAGTTGGTTCTCCCCTTTCACCTCAACATGGATTCCAGATATCAAATTTAGGTGATCAATTGTACAGCAAACATTTTTAGACAACAAACCCTTTAACAAGCCTAGAAATTCATTTAGTAGATAATCTCAATTGCTCTCAGTGAAAGAATTCCCCTTTTCACTATATGGAAAACAATTGTCAGTTATCAAATCTAAAATAAATAAGTGGTAGTGATAATGATAATTAAGTTAATTAAAGTACCAGTTTAAGTTCTTAACATGAATTAAGAATTAACTTATCCTCATGTTTTATTTAACAAAACATTAGAACAAATTTTAATACCATTTTAATCCACTAGACAGTATTATATCTTTAACTATTATTCTGAATACCAGCCATTCAGTATCCAAACCAATCAATGTCCAAAGCAGCAGTAGTTATATTATGGTAACCACGCTTCCATAGTTCAAAATCATCCTAGGCATTCTGTTCCTGAAAAATTTGCAACCCTTCTTTAGATCCTTATCTCTAATAGCAAATTCAGGAAGCATATTTTATGAGGACAATTCTCTTTTCCCTACAAAAAAATTTTAGAATTTTTGTTTCACATATGGATTTAGGGCACCTTCTATCCACAAAACTCACTTATGTAAACATCAAAATTGTGCTATAAAGTAAGAGTACTATTGCACACTTTGACAGCTAAAGAGACATTCAGTTCCTGGTTCAACATTTGCAATAAATAAATAGCAAAGATGAACTAAACATTTCTAATGATCTGGTTCCTGAGCACATATCTTAGCTGCTATTACATGTAATGTCTTAATGTCTCTGTAAATGTTAACTTTTCATCCTCACCTTTCAAATTCTGGCTAAAAACTCCACCCACTAATGACTTAAAGGAATTATGCACCTACATCTCCTTCACTGTTTTCATGTTTGTCTTTTCCTCTGATCTTTACATATGCTTGTCTTAACAGAGAAAAAAACAAGCCTTCCTGTTCTTTAATGCTTTGGGCATAATACTCTTATTAACTTTTACATTTCCTTTAAGAGACCTCTAATAGTAGCTTCCTTTTATAGATGTGCAGTTGGCCTCTAAAGGACTAAATGTTCCCCAAAGTCACATGGTCAGCAAGTAATGAAATAAAACAGCCCTGTAGTATGTAAATACTGTCCTGTTGTCTCTCATAGACACTGCTTTGTTCTCTTAGCCAATAAGCTCCTCTTCAAAAGTCTCTTCAATTCCTCCAGACTCTACTAAGTTTACTACGAAAATAGAACATGCTAACTGATCTGATTAAAACAAGACCAAGTGTGGTATCATCTTAGTTAGAGTTGTATAACCTGTCCATTTCCTCCTCCTAAAGAGCCTTAGATTATTTATTCTGAGCCATACTGCAGATATAAAAATGCCTATAATCCAGCTAGCATGCTGGAATAGCTACTGTTAGTCAGTTGTCTGCATGCTGTATTTATACTCATACTCTGTTTTTCTTACATGAATTGCTTCATTAGTTGTCCTAGTAGAATGATCATCTATACATTTCTATCAATATGCTACTTTGATTGTACCTGTAATCTGATTTTGGATTCTATTTCCAAGCTTTGGGACCCAATATCTACTAGATGGGAATAATAGCATACTGGTCTCACAGGATATTTTCAAAGACTAACTATGTGCTTCATAATTAAAATCACCTTTTCTCCATTTCTTACATGTCACTGCCATATTAGTCTTCATAAATTGTAAAGTTAAAGTTCAATTGATGCAGACACTTAAAATACAAATTTTAAAAATTTATGTATTAACTTACATCCAGTCATTACATTTATAGATTTATCACATGTATTAATATAGAGTCTTTATTGTAGGTATTTTAAAATAAAGTAATAAAATCATGGATTGAATTTGAATCTGTTTAGTAATTTAAGTTAAATTCATCAATACCTATAGTATATCCATAATCTATTTGTTTCCAAGTAAGTTCCTAATAAAGGTTTATTAAGTAAAAGAAAAAATTTTTAAATATCAAAAACACATGCATGGAAACACTCGTAACATATTTGAAGATCATTTTTTATCAGAAGTGTTAGGTTTCTGAATTGATTTGTCAGGTCTATGTTTTTAGTTGCTTGAGTTATATTTTATCTACTTAATATTATATTTTAAAATTGTTTAATATTAGCACAATTAAAAGTTCTCCATAGAGAATAATCATGTAATACTAGCATGACAATTTATCCTCAAAACTAACTTTAAAAACCAATTGATATTATTAGAATTCCCATTGCCATAAATTCTGTCATACAATAAGATTACGAATTGCAGTGAACTTTAACAGACATGGAGAAAGTGCTCAGAAATGTAATGAAATAATATAAAGAATACTCTGAGAATAAAAAAATGTTTCTCAAAAAGTCTAATTGGGACGCTGGAAACAAATTTCCTCAGGTTATGTGATTTCTTAGTTATTTCTTAATTTATCTACTATTTATCTAGCTAGCAAGTTAGCTTGCTATCTACCTATGCATCTTCTATCTAAAATGCATCTATCACTTTTACATATATCTAGCATATCTGGGAAGTTGTCTCTCAGTTTAACCTGGATGATGAAATTCTTTATCTAAAATGTTATAATGTTTGAACATATCTCTCTCTCTCTTTCTCTCTCTCTCTGCTGTATGGGGTAGGTAGGTGAAATCGAAACATACTTTGTACCTAAATCTTTAATACAACCCAAACACTGAGAATATAACCCAAATTTTGAATTTATTGAGCTTACTATATAGTCTTTTACGAGAGATACAATTACATAAAAAGTTCATTACTCCAATATACTTCATTTTCTATCTGTTTTATATTTTAAGATAATTCTTTCCTTGATCCTAGTTCAAAAAGAGAAAAATAGATTATTATTTCCAAAAATCTGACCCATGAGAAATTTATATTTGCTGGATACAAGTGGAAGATGCCACAAACTACTCCAAGTGCTGGTGACGTCTGTCATTGAGCATGACTTTCATTCTTGACTTATCATTCATTGGACACTTCTCTCAGTCCCCAGCTTACCTTCTAGAACAAATTCTCACTCTGTTTTCCACTTACTCAGCACTCTGCTCTAGAGAGGCCTCCAACACCTCTAACACAGAATATTGTTTCTGCAATTGTTCTCAGTTGCTCTCCAAATACTGATATTAAGAACTATTACTGAACATATGTTTATCACTGGAAATGAAGAGTAAGCACCAGCTGGAAATCATCAGAAAACTTTCTCTTTAACTTTTCTTTGCTGGACATCTGTGAAAGCTTCAAGATATAATAGCACACAATTGAATTTAAGACCAAATTTCTTAGCAGAGATTACATTCCTGGTATTGTAAACCAGAACAAGATCACAGGAAAGCAGAAGAACTAGGGGCAGTGTGTGGGAACTGTTAAGGTTTAGCTATGAAAACACTGCATCAAACTATCTTTTAATTATTTGCCAGAGTACTTATAGATTGGAGGAGCACTCAGCACTCAATATAGATGTCTCCTTCTGCAATGAAAAGTATTTACCATAGAAAATCACAGATGGCAAAAATGCAGAACATAAAAGATGTTAGATGTTTGGTCCTAGACAGGATATTTCAGCCATTCACCCATCCCAAGGCTCAGGAAACATTGTGGAAGAGAGAACAGTAAGACTGCAAGAGTTCGAAGAACAGAAGGAATGATGCCAGACATTATCATCTGGATATGACAGGTTGTTGCGTCCATGAATACATAGCAGCTAAGTTTAATTCCACAAGATATACATGGAATTTGTCTTATCAGCATTTTACCATCCAAGGGCAAATAACTCACCTCTCTAAAAGTTTGATGAGTGTCAACCTTGATGGTTGGAAGAGAAAATGTTTTCCTCAATGGTATAACCACTGATATACAATTTATGATTCACCAAATACTCAGACCCATGCCATCAAAGGCAACCCAGATGAAACTCCGTGGGCCACTCACGAAAAAAAAAAAGATAAAAGGAAGGAAACCAGCAGGAAAGAAGGGTATAAGAAGGGTTATAATGGAAGGGGAGAGAAAGCTGGGACTGGGGATTAAGGTATGCAAATATCTTTAACTCTATTCATGTACGAAATACTAAAAGAATAATACATGATTTCTTTAAAAAAGGAACTCGATGGAGGCTTGCTTCTCTGTATTTCATTAATTTCATTCAAGAAACATTTATCCATTTATTATCTTTTTATTTTCATTTTCCAGGAAATATTAATCTTATAAGGCATTTTTGGTGCATGCAGAAGATTTTTAATGAATGTATTAGAGAAGTAGACTTTACGCTGTAACCATCCAAAGAAATTTAACTGTGTTTTTTAAAAATATGTCAGTGTGCATTGTCAAGACTGTACAAGGCAAGAGTTCTCTTCTAATGAATTCACTGGTTCTTTACTAAATAATGTACTCAAACAGCTATTCCAGTTTGAGTCTTTCTCTCATCCTTTCCAGATTTGAATAGCTAAGGTATTTTGTGTTTTTTAACTATGCTTCTATCTCCTCCCTGAGTTATTCCCATCTTTACTCCTGTTTCAGTTACTCTTATGCTTCTGTGACAAAATATCCTGACTCAAGGAACTTAAAAGACAAGGGTTTATGGTTTGATTCAGGGTTCCAGAATGGGTAGACTCCATCTTGATTGGGAACTCATGGTGTCAGACAAAAGCATAGTGACAGAAGCCAGAAGCAAACTGTAACCTTGCAGCCATACTCAGGAAACAGGGGTAGCAGGATAGCAGGTCTTGATCATGAAACCTTAAAACCCCCCAGTGACTTATTTCTTCAACTGAGGCCCCAACCCTAAAGATTCCATCCCCTTCTGAACCAGTTCTAACATCTGGAAACAATGTTAAAGCACATGACAGTTCAAATCCAAAGCAGTAGGCTGTCCTTCCTCCTACTTTATGATATCCACAGTTGTTTGTCTTAAAGATTTTTCAATTCTCTTAAGATTTGCCTCATTTTCTCAGAACACACTATCATTTTCAGTACTGACCAAGGAATTGTCCCAAACCAAAACAATCAAAAGATGAAACAAAGTAGGATTTCTCACAAAGGGATTCTACACAAAAGTCAAGATCATTTGAAAGTTGGATGCAAATGTAATCTCTGAATGCTCCTTAGCCACGATCTAGACAAATATTACCAGCGATGATTTCCTGAAATCTGTAAATTGTGCCTTAATTGAGTATATCTTTCTAGCATTAAGTAGGGAGATATTGACAGGCAGTTATGGTTTATGTTGCCCTAATGTTTTTCTCCCTAAATAAAGAAAACCACTTCTCTCTTTTAATTCTTATCTCAGCAATTACGTTTTCTGTATTTCTAGTTTTAGGAGATACCTACCTTCTCTCTATTAAGAACTCTGTCATCTTCCTCTTCCTTTTTGAGAAAAATCTGTCATTTGAAGCTCCCCCACTAAAAAACAAAATTTTGCTTTGTTGGGATTAGACAAATACCTTACTTTAAGAAAAGAAAACAAAAGGATGCTTCTTTTCCTTGCTTTGCCTATCAAAACTAGGATATTATGATTTTTTTAAAAAAAATTTGCAGATCTTTTTCTTGTTGCATTTTATGCTATTTCTGAGTTTGTGAGCTCTCAGCAGCCTTCCATGGTGTCAACCCATTATATATCTTTAAAAAAAAAAAAAACCTTTCCTCCATTAAACTTTAAGCTGTCAAGGATTACAACGAAAAGATGCAATTTTTTTCACTGCAGGAAAGGTCTGATTTAGTAACAAGCTATAAGCTAACAGAGCAGCAGACTCCACACATAATGTTTCAGTAAAAGGGAAAAATGCCGGGTTTGTGTGTTTCAACCTTGATTTTTTTGTTTTTTCTTTTTCCTTTTCTTTTTTTTTTTTTTTTTTTTTTGCTTTAAATATATATAGTCCACTTTGCTTCTAAATAAAAAAAAAAAAAGCCTGGAAATTGTATTCCTTTTGTATTTGTGGGTAAAATATGTGAGTATTCACGTGTATACAATTACGGTGGGTATATATATTTTCTGTATTGGACACCATTGAGAAAAAAATGTTAGTTCACATTGCCGTCTAGCTTACATGTTTAATATTGATTTAATTAGTCATTTAATTCCAAACACCCTTATTATCTACTTGTTTGAAAAGGCTATTTACTTTCACCACAATGCATATATTAAAGGAAGTTACTGAATAGGAAGCCAAGTTTGTGGCCTGATGCTTTCTTGGTGTAGAAATGATATCCTCCTCCCCCACTCTAGCTTGAGCTTCACGATGTCAAACATTCTGCACACATTCCCAAAGGGATCTGTAAGGCTAATTAGGGTGAGCTTCACCATAAAGAATACAGTTGTTAAAACAGCTTCTGTACACACTAGAGTAATGAGCATTCTTTACACACGCTGTGATTTGTTACTGCAATTTGTAGTCATATATCTCTTAGGAAATAACTCATATGTTGTTATTTATTGCATGTATGATTATTAATGATATATTAATAACTGCTCAAGGAATCTTCTCTCACCTCAATAACTCATATACTTAGCTCAAAATTTAAAGAGCCATGGATGAATTAATATTTCTAAATGATGTTTCTTTTGTTTTTTTCAAGATAATAAAGAACATCTTCAAAATTTTATAAGAGTTAATACTTAATTTTCTTTAAAAATTTTTACTGCTATAATTATAAGAAAATATTTTAAAGACTAGAAAATTTACCATTTTTGAATCTTTCATAATTTCAGATGAGTCCTGTAATCCAAGTATGTATTTCAGCTTTTATCAGTGACTTTGACAGGAACAGTATCATAGTCAAAGCTAATTTTTCAGTTAATGTTATTAGAAGAAATATCTTGCTGCTAGTCAGCCTTAATTCAAATACAGTTACCTGAATACTTCAAATGTTGTTTTAGAGATTTATGTTACATTAAATATACAAAGAAGGTTAAGGTACTGACTTACATATTATGTGTGAGACATCATGCGATTGAGCATTGATGAAAACTGAGTTCCTTGCTGCTTCAGCTTCAACACTGACAGATTTTTACCAATTAGCTACTACTTGAATATCTTCTGATAATTGGAACATGGAAGCAAGAGAGCTTTTGTTTCCGAAATTAGAAATACAACAATACATTTTTAAAGTTTAATCAACTTTTGGGCACTTAAAGCAGTGATTTTAGGATCTAAAGACTTTGTTTGGGATTACATGAAATCATGGGTGCAGTGGACTTGCATTCCTGCAGGCATATTTTCTAGAGATATAAATATCATTGCATGTATGTCATATTTCCAGAGAGACAAAAGATCTGACTTTTAAAAAAATTCAGACATCTGAAGAAAACACTGTACTGTTTTTAGGAGTTCATTGCCAACTACTCAGATAACAGCAAATAAACAATTAATCTTTGGGGATCAGAAAAAAATTATTGTTGACATCAAGTGATGTTATCTGACAAGACATTACCTTGAGTTTCTAATGACTTAAGTTTATAACATCAAGTCTGACAGCGATTCATTTCGTGAGACTTTTTGAGCTCGTTTGTGAAACAGAGTTTTGTGACAAATACTGTCAGAAAAATTGAGAAAGAGGCATTAAATTACGTTTCCTTTGAAATATCAAACATTGTCCAGTTTTTTTTTTTTTTAATTTTTATTATTATTATTATTTATTCAACTGTGTGCATGTGCGTGTGTATGTGCGCGCGCATGTGTGTATGTATCTGTGTGTGCGTGTGTCTGTGTATGTGTAGAACCACGGACGAATTCGCGAACCACCATGGACTCCTCCATCTCCTTCTGCCCCGGGATTCACAAGCTCCGCCCTACCAGGACCAGAAGCGCAGGCCGCCCTGCTTCTGCCTGGCGTCTATACGTGGGATCTGGGATCCGAACTCGGGACCTTCCGCCTGCAAGGCGGAGGCTTAACCCCTGAGCCACCTCTCCAGCCCTGTCCAGTTTTTTAAGTAAATTAAATTTAAAAAGTCAGATGAAGACATTTAGTTCTCAAAGGCAGAATGAGTTTCGTTTACAAATGTAAAGGTCTAATCCAATTTTTTAAAAGAAAGTATAACTAGGAACCAATGAAAAAACAAATAAATAAACAAGCAATGTAGTTAGAGCTCTTGAACAGACTTTCTGGAAGACTGAAGGGACAAGACTTGAAGGGAGGCAGCACATCTGCATATCTAAAGAGAATGATAACAACATCAGATGAAACAAGTGAATATCAGAATTGAAAAGGCTGCAGGAGTTTGCAAGCAGATGTCAAAAAGCATACACGAAAATGTCAAGAAAAGTATAACAAGCAGCTAAAACTGGTTGCAGAGATTAGGGTGCTAAATATATGCATGATGAGCACACTACTCTGTGGCTTACAGACCCAGGAGCTGCTACACAAGCAAGAAGAGGGAAAAGAATTTCATAAATAATTTCCTCATATAAATCTTGGGTCAAGTGTAAGCAGGGGTAAAAGCAAATGCAGCTCTACTTGAAGCTTGCATTCTGAATCCCTGTGCCATGCTAAGTGTTAAAATGAAGAGAATGAGATTTTATTAAACATAAATGGGAAAGATATGCTAAAATTAGAAAGATAGGCAAATTCCCAGAAGGAATTAATGTAGCTTCTGTTTTCAGAAGTTTACCTTAGTAAATGTTACAAACAGAAATCACAGTCTCATATTATAGAAAATCCTCTTGTAGAATTAAGATTTATGAACCCAACCTAAATATTCTGTCAAGCAATTTTTCATATGTCTCAATTTTAATTCAAAAACGACTTGCACATTTACTCTGGTCAATGTATAGATGACAAGCCATATGATGTGTCAAATAAAAAAATCAATAAATCTTAGGGGCAAACTGTCATTGAAACATTACTGTTATCTTAATTTTTACTTGAAATGCGTCCTCATTGGGAGTAGAGTGACCATACAAATTTCTTTCTCCTATAAAATCATAATCAAGAGAATTAACCATACCACAAGTGTGCATCATTATTCTGAGACAGCTATTAGAATAAGGAAACATTTATTTACGAAAAAATAATAAGCTGGAAAAAAAGCTGGAAAGTGATGCAAACAGAGACTTTTCTCCTTGAAATTTCAAAGCAGAAACTGAAAACCTCAGAAACTTCTTCACATAGTCTTTTAGGTTCTAATAAATTAAGTACTTAGACAGTACGTTCTAATTTTTTAGTCCTCCATTTTCTAGTGTTGTCTTGCTATTGGTTTTCTAAACCTCATAGAAAGTTAGCAGGGTCCTCCTTCAGCCAACATTTCTAATACACCTTATTGTTAACAGCTTTTTGCAACTTCTCTGCATTGTTGCTGATAAATTGATGACAATAAAGATTATGGGAACATAGTGTTTTATCCTGCCTTATGGTTGTGTGGTTACTATATTCAATGAAACTTGGCAGGAGAGTTCACACCAAAACTAGGGGCCAAGAGAAATGAGCACACTATATCCACAGGTCTCCGGAGAAAGTGGCAAACTTTCCTTGCTAGATAGCATGTCTGTCTAAGTATGCTGAAGAATGACAACTTGCTGGTTAAGTAAGCAAGAAAGTAAGTAAGTAAGTAAAGTAAGTAAATAAGGAGCTGGTTAAGCTCCTTCATTTTAACCATATGCCCATCCCAACCACCATGGGCTTGTCTCCCCTGATCAATTAAACATTTTTTGCATGCTTTCTTAGGGTTTATCTCAAGTATTAATTCTTTACAAATGCGCCTAAAGCTCTAGCTTTCAATTGCCAAATTGATACCAGTTGCTATCTACCACATTATCTTCATGAAACTTTTTAAGATATATTGTCTTCTTGACATAGAAGCATCACCTGTGAAGAAAGAAGTCTGATTGCCATATGGTCCTTCACATTTCCCACATCCCATTTCAGCTTATTATAGTTATGTGTAGGTGAGAAGCTCATGGAGCCCTTCCACTAACTGATAAACAATTGTTAATTATTAGATTCTGAGAAAGATGCAGGGAGGATATCCGGTTGTACATCCAAAAGAGAACTCATCAGGTTCAAATTGTTAAACTTAAATCCATGATAAAAGGATAATCCTAGATAAATACAATGAAATGCAAAAACAAAACAACAGCATAAATATGTAAAAAGACACTTGTAAAAAGAAAGACTGTCAGCATGTAGGGTTAATAAGAATGGGTAAGGCAGGAAAACTGGAATATATATCATAATGTATGGAATTTTCAATGAGCAAAATTTATCCATGTATGTGCATGTACATATATATGAAAAATTCAAAGGATTTGCAACATGAGAAAATTTTATCTGTGAAATTATAACATGTAAATACATATATGCATATTCCACATGAGCCTCTCTGGTGCCTTTTTCCTGAAATTGTCTTTCTTGAACATTATTTTTACTGAATCATTCTTCACAAATGTTTAAGTGCTTCAAGTCATGCATAAAGTGTTTTGTTCTCTTTATTAAAGTATTTATTTTCATAATTTCTTTAATCCATCCACAATATAAATTTTGAAATATAACTTCCTGGCTATCCACTTGGCATCAAGAACTATCATGCATACTGAAGAAACAAGTTATCTGTGGTCTCTTTTTTCACCAAGCTCAAGGACTGGTAGACCAATGTTAAAGTACCTCAAAATTTCTACTACTGAACTTAATATTGGATTTTTCCTTATATTCCTTCTCTAAATTGCCATTTCATGCTCAGACCTATTCAAATATTTGGGGACTTTTAAAGATAATTTATTGTCACACCTATCACTATTTCTGAGAAGACACTTCAGCAGCTAGATTAATTTCATAACTCTTATAAATTGTTTATTACTTTAACTGATTTAGGCAATCCTATCAACACTAATATTTTCCTATTAAAAGTTTATGTGTTCTGCCTTCTCTGTTGGTAGATGCTTCTTTTGCTTCAAAAGTAAACATATGATGCTATGAAAATCTACTTTCTTAATGTCTTCAAAAATTTAAGATATGGAAAACAATGAAAAGTTCCAAAGAGTTCCTTAGGGAATTCTGCTTAGTCCCTTTCCCTTTCTCCATCTTGCCCTGAGCACTAACATAGAGATGATCCAATAGTTATCCTGGGTCACAGAAAAAAAAATTAGAGAAAAAAAATTTAAATATTATGTACCAGTCATGGAGAAGCACTAAAGGCCCAGATATGTTAGCCATAGGACTATTCCAATAAAAGTTGATAAATGCCTATGAGCTTAATTTACATGAAAAGAAATAAAAAACTCATTAGTTTAATCCATTGGGCATTGCTAGTGTGGGAAGAGGAATTTCATTTCCCTTACACAAGTATAGTCCCTAACAGATTTAGCATTATTTAGTCTTGAACTTGGCCATTAATAAAAAAAAATTGCTGTTCACAACATGCTTGTTTTATGTCAGCTATTTTGCTCTTTAATGATGACACAGAGACAGATGAGAAGTGGCCTTTGCCTTCCAGGCATTCTCAAATGAAGTGGAAAGATCAACAAACAAAATCCTGTAGTTAAAAGCAATGACCTCAGAACTATGGTCATGACCATTTTCAACAACTGTATGAGAATATTTTGGAAGAATAACAAAAGAAACACCTCAAAAGAAATGATGGCTGAACTAGACTCCAAAGGCATGAAGAGTGAATGTGCAAAGGTCGTAAAACCAATAGCGGAATTACAAAGGAGGGTGGATATGTGGGCAGAGGAGAAATCTGAACTGCTTTTCATGTTGTGTTCAAGAATTTAGAACTTTATCTCTAGGTTATTAGAATAAATTGGAGAATTTTCAAAAACAAAAAGCTGGCATGGAATTACTTGAAAAAAATTTTTAAAAAGATCACATTACTCAACCCCTTTTCCCATTTTTCTTGCACTTACATTTTGTCCATCCCCACTTCAGCAAGGGTCTCTGAATGTTTAGGGATCATTCACATGCCATATGAGGACTGAATTATCCACCACCATTTATTGTCAGCAACTTATGCAACTATTAATGTTTGCATTCACCTATGGCCACTGTGGTGACAGACTTCTATTCTTTCCATTTTATCTTCTCTATTACTCCTTGATTCTGAGAGGAAAGGTTACAAGACTCTGCTGGAGTCTAACACTCTTCTTTGACAACTGCTATCTATTGCAAAAAGAAACTTCTAAAGTATAGATTGAAAATCACGTTCATCAATGGGTTTAAATATAATTACTCAGAATCCATTTTAATACAAAACACTGAAGAACAAGAGAAATCTTGCAGATGCAGGGGGCAGAGACAAAAATGCCTATATGAGGGGCTGGAGAGGTGGCTTAGGGGTTAAGCCTCCGTCTTGCAGGCGGAAGGGCCTGAGTTCGGATCCCAGATCCCACGTATAGACGCCGGGCGGAAGCGGGGGCAGCCTGCGCTTCTGGTCCTGGTAGGGCGGAGCCTGTGAATCCCGGGGCAGAAGGAGGTGGAGGCGTCCATGGTGGTTCCCGAATTCGTCCGTGGTTCTACACATACACACACACACACACACACACACACATGCGCACAGTTGAATAAATAATAAAAAAATTTTTTTAAAAATGCCTATATGAGAGTCTACATGGTTCTAACAGATAATCACAGATAAAAGACAGACTTGTTGAAAAGGGATCCTAGTAGGCAGATAAAGGAGATTAAAAAAGGTAAAGAAATTAGGGTATATTGTACACATATATGAAATTGATAAAGAAAAAATATATTAATAAGGAAAAATGGAAACAAAAAGATGAAAATCACAAAGAAAACTCTCATAAGAAAATGAAGGTTAGGAAAAATGTTTAGCTTCAAACTATTTGAGAATTACAATTGGCAGTATTTAATTACCTTGTACACTACCTTGTAGTCCCTTCCAGGAACTAAAATTAGATCAACAGATATTTGCAACAAGTACTTAATCACAAGAATAATCTTGTAGGTGCAATTAAAACTTTGTATATATCCTTTCTACTTTATGTATTATTTTATATAAGATGCATACATATATATGCATATGTGTACACATAAGATGCATATATATGTATGTGTGTATATGTATATATATATATATATATATATATATATATATATATATATATATAGAGAGAGAGAGAGAGAGAGAGAGAGAGAGAGAGAGTCATGGTAGCTACAAATGCCAATGACTCCCAGGGCCTCCAAGCCTATGTTGCTAACAGGCACCATTGGCACTCTATTTAATTACTGAATTTCATTTTTACCACAGTCCTCCATGAAATAGTCCACTTATTTTTCCCCTGAAGTCCATTGTGTAAAATGAGTGTACACATTAATTCTTTCTATTTCAGAAAAAAATCTCTTTTCCTTTTTTCATATCCATTTTCAATCCTCCTCAGCTGAGATCATGAGCAGTGCCTCCAACAGCTGGCATTTATAGAGCTATAAGTTTCCATAACATCCACAGGAGCTCTGCATGCATGAGCATGCCAAATCAAGCCCTGAAGCTATTCTGCAAATAATTTCTTCAGTAAATTTTGTTTGTAAGGACCTGATGGTGAGTTGGTATCCTTTAGGAAATGTTCTACCTTCTCACGCAGCTCTCAAGCTCTCTCCTTGCAATGTTAAATGCAAATTCCCTTCATGCAATTAGTACACATGTAGAATTTATGGCACATAAAGTATAACTGATTAAAACAAACCTAATCACTGGAAGCAGCATTAGTGCACAAATGCATTTTTGTTTAAAAACCCTCTTATTTTTCCTGTCGCGTCTTTGGACTCAGGGTTCTCTCTAACTATGATGTGGTGTGTTTGGAGCTTCTATTATCTGTTTTGGCATTTCATAGACACAGCACCTGCGTGACAGAGGTTTCTCACTTCGCAAACAGGTTTTGCTTGATGAGAATTCACTATTGAATGAAGTTTATCGCTACTGTTAAATGAAGGGAGGTGTATCACTAATTATTTCTGCAGTTTAGTAACTGAAATATTTTATAGATTCATCTTACTTTCACTTTACCTCATTTGTTTAAATGGCCTTATTCTCTCAAGTTGAACTTTTCAAGACTATTTATTACTATGATGTCAAAAGATCATGCATCATTTTTCTGCCTTCTTTCTATCCAGTGTTTGTTGATTTTTCCTTCCATAAACTTCTCATTCTCCTCTGGTCATTTTCCATCTGAAACAATTTAATCAAAATTCCATGAAAGAGGGTGCCTGCCCCTCATGGCACTCTACACGTGGAGTCTGAATTCATTTCTAACTGCCTGCTATCCATGGATTCCATGTCCCTCATGTCACTCCACGTCTGCAGTCCTTGAATTCCATTCTTTCTCTTCTCTAATAAACACTACCTTAATACTCTAAAAAAATACTATCTGAAGGAAAAAGAAATTTAATAATTAGAATTAGAGAGTAAAGAAGCAATCATTTCACAAGGAATTACAGTTTAAATCAACTCAGACTTACATTATAGAATTTTAATCAGTAAGGCTCCTCAAAGGTTTAGATATCTTATTCCCTCCTCACTATCGACTCATGTCAACATTGCCTCTTCCTCAACACTTTACATTCTTCAGACTGTAGTATAGTATTTCCATACTCACAGAATGATCTAAAGGAAGTCTTTTCAGCTGTAAAGTGGGAATGACAAGAAAGTGTGCTTTGTGTTATTGCTCTGGGAAATTTGTGAGGTAGTGTGTGAAATGCATGCAAATATGGATACATTTGCAATTACTCTATAATAAATTTTTATTAGTAATAGTAATGCATGATATTTTAATTTTCATCAAACTGCTAGTTCTTTAATGATCTCTCTGTCCTGAACCTCATTCTTCTTGAAAATTTAGTAGAAGTGTAATATATAAAAATTGATGAGCACATTTATTGAGTAATATTCATCTATTCATATTTTTGTTGTGTTTATTATTTTCTGTGTAATTTGCATGTTTTTACAAGAAAGAAATGTTGTCTTCTTATCTTAAAATTCACTCATAAAGAAGATAGTTTAGTATGAGAGAAATAACATTCATAAATGAATTAGGTATTAAATAATGCTAACTTTGAAGGATCCAAAGCACTCTTCTTGCATCACTTACTTTTCATGTGTAACATAAGTTATAGCATCCAGAATACAAGTTGTCAGACCAAGAACTACATTTTATGTATATATTATCAAATATATTTCCCAAACTTAGCCAACATTACCAAAAACTAATAAATTTACTAAATATAGAAAACTGACCGAATGGGCCGGAGAGATGACTTAGGGATTAAAACTACATCTCCCGGGGCTGGAGACGTGGTTCCGGGGTTAAGCCTTTGCCTTGCAGGCAGAAGGTCCTGAGTTCGGGTCCTAGACCCCACGTATAGACACCCGGCGGAAGCGGGGGCGGCCTGCGTTTCTGGTCCTGGTATGGCGGAGCCTGTGAATCCCAGGGCAGAATAAACAAGGAGGAGTTGGAGGTGTTCATGGTGGTTCCCGAATTCGTCCGTGCTTCTACACACACACATACACACACACGCGCGCGCATGCGCACGATTGAATAAAAAAAAAAAAAAAAAAAAAAAAAAACACTATGTCTCCCAACCCGAAGGTTCTGAATTTGGATCCCAGATCCCACATTAAAATCCCAGGTGGAGATGGCCTATAATTTAGGCCCTGGTAGGCATTACCTGGGCAATTGTAAATCAGAACAAAAAGGAAGTAGAAGCAATCCAGAATGATTCCCAAAGGCACGGTTAGTCCTCCACAGGGACATACAGTGCCCTGTGACACACAGATATGCGCACTCACGTGGGCGCGTGCACACACTCACACGCGCGTGCACACACGCACACATGCACACTCACAAGACGCTAAAGAAAAAAATAAACGGACAGAAGAATAATTAATTATACATAAGAATCTTCTTATTGTCCCTGGAGCAGTAATAATGGTTGCTGTTAGAAATAAAAAGTCACTTATCTGTGAAACCAAGGAAAGCATACACTGGCCTCAAATAAATAAAAATAAGAGGGATAAATAAAAGGGAAAATAGAATTCAGAATTATCCACATCTAGCTAATGTTCCAAACATGTAAGGTGATCAATACAGCTACACTAGCAGGGAACGATTAGGTCAGTCTTCAAAAGTATGAAACCAGAATTAGAGACGATTTCAAAGGAAATAATTATCTCTGTATTTTATTCCAAAAGGCTTTAAATTCCTATCAATCCGTGTTAGCCAGATACCTGATACTATTATGTTAGAAACAGAAAAGAGAATAAATGTCTGAAGAGAGAGGAAAATTAAGGAAGTTCATCAAATAGAAAGGTTTGGCTAAGAGAATTTAATATTCACTCTACAATAAAAGAAAGGTGAAGTAGTCAAATGCCATGTCTCTCATTCTAATATATACAGATACTTTTGATAAGCATTAAAGAAGATTCATGCAACCCTGCTTAATTTTCCTCTGATACAAAGTATCAAAGTTAGGTTTTCTACCCAAGGTCTCTAGAGTCTGATCCTCACAGTGGAAGACCTTACAATATATTCCCTGGGGAGGAGGGGGAGGATGGGAGATTACTAATTAAAGACTTAAAAAAATCCATGGTTAACTTTATGAATAAAGTAATTTTTGAAGAAACTTGAAGGGGCATGGGAAAGGAGCTACCTAAAAGTTCACCTCAATATGGGTGATCTGTATCACTGGATTTTTTTATACAGCTTACAGGAAGATCCGCCACAACAGGATGAGTCTCTTAGTAATTGTTTACTGCTTAACCTTCGGCAAGGATCTTGAATCTTCTAAATTTCAAGTTTCCTGCGACTTATGAAACTTCTATTCATTAACTTTTGAATAATCCTAGATAAGTCTGATTAGTAAACATTTATCAGAATGTGAGTGCTCTGTGCCTATCATTTCCTTAAAAGTCACAAAAGACAGAAACTCAGATTAAAAAGCCAATTCTTTAATCACATTCAACTTCTGATGAAATTAAGCTTTAACCTAGGAAACTGATTGGCTTAAAACTTGGGTTTATAACATTCACAGCACACTGCCAGCTCCAGAGATCTTTTCATTCGTACATGAAAATACACATCAATATAAACAAACATTCTTTTTCACTCATCACTAAAGAGAAATGCTGACATTTCAGCCAACAGAAAAAGGGGGGAAAAAGCAACATTAATCTGTAAAGTTATTTATATAGAACACAGGTCACATCATAACATGCAAGAAAATATTCAAATAGAAATTGACCTTGGTGTACCAACATTCCTTTCTCCTTACCCATAATTCATGACTCAAAAACTGACCAGAGTGCTGCTCAAACATTGGGAAATAAGATATAGAGGCATTACACTGAGGCCTCGGGAAATTCAAAAGCCAGTTGGTGAAAGGTAAGGGTGTTAAACAGGACCCACTTCATCATTAAATTAAAAATAAATATCTGCTTCGACTGTTTTAAGAGCTGAAAGAGAGCAAACTGTGGTGGTTCTCCCAGGAGTCCGGAGGGTCAAGAATAAAAAGTCAACCTGTGCTATGTGAAGAAAGGGTAAGCTACATAAGGAGAGCCTATATAATAAATAAGTAAGCAACGCTTACAAATTCATTGAGTTTTAAAATTTCAAGGACAAATTACACATGGTAAGTAAAACAAAAATTACTAAAATAACCAAAAATAATGTCAGTATTTAAAGTACAAACTAGTTGATATAATGCTTGATAAATAAATGAAACCCAAAGAAATAAAGCTATTAGTGACACTAAGGACAATAAAATTAGGATTATGGAAAGCCATCTTAAACAGAAAATGATAAAATAAAAAATAAATGTTTTATCATAAAGTATGCTAAATTAAATTGCTTCTATAAGATTTCTTTCATATTCACTTGACAATTTCTGAAGAGACAAAGAAACATGAATACATGAAATTTCTTTTATTTCTTTTCTTTTATTTATAATTTATTTTCCATATGTGTGGCTGGCACATACAAACTAGCAGATGACCTACCACTGAGCCATGGCATCTGCCTAAAGTTTCTGAATGAGATCTTTGAAATGATCTGAAGCAAAAGAGACTTCAATTTTTGTTGTCTTAAGGAAAAATGATTTGGATCAACCATAACTGTGTCATAGCCTAGAACAGTTATTGTATTATAAGTAAAGAGGACTAAGTGTGGGACTAGCCCCTGAGATTGCTACTGCCAAAGCACACCTTAACTGCAGCCCTCACATTATATTAGCCACTGGGGAGGAGAATTTGGGTGTTTACCCCAAGAAAATCAGCTTGTGTTAGATCCAGCTTGTGTTAGAGAAAAGTGGTCAGTCTGGTAAAGTTGACTTTCAAAACCTGTATTTTAGATAATATAACCTCTCAGTTTAAGTAAATATTCATTCACATTTAAAGACATAACAAGACAAACAAGAAAATAATTAGAGAAAAACGATATATAGTGGATTGTTAAGGGGGGAAAGTAGTCCAAATTTTTATATCCTAGTAAATTTGTCTTGTGACAGCTATTTATTTTTTGCTTAGTCAACAAATGCATATTTCATATTAAGCATTTATTATCAATAATTTGGAACAGTAATCATATAAGATTCAAATTGATGGAGCTGAGTCAAAATAAAGTCAAGGAATATAAACTGAGTTTAAAATACAATGATATGAACAACATTACAAGTAAAAAATGAGTCCAAATCAGTGTTGGCTTTATGAATACTTGTCAGTTGCACAACTATAAGACCTGCAAAATTGAGAGAAGTATAGAAGAAAGAGAGGCTTGATGAATTTTCCTACATATCCCTTCTAAAAGCTCAGCAGATTCTCTTTCTTTCAAATTTCAAATCAATTTTATAAACAAATCATAAATAATAATAGACAGAAATTTAACTAAAATAAGATATATATTGAGACATTGATGTTAAAATAAATGGCACTAGACACATCTAGCAACTAAATGAGATAAAGATTTTTTGTGACATTCAAATTTAATAAATTTTCTTTCTAATTGAGAACTTTTTAACTATTAACTTGCCACAAGCATCTGTAATAATGACAAGAAGCATAAAGCAAGAATTTACACTAAAGCATACACATAGCTACATGCCAAAGAATAAACCAAAAATATGTTATAAAATAGAGAACAAACAAGAAATGTGATTATAGTATCAGAGCAATCCTATGTTTAGATTGTATTCACCTGAATACCATGACTACTGATATTAAAAGATTATCTAATTTGATCAGAAACCAATTCCAAAATCATAGAAAATAAAATTTATTTCATTTTTTTCAAATGTTCAAAGTCAATATAATGTAGGTAATGGATAAAAAGATATATTTTGAAAATGCTAACATAATGGAAGCAAAATCAATAATGTTAATATTATAAAAGAGTTAAAATGAAGAAGGAATGTGATATTAAAGAAAGTAAAATCCTCAAGTGAATTTTTTTCTAATGTTAAAATTCAATACATTATAAAGATATAACAAACAATTTTTACAGTAATAATAATATCAAGATTAGAAGAAACACCATGTATGTCCAAGGAGAAAAACTATAAAAAGTTTTTAAAAGTGCTTTACTTAGATAAACTCTCTACTTCAAAGCACTTTAATTAGAATAAAACAAAGAGAAAGCCAAAAATACTAACTGCTTACAAACTTAGCAGTTCTATATACAGAAACTCTGAGTCAAATGAATGAAAGGAGACAAACTCACAAAAAGCTTATCTTGAGTCACAACTGTCATTATTTAATCAGAACCTGCAAAACTAGCAGAGCCTGTGATAAAAAGGGAATTTATCAGCTTTCATTATTATCATTCAAACAACAGAAAATAATGTGAATGAAACAGTCTTCTAAAAATGAGCGAAGTACCCAGGAAATGAAAGAGAGCTGAAGACGGAAATCTTGCTCATAAAACCAAAGGGTTGTAATTCAAAAATAGAAAAAAAATGAAAGGACAACTTCTTTAAAAAGCTGATATCTATGCACATAAGTAAACTATTTAAAATTAAATAGATATCCTATCAATTATACTATTTAAAATTAAATAGATATCCTATCAATTATACTAATATAATTCATTTTCATATATGCAAGTAGTGTAATATCAAATAAATATATTGAGAAAGCATAAAAAAATCTAAATATATAGATAAAATACATTGCATAATACACATGTGCATCATATATAACTGTATGAAAACTAAATATGTGTATATAACCGTAAGAACATGTATATAAGTTAAACTCATGTTAAAAACAAGGAAGAAGCTCATGTAATGAATATAAAAGAAAAAATTAGAATGTGTTAGTATGCAAGACTGCCACAAAAATGAGAAAAATCTTACACTTTGTAAGTGAATTTGAAAGTCTAAATAAAATGCTGTCTTATTATAACACAAAAGAGAATAATGATCACAGAGAACAGCAGAATCAAATAAGTACAGGTTAAGATGTTTAGTTTTCATGGGCAAATTTTAAAGAAAAGTGTCGATATTCATTTCTAAATAATCCTTCTGCTTCCTAAACAAATGGGTTTTAGGAGTGAATTGTAAACAACCCCTCAGAAACATATAACTCCAAATTTATGAGCAATGTTATAGATGGCATGAAAATGCATGGCTACTAGATTCATTTTTACAGAACAAATATAAAATTAATACCCTAAACCTGGAAATTTTACTTTTTACAAAAGGAAAAGCTCCAATTAAATCCACTCTCAAATTCGACATAAGACAATGAAGAAAATCCTCAGAACAGTAAAATGATAAGTACACAATTAAGCTGAATTTTCAAGGAACTTGAAGATATGTGCATAATCTATAATAGAGCTTAAATATTAGAAAGTTAAGTCAGCATGAAATCTTCATTAAAAACAAAAATATTATTTGGGAAATCTATTGTATATTTTTTCTTTTTCAATATCTTATTAAAACTACATTTGATATTTATTTCACATATACAAGGAAGCATAATCAATCATAATGCTAAAGTATTGGGGTAAGGATATAAAACTTACAAAATAAATTAATGCTTATTATCATTACTGTTTTGTTTTTACTAACTGCTGTGCTTAAAGTTCATTGTAGATGTACTTAAGATTCTTAAAATATACTGAATATATTTTCTTAAAAATTGGAAAGGAAAAGCTGGCAAGTATAAAACATTTTGCTATGTGTGTAATGAAAAACTTCAAATATCTGAAACTGAAAGCATTTAAAAGTACTGAAGAATCAGAAATTAAAGTAAATAAAAAATACATGAAAATCATTTCCCTCCAGAACACAGTCAAACACAGTTATGATGTAGAAGACAAAGTATCATCTTCAATTTAATAAATATCTAGACAAGAAATCAATGACCAATTTGAAAAGCCACATGAATTAAATTACGAAGTGTTATCTATCTATACATATATTTCCAAAGGCTTCAAAAGAAATATATAAGATATGTACAGAAATATTCGGTACTGTAAAAATTTAAGTTCAAACTAAATTAATCTGCAAAATTCACATGATCCAAATAAAATATCAACAGCCTTATTTTTGGAACTTGAACAAGCTGATTCTAAATTTCTTATGTAAAAATAAATACAAAAAATTGGCAGTAAGTTTCTGAAAAAGAGTGAAAGTAGTTAAAGAAAATATTTGGTTAAGATAGCAAGATGCTTTAATACTACTGTGATTGTTTGATGCAATTGTTTAGTAGAGAATGGTCAATTTGCTAAAAATGTCAAAAAAGAAGAGAAATAGAGAATTGGTAATATCTTAAAATTCATATCTTAAATTTGAATAGTTTTTCCAGAAATAATTCTGGGGCAAACAGCTAGTTATTAAGAAAATATAAAATTGATAATCAAAAATTTAAGTATAAAAAAGACTATAAAAATACTATTGTACTAAAGTTTCTTAAAAATAATTTTGTCGTGCTGATGGACTTTGTAAAGAAGGGCAGTCATCCAGAAGCTGAACTAGAAAAGACCTCTTACCATGTAAGGGTTAACATATCTTAGGTCTCAAATCTCTAACATAGAAAAGTAAGCTTGTTGGATTGGATTATTTTCTTTTTTTTTCAGATAAAGTTTATTTATTTATTTATATTTTATATATTTTTATATATTTTTATATTTATATCTTTGTTTATATTATTTATTCATTCATTTATTTGGATTATTTTCTTTAAATGTATAGAATACATATATAAAAATTTAAAGTCATACCTGAACTGAAAAACAGGTAACTATGGGAAGCAAATTTCCTCATACATACTTAGTTACAAGCCTAACTTAGTCTAATTCAGCAATGCATTTTCAGTCATTTGTTGTGCCTTTACATATTCTTCTACAAACAAAGGAATGAGAAAGAGAATATTCACTGCAGCATACTTTGAGAAAGCAAAACCCCACAGAATCTCTAAATGCTGCATGCTGATATAAGATTTAAAATAATTTCTGGGCAACTATAAATGAAATATTCTGCAGCTGTGTAAAGCTAGAGGCACAGCAAAGCTGGTAATGGATGTATCAAAAATAATGTTAAAAAGGAGAGAAATATTATGTATCTACATGTTTATGTGAAATATTTCAGAAATATACACAGAAGGCGTCAACTAAATGTGTAACTGGAGGATGAAGATATGAGAAGGACGGTTTTCTATAGGAATGTCATTGCTGCTTAGAATTTTTTTTTGACCATTATGTATTGCTTCTTAAATTGACAAAGTAAAAGTAACAGTCAAATCTTATGTAGTAAGTATCACTTATCCTGTTAATAAACCTCTGTTATATAATTCAACAGGAACCATCAATGTTATTTTAAAAGTTTAATATATAATTTTATGATATTTCTTCTCAATATTTGTCTTTTCAAAATAAAAGTAATCCTTGGGTCAAAGGAAGGTAAATATACTCTATGATCAATGTAAACTTTGGAACTTCTAATTATATCTAGCAAAAGTAGCCCTGCATCTTAAATGAAATCGTAAAGACCTAATAGTATACAGATAATTCAGAGGAAAGAATAATAAAATTATATTTAGATCATCTCGTTTGAAGCTGCGTGTACCTCATTTTTGGGCAAATTACTCAATATGTTAAAACCTCAAATTATTGAATAACAAAATATTTATGGGTTACAAATTTGAAGTGATGTTGTGAAGATTAAACTCTAACATATTAATGCTGAGCAAAAATTCCAGGACATGAGAGCAAAGGTACATGATCCACAAAGAGGTCATCTTAGTGGTATATCATCTTCATGCCAGAAAATGGTTTGAGGTCCCAACACATCCACAATAAATTCCAAAAAGTAATAAAAACAAGAGATTGGAAACCACATGCTACTAGAGTCTCAACTGACTGGGCAGCTCCTAACCAACTTGTAAAGCTTGCAGAAGCATGTGAATTATATTCAGCTAGATGCCTTCTGAATGCTTTTTGAACGCTATTTTATTTGCTACTGTTTGTTCATGACCCGATTGAGGACTTTTAAGGTCTACCAAAGGAGCATTTTATTTGTTGCTTAGCACTATCTCTTTTCTTCCAATTTTCTTCTGTCTCTGTTTTCTGCTTCTTCTTCCATTACATAAATAGATAGAACCATGCCATATGTGTAATTTGCTACAATTTCACTCTTACTCCCCTTATAGAAAGTTGTTTTAAATGGACTGTACCAACAGAACTAGAGGTGCTAACTAGATCAAACAGTTAATTTTGAAAAATTTGAAGACTTTCCATGACACTGGTTTATGTTGGCTTTTTAATTCAGTTTCTAGCAATTTTTTTACACTGTTAATTCAAATCCCAGGAAGACCTGGTAAGCAAATAACTTGCCAAATTTTAACTAGACATGCTCCTTAGCTTTACCTAAAGAAGGACCAATTTGAGGTTATTTCTATAATGGATGAGCCTTCTGTCTGAGTGTTCCATTACCTCATTTATTTTAAAGTCAATTTAGTAACTTATGGGCAGTGCCAAATTTGCATCCCCGAGTCCAGACTTCCATTTTAGTCTACAGAGGAGTCATTGCATAAGTCGTCCTATTGTAAGCCTTCTGAGCTAGCTTCTACTCCAAACAGTCTTTTTCTTGAGCTGCATAAAGGTTTTTGATTCAGGCTATCAAAAAATGTCATTAGAGATCAGCTAATCATCTTACAACTTCATCTTGTTGGCTATTATTACATTCTTGACAGAACCATAAAACTAGACAAAGGAAATCAAGTGTGATGGTAACTAAGACTCAAGCACTGAGCCACCTTCATGTTCAATATATGATGATGAAATAGTAATCAAGAAGCTTATAAAACATTTACCCTTCCTAAAAGTTAGAAAGAGCTATCCCATAAAGTTTTGCATCCTTAAAGCAGAAAGAATAAGATTCAAAGAGTGACATATTAGATTACCTTCTCTAAAAAGAGATGATGTCATGGATGTTTAGGGAGTCATTTTATTTGCACCAACCCCATCTATAATTACCATTTTCTGAGGGCTGGATAAACACTACTAGGGTATGATTACCTTTGCTATTTGACAGTATCACTGCTATTTCAAGGCTGGTCACCTCACCCTATCATATGTCAGGATGTACAAGGGAACAGAAAACTTTGGCTCCACCAGACAGTGTTCATGTTTTGTGAGATACACACCCCCCACTCACTGCGGTCTTTTCTCTAAAGATTTCTTAGGGTAAAAATGTAAGTTATTCATAGATGGTTCATTCAAACCTATTGGACAAATAAAAAGGATGGTATTTTGGGCTTTTGAGCTGTAGTAACTAGGGTAAAGGCTAATTGCATCTGACTGGATGGTCAGCATTAATACCAGGTTATAAATTCCATGTTTGGGGAGGCAAACAACAGAAACAAGGTCAGAGGTGCTGGGGATTAAGAATGAATCCCAAGGTTCTAAAAATATCTAAAAATATGAAGGATGTCCAGGTTTATTTTTGTAAGAGGGACAAACTAGCTCCAGTAAGTATTAATCTGTTCAAAAGTATAGGTCAGGACCACAGAGTGTCCCTCAGATCACCCTTTCACCTAGTGCTGCTGTTTCATATACCTTGGACTAATTCAAATATCATCATTCAGCAGCTCTCAGAGACTTTGGGTTCTGCAAATGAATCATCCCCTCCCTTGAGTTCTCTCAATACTTGCTCAAATTGCCTAATATGGAACTTATCATTTTAATATATTTAGGTACAGATTTATCTTCTTGAGATGAGGCCAGGTATGATATTTTACTTATCTTTACGTCTCTAAATCTTAAGCAATTTATAAGGTAGATGCATAATTTAAATTAGATGAATTGAGTTCAAATACGACAAGATCAAATTTGGCATATAACGGCTACTGAGCATTTAATGAACCCAAGTTTATCATTCAGTTAATTAATTCCAAAACCACCATAAAGATGTCTTAGCATATCTTGTGTTAGACAGGAATTTTGTATATAAATTAGACAAAAGAAAGCAAAGAAGATTGCTGGAATTTTCATGGGTACCTGAATGAAATTAGGTAAGTTTCTGATGCAAGGTAAATTTGCTTTTTGCAGATGACTTGAGGAAGATTCGGGAGGATGATAGAGAAATAATTCCATCCAGTGCCAACTGTGGAATAACATTAAATATCTGTAATAATTGTGATACCAATAATTATTTACAAAGCAATGAATGGTTATTTATATTGTGATCATGGCATCTGTGGAACATTTGAATAATTTGAATTCAAGGTTTCATTCTTCCTGATTTTTCAAAGCTTTTGTAGTGGCAATGCCCTGTCATGTCAGGGAAGAATGCTTATTCATAAGCTATATCTTCATTCTTTAGTCATTAGTAAAAATGGGTCATAGATCATGTCATGTTGTGTGTAACCCAGTTAAAATTCTGGCAGAAGGGAAGTTTCGAAATCATGATTTCATATAAAAACCTTTAAAAACTCATTAGCTTCTGATAATTATACTAATATCTAAAGCACTAAAATCACAGAGCTAATTTCAGCAAAAGATCAGCAGTGAATATGTGCTGGGGAGGTTTTCTCTTTCAACTTCCTGAGAACAAAAAAGAAGGCAGTTCAGCATTCTAATGTGACACCCTGTTTCAGAGGCAGAAGAAACAAGTTCAGAGAAGCATCACATGGTGAGTTAGCGGATTTGAAAGTAAAAAGCAGAAATATTAGAGCAACATCTTAAATGTGACTCTGGGACTGGAGAAGTCTCTCCACTTGTGATTGATTTGCATTTCTGCCTATGTCTGAATTCATATTCCATAAGCACAGATGGAGGTGTGATAGATTTTTTTTTGAGCACATCTATTTATTCAGATACCGGATTCAGTCTCTGAGTAGGGCGATGGTAAAGGCTGCTGTGAGCAGATGGCACATAGGCACTATGACTTTAGAAACAACATTCTTTAAAGATAAGTGGCACAGTAATAATAATAATACTTAGCACATATATTGCACCTTTGGTCTGCCAACATTAACTAATTAATCTGCAGTAGACCCCTGTGAGATAAGTAAGTGCTTATAATTATCTCTATTATGCAGTCAAGTCAACTAAGAATGTGTCGGCACATACTGTGGAAGAATTGGCCCAAGTTAAAGACCGGGTGGATCCAATTTGCATGGCTCTTTAAGATTTCTGCTCTAGTAGCAGAGACTAGTATTTCTAGACGCCCTGCTGCTTGAGGCACCAAGTAGATTGGAAACAGGATATCAACCCCCAAGACATATTTCATTCAGAAGATTTGTGCTTCAGGGTTCTAAATCAGGCCTGAGAACAGTTGAGTCATTTTTCTAAAGCTTGAGAGGCCATGACTGGCCAGAAGCAGGTGTGGAAATTACAAGACTCTTGATTGCTTCTCTATATGAAGAAAAGCAATTTGAATCCATACATCTTTTTAACGATATTTTTTAAATTATTGAACAGAATAAAGAGCTTGAGAGATCTCATGATTCCCTTAACATTTCTTGTACCTGAGCTTTTCTCTTGTAAGTTACTGAGGAACGAACTATGGACTTTGGCCAGGGAGAGTAATATTCCTCATGAAAATGAGAGTCAGCTGACATCCATCAGGATGAAATGACCCTGAACTCTTCACGCTAATGACATGGAGGAGCAAAGTTATTTGTGTTCCCCATCTCAAGTCTGACACTAGTAGTAATGAACCTAAATTTGGAAACATATCATGAAAACAATGCAAATGGGAATATTAGAAAACCCATGTTAAATTGTCATGCAAATTTAAAGAGAAAGTACATGAAAACTAGCTTCAAGTTTTGAATGTGGAATCAATGCCCTCTCAGCCTCATCCTATGCTTAAACAGTTGGTCCCAAGCTGGTACAGCTACATGAGAAGGTCTTCCAAACCTTAGAAGGAAAGAAGAAGTACCTTGCTGGAAGAAGTACCTCACTGTGAATAAGCTGTGAGGTTTTACAGCTCAGCCTCACTTCCAATTCTTTATCAGATTCTGGCTGCCTTTGCAATGCAATTAGTCATTTGCCTGCTCCTGCCCCTTGTTTTTCCTTCCAGACTGTAGGCCCGGCAATGGTAGGCAAATATAAAAGCTTCCTTCTGTTAGTTGCTGTAGTCAGGATATTTAGTCACAACAACAGGGAAGGTATGTATTAGAAGGAATGCCTCTCAGTGCTTAACATGTGATGGATCAAAACCCATATTTACCCCAGGTTGCCCCTTATTAGCAGTGTGATTTTGGAGCAATTCGCAACCTTTCAGACTTAGTTTGCTCACCTATAGAATTGGGCTAATAACTGAAAAGACCTTAAGGGCCCTTCTTTCACTCTCAAGTGGGCAAGTCAGTTTTTTTATGACTATTTTTAAATCTTTCTTTTCCCACTCTGACAATTTCTTTTTTTTTTTTTTTTTTTTCGATTTGATCTTTTTTTTTTATTAAAAATTTAATTATACATTTTAAAAATTTTTTACCAGTTCCCTCCCTCCCCCCTCTTCCCCCTCCCCTTCCCCCAGTGCCTCCCCCCCAATTCCCAGATAGTCCTTTATTGTGTGTGCCTAACTCTCCACTGTGTCCTCCTCTCCGATGACATATAAGGACCCAGTGGCATTTCCATAAGCCCTTTCTCTTGTTCCCCTTAAGCATAAGATCACTACTATGGCTGTCAATCCCTTGCCTCCAGGGGTCTCGGTGCCCTTATCAGATGCTAGACTTTATGAGGGCAACAGTGCGCTGGACATTGCGCAGGGCATGCAAAGTTCCATTATGATTGCTTTGGCCCCAACTATTGTTGAGAATCTTGCAAATCGTTGCTCCTCCCATCCTTTTGCTCTTACAATCTTACCGCCCCCTCTTCCGCAAATGTCCCTGAGCTCCAGGATGGGGAGAGATTAGGCTGTCCTAGTTCTATGTGATTGATATAGAGTCTCTGAAGTTCTGGATTGTGGTTTGTTGATTTTCTTTTGCAGTTTTGCTGCTCCTGCAATTCCCTTCACTCCATTCTGCTGGGCACTGTATGTCACCCCCTGGCCAGAGACAAAAAGCTGTTAAACTGGAGTCTTGTTGTAATAGCACATTCAAGGGTAGATGTAATAAGAGTAGGAAACCTCACTGAGAGAGGGGTCCATCACCCATTTGCAAAATGATTACTTTTTATCTGCTAGACTATATGCCCTCCCCTTCTGGTGAGATCAGGAAAGAACGTCTGTGAACTTAACCAGGTTTCTCATTACTTACTTGCAGACCTTCATGGAGGCCTATTTTCTCTGCTGTAACATGGTCTCCTCTCTCTTTGTTTCTGGTGTGGCCCTCCTAACCCATCTCTCTTGTTTATAATCCTTGCAATTACTGTGTTACATAGGTTTACTTTTGAGTGTCCCAATGTGGGCTGGGTGAGTTTGGTACTAGGAGCCACCTATTAGGGAGTACATACGGCGCTTAATTTTCTGGGTTTGGGATACTTCACTTAATATAATTCTTTCTAATGACATCCATTTCCCAGCAAATTCCAGTAATTCATCGTTTTTGATGGCTGAGTAGTACTCCATTGTATAGATGTACCACAGTTTCCTTATCCACTCGTCAACTGTTGGACATTTAGGTTGATTCCATGACTTTGCTATTGTAAACAGTGCTGCTATGAACATGGTCGAGCTTGTGCTATCGAGGCGAACCTTTGCTGCTTGGGGGGTTATTCCCAAAAGTGGGATAGCAGGGTCATATGGCATTTCAATCTTTAATTTCTTTAAGAATCTCCAGACGGCTCGCCAGAGTGGCTGTATGAGCCTGCATTCCCACCAACAATGTAGGAGAGTTCCCCTCTCTCCACATCCTCTCCAGCATTTGTCGTTGTTTGTATTGTGGATTTTTGCCATCCTGACCGGGGTGAGATGATATCTCAGGGAAGTTTTGATTTGCATTTCCCTGATGGCGAAGGAAGTGGAGCATTTTTTAAGATAATTGTTAGACATTTTAATTTCATCCCTGGTAAAGTTTCTTTGAAGTTCCAGGGCCCATTTTTTAATTGGGCCAGTGTTTTCCTTGGAGTTTAATTTTCTAAGTTCTTTGTGCACTCTGGACAGTAGAGCTCTGTCAGATATGTGGTTAGTGAAGATTTTCTCCCATTCTGTGGGTTGCCTTTGAGCTCGTGTTACAATCTCTTTATCTGAACAGAAGCTCTTTAATTTCACAAGATCCCAACTGTTGAGAGTTGGTAGCAGTGACTGTGCCATTGGATGTCTATTTAGGAACTGTTGGCCTAGCCCAACCAGCTCGAGGGAGTTCCCTATCTTTTCAACTATGGTTTTTAAAGTCTCTGGCCTGATATCAAGGTCCTTGATCCATTTGGAATTAAGTCTTGTACATGGTGACAAGTACGGGTCCAGCTTTAATCTTCTGCATGTGGAGATCCAGTTTTGCCAGCACCATTTGTTGAAGATGCTGTTCTTTTTCCATTGGATTCTTTGGGCCCCTTTGTCAAAGACCAAATGGCTGTAACTTTGTGGGCTTATATCTGGGTCTTCAATCCTTATCCATTGATCTGTGTGTCTATTTTGGAGCCAGTACCAGGCTGTCTTTATAACTATGGATTTGTAGTATAGACTTAGGTTTGGTATGGTAATACCTCCAGCTGTGTTTTTGTTACTCAGGATTGTTTTGGCTATCCTGGGTCTTTTGTGCCTCCAAATGAACTTTGAGATTGTTTGGTCAACTTCTTTGAAGAATTGCTTTGGGATTTTGATTGGTATAGCATTGAATCTGTATATTGCCTTTGGTAGGATGGTCATTTTTACAATGTTGATTCTGCCAATCCAGGAACAAGGGAGGTCTTTCCACCTTCTGGTGTCTTCTGCAATTTCTTTCTTTAGGGTTTTAAAGTTTTCATTGTAAAGGTCTTTTACCTCCTTAGTTAGGTTTATACCAAGGTATTTCATTTTTTTAGGGGTTATAGTAAATGGCATGGTTTCTCTCAAGGCTTTTTCACTTCTTTCATTCTGGGCATATAGGAAGGCCTCTGATTTTTGCACATTTATTTTGTATCCTGCCACCCTGCTGAACTTCTCAATTAGTTCCAGTAGCTTCCTGGTGGAGTTTTTGGGATCACTCAGGTATAAGATCATGTCATCTGCAAATAGAGATAGCTTGACTTCTTCCTTGCCAATTTGAATCCCTCTTATGTCCCTTTCTTGTCTTATGGCTTCGGCTAAGACTTCAAGTACAATATTGAATAGAAGTGGTGAGAGTGGACAGCCTTGTCTTGTTCCTGATCGAAGTGGGAATGCTTCCAATTGTTCCCCATTGAGCATAATCCTTGCTGTGGGCTTGTTGTATACAGCTTTTATTATATTGATAAAGGTTCCTTCCATTCCTACTGTCTCTAGCGTTTTGATCATAAAAGGCTGTTGGATCTTGTCAAAAGCTTTTTCTGCATCTATCGAGAGTATCATGTGGTCTTGGACTTTGGACTGGTTTACATGATGAATTACATTTATTGATTTGCGTATGTTGAACCAACCTTGTGTGCCGGGGATGAAGCCTACTTGGTCCCCATGAATGATCTTTTTAATATGTTTTTGAATCCGATTTGCTAAGACTTTGTTGAGAATCTTTGCGTCTGTGTTCATCAGGGAGATCGGCCTATAGTTTTCTTTTTTAAGTGAATCTTTATTAGGTTTTGGGATTAAAACGATATTAGCTTCATAGAAGGAATTTGGTAGTGTTCCTTCCTTTGCTATTTGATGGAACAGTTTAAGGAGTATTGGTGTTATTAACTCCTTAAATGTCTTGTAGAACTCTGTGCTGAATCCATCTGGTCCAGGACATTTTTTGGTGGGAAGATTCGAGATTACTTCCTCAATTTCCTTATATGTTATAGGACTATTTAAATAATTCACAACTTCCTGATTCAATTTAGGTAAGTTGTGTTTACTTAGAACACTCTGACAATTTCTATTACAGCAATTTTTGTCTCTGAAGCCACCAGAAGCTTTTGCTTTTAAACCTTGGGATGTAATAAGTTTTTACCTTGTACTTTTATCTTTTCCATTTTAAACCTGCATTGTTTTATACAAAAGATCTCAAACTTGATTCTCTCAGAGAATAAGGGAAATAAAATATAGTAGTACTTAGTACATAGCTGTAGTGATATGCTTAAAGGCAAATGGTTGGCTGCATGCCCTGATTGTCACATGTTGAGCACAGAAATGTTCAGCCAGAAAAGAGTATTTCTTCCCTATATATTACATTCTTTTTTCCCTTGAAGGAGAATAATCTCTCTTCCTTCCTCTTGACTATTTTTCATTTTAAAACCTTTTTTATGTTTAAAGTCAACTTGTATTCAATCACTCTTATGATATTCAATCACTCTTATGAAGCCACATGTGATCTTCAAAGTTTATACTATCTTATGCAAATTTAGAACTTTTGTCATCTACACATCTCACATGGCCACTATGAGTGAAATGTGGTACAAAATTTCTCAGCCTACCATAAATATTGAATTGTTATCATTTGTAGACCGTGCACACTTGTAACTCAAAAGTATTATAACAATATATACAGATTCAAATAAGAATCATGCCTGGAATTAAAACACTCCTGATAATTATTAGCTGCATAATTATCATTATATCTTAATCCCCAATTGTATTTTTCTTTCTATAACCGCCAGAATGAAATAATTGTAAAACATGTTTCTCACAGTTTAACAAGCAGCTATTCAATCACTAATCTCCATAGCTCTTTACAGGTACATAGTACTTACCTTGTCTGACAGAAGAAGAAGTAAAGGCAAAAAGATAGGACAGAAAAATATGTGGTCACTCTATTATTGTGTAAAATATAAGCAGCAGGAAATTACAAGCTTCCAATTCTAACTCTAGTTCAGTGCAAGGATTCTTCAGTAATGGCATAGGCAGTGATTCAAGGGAGCTGCCATTCTACCCCATGTGTTATCTTGTCCTGTTCTTAGATACTATGAGCTTTATTGTATCTAAGTTGGTCTGTAAACTATCTAAGGTCATGTAAGATTCTAATTTCATTGAAGAAGAGTATCTTACCGGTGTCTTATACTTACCTTTTATTCCTTGCTGTAAAATTTGCAACATTTTAAAAGTTTAGTGTTTCAAAACATATTGCTTAGGATTTCAACTGCAGTTTGACTAATAGTTTGTCATGTGTTGGGATCACAGTATCTTTATGAAGGAAGGGAAAAGTACTTACAATGAAATGGTAAATAAAAGCATATGTTGTCTTGGGTTTTTCCTGTATCTGTTTCATTGAATCAAGTTATTTTCTTTAGGTTGAAATAGAAAACAGGAAAGCCTAGAACTACCTTTGGCAAAATCACTCTTAGAAATCATGCCATTGTCTCTTATGAATGTTCTCATATGTCAGTTAGTCTCATGTGAGTCACAGTAATTCATGCTAAGTATTAGCTTATAGTCATTAAAAGTGGCTTTACTTATTGATGTTAAACTTGCATTAAATATGCAAGAATGAAAAGTAACAACCAATACACTGATGTCCAATCCTCAAGATTGATTTAAAAGCAATACTGGGTACTGAATCTCAAATAATAATCATGAGACATTCATGGAAGATTGGAAAAAGTATAACTATAATTTAATTATGCTCCTGAATTTTTTGCTAAGTAACTACTTTGTGGGTAAAGGAGAATAGATTACAAAGTTTGGACATAATATTTGAAAGTTCCTTAGAAGTGAAAGTAATCTTGAGTGTTATGTATTAAAATTAATTCATATCTTTTTATTGTAAATAATATTTTCCTCTTTTTAAAATGTGAAAACCATTGACAGAATATATTCACTCAAGAACACCTTCTATCTTTTTTTAATATTTTATTTTTGCCTAGTGATACAAACTCAATAGGTGCCCCCTTCCTTTTTCTCTCCCCTCCCCTCCTCTGTCATCCCCATTGTACTCTCCCCCATTCCCCTCCCTTCCTCCCCTCTTCTTATATTAAGATCTTTGTTTAAACACCTTTTATCTTAACAGAAGGTCCAAACTGAAATTTAGAAGGGCACAGATCGCAGCAGCTGTGTGATGGCTACTCTGTTACTGTAATGGCTACAGTCCAGTGTCTCTTAAAAACAGATCACACTACAACTTCAAATAAGTGAGCAAAATGTTATATAATGTTATATAATGTTACTATATAATTATCCACTCCAGACATCTAGCACAGACAAGTGTCGAGAAACTGTAAAAGTGAAATTAAATGCAGTGAGGGAGAGCATTGATGGCAAGAAAGTAAAAGCAAAGTGTGTGTGTGTGTGTGTGTGTGAGAGACAGAGACAGAGAGAGAGAGAGAGACACAGAGAGAGAGATGAATGCAGTTAAACACAAGTCAACAAGAACATTCTTTTGTCAGAAGTAAATGAGGTCCTGAATATTTCATTGTTATTCCAATGGTGATGGAAAGAGGACCAGAGAAACAACAGTAATGACACAACTGAATGATCCAATTCAGGTTTTCCTCATTTAAGTAAACATTGTTTAGTCATTTTCTCCCCCAGTTCTAGAGAATCTCATTTCGTAGCATTTGTTCTCCATCCATGAAGCTGTACAGGTGGTGCAGCCTCAGCAGGAATCCGTCTTCTTGCTGAGGGACCGCCAATTATTTGTAGTGAAACTAAAACAGAGGAATAAATATTACATGTTGATGGATGCTTGTCAGGAAAGAGAGTGAGGTACTTTCAATGGGGCTTGTCAGACACAAAAAACCTTCAGCAGATCTGCATTTTCAATGGCAAAGTGGCTAGAATTCTCCAGCTGCTTCACTGGTGAACCTCAAGATTTATCTCATAAATTTAAATTATAGATGACATAGCACTGGAATGGAAATAGATGACACCTTTAAAAATAAATCTAGTGCAACATTTGGGAAAAGGAATCACACATTTAAAAGGGGGAAAAAAAGAAAGTTCCAATGTGCCAAAACAGAGCCTTTATTTGTTGTCCTATTTACTATTCTCTGTCTAAAATTAGCATCTCTCTTACTTTTCCTCTTTAGTCTTCTGTATGAGACATGCTGTGGAGAAGCTATGGAAGTTTTGAGCAACTCTAGGAGTACGTTGGGTTGCAACTATAACAAAAAGCTTGCCAAGGTTGTGAGCCAAACTGGCAAGGTTTTCTGTTGTGTCAGCGTTTGAGTATTATTGCAGTGTTATCGTATCACTGAAGAGAACATGGCAACAGCAGACAGAAATACGATCGAACATTTGAAGGAAAGACTGTACCTAGCTTTGTAGAGACTTGGGCTGTATTGGACAAGGTTTAACTTTAACAGAAAGCAGTCAATTCAACTTTAATCCAATTATATTTAAATTTACTCCAGGAGGTCTTGATGTAGGCAGTTTTTCGGAATCAAACAGTGATAAAGAACAGTAAGGAATCTAGGTCTGAAAACTTGCAACATGAGATGGAGACACATTTGAATTATAAGGAAATGTCCACTGGGAAGATTCAGGAGAAATGTGGAGGGAAATATGAACAGAAACTCTTGAAGACTTTTTTATACATTTATTCATGTGACAAGATAAAAGCCAATGAAAATTTGTTCTCAGAACATTTGTCCTGAGAAGCCATGATAAGTTCATAAGGAGCAAGGATTATATAAAAATCAAAAAAGCAAATTAATAATAAAATAAAAGCAAGAGCCAGAAATGAAACAAGTTAAAGCAAAACCATAACCTACCAAAAAGATGCTTGGGGAATACACAAACATTTTATCCTCTGTAAATTGTTTCCTAAATTTTAGTGTGTGTGTGCATTAGATTAGAAGTACTTTTTAAAATAAACAGGAGATAGGGCATGAAGCACAGAGGCAAAACCTTCTCCCTTCTTCATAATTGATTTTCTTTCTCAAACTATTGTCAGCAATAGACAGGTAAAAGTCATAGGGGCCATAGGATGAAGTGGCGAGTATAAGAATTTCACCTAGATTTTCTGTTTTCCTACTGGCTATCCAATTTCTTATGATTAAAAAGAGTCAAATATATTGTCACCCAGAGACTGATTTTGTTTCAAAGGGACATTCCATATGAAGAACTCAGAAAAACCAAACACCTACAGGAATATGTTGACATAACCTAATAGCAAGGCCTTGGAGTGACTCATCCTCTTTCCATTCCCTGGGGGGTTATCAACTTGGTTAATAGAGCATATGTGCTGAGACTACAAAACATTAAGGAAGAAAATATGAGTGGAAAAATTTTCTTCTAAGTCAGTGCATCAGTAAGTCTAGAGTCCAGGTAAAACACTGTCTTGTAGTGTACATCTATAAATAACATTGCAAGGACTACTACATTCCTAATGAATTGATAGTTGAGAATATTGTACAATATTCTCCAAATAGTACACTGGTTGAAGGATGACTCCTATTAATTCACAGAAAGAAATATATACAAAGACTAAATGGATAATGTGTGATACACAACTCAGTCATTGATTTCACCACCAATTAAGTGTATAGTTGACTGGATAAACAAATGCAAGACTAATTTGAAACAAAACAAAGCTTATTTGTTTCACAATCTTTCACTAGTCATCTGTTATAAGGAAGAGTTTATATAAGGAAAGAACAGAACAAAGACAATAACAACTTAAGCTGAGAAATGGAAAAAAATATCCTTCAAAGTGATTTATTTTATGACAAAATCATAATGTCTTTGACAAAATATTTTGAGTTTCTGATCTTAAGGTCATATTTAATTACCTGAGGAGTACTAAAGTTATCGTAACACAAGGTAAAAACTTATCTGGGGAATCCTAAATTAATTGCCAGATAAAGTGTAAATTTTACTGTATTTACAGATTTTCTACAAAAGGAATAAAATGAATAGTTATCATTCTAGATTAGAGACTTTGGTTCAGTTATGTAGACTGAACCCATATGGATAAACAGTAGATGGAGCGCATGAAAGTATTCTGTTCCCTGGCATGAAGATTGCTGGAAATTTCTATGAAGGGATTGATGTTGGTCTCTTTTTTAACAGAGGCAAACTCTAAAAGTATTTTCAGATCCATTCTACATGGCTTAGTTTCTCAGGGATTTTTTTCCTTACATTTAACCTGAGGAACCATGCACCATTTTAGAAGAGTTGTAAAAGTTCTCTCTGAAGAACATAAAATTTATCAAACTCATATGCACTATCTCAAATAATATCTTCAAAATTCATTATTAACATTACTTCCTTGGTAACTACTCATGCAATCAGAGAGTGCTTAGATTTGACTCTAACAAAAATATCATTGCCTATCAATGCAGTCTTTTACTTCTCAGCAAATTACTTAGGCTTTTGCTATAAGCAAATATTTTCTTACATTCCTCAAGTAACAAAAGTATGATTCCTGAATGTATGATAAGTATGATATAACTGCCTCAAAATACTTTTGGAAGTACTTAGAATTCAACTGTATCTAATATTTATTCAATTACCTATACATTATATCCAAGTTAAATATCCAATTATATGTATAATTAACATATACATAAATATTTTATCCAAGTTTTTATATGTATGTGCATATTGATTGAGGTAAGGAATATTTTCTCAAAACAAAGGTAGTTGCCCTAGAAATTATCTTCTTTTATAAATAAGAAATATACATGATCAACTACCATTCTAACTCTAAATAAGTGAGCACAGAAAATAACTGTTCTTCCCTAACCTCACAATCACTATTCATATAATGTGTAGTAGAAACAATGTCAGCAGCCTTTATAGCTTCCAATAGTTGTCTCTTTAATTAATATTAATAAAGTCATATTACTTTGAAATATTTTAACTAAATGACTTGGTGCTGATGCTTTCTGTTGCTCTAATGCTGGGCTACATGGCTGTTGCAGGTATAGATACAGAATGAAGCTCCCTGGATTGAGATTCCAGCTCTTCTGTCATTAGATCTGATTGGCTTTATTTTCTGTGCCACATATTTCTTACTAGTAATATGGGCATAAATATAAACCTCTTCTATATAATAGGTTGTTTTGAATGTTAAATGTAGACCTATAAAGATTTTACCAAGGTGTCCACAGAAATCCTGAGCTCAACCAATTTTAAATATAACTAGTATTCTAACAATGCAAAGGAAAAAGGAATGAAAAGACAATCTATTCTACCTTATATTTTTGACAAATTATCTCCGAAAAAATAATTTTAAACTTTACTTCAAATTTCTGTCAAGTGTGTGTGTGTGTGTGTGTGTGTGTGTGTGTGTGTGTGCGTTATTCTGTGCCTTATTCCCTTGAGAAAAGACCTCTCGCTAACTCTGAAACTAACTGGCTAGTGAGCTGTTGAGATTTACTGGTCAAATATTCAGTGCTGAGGGTACAGTCACTTTTGGCCATGTTTTTTTCATATTATTTCCAGTGACTTGAATTCAGGTCCTCATATATGTGTAGCATGCAATCTTACTGACTGTATTGTCTACTCTTTTGGTGTGAGACACCATTCAAAGTCAAACAACTTAATAAAAGAAAAGAGATTTACTCAGCTTATGGTTCCAGAGGAGAGATATAATCTTTCATGGCAGAAAAGACACAGCTGGCTGACAGAAACTGGGTGTAGTCTAAGTCATGTATTTCATGAAGACTGAGAACTGCTGCTGCTGCATCTCAAATTCAGACTTGCTCACTCAAGCATGGTGGGGATAACCAAACTTAAAGCTCAACCCCTGCAACTGCTTTCTTCCAGTAAGGCTCCATCTCCTAAAGTTGTTATGACCTTCCCAAATACTGGCAGCAGCTAAGGGTTCAAACACATGACATTTCAAACCATGACATTCCACCCTGGTTACCATAGACTCATTGTCATATCATTATGTAAACCATATTCAGTCCAACTTAAAAAGTCCCATAGACTACATCAGTAGCCCCAACACAATCCAAAAATAAAAGTGCGAAGCCTCCTGTAAAATTGAAAAACAAGCTACATATATACAACATCCAATGGCATGGAATAAACATTCCCATTCCAAAAGGGAAGAATGGGGACATATCCTGGAAAGAATAGTCCATAACAACACCAAAAAACAGCAGGAAAACTCCAAATCTTGCAGGTCCAAATCCAGGAAATAAGCTTCTTGTTGAAATCATTTCAGTTACAAAGGGCTCTTGTTCCACCCCTCCAGCAAAGCTGTCTGTGTAACACATTGTTCTCTTGGGCTGACTCCTCTCATGATGCATGGCTTTCCTAAGTAGATGTCCCATATAGGCTCTGACAGCTCTAACATCTTCACTTCTTAATGAAAAGCCAGGTTTTTAACTTCACAGCACAAAATTCCCTTCTTGGACCTTTAAACTGCATGTTGCCTGATTTTCGCCACCCTCTGAAACTTTGGAGAAGAGATCTATGACCATCTCCCTTTTTCATCTTTGATCCTTCTGAAAACAGGACCAAATTGACGACATTGCCAAGTTCTCCTACAGCCTTGGGTTACAGACTGGCCCCCTCAACTCACAGCTGGTTCAGCTCCTGGGTGTTGACTGTAGGCAAAATCTCTCCTGAGCCTTTACTTTGGAGGAACAATCAATTCCCCGGAAGCTCTACCCATAAGCTATTTCCTTCCAAAAAAAAGTTGCATTCTTTTTTTTTCTATTATGTTTATTTTTTTCCAATCAAACAAATTTAATAGATACCCTGTCCCTCCCTCCCTCCACGCCTCCCCTGGCTCCGTTGCACCCACCCTCCCCATTCCCCTTCCTTTCACCCCCTCCCTTCCTTTCTCCCAGTGCCCCCTTCTTACCCCCTCCCATTCCCTGAAGCATCCTTTAGTGTGAAGGTCAAACTTCCCTCTGCATCTTCCACTCTAATGAAGTGTAAGGCCTCAGTAGCATTTCCCAGAGAACTTTCTTGTGCTCACCTTTAGTATGGAAACACTATTGTGACTGTTAATCCCTTGCCTCTAAGAATCCTATTGCCTGTGATCCATGCTAGACTTTGGGGGGTCATTAACATGTCAGTCATTGTGCAGGTCATGCAAAGTCCACTTATGGGTGGGAATCTTCACTGAGGATCTTGCCCTTAAGGCAGACCCTCACCTGTGGAGAGAAGGCTTTGATTCACTGCTGACATTTTGTTCTTTTTCTTTTCCTTGTTTGACTCTCTAGGTTTTCCATGCAATTTTCATCATCAAACCTCACAGATTTTACTTATTTCTGCCTATTTGTTCTGTTTCTTTGTAACTCTGAACAAGAGTGCTAAAAAATAGCTATGCTACAACATCAAGACTGTTTAGGCTTGAAATTTCTTTCACCAAACACTGGATTTTTAAGTTGAGGCAAGCTTTCAGGATGAGGGCAAAACTTCACTAAACTCTTTGACAACACATGGGTCCATTTACCACTAGTCAAGTTTTCAGCACATTCTCTGCTCCCCTCGGAACCATCACAAGCTGGACTTCCACTCTTCATATCTCTCACCACATCACTCTTTTCTAAGCTCACACAAGAATGACCGTTTCAGGCCAGTCTTCAAGACACAATCTTAAAGCACAAAATCCCAAAGTTCTCCATAATTCTCCCAACAAACAATTCTAAATGCTTACAAGCCACATCACAGTGCTAGTCATGCTTCTCTACTTCCGAGGACCAACTTTTCTCAGCTTCACAAACAACTTCACTTTTTGACATAGATTCTCTTAGTCTCACACAGCAGCGCTTCACTTCTTTGGTACCAATTTCTATACCAGTTACTCTTTCCTGTTGGTATGAGATACCACTCAAAACAACTTACTAGGAGAAAGGAGATTTATTCAGCTTATGGTTCCAGAGGACAGTTATAGCTCTTCATGGTGTAAAGGCATGGCTGATTGGCGGAAGCTAGACATTGTCTTAATCACATCCTTCAAGGAGTCTGAGGGCTCAAGAGCAGACTCACTCAATCAAGCAGGATGGAACTAACTAACCTCAAGGCCCACCCCCTGTGATTGCCTCCTTCCAATAAGACTGCACCTCCAAAAGTTTCTGTTCCTTTCCCAAATACTGGCAACAGCTAAGGATTCAAACACAACAGCTAAGAATTTCAAAACCTGACACCAACTGAGCCATCTGGATTCCATGGCTAACAATCATGTCATGTGTCTTCAATTGATATTATCAGTGTTTAGAAATATAAACAACATCTATAGTTCAAGTTGTAAAAGAAGGTTAGACCATGGCTTAGTTAAATAGTATTGTTTATCAAAATTAGGTAATTCTGTGAAAAATGGTAGCATGACCAAACATTATTATATAATAGGAAAATGTCATAATAGAACTTATTTTTTATATTTAATTAATTTTTTATAATAAGTATAGGTACAAGGGCATGCTTCTATTACAAAGAGTGTACAAGCATATCACTCCAAATGTATCAATAATGGCTATATAATTGTCAATATATACATAATGAAAGTGGAAAGAAAGTAACATTATAAATGCAGGGAACATAGTAATCTCCCACAAGAAAAACCTACATTATTTAGTTAATCCAACAATGTGGTTTGACAGGTTCTTTAAAAATAAACAAAACAGCACATTCTGAAATTGATCAAGTGACTTTTTTTCAAATACATATCCATGTTGTGTTTCAATTCTCTTTAAGCCTTGACATTTATGTTGAGTTACAAACTTGCTATGAAAATGGGAACTTGGATTTCTCCAAATGAAAGCCTGTTAAAGTTGATAAACAATTCTTACTGCAGCTTAATAGATTCTCTCTTAGATCTCAAGTCCAAATGTCAAAGCTAGATACGCCGAAGACTGAAAAATTCGAGGTTTTGTTGATGTTTTCTCTCTTATTACTGTTCTTATAAAGGTTTTTGTTCCAACTGAACACAACACATCATATGGTCTCTAGTTAGCACTGGCAGGAAAAAAAATGAATCTGCACAGTTCAAAGAGACTAAACAGACAGAGAAAACAGGGCCCAAGGAAACCAGCTTCTGTACATCTTTTCCTCATGCTCAATAGTATGTGTAACACTAAATGGGCTTTGAGGAGAGAGCATTCTATTAAAAGGATGTAAATACTCCCTTGAAACAAATTTCATATTTTAAGAACTCTGACAGAAACAAGGAACAGCAGCCAAACTGACATTTACGTAGTAATCAACAAAAGTCTGTGAATTCATCTACTATACAGAGCACAGTTAACACAATTGATCAGGCTAACTTTGACAGAGTTCATAAGGATATGAAGGCTCCTTCAAAGCAGTAGGAAAATGAATAACTGAATAGAGAAAAATGTGCCCCACATCTTCTTGTCTTATTACTTTTAGTGCAGTCACAATCAGTACTTTATTGTATAGGGCAATCTTGTTGATTAGAAACTAGATTTGAGTTCATCAAACTGGAATGACATCTAACTCATCTTTCCATTGCTACAGAAATATCTTATGTATCTTTATAGTTTTATTTATAGACTATATTATATCATAAGAATTGGATCTAGAAATGTGTATAATATCTTGACAATCACTTCTTCCATTCATTTCTTATAGAAACCAGGAAATTTTTAAAGGAAAAGAATGAGTCTCATGTTGTATGGCAAACAATATATTTCTATGCTACCATTATGAAGATTTGATATATTGCTTTGAGATCCACCTGGTTTGCAAAATTTATTTGAATTATGTTTATTTTAGGACATAAGTACTTTGCTTAAGGGCCTTATGTGTACTTGTTAATTTAATCATCTAAAGGAAAAACAAAAACAGTAGAAACATAGTCACTCAATGGAAAAGCATCATAAACCCAAAAGTTAAAGTTCATTGACAGTCACTAACCTCATTCACTGATATGCAGTATAGGCTCATTACACGGAATCCTGACCCAAAAGAAAAGGATAAACAGTTAGTTGCTTAGCAACAGACTGCTAAGCAAAGAGGTCAAATTTGCATTAATGTAGTTTCTACAACTGATCATTTCAAGGTCTTTACAGATCATACAACTTCTAAAACCAGCAGCATCCATAAATACTGACTTAGATAAAAATGATAGATATTCAAGTACCTAATAGAATGTCATCTAAGTAGCATGTACCTAATAGAATGTCATCTAAGTAGCATTAATAAGCATTTATTAAACATAACTACCTTACATACTTTATGAAGTGCTTTGTTCATGCTACCTTGCATAATTAAAGATTATTATTATTAAAGTTAAGATCATATATTACATATTTATTGTACATATATTCAAGAAAAATGTTTTGTAAATATCAACTTTTTAATTTGAGAGAGAGAGAGAAAGAAAGAGAGAGAGAAGAGAAAGGAGACTGAGATAGCAAAGAAATGCAAAAATGCATACCAAGACCCATAGATGCTTCAAAGACAACATCTGAAAGTCCTTCTTACCTTCCATCATGTGAACTTCCAGGGATCAAAGTCAAATCATTGGGCTTCAAGTCACCAGGTTTGCAAGTAAGATGCCTTACCCACTGAAGTATCCCAATGACTCAGGTACATATATTTACAGATACATGTGTTTTTATTTTTATATACATTTATTTTAGAAATTAAATATATATGTATTTCAAACAATAAAATGTGAAGTTCATTTTTTGTGTGTGTGAAGTTCATCATTATGGTTCGAATAATACACAAGAAAACAATTCCTAGACAAGTAAAATATCATTATCACTAGGTTTCATGAGAAAAGGACTAGGAACATGGCTTCTCAATTTTTTCGTGCTCATAGAAGTAAGATAAAAGCAAGTGAACACTGAAAACAATCAAAGAAAAGCAATTGATTCCAAAGAGATTAAAAAATGTGTCATCTTTCTTTGTATAAGTTTAATACCAATGTACTTGTTTTGAATCTGAAATTTATTTCATAATTGAAAGACAATAGGTTTCATTTACAACTTCTTTAATCCAGCTTGAGTGTTCTACTAAAGGAAGGTGGTCTGTTAAATTCTGCAGATTTACTTTGGGGAAAAAGAAAAAAGAAGTTCACAGTAAGAACAATAGTTCCAGACACCACAGATGGAAATTTAAATGTGGTGTGATACTGCACATCAGGAGCCAGCTAAGGTAACTGCACTGCAATCTGTGAGTTCCTTTTGCGAAAAGCTCCCTTGGCATTTTCCTAACAAGAGAAGAGTGTGAGTGCCAGTGTTTTGACTTGCTCCCATTTCCCAGCACACAAGTTCCAACCACCAATCCTCTACACTGCATGTCTTAAAATGATTTTAGTGTTATCCAATTCACATTATTATATTTTGTTCCCAGGCATACATGTTGCTGAAGGCAATATTGATTCTATTAAGTGCTATGAGACTTTGCAAGAAAAATATGAGCTACCCCTATAGGTGCCTCAGCAGCCCCGTGCCATTTTATTACTTTGTAAAAAAAAGTGGGGGGAGAGAAAGTTGTGAATGTACTTTCTCACATTATTCAATCCTTAATCTAGTTCACTGATTTTTATGACTGTGAGCTGACTTACGCACAGAAATACATATAAAATAGTGACTTGAACTTAGATATCCTACATAGCTTGCACTCTCTGAGAACATACCTAAGTTTCATGCATGCAATATTTTTGTCTTGCAAATATTTCTACTTAGGCAAGCAAAATGCACTCATAAATGTACATGCACACTTTAAATTACAATTGATTTTGGCATTTTATTAACACATTCTGTATTTTTATATAGTGAAACCTAAGTCAATGAAACAACTTGGTTAAAAACCGTTGATTTCAAAGACATCCTAAGAATAAATCTGTGTAGTTATGTTTTTAAATTTATTTGAATATCTCTAATAAAAGATAATATGTAGTTATCCAAATAGAGTAACCTCAAACTTGCTTTATGACATTTTCTATTATTTTGGTTATTCTCAAAATCAGTCTCTTCAAACTATTTGCAATTCTTGTTTTCCCTGTATTTTCTTTATTGAGTGTTTTCTTGGCGGTAATACTTAATGTATACAGTCCCACTCAACTTTCACATGCATACTTGAAAATAGAAATTACCATTATTATAAAAATTATCAGTTAGCTTGTCAAGTCACATAGCAGAAGAGTGGCAAAGTAGGGATTAGAATATAAAATATAATTTATTATAGTTATTAGCAGTGATAAACTATATTATAGTTCATTAATATTTTAAATTCTAATAACAATACAATCCAGTTATGCTTCTGTAAACCTATCTTCTTCAAAACTTCAGAGTAAAACTAAGAATTTTTTTTTCTGGTCTGAGTTATGGAAGATTCAAGAAAAAAGCTAGGTGACATTTTCTAAAAGCTTCACTTGTTTTGCAACTTTTTAACATTCAATACTTTCTCAAGGTTTTAGAAGAATTGAAGACTATCCTTAAAGACTAAGGATAGCTATATAACTGGTAACAGAAGTTAAATGCTCTTAGAAATATAAATGATGGCATTAAATTCTAATTAAAGATAGCAATTTACCAAAATGTGCATTGTTACAGTCAACAGACAGAGTAAAATTAATGAAACCAAATGAACCAAACCAAATAATAAATAAATACTGATGCTAGCAACACACAAACACATACCCACATGCACACACACATGCACACACGTGTATGTCCACCTCATGGTCTATATTTGATGGATTACATTTTGATTGTGAAAAGTAAATCAACATTAAAAATCAAGATACTTAAAGTCCAAACCAACCAATGATTAGTGCTGATGACTTGAAATTTATTAAATGATTTTTGTAGCATCTCCAATTCATTATCCTTTCTAGGAGCAAGACCATAACAGCAGGGACATAAAGGAGCAGGTGACCATTAGAGAAGATGTAAACTTTTGTCTGATAAGGAGGGAAACTGGGTGGGATATTCAAGTCCCGGTGAAGTAAACAATCTGAGAGGGGTTGGCTTCAGTTTCTCAGAGATTTCATTTGCAGACCCAGTAAATACACTGAGAAGTGGATGGTCCCCTTCTGAAAACACCCAGACACATTGCTCCACATAGAGCCTCCAAAAACCCCTTGGCAGGATAAATACAAGAGGTAAAGCAGCTGTTTCAAAACCACAGTATCTTGAATTTATCTTCATTAATGGACTGAAATTTCATCTAGGCAAAAAATAAGGTAGAGTGAAGGGGCCAGGGGATCTAAAATAGGCATTTTCAGACTATTGCTCTGAAGAGAGAGATTGCTATAATTTAACCACTAAGCTGAAATCTGAAATCCTTAAAGTGTGTTTTTCAACTGCTGATTCTGACCTCCTACAGACCAATTAGAGCTAAATAATTATTGTTGGTATGACAACCTCAAAAGCCTTCACTTTCTTTAAGAGAGGCCACAAAGTTGTTCTCTAGGACAGAAAATAAGAAGAGAGACAGCAATAAATCGTGGTGGTATGAAATAATGTCATGATGGATAATGATATTTTCTTCTAATAATGTTAAGATATCAGTGGATTGCAGAAAGGTAGTTCATTCAAGTCACTGATTTGTGCCTTTCAGCTGCTTTACATTTCTGAAATTATAAAGTAAAATTGACTGCTGAATTCAGGTGAATAGGATGGTCCTTCAGCACCATTTCAAATGCATTTATCTTGGATACAACTTTAGTTTTCCATTTCAGTAGCATGTGTTATCAGTTCTGTTGGTCAAAGTCTATGTGACATATAATTTTAAAAAATATATGGTAAATGTTTATTTTCTAACTATGTAAAAAAAGCTGATAATATCAATAATATACAATGAAAGGGCCTGCCATCTTTTTTTGCTTTTGAACTGATAAGCTATTCTCAACTTTGGAGCTTCACTGAAGTATAACTGATGCCCACATGGGGTAGAAATTTGATGTGTTCTCACTCGTGAAACCATCATCATGGTAGAGATGGAAAACTCAAATGTTCATGTGCCTCTTATGATCATGGGCTGACCCCAGGAACATTTATTTACTTTGTAGCACTGTAGATTAGTTTGCACATTCTACAAATTTCTGTAAACACATTATGAAAGATTTTTGTCTAATTTCTCTTATGTAATTGTCTTAATATTTATCCAATTTACATTTGTTTGTATGACTGAGCAGAAGTAAACTTTTGAATATTATGCCACAGTTTAGAATACAGCTACTGGTTAATGTTTATGATGGTTGATCATGTTTACCAACCTGACTGAACTTAGAATCAACTACCCAACCAACCATAACCACACATAAAAAAATTTTTGGTTCATATTATTTGAAATATGAAGATCCACTCTAAATATCAGCAGTATTTACTATGTATAACTCAGATAAAAAGGAAGTTTTTTGGATAGCTTGCTCACATATTATGCTGTTGAATTATCTTCTTTGGAGTCCTCCTTTTCTCACATTGAAATGCAGCTTCTTTAGTCTTCTAATGTCAATTGAAAACCAATGATTCTCCAGTCATCCTCCAGGCCTTCAGCACCAGCCTAGCACTACTAAGCAGCTACAGGCAGTCCTAAACAACATGGGGCTTATCTAGAAAGCCAACCCAATATATATATATATTTGGTCTGTTCCTTTAGAGAACCCTGACAAGTATATTGACAAACACATTTTTCACATTTTTCTTACTGCAAATAGATCTGCTGTGAATATTTATGTGCAGATAACTAAGTGAATATAAGTTGCTTGTTTCCATATAACTGAGTTTTGAGGGTATATTATCCATTCTACTTGTAAGAACCTTGCAAAATGGAAGGTGTGCAAACATTTCCAAGACTATAGTAATTCAACCATTGTTTTTAGTTCTATTTATTAATAAGTTTTGACTTATACAAGCAAAATGATTGGTTGCTCATGCTCCCTTTCCTTCTTCCCTCCTCTCCCACCTTCCTTCCCTTCAATAGATATATCCACAGGTTGGTACACTTCCTTCACCTGTCTAGCACCTGCCTCTATTATTCCCTTGCTCTAGCTATATCTCCTGAGATCTTTGCCAGTGGATGGGTGAATATTGATACGTCAGTCATTGTGTGTCATTGGGTATGGATCTCATTTCAGTGAGCTCTTGGATGTAGCAACCCTGTCATAACAGGAGTACCTAGTTAGCCAGTGTACCTACCAACCTTAAGGCTCTTACAATCTTACCATCTTGCCTTCTGCAAAGTTCCCTGAGCCTTAAGATGGGGAGAGATTTGGATGGCCTGATTAGGACTGAACATTCTGGAGTCACTGATACTCAGACCTCTGGTTAGTTGTGGTTTTTTACTCCAGTAATCTTCCATGGAACAAGGATACATCTTTGTTGAGTGATGAGATATTTTCTTTTCTAAGGATATAATGAGAACTGTTTAGATAGTAGCTTATTATCAGGAATTTATGGTTAATACTAATACATCCTATCTAGTACCTATTTTTCTCCCCTTCTGCTGTTATATGGACAGGTTTAAAGTACTAGGCATGTGTTCCCTGGCATTAAGTGTGTGTGTGTGTGTGTGTGTGTGTGTGTGTATGTGTGTGTGTGTGTGGCAAGGGGAGGGGAATGCTTAGAAGCTGGTTAACAGGAAATTGATTACCTTAAGACTAATTCTGCTCCTTACTGTGTCCTATCTCTGTTCTTTTCTCCCCTTTAATATTTTTTGTAAATGCCTTATTCATCTATTTGCTGCTATTATCTCTTGAGGATGTTTCTGAAATACAGATTTTAATGTTGGAAAGATGAAATTCATAAATCTTTCATGGACTGTGATTTTATAATCATATATTAAATGAAGAAAAAGATCCTGTCTTGTTTCTTCTAGCACATTTTTTTACATTTTCATTTACATCTGCTATCCTTTTCCATTAGATTTTTTAAAAAATATTTTATTTTATTTTATTTGAGTGTGTGAAAGAGAGACAAGAGAAGAGAAAGAAAGAAGATAAAGGAGCATACTACCATGTACTTGTGCAAATGAATGAACTTTCAGAAATAAGTCTTCTTTCTCTACCTTGGGGATTCAAGGATCAAAATAAGGCCACCAGGATTGTTTATAGGCAGTTTTACTGCTGAGGCATCTCATCAGCCCCTGTGTTGGATTTTTATGTAAGATCTGAAATAATGTTGACTGATGTCTACTCAGTTTACTGTCTCCCTCCATCCATTCCTTGCTTTTCTCCTTCACTACTTTTATTTCCTATGTCTTTCTTCTTTCTTTTCTTTTTCATTTAGTATAGATATCTAATTGTCCTAATGTTCATTATTGAAGATTAAATTCTTTTTTTTTTAATTTTTAGTTTTTTCTACGTTTACAAATGTATTCAGTATTGATCCTAGGTTCCCTCCCTCCCCTCCTTTCCCCCTTTTTCCTATTCCCTCCCTTTCTTTCATCATTCCCTCCCACTCCCTCCCACCCTTCCACCTGTATGTTTCTATGGACCTCAGTGTTCACTCTGGCTTGTCTACTCTTGTGAGGGCTCAAGCCTCTGTGGTATATCAATTCCCTCTCTCTAGGACACCCCATTGATATGTGCATGTCCTTCACTCATCTATCTTTAGACCAAAGGTTTACACTGCAAGTTCCCATCCACTGGTATAACAACAGCCAACTACAGAGCAGTTTGATATACTGTCTTCCTACCTATAGATTTATTGGTTGTTCTATTTCCATCCCTTTTTTACTTTTTTTAGGTTTTTGTTCTAGTTTACAGTAACAGGGATTTGTACCATTCTGACAAGTGCATCTTAAATTCAATCAAAAAGCTGTTGGTTGTCTCCTTGATATTCATGCCACTGTAGTCACCTGTTGCCATGGTGATTTACATTGCAACTTATAGATCGCATGCCATTGATGGGACTTGTGAATATTTCTCTCCCCCAGTAGCTTCTATAGTATCCCTTGGTACTGTGTAAACTATCCAGCAAAGACACCAATTCCAGTTGTTATATCTTGCCCATGTTCTGTGATCCATTTGTGTGGTAATACAATGGTAATAGTAATAATACTGACAGTTTTCGGAGAGCAACCAAGAGCAATGGCAAATGTCTATAATGTTTGGGGGCCTTTAAGACCTCTCTGATCAACATTTTATCAAGAAATTGCACATTCCTGTTACTTGTAGTATAAGTTTGTGCCTGAGTTTTAAATGTATAAGCTCAAATCTTTTGCTCCTCAGCATAAGGACTGTCCATGTCATTGGTACTTTTACTTTAAAAATTGAGTGTATATTTGTATATTCATCTTTTTCTATATTATTTATCATAACTCATTGTTATTTATGACAGTATCACATTATTTTGAGTCCAGAGATTTAAATGAGATATTAAAATCAGGCAGAGTAAATGCTTTAATTTGTGGCAGCCTATGCTTCTATCTCTGGAAAGAACATCATTGGAAATCCCAGATGGAAGCAAAAAAAATAGGTACAATTCCCTAAACTGGGTCTCTATGGGCATACACTGTATCCTCTTCTGCACACAGATATATATATATATATGCAAAAATGAAGTGATAAATTTTTCTAATTTCTTAAGCATGACTATGATGAAACAAATGTTTTAAAATTCCTTTAATTCCTTTATTTCATCATGTTTATGTTTTCATTATTTAATCTATTTCCTTATCATGGTCTACATTCTTTGCATGCAGAATATTTTTATTTGAAATTTTTATCTTTCTTTTATTGTGCGGTTCTTTATCTTTTGTTCTTAAACTTTGTCTTATGATGCAACTTACTTGGTTATCATTTCATCCCTTTGAAGTTTGCAATGGATTTTTAGACAGTCTAGGGACTTTCCTAGTCTGGGGCTAATTGTTTCAGTACTTATGAAACATCCAGTGTTGCACCTAATATTCTATATGTAATGAAGGTTTCCTCACTGCAAATTGTGTGAATGCAAACAATTCTTAACTGTTTATGACCTCACCCTTGAGGTCATAAATCAGTTACATGATAAAAAAATTTGAGATTCTTTCATGTATTCACATGAAAGTTTCCAAAGGGGATTGCTCAGACTTACAGAGCTCTTTCTGTCTTTGTCATTTAGAGATCACTATTCTTTACTGACTGTTGTCAGTGGCTGTCATAAAAGTATTTCCATTTTAACCACTCTAGTACTGTATTGAGATATCTAAATGAGATTTTTTTATTATTATTTCCGCTCATACAAACTTAATAGGTATAGGTACACCAGTTCCCTCCCTCCCTCCTCCTCCCCCTGAACCCCTACTCCCCCTCCCCTCAGCCCTCCCTCCTCCCCATCCCCCAGTGCCTCCTGCCCCAATTCCCAGAGAGTCCTTTATTGTGTATGCCTGACTCTCCTCTGGGCCCTCCTCTCCGATGATGTACAAGGACCCAGTGGCATTTCCCTGAAACCTTTCCCGTGTTCCCCTTAAGCATAGGAACACTGCTGTGGCTGCCAATCCCTTGCCTCCAAGGATCTTGGTGCCTTTAGCAGATGCTAGACTTTGTGAGGTCAATAGTGTGTTGGACATTGCGCAGGGCATGCAAAATCCAATTATGATTGCTTCGGCCCTAACTTGTGTAAAGTTTGCAAATCATTGCTCCTCCCATCCTTTTGCTCTTATAATCTTACCGCCCCCTCTTCCGCAAATGTCCCTGAGCTTCAGGATGGGAGAGATTAGTCTGGCCTAGTTCTAGGTGGTTGATATAGAGTCTCTGAAGTTCTGGGTTGTGGTTTGTTGATTTTCTTTTGCTGCAAGAGATATCTAAATGAGATTTATTTCATGGTAACTCACAATGTTTAGTATTTTTTCATGTGAATATTTACTATGCACAATTCTTTGAGAAACTGTCCAATCACTTATTTCTAAAATTTTAAATTTGGTTGCCTGTTCACATGTCATTGAGTTGGATGTAATATACAATTGAATATAAATCCCTGATTGAACATTAAGTTGATAAATATTCCAAGATCGCAATGCCCATTAAATGTTTTCTACATTTTTTCTACTCACTTCATTACTAAACTAAGGGGTAAATTTGTTCTATCTTGTCATTGTAATCAACAAGAACATTGTCTTTAGGGGTAAAATTAAGTACACTCCAAGATAATTTATAGAGCAAATTTTGTAAAAAATATCTGATTCCATACTTGCTATCAGTTTATACAATATGAGTAAGCTGAAACCTGTTTCTTAGGAAAATAGGAAGGCACGGAGATCCCAAATTAGGTCAAGATTCAACCTCGGAATCCCATAGTTCTAATCAAAGACCTCACTGATGTATGTCTTTACATTGTAGAGTCAATGATTTTGATCTGTTTATTTAGTAAAGTAGATTTTTGAAAACAAAACTTCAAATAAAATATCTCAGAATGATTATTAAACGTAATATGATTCACAATGTTCTTATGTATATTATTTGATTCTAATTAGATAACAAACAAGTGTTAAAATAGAAAGTATTTTGATTCATCTAATGCAAAGTGAAGATGAAAAATCTGCAAAATACCAGCAGACCCTCCACTCAAAAGCAATAAAAAGGTAGGACAGACTGTTGATTAAGCCCTTACCTCTTATCTCAAACAGTTTCTATTTGCCTACATTTGTTATTTTGATGATGGTACTTAATTAGGTAATCTCCCAGAATCAAAGTGGAAGTCTACCACAGTCAACAACTAGGGGTTGAAATACTGCTCATCTTCACTGATTTTGTTGGATTTTTAAAAGTATTTTATTTATTTAAATAATAAATAAATGTGGGTGTGTGGATGCATGGGCGTGTGGGCGGGTGTGTGTGTTGGAGGGCACTGTGTGTACCTATAGTGTTCCAAAGGTGACTTCAGGTATCATCTCAAATTGCTTCTACCTCTTTCTTGCTTTGCTCTGCAATTTCCCAGGCTCCACCCACCAGAGCCAACCTGGCATACAAAATTAGGACCTTCTGCTTGTGAGCTAGTCTTAGCCCCTGAGTCATCTCTCCAGCCCATGGATTTTTGATACCTAATGTGACATCCCACTTATGAAATAAAATCAAAGTTATGTTCTGTCTTAAATTAAGGAAATGTTTTCAAATAATTTTACTTTTTATTTGATATTTTTTAATCATAAATTATCCAAGTTTTGAAAAAACAGAGATATAGATAATTTTTTGTCATATGTGTTGCATAGGAAGTAATGACAAAAGGAACACAATAGCAACAACATTTTTAATTCATGTCATGAGAGACCAACTTCTCAATTATATGCTTTCTCAAGTCTCCAAACAGAAACCATCAACAAGTTGCATCCATATGCCATACATTATTTTGAAGCACAATTCATTCATGAGGGCAAACATGTTACATGTGATATGGGCTAGTTAGAAAGGTAATTTTCACCCACTCTTTCAATATTATACAGTATAATCTATAGACAAAGTAGCTAGTGATTATAATTTGAAAACTTATACTTAACCTGCTTATAATCACAGAAGTTGCAATTCACTCTAGGAGCTTTTCTGGGATCTTTTAGTTCTTTGACTTATCAGAGATGAATAGTGAGTAAAAGACAAGATCTTGCTTTCATTAATATTACTATAAGCTTAATTTTATATAAATTCTGAAATAGCTCTACAGTCTTCTGAACTAGCTGAAAGTTGTTAGAAGCATCTTTATACAAATATTCTCAAATCGAGATTCTGATAGATAAAATAGAAGTAAGTATATTTTGGAAGACAAGTCTGTGATTAAAAAAAAAAAACAGTCCTTCAGACCACTTGGAGAAAAACAGAGATGAAATCAGGTCACCAAGAACCCAGAAATCACTGTGTGTCTCCTCCTACTTTCTGTCTTTCTCCCTTCCACATATTTTTACACAATTAGTTTCTTTGATTGCTTAAGGCTACTGGTCCATTTCAATTTAGTTTATATAAGCATGCCCTTAAGAGTTTTTCTAAGAACAATGACCCAGATTTTCTATCATAACAATATCAATCAAATACTGACAAGTACACCAAAAATGTATTAGAAGAATATATGCAAAAGTGGACAAAAATGACTGCTTTCATAAAGAACCATTATTCTCAAAATGATTCTCTTAGTTGTTTCTTGAGTATCTGGTGCCCATAATAGTTGGGGGAAAATGTAGAATGGAAAATGTAGGAAAACTGTCTTACCACCAATGCCAGTAAGTAAGCAAGTTGTCAAAATTAAATGTATAGACTTCAGGAAAATTTCATTAAATTCCATAATGGGACATTTTATTTGATTGAAATTTTACATTAATGTACAGAATGCATTGATACCTACAAATGATTATACTAACAGGATTTAATGATATTTCTAGCATAATTACTCAGATTACAAATCAAAATTCTCTAGTATGTTAATACAGACACATCAATGGACATTATTATTTATTCCAATTTTATTCCAAAGTGCTCAAATGACATGAGTCATGCTAGCAGTGATTGCTATATATCTCTAGGTAACTTTGTGTAGAAACATATTCTTGTCTTCTAAATTATATTTTATCTGCCGTAATTGTTCTTTTCTCCCATCTAGCATTAACCCTCATTAGGCTCTTGAGATCTTCCTACTTCCATGGAGAAATGTTGATAAGTCAAATATAGAGTAGGTCTTCTGTAAGTAGACACAACTGTGACAAGTTCACAGGATGCAGCAGCCCTTTTATGGGCAGGTGATTTTTGCCTGGTAACACTGCTCTCCACCCTCATATTATCTAAGCATTGGGGCAGGGGTAAAGTTAGACTTTCTGTTTAGAGCACAGGAGTTCTATACTTCGGCCAGTAGTGATTCTCTATATTAAACATGTTTAATTACAAAAGAAAACAACATAATAGGAGGCTAAAAGTTGCTCTAATGTATGAGTTTAATAATAAGTGTTGTAGCATGTCCTTAGAGCTAAACCTTAATAGTTTGTTTTATCCCCTCTCACTCTTATAGTTCTTATGGCTTTCACTTCCATTGGTTCCTTGCCTAATTTATAATACCAGTAACATGTTTCCTGCTGAAACCTGAGCCTTTAATTCAGTCAGAAAACAACTAGTTACTCCCATAAAATTTATGCCACTGTGCTGGAGAGGTGGCTTTGCCTCCCAAGCAGAGGGACCTGAATTCAGATCCCAGGTACCATGTAAAAGAGGGGAAGCAGAAATGGTTGTGTCCTACATTTCCACCCTGGTGGATAGGCTCTAGGAAATCCCAGGTTGAAGCAAAAAGGAGGTAGAAGCAATCCAATATGACTCCCAGAAGTCATCTTTGTTCCTCCACAGGGACACACAGTGCCCTTGGATACACACACAAAAAGAAAGAAAAGAAAAAAGAAAGAGAGAGAAGGAAGGAAGGAAGGAAGGAAGGAAGGAAGGAAGGAAGGAAGGAAGGAAGGAAGGAAGGAAGGAAGGAAGGAAGGAAGGAAGGAAGGAAGGAAGGAAGGAAGGAAGGAAGGGAAAGAAAGAGAGAGAGGAAAGAAAGAAAGAAAGAAAGAAAGAAAGAAAGAAAGAAAGAAAGAAAGAAAGAAAGAAAGAAAGAAAGAAAGAAAGAAAGAAAGAAAGAAAGAAAGAAAGAAAGAAAGAAAGAGAAAAGCCATCTCTGGGAGAGATGGCTCAGGGATTAAGACTCTGCCTCATAAGCAGAAGATCCTGAGTTCAGACACCAGGTCCCATGTAAAAACACCAACCTGGCCTTCACTTCTGGCTCAAGTGAGTGGAGTCTGGAAAATCTCAGAGCAAAGCAAAAAGAAGGTAGAAGCAATCCAGGATGATTTCTGAAATTACCATTGTTCCTCCACAGGGACACACAGTACTTTCTCTCTCTCTCTCTCTCTCTCTCTCTCTCTCTCTCTCTCTCTCTCTCTCTCTCTCTCTTTCTCTCTCTCACACACACACACACACACACAACAGTCTTTAAGAAATCATGCCACGGTTGTACAAATAGAAACATCGTACCACAGTGTTTTTGGTTGTAATTCACAACATTCATAAGTAAGACTGTTGATTGCTTGAAAGATAGTCGAAACACTGAAGTACACTCAAAAACAATTTTGAGACATATTCATGACAAATGGAACAAAATATGACTAGTGTTGTTATTTTGTGTATGATACCCAAGCATTAATGCTAGGAAGTTTGATAAAATTCTGCATCAAATATATTCAATTGCTGTTTGAGAATCATGTCAACATACTTAAATCACACAAAATCTTTGCGAATCTTTATAAGAATATGATAGTCTTCTTGTTGGTGAAGGGAAATGGAACAAATGTTTATGTTCTCTCAATCCTGTTGAAGCCCAATCTCAAAAGTAATTCTAGGAGATAAGAATCTAAGGATAGAATCTAAATATAAGTAATTCATTTATTGAAAACACCTCAGAGGCTGGCTTAGCCCTTCCACCATGTAGGAAAGCAGCAAGAAGCTAGGTCTCTATTAACTAATTATTTTGGCACTGTTATCTGGGACTTCTCAGTTTCCAAAGGAAAAATTTCTACATTTTACAAACCACTCATTTTTTTTACATTTTATAAGACATGGAATACTGCCAATATCCATCACAGATAAAGTTGATTCAAATAAATGTTTACCCATTCCTTCATTATCTCATTGATACATCAAAGGCAAGCAGGTGGTTGTTTAGTCTATTCTAATCTTTGGATATGAAAGTGTATAGAATTTTCTCTGTTCACTTGGGTAAGAACATGATGATTTTGATTTTCTAATTATTTTAATTAATGCTCCACAGCAATAATATGTTTTTCTTATAATCTCATGGCACATATTATAGAAAATCTTTTTCCATACCTTTGGAACTGAAAATATAACAAGAAAATTTTATATTATATTCTTTTCATTTATCATTCAATCAGGGAACTTATTTCCTATTTGTATTAAATCATTGAAGAAGTAAATTCTTAAGAGAAGAAATTTGTAAAAATAGATTAATAAATTCCATATAAAACACAATAAAATTCTGAATATATGAGTGATTTTATATGTATTATACAGAATTCTGTAGAGAATGTTACTGTTAATGAAATGCAAAGAAATCGTGATATAGAATATAGTTATAAAACTCTCAAAACTCAAGTCTTATTTGTAAATCAAGAGTTGAATCTGATTATTACAGCTTTGCCAAATATCCTAGATTTGGTAAAAAGCCCTCTCTTATTATAATTTCTTTTAATGTGATTTCTAATAATTTAAACAGTGTAATATCATACATAATACATGTCAATATACTGTGCCAATATAGGATGTGCTATAGCTATATTCCTTTTTTATATTTAAGATGTATGAACTCAATACATCCTGTTAGCAAGGCAGCCAGGAAGACATTTGTGAGGAAAGTTAACTCAGTACTCTTCCTATAAATTAACTTTCATGGGCTTAAAAACATTATTAAATTCTTATTAGTCTCATCATATCCACTAAAGGGGATCATCATATCCACTAAATAGTAATTAAGATGATATTTTATATAATATAAAAATAAATATATTGGGTAAAATTCTGCAAAAATAAATAAATAAAGCAAAGGTAGTAAATAGGAAGCAATTTCAAAGACCTCTATAAAGATCATTAGTATACATCTTTCTTTTAAGAAAATAATTATGAATGTAATAATAGTGATATAAGGAGGGAAACATAAAATCTAATCGAGAATACATTGTGCCTTCTGGAGACGAAACCTGAAAACATTGTAATTAACATTTTCGTGAGACTTCTGAGAATTCAAGGAGTTTTCAGAAGCTTCTCCCTTTCCCCTTTTTCAAAAAAAGAATTTGAGAAATATGAAAGCTTTGAAGAAACAAAATATAGGCTGGCAGGAAGAAATTCCATCTTGTTGGGTCTCTGAAACAGCGGACGACTGCATACTAGTAAACACGGTACCTTGAGCAATAGTTGCCTTATGGCTTGTAGTTTGAGGCCAAGAATAGCATGATAAACTTAGAATGTGTTTATCTCTTGGCAGCTTCATTTTACTTGCAAGCTGGAAGGGACAAAGACCAACAATTTTCCACCTACAAAGTGCATGGAAGCTGGCAGGAAGCTGAGTGAGTAAGTCAACTTGAGTCTTCAGATCACAACCACTCTCAAAGACAGATGGACAATTTTGGAAAGGGAGTGATTCAGCCAATATCTCAAGGCATCCGTGGTTGTAATGTCCTGGAGATAGGATGTGGGGGTGGAAGGAAGCTTTAATTTGCAGGCTTCACATACGTTTAGTACTATTTTAAGAGACAAGCGCTATGTGTGCAAATTTTTATAATTCCATGTTCATTGCTACTTAAAAACAGGTAGGAAGGTGATAGCATTTTGGGGAAAAAAATCTGTTTTCTCTTTCAGAGATAGCTAAGCAAACTTCCCCCCAAATACGATTTTGTTATGTGTGTTTTTTTCTTATAATAGTAAAAGCATTGTATCTGTTTCATTCAATGACTTAATGTCAGTCGTTTGATGATTATATACCCAGGTAGACTTTTGAGTTTTATTTTAAAATTGCTTAATTTAGAAATGACATTAATTATATGGGGTGTGGTGAGAAAACAGAGGCTTGCATGCTGTAATTTTCTACCCCAAGCAAAGGAGCTTCTTGTTACAAGGTTTGAGACATCTGCCGAAGTTGGGTTATTTGTGTTTTAGGGGTGTTATGTTTCAAATTACAGAGATATTTTGAGTTCATAAAACAAAATTCTTTTTTTAACTCACTGAATTATTTTTTTTCTTTTTGATATAATTCTCTTCCGCTTCAAAATATAACTAATTATGGAATCAGCTATTCCAGATTAATGATATTTAGAAAGTGTAGACAAAATCTTTTGGTACAGGAACAATTCATTTTGTGAATACAGTATAGGTCTGATTTGAAAATAAATTCAAATAAATTATATTATCATAAGAAATTAAAAAATGATTCTATTCCTTTTATAAGAGTTCCAATAGACACTATAAAGCAATGTTAAAAAGAAAATGAAATTTAACTGATGTGTATATAGTTTAATGGCTTTTTGAGTGAAATCTGTTTTGCATAGAGTAAAACAAATGGGATTTTATCCTTTTTGAAATGAGTTTGCAAGTTTTGAAAATTAGAATCATAAATGAAAAAGCAATGGCTAAGGAATAGTTACTTAGAAATAGATTCTAAATACTTCTGTGAATGACTCACCATGACTTTATCCAGACAGTGGCAAATTAACATATTTTACACCCAAAGCAAAATTAATGCATTTGAGCCTGCCAAATTCTAAATTTTTTTGGCCTTGCCACATGTTCAAAATAATTGTTTTCTCAAGTTAAAAAAAAAAGATTTCCTGTGGACCCATACCACTCCTAATGGAGGAGTTTAAGTTCTTAAAAAATGGGTAGCAATTTTTCAACTTGAAACCTTAATTTGTTATTTACTGGAAACAAGTGTTCTTATCCAAGCTGACACTATTCTGTCTTCTTTTACAAGGAACAAGAAACCCATCAGTGGTTTTGTTTCTATCACACCACTACATAGAAGTTTACTTGGGTTAAACAGTGGTCATGTGACTGGAGAGATGACACAGGGGTTAAAGTTTTTGCTTGGCAAGCAAAGGTACCTGAGTTAGGATTCCAGATTCCACATGAAGATGCTTCTGTCTTATTTGATTTCCAGAGTTCTTTTTGCTGTTGTCTTTCCTTTCTCCTTATTGAAATTCCTGAGAAGCGTCGGCCTCAGAATAAATATTAGTACAACCCCTGAAGAGAAAAACTATTGAAATGAGTCAGAAGCTAAGGGGAAAAAATAAGTCAAGGAAATTCTAAAATTAGTTCTCAAAATAATTGTCAACAATAATACCAATAAAATTGTCATAATTGGGCAAAGATAGCCAGTAACTCACCCCCAATGATGATTTTATCAGAAAATATTCCCAAAAAGGGAGGGATGTTGACAATAATTTAATCATACTGGTTCTAGGAAAATGTGTTCTTGGAGTTAGAGGAGCATTCAAGATCTAGTAAACAAACAAAAAATTGGATTGAAATAGGAGTTAATATTTTCATCTCTAAATAAAGATGGGATACCACGAGATGCTGCTATGGCCTTGTTCATTAAGAAGGAGAAAATGCTTATGCTCCAACTGTGTGCCATCCTGTCCCTGTCTATGATGGAATCAAAATGAATAAATTAGAAAATGCGTGATTGTGGAAATAGCTTCAAAGTATCCTGAACTCGCAAAAGTTCATTTTCCTATCTACACCAAACTGAATATTCTGGCGACTTTGCTTTCAATGTTATAAACTTGTACAAGATAGAGACTTTGAAAGTCTGAATAAATGAAAATTTTCTTTTCCTCTTGGTACTCAGGAAGAGATTCAGCCCCCTACCTCTTAGCTTAACGCACTGTGATCAGACCAATAGGAAAGAGAGGATAGGAATTCAAGTCCACTCTGTCCAGTACAAACACCAGCCAACGCTTTCCCTTTAAGGGCTTCTCACTGCTGAACAAACATCACCAAGTCCCTTGCAGATTATTTTAGCCCTCTGCCTTTACACAAAGGTCCCTCATGTTACTTTGAGATGGACCAAACTTTAACAACAAGTCATCTTTGAATGTGATAAAAAACTGAAACCACTAATGCTGATTGGTAATCTGGCTCCAGACCATAGAAGTGGAAAGAGGTTTAGATGTTTACCAATGTCTCTCCTTGGCTGTAGAGTCCCTGCACCTGTGTTTTATGCTAAGAAAACATTTTATTTCCCTCCCCAGGAATATTTAAACAGCTTAAACTTAAGGCACAAAAAATAGCTCTCAAACTTGGTGCAAAGGATCTGATTAATCTGTCTTTGAAGAGCATTTCAGCACAAATTTAGATTCCCCCTACCTTCCCCTACACATTCTTATGACAACTTGTTTAAATTCTTTACCCTGTAGGATTTCCACTGAAGTGGCCAATGGAAACAAACATTTAATTTCATCTGGAAATGACTAAAGCTTTAAAGCATCCCGAATTTTATTCAGTATTTTTTCTGGTCTCAAAATCTATTATGCCTCTCCCAGACAGCAATTTGTTGAAGGCTAATCTTTCATTTGCTAAACTTGAAAATGTCACCTTAGTCTATAGTGAATATAATGATATCATTATCTTTCTAAAATATTTTTGTAAATTTTTTGTAACTTTTTCCAAAATATAATCTTAAATATTCAATTTCTGTCACAACTGACAAATATGTCCATTGTTACTAAGAAAATATTTTCATGGATAATATATTTCGTATTTTCATAAACATACAAACTATTCTAAAACACATTATATTCCTTTTTTAAAAAAAGTATTTATTTTTCCCCAATCATACAAGCTCAATAGGTATCGTAATACTCTCTCTATCTCCACCCTTCCCCAGTCCCCTCTTTTACCCTCCTCCCTTTTCCCTTTCCTTTCACCCCCTTTCCTCCCCTTCTTCCAGTGCCTCTCCCTTCCCCCCCTCCCATCCCCTGGAGAATCCTTTTGTGTGAATGACAAACTTTCCCTCTGAGTCCTCCACTCTAGTGAGGTGTAAGGATTCAGTGGCATTGCCCAAAGTGGGATGCCCTTTAGTATGGGAACACTATTATGACTATTAATCCCTTGCCTCTAAGGATCCTAGTGCCTGTGATCCATGCTAGACTTTGGGGGGTCATTGACATGTCAGTCACTGTGCAAGTAATACAAAGTCTGATTATGGGTGCTGAGACCTTAACTTGTGTGGAGTATCTTGTATATCATTGGTCTTCTCCATCTTTAGGCTCTTACAATCTTGCCGCCCCCTCTTCTGCAAGTTTCCCTGAGCTTTAGGATGGTGAAAGATTTGGCTGGTCTGGTTCCAGGTGATTAATTTGGGTCTTTGGTGTTCTGAATTATGGTTTGTTGTTGTTTTCAGTTTTGCTGTTCCTGCACGGCCCTTGGATCCATCCTGATTGGTAATGGAGGTCACCTCCTAACCAAAGATAAATGAAGATAAATAAAGATCTTACTATAAGAGGAGGTTAAAAGGTAGATGGAATAGGAGTAGGAGACTACAGTGGGGGGTTAGTGTCCCATTTGCAGGATGGTTACTATCTAGCTGCTAGACTCTATACTCTCCCTGACTGGTGAGATCCAATCTCCTCAGTTGCAAGTGACCAGGAAGGAAAGTAAGAGTGAGCTTTACCAGATGTCTTGCTACTTATTTGCATACCATATTCTTAAACATAAGTGCCTTTTGAAACATTTCCTAACAGTTTAGAGGTCCTGAAATTCTTCCTTTCTGATCTGCCTTCTTTTATTACATATTATAAGTTCATGTCTCTACTGATGTCCCTTGATGTCTCTCTTTTTCTCACCCCTAAATCTCCTTCCTGTCTGCTCCTAGGTGAGTGACCAGGTATGCTAGACCAGAGCACTCTTGTTTCTACAACTGTTGTAAGTAAAACAATGCATGCCTAATATTTGAGTTTACTGTTTTCCTGCCTGACAAAATCTGCCATCAAAAATTCAAAATTTAACCAGATCTTTCTCCTCTTAAGCATCCATCTGAAAGTTGCTGCCTGGTTTGGGTCTGATAGTAACAATTAGTAACCCTTTATATATTTTAATTATGGTTGCATCCATTTCTATGAACAAGAAGTCAAGGAGAGACAAAGTAAAATCACTGAAAGTTATGTGAGGAATGAAAGAGAAACAAGCACATAAAGCATTTCAGGAGACAAAAGTGATTTGAAAGTCCTTGCAGAAGAGAACAAGGGAATTTTTCTTACTATAGTCTGGTTGCTTATCCAGCTTAGCAGAATAAGCACAAACATCAGGGGCTAAGGGAACTGGCCACACTGGCCACACCTTATTTTCATAATGGCTAAGAGAGGGACAATCCTTACTTGCTAGACTAACATGTCTGGCCGGGTACAAAAAAGTATGCTGACCTCAACATGTTCCCTCCATCTTACTCACCTGCCCAAAGACTAGTCCTGCTCACCATGGGCTAGACCTTCCTACCAACGAGGCAATCACCTGCAGGTTCTCTCTGGGTGTAACTCACCTACTAATTCTCTATGATTGTGCCCAGAGCTCGAACCCTCAACCATTAAAAAATAGAGGAGAAACGGAAAATTGAATATTTTTCACTACTGTATGACTCATTAAAATACATGTTTTTTGCACAGTGATGAGTATATTTAAACATTAAAATACATAATCATTTAAATTATGCTTTAATAATATTAATGTTAATATAACTACATGCTCTTCATTATATTAACTACTAAACTATTTTATTGCTCTTGAAATATATTTCAGTATAATGACATGTTGCTGCCCCATCAGAAACATAATTAAAGTGGTTTGAATTTTCAACATAAATGAAGCTTTACAAAGATCTATCGATACGGTTTTGATGAGTTTTACCTCTTCATTTATGCAGGCAAAGAATTTGGCTGTGTAGATTTCAGCTCTTCCAGATGTGAAAAGGTATATGTTGATTGAAAGTGTTGTGACAAATATTTTCCCATGTGAGTCACATGTTTTCAAACTCATAAAGCACATAATGTGTTTGTAGACACATGCTTATGTAAGTGTTAGGAATAGAGCAACTTTCCCTGATATTCATAATCAAGTTATCTGGGGAAGAGAGAAGGAGCACGTTACTTTTACCTCATCTTCACAGTATGCTGCAGGGCAAAGTGGAGGGGGGAGACAAAGGAAATAAACAGAATGGAAGTAACTAAGTAAAAGTAAGGCAATAATGAAAGAAAGATTGATAGAGGAAATGGAGGAATTGCATAATGAGAGAAAATTAATTTGCCAACTTGAGGTATTATACCTGCCTTACTTTCATGAACATATAACCTGGATTAAGCATGAAATATGAAAATGAAAAGATTATATAATCCCATAGAACTGAGTAGGTTTCTGCATTTGTCTTTCAAACGCAAGATAACAAAATCATAAAGATTCTAACTGAAACACTGGGACTCATTTTATAGAATGTTGGAAGATTACAACTGAGATGAAATATGCTACTTTCTGATAAAGGACTTTCAAGAATTTTCAATTTTAATACTTTACTTTTTTACCATCTTTAGTAGAGACTATTTTCATTGTTTAAATAAACTTCCTTTTGTTGTTTTTGAGACAGTATCCTTATGTGGCCCAAATGACTACATCAACCTGTAACTCCTTCAGCAGTGTATAATGCCAACTTTCCAATGCTTCATCAGTATTCTAGAAGGAGTGATATTGATTTTCTATTAAGTTTAATATACATTTTCTAAAGAATTAATTATGTTTAACATATTTTGTTTTCTACTTGGTGATTTACAAATAATTTGGAGAAATATCTTCAAACTTCTGTTCATTTCAACATTGGATTATTAAAATTGTGATTTTGTACATTCTAGTTACTAATTCTTTATTAGGTTTATATTTTCCCCAATGTGTATGTTCTTTGTCTTTCTTGATAGTGTCATTTGCTGAATCAAGTATCATAATTTTATGAATTAATTTTTAAAAACTCATTAAATTCATTCTTCAGCAGTTTTGTTCTTGTATTTAGCACATTCCAATTATTTTTCTTCTTTATCCTCTCTTAATATACCATCTAATTCTGTTAAATTCAGACTTGTTTTGGTATTCCATTGATATATCTAACAATATGCCACAAATATTTTCTCTAATAGTTATTTTAAGTGTTTTAGAAACTATATTCATATTTGTGATCAAATTTTGAGTAAAGTTTTACATATGGTATGAATCTAATAACATTATTTTGAATTTAGATAACCATCTAGATCTGGCTATGACCTGGATTCTACGCCTGGAAATGGAACCCAGAAAATACAAAGAGAATTCCCCAAAGTTGTTCACTTACCTTCTCTCGTTCTCACACACACATGCACATATGCAGGCAAAAATACAGGCCAATTTTCTTAAGTATTCATTATTCCAGCAATATATTACAATACAATTCCGTTTAACATGAATATATCTATATTTGATATTTTAATCATTAATTACATAATTTCGGTGATACAGATGTAAAACTATTATTTTTTAAAAGATCCATCAGTATGTGTCAAACAATTAACATGAAATATTCCCATTAAAAATGTATCCCCTGGGGCTGGAGAGGTGGCTCAGGGGTTAAGCCTCTGCCTTGCAGGCGGAAAGTCCTGAGTTCAGATCCTAGATCCCACGTATAGATACCAGGCAGAAAGCAGAGGCAGGCTGCGTTTCTGGTCCTGATAGGGCAGAGCCTGTGAATCCCAGGGCAAAGTAAACAAGGAGGAGGTGGAGGCGGTCCATGGTGGTTCCCGAATTTGCCAGTGGTTCTACACACACACACACACACACACACACACACACACACACACAATTAAATAAAAAAAAAGAATTTAAAAATGTATCCCCTGAATCAAAGTATATTCTATTTCTCTTCCTAGTATCAACTTTCTTTTGTAGGTAGAAAGAAACTTGAACTGCACCTGGAAAGCCTGGAGTATGCAACAGTTTTTAAAGACTTGATTAACACCTGCTTAAATATTTTCTTCCAATCTTTAATTAAACAGTTAAGGTAGGACTCCATTTCATAGATACACAATCACACTGATTCTGAATAATACTCTACAGCTGCTAATTTCCCTTTCCTAAGAGAGCTAAACACCAGAAGGTTTGCACTTTCTAAAAGGATGTTTCAGAGGAGTGTTCTTCACCTTTCAAAAAAATCAATATAGTGCCCATGAGTTCCCAACTCTCAAGCCCATGGACACCCTTAGGAATCCTTCGTTCTTTCTTAATAAGCTGCCTCCATTTCTAATGCCTACCCCATACTCCCACACGGTATTCTCTTAAATAGATATGATTGTAGCCTTCAGTGCATGTTAAAATTATATATTTGCTCCTCTACTAGGGGAATTGATTAAAGAGTCCCCAACAAAATTTAGTGAGATTGATAATATGACAAAAAATAGTTTTCTTTCCTCAAATCAACTAGTAATGATGATTTCAGAAGTCTAAAAACAGTGATGTCACTAAGTTAAGTGACAAAACTATAGCAGAATAGTTTATAAAGATATTATAAGTATCTAATATTTGAACTGATGTTGTAAAATATCTAAAAATATATTAATGGTATATTATTAAACTTATGGTTTCCTTTCAATTTGTAGAAGCTTAAAACAATTTTCAGTCATTGGACATTTGATTTCTGATTTCATATAGTGTGGTGAATTTTGTAGCAATGAAGAGAAGCAATGGGGCAAGAGGCATGAGAAGGACAGCAGACTTTGGAAAGAAAAGAGAAAACACCTAAGTGATTCTTCACTGACTTAATATTGTCTTAAGGCTAATGGTCATGCTTAAGGAACATCATATTAATGACATCCAGGTCTACCAAACCTTAAGCAGTGTTTATGGCCCCTGGAAAATGGCTGCAATTGACTCCAAGTACCTCGGTGACTAAACATAGGTCACAAATTTCTAAATAGTGCCATGAGAACAGGACACACACTGTTCTTTTCAAAACAAAGATTCTGAATTAAATCCTCACCTTTGAGTCCTTGAATCTGTAATGGGTATGAATTAACATTTCAGAGATGTTCTCAAGGTGTTTTTCAAACATTCCAGGTATCCATATTTAATAATTAAGCAAATAGGGATGGTTGATGAAATAAAATATTCATATTGTATTAGTCAAGGTGCTCTGAAAAAAACAGAATCTATAGAATGTAGTATATATAAATAAGTTTATTGAAAAATAACTAACAATAAAAATAGTGTCCTTCAAGGCAGCCCCCCACAGCAGCCTCTTTCCTGGCTGGAATGTTCCACAAAGCCAACAGATCCGGAGAAGGTCTCAAGCCTTTCATTTCTTACAGATATAGCAATTGGAGGATTGAAGAAGCTCTGTTCTAATGACGGTGAAAAGCAGCTGGGCCCCCGACGATGGCGATGAACAGCGAACAGCAACAAGGCCTAGAGACCAGGCTCCAAAGGCAGCAGGAACAGCAACAACTGATGGAAAAGGGGAAGCTCCAAGTCAGCTAAGGACCGAGGCGGCAGCAGCAGAACCAAGAAGGCCACGATGCTCTAAAGGCGAACAACGTGCACGCAGAGTGGACTGCACAGCAAGGCGACACCGGATCAGGGAAGACCAAATCCCTTCTCCTTGCACCTCCTATTATCAAGTCCACCATTGGAAAGTACCTCCCACTATGGGCGGGGTTCTCCACAGCAATCAGTCAAGTACCTTCAGTCTTGCTCAGGGCCCATTCTAATCTCATTAACCTTCCACAGCTGCCTCCAAATAGTCTGCAACTGTCAAGCTGACATCGAAATGCAACCATAACACATATCAAAATGTATCAGATTCCGTAAGCACTGCATGTTTATGGTTACAGTGAGTACTGTCCAAGTTCCACTGAAACTACTTAATGGCAGGTAGCCATCCTAATGTAGCAAGCACTGGTTATATACTGCTCATGGATGCTCTTTTCCTTAAGAATTAGCTTCATCATTAAAGATATATCTTACTAGAAAAGAAGCTTCACAATTGCTATATCTGTAAGAAATGAAATCTTAGAAACCTCGAATCTTCTTCTAGGGATCTTTTTTTAGGGAACTTACCCTAAGAAAGCACACACAAATAGACAAAATAATTTTATATATGGTACCATGTTAAAATTAGCAACTTCCATGTCAAAACTCAAAAGAAAATAGACTCAAAAAATAGCATTGATAATGTTTTCAATTATACATTTCAAGGAATAAGTTTATTATGATTGTTGTTCATAATTGAGCCAAGAAGTCTATAAAAATTAATATATATAACATATATAGAATATTATGGGTGGGACCAATCTATGATTAAAATATGGTACAGTGAAGGTCACAATACCTGTAAGTCATACTTCACAATTGAAATAAAATGCTCTTTGATTCTAAGAATGGATGATTGGAAAATCAGTTCTTGGTAGAGCAGAACTTAAAATCACTTTTTTCTTTTAAATTGGAAAAATATTTTAAAGGTAAACAAAACATGCCTCTATTTAACTTATTGTTTGCTGAATAGTATTTAGTATTTTCAATTTGAAAATATAATTCTTCAAAAATTTGGCAACATTGAAAAATTGCTACAATGTTTTACTTTGTAAGCAAATTCTGTACTGATTCTTCTTAGATTAACTCTTTCAGAGTATTGTTAAGGGCAAAATAAAATATGTATTAAGTGACTTAAACACTGATCATGCTATTTTTGTTTACCAATTGCCTCATCATATGACAAGAAATTGCTTTTTTAAAAAAAAATATAAACACTCCTAACCTGAACTTCATTCTTTCCTTCTCCATAGAACTTTTGTCCTATTAGGTTACATCAGGTGACAGACAGAACTCTTTAAGACTAAGGACCTATAGATCATAATAACAGAAAGTAGAACCCTTTTGATACCATCCCTGTTTGAATTGACATTCTTTTAAAATCTTTTTTCTCTCATACTGTAAAATGAAGATAAGAAGGAATTATTAGGTATTTCAAGTGTTCCAATTTCCTTGGCAGTATTCAACATATAGCTAAAATTTGTATAGGACTATTCAGATACCAAAGAAAATTCTCCGACTCATGTGGGAGAACCCATTCCATAGTGGGTGGAATTATATTTACATATAATTCTGTTGGTCTGTTCCTCTGGAGAACCCTCACTAATACAGGTAAGGAAGAAGAAAGTTTGAAAAGGAAAAAGTGGGGATTTGAATTTGGTAATAAGGAATGAAAATAATATGAATATAGGAGTAAAGTCCTAAAAGATTATAAATTAAAAAATAAACTATACAGTTGGATATAGATATTAAATTTGGATTTAGGTTCCTTGACAGGTATATATTTGTTCTTAGACCAGCAAGAACTTACTGCAGAAAATTTAGCCTGTCACATATTAGACATTTAGAAAGAAATTCTCACTTAAATCCAAAAAGTCCCAGAAGAAGGGTCTACTGATCACCTGGTCTGCATCTGCTGAACTACCATTCAACTTTACAGTTGACAGTTCATGATGGAAAGCATAAAGTAACTCAAGAAGCTTTAGGAAAGTCCAGGGTAGCAATCCATGTGCAATTATACTACAAATACCAACCACAACTTGAAGAAGAATATTATTTAGAGCAAAATTAAGCACATCTTGGAGGTCTGAAGGAAGCACCTATGAAAGAATTAGGGGGTTAGGGACAGGAAGACAGAAGGTTACTTACATATGACTAAATATTGTCATAATATATTATGTATAATGAATGATGCATGTCAGAATGAAACTTGTTATTATGTCAACTAATAGACATGAATATGTTTTTAACATAACAAAAACTAAGAAAAAATATATACATAAGAAACTTGTTCTTGGGAACACAAGATATATATGTAGTTAAAGGATAAAAATTCTTCCTGTTATTTCTCTTCCTGGTTTTCTTTCTCCCGTCCCTCCTTATTTTGGGATAGGTTCTATGTAGTTTCGGCAACTCACAATGTATGTTCCTCTTTCCTCTGTATCTTCAATGTTGGGGTTACAGGCATTCATCAACGTGTATAGTCTTTCTAATTATTCAGTGACATGAATTTTAACTGCTTAAATATTAAATGTTGCAATGAATTAAGTAAAGATAGCTTGGAGAATTACAGCATTGGCATAGCTCTGTCAGAGTGAACTCTGGACTATGTTAGGAAACCCCTGACCCGCACTTTTAGACATATTTAATGCAATTTAAAATGTGCATGTCACTTTTTTAGTGAAACCACTAATACATCTTAAAAAATAGAATTGATCCATGAAGGGAAGAAATCTAATGAAATCTTGTGAGGATATCCTTTAAACTAATCTTAATTCACTTTTAAATGATCCTGCACATGTTTGAAATAAAAAATTATTATCCATTCACATGGTAGGAAATTCTATATGCTTATTTACACCCACACAATTAATAAAGGATCACTTACATTGCCACAGAAACCAGGCCCCTTACCCTGAAGGAAGCCCTATGATCCACACATGCAAAAAGGAAGTCCTATGATCCACACATACAAAAAGACATGAGGATGGGAGAGACAGAAATGGATTTTTGAAAGGAGTAGGGGAAGGAAGAGAGGAAACACGGATAGAAACTCATTTTGTCTGTATAAAATAATTAATTGATTTAAAAAATTGTTTAGACTAGTATTAGCATTCATAAGGACCTCACCACCTTCCCCCAATCACCAGATGTGATGTTACTATTATATGCCATCTCGACTACACTGATGATTGCCCACAGAAATAGTAAAACATTATTTCAAGGTATGCTTATGATGTGTTTCTAGATGATATTGACATTTAAAGCAGTAGGTTAACTAAGGAATAATCTCCCTCATCGATATGGGTAAGTGCTTTACCATCATCCATAGAGGGCACAAATGAAGCAAACAGTGGAAAAAGCTGGATTCTCACCCCTTTTCTCACTAACCTTAAACAGAACTTAACCTTGTGAAGTGGTACAACAGTCTTGCCATGCTTCTAGTCTACAGGCAGTGAATTGTGGGACAATTCTGCCTCTGTAATTGCATTTATCAATTTCCAAATCACACAATCTCTTCTTCAATTCTGATGTGTCTACCTACTGCCACCCTAATGATTCTTTTTCTTTTTTTATACATTTTTATTATTATTTCCACTCATACAAACTTAATAGGTACACCAGTTCCCTCCCTCCCTCATCCTCCCCCCGAACCCCTGCTCCCCCTCCCCTTACCCCTCCCTCCCCATCCCCCAGTGCTTCCCGCCCCAATTCCCAGAGACTCTTTTATTGTGCATGCCAGACTCTCCTCTGGGCCCTCCTCTCCGATGACGTACAAGGACCCAGTGGCATTTCCCTGAACCCTTTCCCGTGTTCCCCTTAAGCACAGGAACACTACTGTGGCTATCAATCCATTGCCTCCAAGGATCTTGGTGCCTTTAACAGATGCTAGACTTTGTGAGGTCAATAGTGTGTTGGACATTGTGCAGGGCATGCAAAGTCCAATTATGATTACTTCAGCCCTAACTTGTGTGGAGTATCTTGCAAATCATAGCTCCTCCCATCCTTTTGCTCTTACAATCTTACCCCCCCTCTCTCGCAAATGTCCCTGAGCTTCAGGATGGGGAAAGATTAGTCTGGCCTAGTTCTAGGTGGTTGATATAGAGTCTCTGAAGTTCTGGATTGTGGTTTGTTGATTTTCTTTTGCAGTTTTGCTGCTCCTGCAATGCCCTTCACTCCACCCTGCTGGGCACTGTATGTCACCCCGTGGCCAGAGACAAAAAGCTGTTAAACTGGAGTCTTATTATAAGAGCATATTCAAGGGTAGATGTAATAAAAGTAGGAAACCTCAGTGATGGAGGTGTCAATCACCCATTTGCAAAATGGTTACTTTTTATTCTGGTGAGATCATACCTCCTCAGTTGAAAATGATCAGGAACGAACGTCTGTGAACTTAACCAGGTGTCACATTACTTACTTGCAGTCCTTGATGGAGGCCTATTTTCTCTGCTGTAACATGGTCACTTCTCTCCTTGTATCTGTTGTGGCTCTCCAACCCCATCCCTCCTATTCATAATCCTTGCAATTACTGTAGGTATTACATAGATTTACCTTTGCGTGTCTCAAGGTGGACTGGGTGGGTTTGGTACTAAGAGCCACCTGTGAGGGTGTACATACGGCAGCTTAATTTTCTGGGTTTGGGATACTTCACTTAATATAATTGTTTCTAATGACATCCATTTCCCAGCAAATTCCAGTAATTCATCATTTTTGATGGCTGAGTAGTACTCCATTGTAGAGATGTACCACATTTTCCTTATCCACTCGTCAACTGTTGGACATTTGGGTTGATTCCATGACTTTGCTGTTGTAAACAGTGCTGGATACTGTCAATGGTTTTAAATTATTTTGCAACCTGGTTGTTAGATTTTTAACATTTTTACTTGCTTTTCCCTTAAGTTGAACCACTTCTAAATATAGATTCCCTCATCAACCCTGTCTTTGAATATATCATTTATGCTTTGAATAATGTGCTGGATTTTAAGTATAAAATATTTTCTTTACCATCTTTTCCAGGTCAAATATTTCTTACTCCTTTTATATTTGTCTCCAATTTCTACAAGTATTATTGGGTATTTAATCTAATAACATTAGACATAACTAAGACATAATTTTGACATCATGAAGTTTATCTTCTAAGATATTTTTTCTTTTAATGATTTATTAAAGTATTACTTTAATTATTTTAAGCTTAATTAGTTGAAAACAATTTATCATTCCACAGAACTACATAAAATGCTTACTTTATAGCTTTGATCTATTTCTAAAGTTTTACATGGAATATTGTTCAGAGAAGAAAATTATTGATATCTTCTGATTAATATTATTATAAAGAGGGCTTCATGGAACTAATCAACAAAATTGGTTTTATCTATATCAGTGATATATGTATAATTGTACCCTTCTTGCAAACTAACAAGGGTTGATGGCTAACCTTAAGTTTTGTGGATGCTCACAAAGGCACCAGTCTTCTGGGTCAGAAAATTTTTTTAATCATTCACAGCAATTACAATTCTATAATTTTCTTGTGCTGTTTGAGATTTCTTTTACCCATACCAAGCAGAGAGACCAGATAACTCCTGAAATTGCAGTAGTTTACACTATTGGAAAAAAAAAAACAATGACCTTTAAGAACAGAAACATTTTAAGGTATAGATTGTATACACCCACATTTTGTTCCAAAGGTAGATAATATTTCTTCTTCTTCTTCACTACAGTAACATCCTTGAGCAGAGCATCCATATAAACTTACACTGACAGAAAATATCCTTTAAGTACTTTCTATTCAACATATGAGTTTTAAGCAAGGTATCTTTCTGTTTCTCTTAAATAAGTTTTCTGTTATGATGTTTGTATGATATTTTGAAATATTATGGATTTATCAATCTATATTTAAATATAACCTATATTTAAATATAATCTGTGTTCACAAATTCTTATAATAACATTGAACATGTCATTCTTTTCTGCTTTGAATAGTTTTCTGATATGTTATTTAATTGTTTCATATTTTTAAAAATACAATGCACATTTTATTCTTTATGTATCAATTCCTCCTAATTCCTTTCTGTTATGGGTTAATGTTATTTCATTTCTTTTTATGCTGAAAGTTTCTAATGTTCCCCTCTGTTATTGATTTTTTTTCAAAATCTCTGAGCTTTATATTGTCCAATCACATAGTTGCCAGGTATAGGTTCTTCATTAACTACTATTTTTCTGAATAAAAGTCTTGCTACACAAACCAAATATATCTTCATTTTCTAATAGTACTGATGGCCATTAAAAACAAAGCATATGTATATTATTATCTTTTCAAAAGTGAATTTTGACTAGACTCTCAATGACATATCCACAATGGTACTTTCCTCAATACAGCTGCTTTTCGAAAGAAAAAAAAATACCCCAAAATTCTAGGGTTTTTTTTTTCCCAAATTTTCCTGTGACGATAATCATAACTTTCCTATTTTCACCATTAAAAAAAATAGTTACTTCAATAGACAGCTTACTGGGGAAAATGGTGAGAGGACAGTTAACACTGAAATACAATAAAAACTTTTCATTAAAAATTAGTTAGAAAGCAAGGAAAAGATGAGGCTGAATTCAGTCCTCCCATTAACACTCAGTGGAGAAAGGATATTGTGTGCTAGCGGCAGTGTGGTAGAAAGTGGGAGTGTGGGATTCTTCCAATTATCAGCTTTATGACCTCAGGCAAGCTACATATTCTAAGTAGCATCATGTATAAATTAGTGGCATCCATCTTGTTAGAAGATAAAATAGCACAAATGGTACTGAATGTATAGACCATGGGACACAATGCATCATAGATAATACATTTATTAAATAAAAGATTTCAAAGACAGTAAGACACACCATTATTTTAGCTACTATTAGTAAGACAGACAGAGACTGCTGATTAAATGATGGCATAATGCCTTAATGATAAGCTTGAGTGACAATCTATCATACAGCCTCCTGTTTGGTTTAAAATTAATTTCAGTGCACCAAGCATTTTAGCAATGTCTCGTAATTTTAGTTTCATTCCTTCGAGTCCAAAAGGCTATTTGATCACTTATTTCATCAAATAAATAATACAATTCAGTTTTATATGTGAAGATTTTGATGTCTTTGATAAGATAAATCATTTTGCTTAGCTAATGAAAGAATTATAATCATTTTTAGCAAGGATTATGTCCGCATTAACAATAAATCTTGCCCCTCCTCCCTGGACCATAACTTTCTCTTTATGTAATGTGTGCATATTTGACTGCTAAATTATTATGCAATTCTTTTGAAAACTTTTATACATGCAACACAGTCATATCAATGTCTATATTTTAACAAGTCATGACAACAAAATAACTGTGACAAAAATTTTGCATGTGTAACAAAAATGTAATAACCATGCATTCTCAAAATGATTGCATGAAGCCATTAACTATAAATTTCACCACAAACTTGTATATATGTTATAGTAATGAATATGTGTACATTTTAAAATTGTTGAATCATATTCATTAAGAACATACAATGGAGGGCTGGAGAGATGGCTCAGGGATTAAGCCTCTGTCTTGCAGGCAGAGGCTCCTGACTTCCGATCCTAGATCCCACGTACAAACACCAGGCGGAAGCAGGGGCAGCCTGAGCTTCTGGCCCTAGTGGGCAGAGCCTGTTAATCCCGGGGCAGAGCAAAAAGGAAGTAGAAGCAGTCCACGATGATTCCTGAGTTCACCCTTGGTTCTACACACACACACACACACACACACACACACACACACACACACACACTGAATAAATAAAAAGAAAACTTAAAAAAAAAAGAACATATAATGGAAACCTTGGGAATTAAAACTGGATGAGTAAAAGGAAATGTCCCTATCAGTGGGATGACCTGAAGAGATGCAACTTGGTATAAAGGCCTGAAGCCCCACCAGATTAGATAAGCCAAAGGAAATCATGAGGTCTATAGAAGTGGACAGGCATAAGAGTGTGAGGGAGTAGGATGGATTGATGAAGAGAAGAGAGGAGAATGGGAGGTAGGCATATGGAGAAAAGAAGGAATTAAGTATTCAGTATACTTATAAAACTAGAAAAATAAAAATTACTGTGAAAAAAATTATGAATTTCTATTATTTTAAATCATTCAGAGTTAGTTTTTGTGTTCATAAAGACATTGTATGCTTTCACCTTGTAGAGTGTATCAGAAACACATTCAGATACACAAACCCTCAAAAACATACGCACAAGATAGATACCGCTTCTATGAAACAGCTTACTTCAAAATGATAATCCAGCATGTTACATGCAAAATATGATGTGGTCTTCAAGTGGAATATTAGTCATGATTTAAAATGTGTCCATACTATGAAGACTTTTGTAGTTGGACTGAATATGATTTATATAATAAGATGTCAATGAGCCTGTGGGGGCCAGGGTTGAAGTGTCATGGTTTGAAATGTGTCCCCCACAGTCTCATGTGCTTGAGAAGGTCATGGAACCTTTAGGAGGTAAAGCCTTGCTGGAGGAAGGTGGTCAGAGAGGATGGGCCTTGAGGTGTATTAGTCCCACCCTAGCTCTTAGGGAAGTCTGATTTGCAGCAAGCAGTCTTGCAGCTCTCTGAGGTATTTGAGTGAGTTAGCCTGCCTCTAGCTTCTGCCATCCAGCCATGCTATGTCTGCCACGAAAGACTAAATCTTCCCTTAGAACCATAAGCCGAATAAATCTCCCTTTCTCCCTTAAAAATAAATCAATTAATAAATAAAATGTGTCCATAAACATAAAAAGAACTAGTTATGTCTTAAGTGGACTTTGCTAACTGAATAATCCACCATAAAGTAGCTTCATGCTACCTGGTTCAAATTCAACACACTTATGGAAAGTTCGACAATGAATTCTGCCAGCAGAGCAGGGTGAAAAAGGTTATTAGGTAGAACATAGGGCACTAAAAGAGCATTTGGTGCTGTATAGTGGTACATTATACAGTGGTTAAAAACCCATACTGCTTTACTGCTTTACAATAAATACACTGACAATAACCAAAAGGAACAGAAGATTCAAGGAAAATCCAGCTGTATACCAAGGTGTGGATTAATTTCACTGAAGACAGTAGGAAGAAACAATTTTTACTTATAAAATTTTGAAAATATGGGAACCACATAAATGAAAGTAAAAAGGAGCTATGCAAATTCACTCTACGTTAGCCGATATTGTTTTCCAACATGTAATTTAACCAGTAATTCTGATGTTGTTTGTTATGTATACTGGAATTCAAAGATCATACATGCGGATGCATGATGATGGGAGTCAGGGTTCACGCTGTTGGAGAAAGATTAGTAAGCTATGATTCTATAGCAATTCCCACTTGAAATGGTTTAGTGTTGGAAGCCTCACCATGAACTTATGCTTAATACATGTAGATTTTGGTAGCTACATAAAAAACATTTATAGATGTACTCATAACCACATGATTGTGTATGTCAGAAATCATTCTGGTACTGGAATACAGATACAATTAACAGAGAATATATTCTAAGTCCATTATATAAGCGGTAACAAAAAACAAATCAAGATACTACATTGTTGGAACCGGAATCAACCGATATTCTGAAAGAGTTCCCAATAACCAAAGCCAAAACATTTTGAAAGACTATAACAAATACAGTAGTTTTGCATTACAATTTGAAGTATAAATTTTATATCCATGATTCCATACTATTATAAGCAATAAACTGAAAAATAAATAAAATTTAAGGAGCTAAATATTAATAATACTTCAAAAAGATGTCATGTATAGGAATTGCAAATAATTTCTGTAATTTGCCTTCAAAAATTAAAGCAAAACGAAGGTTCACCTCCTACTAATAGGCTACCAAAAACGAAAATGCTGAAAGATGTTATAAACTCTTTACAAGTCTGACAAATAATACCTAACGTATTATCAAGTCACTGTAAATAATATCAAATGTTGGTAGCATGTATTTATTATAGTAGATTTTATGTATCAAATTTGATATGCTACAGTGCCCAGTTATTTGATTAAATTCCAATTTAAGCATTACTGCATAGGTCTTTTATAAATGAGGTTAATCTTCAATCAATTGACTTTAACTAAAGGAGCTGAACCTCAATGATGTGGGTTGGCCTCATTAAGTCAGTGAAAAGCTGTAAGATAGAGAATGAACACTGAAAAATTTCAGAGAAGGAATTATGTCACTAGTCTGCAGCACCCATTCCTAATGAATCTCCAGCCCACCAGCCTTCTCTATGAACTTGAGACTCAGTAGACCCCCATAATTTTGTGAGACTACTACTTAAAATAAATCTCCTCATTCAGATTATGCTGGCTCTGTTTTCTGGGAAATCCTGACAGATAATTACATTTGATATGATTCAATGAAGTAGGCACTTTACCTCTGTAGTATTCATCCTTCAAATTAGTAACACTGAACCATTAGACAAATGCTAACAGACACATATTCAAAAAAAAAAAAAAAAACCGAGCCACTACTTTTTAAACAGCCAAAGTCATCAGCAAACAGGGAATTCTAGGAAACTCTCAATAAATTCTAGGAATTCTCAGAACTAAGTGATGTTAAGGGGACATGACAAAAAACATAATTCATTATCCTGAATAAGATGCTAAATCAAAAAAAGATATCAGGAAAATGTCAGGAGCTAGGTATGAGCAGTGACTTATCAGTACTAGCTTGTTAGTAATAAAAATATACTATATTAACAAAAGACCTTTGAGTTGTATGGGATTTCTTTGTATTATTTCTGAAATGTCTTTATAAATATAATAGTGTCATAACTGCAATGTATTATGCTATTTTGAGAATGCCATAAGTATGCTGAACAATCTTGAGACAATGAAATAATAATTGCTATTTTCAATTTATGTTTAGTAATTTATGTTATTGTTTTGTTTATGAGCAAAAAGTTGATATGCATAGTTACTGACCATCATATTTTATTCATGCTAGGTTTCCAAGTATTGTCTTAAGTATAATATAGTAAAATAGCTATAAATTTTTAATGATAGAAGATAAACAGCTACATTGCAAAGTAATAATTGAAGGAGTGTGGTTTATCAGGATGTGTCGTGAGAGCTAGCTTTGAACATTCAATTAATTTTGTCCATTTTAATAGAATCTTGTGCTATCCTAAGCATCAATTACATAGCCTTGGATCCAAGAAATGAATTACACAGATATGTGTAGAAAAAAAGGACCCATGTGTCTTCTAGGACCAATCATGACCATCACTCAAACTTCAAAATGTTTTCTACTGTGTTCCCACTCAAAGGTTCCCCTTCTAAAAGAGGTATAGATATTCATAATTGTGGAATTCCCCAGGTTCTTGAGCCAAAACCCTTGAGGAAAATTACCCCATTTTCACCCTTTAAATGAGGACACAGAAGCATCCCTGGTAAGACAAAGTTAAATCATGTCCATATTGGTGCTTTTTTGGTGTTTTTGGTTTTGTTTTGTTTTGTTTTGTTTTGTTTTGTTTTGTTTTGTTTTTTGAATGACCAACTAGTTCCCACCTGACATTTAGCTAAAGGACTAGATTGGAGAGGGACCGTGTGATTCATCTGTCGGCCACAGGGGACTGTATACTACCTTGCAATGTATGTGTTTGCTCCTATGCCCCATTCACAAGACTCAAGTTCCCTTACTGATAACCCCTGCGATGTCCAGAAAATTACTATTAAAGAGCTTCTAGAATTTGCCTTAGTATGAAAGGTATCTCCTAGACCCATAATGTACACTGTGAAGAACAGTCTACTGTAAATAGATAAAGTAGAAATCAATATAACCTTTGTGGGGTCAATAATGTGTTGGACATAGCACAGGTCATGCAAAGTCCTATTATGATTACTTCAGCTCTAACTTGTGTCGAGTATCGTGCATATCATTACTCTTCCCATCCTTGTGCTCTTACAATCTTACCGCCCCCTCTTCCGCAAATTTCCCTGAGCTTCAGGATGGGGAGAGATTAGTCTGGCCCAGTTCCAGGTGGTTGATATAGAGTCTCTGATGTTCTGAATTATGGTTTGTTGATTTTTTTTTTAACTAAAGGCACTAGGATCCTTGGAGGCTAGGGACTGACAGTCACAGTAGTGTTCCTAAGCTTATGGGGAACACAGGAAAGGGTTCTGGGAAATGTCCCTGGGTCCTTGCACCTCATCGGAGAGGAGGACCCAGAGGAGAGTTTGGCATGCACATTGGATGCTTTGGAGATTGGGGGTGGGGGAGGAGGCACTGGGGAATGGGGAGGGAGGGGAAGGGGAATAGGGGGGTCAGGGGGAGATGGAGGAGGGAGGTAGAAGGAGGGAGGGGACTGATGTACCTATTAAGTTTGTATGAGCACAAATAATAATAATAATAATAATAATAATAATAATAATTCAAAAAAGGAATCTATTTGTAAAGACATATTTTAACGTATTTTAAATATAATATATACCACTTGAACTCATTTCACAGAAAAATAATCAAAAGAAATTTAACAGCCATGTGTTCTATCAAATAAAAATGAACTCTGACAAAAAAAAGAAATCAATATAACCCTCCAGAGTCAAAATTCTGGGCAATTAATAACTATTTCAAGCAAAATCACAAAGAAAATATTGAACATACTCACTGAGAAAACAAAGTTCAAAACAGACATCCCTACTGGAGATTAAATTGAAATAAATATATTGTTAAAGAGTTTACTAAATGCCTATTTGGGTAGCAATCAAACATGGAATATTATGAAATTATGAACTTAACATAATAATATTAATTTAGCATAAGTAGTAGTTAACTGTGATATTTTCAAAATTTAGTGATATTTTATACTCTGATTTCTCTTAAAGTTATATATCAAAATTTAAATCATGTTCCTCACACAATTGAGATTGAATAGGTTTTAAAAATTATAGAACATGAATTAATATTTAGTACAAAACAGACCGTACATGAGAAGTATATACTGTAATATTTTAAAGCTTAGATTTTCTTTCAGAAATTATTGAAATATTTTCAGTTATTTAAATCTGTGTCAATAGATCAATAAAGACCTTGAAAACAAAATAAAATTGAAATATCAAATGACACTTTCTTGTCACCTTCAGAATAGGTTGAAGACAGTCTAAACAACAGTGGACAGGAAGAAAAGTGATAGTAGTCAGGATCTGATGCCTCAATACTAATCATAAACACCTGATAGTAAACTGCCATCTAAGTGTTTCTCAATTTATCTTCAGAAAATAAAAGATCTCAGCACCAAAACAAGACTCAGCCTATTGCAATGGAATAGCAGTGAAATAGACAATAACCAACTAGAATGTAGAGTACCAGCCACCCTAAAATGTTCATCTAGAATTAGGCAAACCAAATATCTCCCCATCCCAAGGCTCAGGGAACCTTGTGGAAGAAGGCATAGTAAGAATGTAAGAGTCTAAAGATGGGAAGGCACCTGGCCTCTCAGGACATTGCACTCAAGATAGGGCTGCTGCATCCAAAAATTTATTGCCATGAGACTTATCTTCACAAGACCTGCACTATAATTGACATATCAACATTACCCCATAGTGATGAAATCAGGAGAAATAATTGCATGCCTGGAAAACCATAGGGGCTAGAGTTAGACAGGTAAAGGAGAGTGCCCCTATCAGTGGGTCAACCCAAGGAAGGGCCACTTAATCAGCCAGAGAGACCTGAGCCCATACCAATACAGATAACCCTAAGGGAACTCTGAGGCCCATACAAGCAGACAAAGAAGAGGGTGGGAAGAGAGGGATGAATTGGTGAAGGGAGGAGAGGTTGAAAGAGGAGAGGGAGAAGGAAAGAGGGAGGGGGAAGGAGGAAAAGTGGAAGAAAGGAGGAGGGCAAGGACAACCATTTATTGTCTTTATAAAACTAGAAAAAATAAAAAAATAATTTTAAAAAAGATTAGGTTGAGCAAGCATAACTCTTTTGTAAAATGAAGTGGAAATACACTGAAACATGAAGGTGAGTATGTCATGACCAATTTGTCAATGAGTTTCTCCACCATGTAAGTATTCAAGGACCCCATGGCCAAAAGGGTCAGAGTCACATCAGGTATGTGTTTATGTTTTGAGACCAAATATGAAAATGCTATTCTTTCTAACATACTATTGACTAGCACACATGGCTAATTAACTGTAACCAAAGCTGGAAAGAGCAAGAGAATATAAACACTTATGTGCTACAGAAAGTTCTGTCAGTTGGCTCCAAATATCACTCTTCCAATAAATCCTATCTCAAATAGACAAATTTGCTTAAAGTTATCTCTGGATGGTGAGCATTGTTTTTTTCTTGCACAGATTTAGTGTCTCATTACTAGATAACCTATCAACTAAGGAGATGAAATTTCTGCCTCTTTCTACAACAAAGATATGATGGAGAACCTACACTGTAATTAGTATGTAGGGTTATCTGCTCAGTTAAAAAGTGAAAGCAAAACTCAGGAGTCACCATTCTTATTACTGTAAGATTCTTACCTACCCCAAGAGTTAGAAAGATGTCTGGTTGAATTCTAATCTGGTGTTCTAGAAGGAGTTTCTTTGTTTAAGGTTTCTGAACAGTTCCAACCCCTTTCCTTGCCATTGTCTGACACAACCTGAAGTGGGTTTGCAAAACCATGTCCTCCTTGGGTCTGCATGCATTTCACAATATTTCTCCGAAATGTCGGTCAGCACTTTCCTCTGGTACAAACACCAAGGCCAGTAATCACAAATAAAGCACCTTCTTAATAATTTTTATTTCCTTTCTTCACCAATGACCTCACTCTCCCTTCAGTATTATTCAATCAGATTAACTCTGAACCTTGCTATGTGGTTGGGTAGAAGTCATTTTTTGTTTCTTGTAAGGGGTATGGGTATTCTAGAATCATTCAGCTAATGATTCTTACCATTAAATGTCCCCATATTTTGAATTGATTAAATATCCTCTATTTTTTCAAGCAAACTTGACAAGCATTGTTAGAGCTTGTTCACTGAAGCATACCCCATAAAATGACAGACATACAACCACTGTCTCTTATTTCCCAGTTCTTTTGAGTCACAGGAGTATAGACATATGTTCAGCCATCCAGGTGATAAGGGGTGATAGTGTAGAGATGTCTCACTTAGGAAGAATGGGTCTCTTTCTGTTATATATTTGTAGCTTGCTAGCATACTGTTAAGCCAACTCCACATTTCTTAAACTTTTATCTATGGTAGTTTTTCATTTTCTGTATTAGTATTAGTGCTGTTATTACAATATCCATATCTAGAAATCTCCATGACGTAATACAAAAGTTTATTTCTTAGCTATGCCCTGCCAGTCATCTGATTGGCCCCTCCCATTCATTCAGAGACCTTTGTCCCTTACATATCAAATGTCTTCCCACTTCCAGGTTCCAAAGTCCCTTCCATTTGAATAGGGATTATGGGAAAGAAGAGAAAGAGACAAGAAATGAGGACCTTACATGACAGCACACATCAGCTTTACACATACTCTCTTAGCTAAAACTTAGTCATGAATATCAATATCATGAAAAGAAATTTGAATACAGGTTACAGACTATCCTCCATGGTCCTTTTTGTCAAATAGAAGCATACACCCTTCCTCCAGGTTTACTGTTTTAGAATAACCTAAAAAAGTTGTTGGACCAGTGGACTAGCTCAGCATGTAAGGTACCTGCTTGCAAATTTGATGACCTATGTTCAATTTCCATAAGTCTACATAGTACATTGGTGTCTCTCTCTCTCTCTCCCCTCTCTCTTATAAACAGATAAATAAACACTTTTAAAAAAGAATCATAGTAAATGTACACATACAAGCATACGATGCCAATAATTTGCCTTTTGAGCCTGTAAACGATGATGTCCTTTAAGGGTATTCTCAGAATGTATTGCACAGGCAATACAATTCCATGGAAAGGAAGGGAAAAGAGAAAAGGCGAACAATGGAGAATAGCACTAGTGCAATTTATTGAGTTCTAGAGTGTGTTGATATCATACCCTGTATGGGGCAGCTATGGAGGCACGATTGTAAATGATCCCTGAGATCTTGCCTCTAGTATCAAAGGCTACATAATCCTCTCCATTGAGCATGTACATAGAATTCACTTGTTATTCCCTTCTTTAGATTAAGTGATGAGATTGTCAGTTCACAGACTACATCAGACAGTCTTAGATGATTATAGTAAGAAATCTGCTCTTATTGAAGCAAAATACTCCTTGTGTGATAGAAAATTGTACATGGCTAATACACGGTGAGACTAGTCCCAGCTGACAGTCAGTAAGGAGACAGTGGCCTGGATCCCGATCCACTGATACAAGGCACTGAATTCATGGAGTACAGGCCCCATGTCTATCCTGTAAAAGGAAGGGAAAATAGTACCTCCATGCTTTGGTAGTTTTCTTGGGCATCAAAAGAAATGTAATTCAATGGCAAAATCTATGTCATATGGGTACACACAAAACATATATTTGCTTCTGCTACTATCAAGTGGTGAATTGGAAAATACTACATAATAATGAAAGAATAACCAAGCTCTTTCAAAGACCAGTCTATTATTTTTTTCAATTATTGTAGTAAAAGAGTCTAATGAGTGCAGTTTCAGAAGGAAATATTTGAAACTTAGTCACTTAGTTATTTTCATTTGTAATGACTAGTGGTCTATATAAGTTATAATAGATTTAAGATTATGTATAGGTTCAAGCAACTTGCTTGAAGACTGTTACAAGCAGAGTCGCAAATCAAAACCTGCCAGATTCTAGATCACATATAACTCTATTACACTACTGTTTTTGTTTACATTGCTTATTAAAACATGATGCTTTAATAACTTTTCTAAGTTTTGTTTAGGGACAGTAAAGAGTAGCATTACCTGGAAGTGGGACAGGAACACAGAAAGAAGCTGACAAGAAAGCCGAGAAATGTATTGATAAGGACCACGATATCCAAGGCACCTATTTTTTAATTCTCAAGGGATCAGCTCCAGTGATGACTACTCTCCTAGATTAGGACAATAGCAGTGTTTATGGATTTAAATATTTGAAAATGTAAAACTTCTTTGCTAGATAAGAGAAAACATAGAATGAATGAGTTCTTTTGAGCCCATTGTGTTTGCATATATAGTAGTAAGCATATTATATCCCTTTCATTTACAATGATAAGTCTACTTGTACTTAATAAGAGTTCGGTTGGGAAAAAGTTTCAGAACTATTCTTGGATTTATCTGCTAAATCTCTTTTAAAAGATGTGGATTCCACTTTCCATGTTTGTTCCTCCAAAGAGAGAGAATAATCACTTCTAGAACCAAGGAGAGTATCTCCACTGTGCTCATTAACACTCTCTAAAGGCATGAAGAAGAATAGAATGTTCAGTTCTATGTTGTACATTGCTAGTGAGCTTTGGCTAGCAATAGTACAATTCCTGTGATAATATTACGTATTTAAAACCTATTTCTAGTAAATGATAAGGCATTGCCAAATGCACTGTCAACCCTGCTGTCAATTAATTGTCAATTACCAGTGCCAAGGTAAAGGCGAGCTGTTTGTTTTCTGAGAAAACAATCCATTGAGAAGATTGTTTTAATTATAAATCTCTCACGTCCTTACATATTAAGTGTCTTGCTAGAGGTTGAATAGTCATTAATGCCTCACAAAGCTGAGCCTTTGCAGCAATTGTTTAGCAGCTATTTTGCAATTATAAGCAGCACACTAGTTAAACAAAATTAGAGTCCACAATTATTTTTATAATGAATTAGAAATATAAAAATACATGTAACTCTCTGGAAGTCAAAGCATGCTTAATTCTCCTTAGCTTCCCATGGAGTGAAGGGTTAATTTGTTAAGGAATGGAGTATGATTGCTGTAATTATTGTGTGTTGTTTCATTATAAGGGAAAATAACTTTCTCAACTTTAAGCTCTAATGCAGGATTTTCTAAGCTCAAGGAAATACATTCTGTTCTCTTTATACTGAACTACTATGCATATACCTACCTTTAATGGATAAGGATTTATATTTTTTGAAGACTAAACACTCATAATTTGTTGCTAAGACATAATAAGTCCAGTGTGGATATTATATCTAAGATAATGAATTTTTATTTTCTTTTCCTCTTTGTCATATACTTGTTTTAAGGTTATTGCAATATATAAGATGATAAAATTGAATAATTATCTTTTAAGAGTTTAGTATTGCCCCATTTACATAAATGCACTATGTCTGATAGTGCAATTGGTGCTGTCTTGGAAAAACAATTTTAAATATTTGATTTATTTTCCAGGTAGCCCTATCTGTTTTGTTTTAAAAAATTATTTTTTAAAGTGATATGTTTTATCAGAAAATACTTTGTAAAGAATTCAAATAACAGATTACTCAATTTATGGGATGTTAATTGTCACTTAAAAGAAAATATATTCTTTAAAAAACTCATTCTAAAAATAGAAAACCTTAAGCTTTCATCTTTTTTTAAATTTTTTTATCTTTTACCTAGTTATACAAGCTCAATGAATAGGGACCTTCACCACTTTCCTTCCCCCTCCCCCATCTTTTCCCTGCTGTTGTCCCCCATTCTACTCCCCCCTTCCCTATCTTTCTCCCCCCTTTCCTTTCTCCTCCTCTCAAGGTGTTTCCTGCCAGCTCCCTCCCACCCTCCTGAGTGTCTCTTTATATGGTGCTGAATTTCCCTCTGAGTCATCTACAGAAGTGAGGGTTCAGAATTCAGTGGCATACCTTAAATATTTGATTTCGTAAAATTATTAGCAAAATGCTGCAGAACACACAAAATGCAGATGATCTAGGCCTAAAATGGAAACTGCTGCCATTTGAATTTCAAGTTGAACTTAAGATTCTGTATCCTCTCACCTCCAAAGTTGCCTTTAATCACTCTGGATAAATTAGTCTCACCAGTTTTGCCTTGTCACATCAACCTGTGCTCTAGTTGTATAGCAGATAAAATCTGCAAATATCACTTGAAAGAAGTCTGCTTGGGTTTATTTTCTGTTGCTCTTATCCTCTCTATACCTTGCTAGCCTTGCTAATCTCCTTATTTCTACTGTCTCTTTAGGATTCCCAACAGTATGGTTCATTTTGATATGTGTATATGGGGTGCATTGCATGTGTATGTGGATAGTTACATGTGGAAAGGAACACGTGTGTGTGTGTGTGTGTGTGTGTGTGTGTATGTGTGTGTGTGGTTGTATATGCACTTAGGTAGACACCCAAGAATGACATAGGGAATGGTCTTTGATAGTTCTTCTTCATAGTAAACTTGCATTTCTAATTAATCTCAAAATTCACTAGCAGAGCTGGCCAAGTTTTGATTCAAAGTGCCAGGTTCCACCTCCAAGGAATGGAATTACAAACAGGCTGTCATAGTGCCTAATATGCTTTGCTAGGATCTAGAGATCTAAACTCTAGTACTTATGCTTGTATGACAAGCACTTCAATTGCCAATCTGCCTCCTCAGCCCACATATAGTATGCTTTATGATATACATGTTGAATGGATACCATAATAAATGACTCTAGAAGCTTGTAAATCCAGATCTTGCAATAGGTCACAAGTTTCCAGAAGGATCCAAAATTACTGTCATAATTTCTCTGAATTCCAGCCCCTCTGAAAGTCAACAAATCAGCATTCACCATAAGGTATGTCAAGAGAGAAAGGCCATCATTCCTGAAGCATGCATCAAAGGCCAGCTGAAAATCCTGCCATAGCACATCTTGACCTTTGTTGCAGGTTGAACAAAAGTGTAGTAGCAATCCAGGTGATGTCTTCATAGACTAGAACTATGAAAACACTGCCAATCCTGAATCTCTGCTCACATTTGTCTTCACACAAAATGAAAAACAGGAAGACTGATTAAAAGCCTGACTCATCTTTGGAGGAAATTGTCAACTACACACCCATATAATAAATAAAAGTAGATTTAATGTAATTGTATTTTCTATGCATATGAATCAGCTTCCAGTGACTTTTCCTGTAGTCTTTGAGATGCAGATTTGCTTTAAAAGAAGATTAAGAGACAAGAAAACATAGTCCCACAGATGTAGAGACTTAATTTACATTAAGTCTCAGTGCCAAATGGTAGGGAACATACCAGAAAACCATTGCCTGGATTTTAACAGCTCCCTTCTGATGACCCCAGACTCTATTCCATACTGCAGAAATGTATCCATTTATCTTATTTCCCCCATGATTCTCTTGTCCCTGAAAGTAGCTCCTTTCTCTGTCCCCTACAGGGTTTATCATTCTGCAATAGCAATGCTAGCTACACACTAAGCAGTTTCTAATTATGCTGAAATCCCCTCCACCATTTGGATTTACAAACAAATGTAGAAAAATCAAGTAATAGAGTAAAATGATTACTTTTGAAGTTATAAACACAGACATTTTTACATGATTAGAGGACTTTCCTCTTTTTCTCTCCCAAGTTTCATATTACAGTTAGGAAATATATAAGATTATGATACATCAAGGTTTATCTCACCTAGACTGAATGATCAAATAAATAAAATAAGACAACCCAAATAACAATCATGGGTCATATGTCACTTTATACGATGACACAAGTCATATACAATGCTACAATAACTTCATACTTGGAACTTTTCCAAAATGACTAAATGCATTGTATAACTGGAAATATAATTTAAATTACTATGTATTGCATAGTATATAAAATCAATTTACATAAAATGAATTTAATGTAAGACCATTCAAAGTACATATGTGGTCAGTGGAAAACAGAGTTAAAAACTCCAAAATAACAATTTATTTGGAAAAATAAAGACAGGAATACACAACTTCTGTGATCCAGTAAAGCAGCAGTTTCCACTGCCATTTGAATTCTACAATGAACTAGGTAGGAAAGAGAAAAGAGTTGAACGCATTACAGGAAGAATTAGCAAAGCTAGAATTTTAAAGTTTCTTTCAGCAACTAGTCTGCAGTAACTCACAGATTACTAACAACTTATGCAAGTTTTATATGCCTATTCCATCTGCTCTTCATTAAAAAAAAAGCTCATTGCCATAGCAACTGCCACATGCCATGGTATTTATGCTGCATCTGATGTACAAAGCGTAGTGTGTGTAGGAAGGAGTGTGTGTATGTATATGATGTGGCAGCTGTCGTCTCTGCCATTTTGTTGCTGCTCTAGAATAAAACAAGTAGTGGTTCTGAATACTCATTTGAGTAGAGGTACTAGTGCTCATTTAACTAAATCCTTACCACCACCTCCCACAAAAATTCCTGTCTAATCATCACGCCGAGCTGCTGAGACAATATTCTTTAAAGTGATTATATTAAATGGCTCTTAAAGAGAAAACCTCATTTTCATATTATTTCGGTAAAGCAGAATTACTCTAAATGATGCTCTTTTTTTGTCAGAATTGGCTAGCAGAATGTTTCAACTGAATTTTTTCTATACTTTATTCCTACTAATGAATGGCCTTTATCCCTCGAGAAGATACTCTGAAATAAACTTTCAAAAATGATCTCGGTTCCTTTGTTATTTTGTAATGTTATTTTTGATGGTCGAACTTTAGTTGGAGGAAGTTTGATCTAGTTGATATCAGTGATGTAGTCTTCACCTTCAATTCTCTTGCTTCCTTCTACTGGAGAGACTTAAGTGTTCACTACCTTTGCTCCAGTATTTTGAGAAAGCTTACTGTTTAGGATCTCAGCCTCCCTGGCAGCCAAGAGCAGCCAGGTAGAACAATAGGATGTAATTGTAACTTCCTTAGAGTAAATCTGGAAAAAGCTTGAGAGATGGGAAGGAAGAGGAATAAAGAAAGACAAAACAAGCAGGACTGACGCTATGTCCTATGTCATCTAGCAGAAACTAGAGTCTGAAGAGTCATTTTGCAATGGAGTGACAGGGTGAAAGGGGAATAAGAGTAGAAGCTTTTATAGGAATGACTGAAATGCTGCATAAGCTTGCTCACTAGTGACTTTTTCAATATATATCCATTTAAAAGTCAGCATGTTTAGTTCATGCTAAGCTATATTTTTTATTACTTTCAGGTGACACGTAGTGATTTGTATTCTATGAAAAGTACACATCTGTATTAACAAATTAGAATATTTTCCATTTTTCAGTACTTATTAAAAGAAAAATCATTATCTATTGTTCTATTGCATAACCACATATCTTTTTTGAATTAAATACTAGTTTCAATTAAAGTGAGAAAATTCTCAGGTTGCAAATATAAAAGAAGTGAATATATCCATTATAATCAATAAATATACTAGGATGTTAACCATATAGAAACTGTGTATATTATTATGTCAATAAAAATTTGAGTTTAAAAAGGGAACAAGAACAAATATTCCCTGCACAGAGGAACATAGAGGAAGAAGGATAGGGCAAAATGAAAAATGATCTGGGATGCTCCATCTAGAACACAGAAGTAATTAAACAATACTAGAAGTAACAGGTATAGTATTTTGTCATTGTTCTTTGTTTCCCTCCAGAAGCTTACCATTTGACCCTATTACAGGATGTGGATAAATAAAACAAATTTTATGAAATACTAAAAAATCCAACATCACTAGAATTCATTTCCCAAGGAATGATTACCTTTTTTTTTTTTTTTTGTAACTCACTTGAGGCAACAACTGAGATTCTCAGACTCACTGTGGTATTTTCTTCTAGGAAGCTCATTAACAATAGGACATTTGCTTTCTCTTACTTAGCTAGAACAAAGATTTAGACCCAATTTTCAAAATGCTGTGTTTGGGCTCTGAAGAAAGAATACAGACCACACCAGCATTCAGTTGGGACTCCCATGACATTAAAATTATGTAAGTTGGAAACAGATTGTCTTCCTTATACAAAAGAGAACATGATACATTAAACATTAAAAATTACATTTGTAAAAGCTCAGATTGTCTAATACATATCAAATTCACAGAAATCTATTCATTGGCAATTCTCAGGCAATCAATTCAGAGACCAAGCACAAACTAGTCACAAGCTGAAAACTCTGTAGTGAGTAGTTTCCTGTCTCCCTCTCTCTTTCTCTCTCTCTCATTCTCTGTCTCTTGTGACAGTTCTATATAATGAATTTAAGTCCGTTTCACAATATATTGCCATCCCACATCCCCTTTCTCCAGTTGAAAACTTTCTTCTGGGTAACCAGTCTCCCTCATATTTTCCCATGTCTTTTTGTGTCCACTGAGATCATTAGGTGTTCCCTGCATTAGCAAATGCATGGGAACTTTTTGGAATATGGGCAATGTTATCAGTGAGCGTGGTCTTTCTTGGAAACACTTAGCCACAATTTCTCTCTAAAATCTCTGGCACTCACATGAAGTGCTGCGAACTATAGTGAGAGCCAGTGAACACTTCCATTAATTTTTTTGATGATAGGCAAATCTAAGGCATTCTCTCTTGCAAATAGAAAAATCAATGTAAAGATAGTGTCATCCGAGAGCAGGTCAGCAGTGTGAGCTCCCAGTAGCTATATGCATGCTGTTTTCTGAACTTTTCTATTTATATTTCAAAACAGTGGTCAATAACAACTAAGTATGTTCAGATAGTGATAACTCAGATCCAGTAATGTGTAGTTTCAAAACTTTTTAAAAAAAATTTATGATATATTTTTCTGAAAAAAGTTTAATTAAAATTTACTTTTAATATAGATTAAAATATATAAAAATAAACATATCAAAATTTAGACTTAATGAATGTTGCAGTTAGCCTGCATAGTTGCTGACAAAATCACCATCAAACAATTTGAGGGAACTAAGAATTTATTTTCTCTTAAGATTCCTGGTTACAGTTGTTTGTCTAACTTGGCAGGAAAGCACACATCAATACCAGGGCCAAGGGAACTGGTCACACCATCTCCACATAACAGCTGAGAGAAGGATGATCCTTACTTGTCAGACCAGCATGTTTTACCAAGTATACACACAAGGATAGCTTCTTCTTTAACCAGCTCTCTCTTTTTTATTCACCTGTCCAGAGCCTAGGCCCAGGCATCATGGGATGGGCTTTTCCCATCAGCTAGACAATACCCTTCAAGTTTACTCTGGGCTTAATTCAAGTACTAATTCTCTACAAATAGGCCCAGGCTCAAACCCTCAACTATCAAGTTGGAATCTGTAGCTAACTATGACAATAGTCCAGTCTTAAGTTCATAAAAATGTTCATATTTATTTATCCAAATATTATTTCTCTACCCATACAGTTATTCAGCTTAATAATCATTCTACAAATTACTTTAGCTGTGTTTAACGTTACTGATCTCACTATTAAGTGTTCATCTACATTTTATCAATACTTTTGAAATGTTTGAAAAATTATCAAGCGCTATCGAACATTTTTATACAAATAGAATTTACTTGGGTTTTTTTTTAAGGCATAGCTCCAACTAGACTAAGTTACTGATGCAAATTATTTTTTCGTTCTATATTTATATAATTTTATTCTAACCCAAATTTAAATGTTAAGAGAAAAATTCAGGAGCAGTATAAAGTTATAATTTGTCACGGCATTTTCCAGCTTGTAATTCAGGATAAAGTCATTGTTATAACATTTGATGAAATATTTTCAATGTCCAAGCCAGAGCATAAAATCCATATGCCAGTAAAAATATATTAACTAAGTTTATAAGAGATATAGATAGAGTAGAGAGAGAAAGAGAGAGAGAGAGAAAATATGCATTTGTATAATATTGCACTGTATACTGCCAGATGGATTTTCAGGTGCCTACATCATCATGACTATTATTAAATTATCTTTTGTGATGATACCTCAGGTAGTCATGACTTATGCATTAGGGAGTTAGGGAAACATCTTCAGTTTTAAAAGCTATTAAAATTTCTTGCAGGTGTGCTTGAGAGAAGCACAGCACAAATGCACTTGCACACTATGAGGATAAGAGGCATACAGTTCAACCACAAGGGGCAATTAACACAAACAGTGTGGGGGAAGAAACGACCAGAGTTGCAAACTAAACAGAACTCACACTGCACTTGTATCTCCCAATTATACTGCAAAACGCAGATGTTTACTCCACAAAATAAATGATACTGGCAATTTTGGGCTATGATAAAATCCTATAGGATCTTTCTTTTTAAATACCTACTTTTGACTGATCTCTTTCCTCTAGCTAATCAGGTTGTAGGTTTGCTTGTTTTTTTTTAACTTTTTTGTCCTTGAGCACTTGATAAGCTTTATTTGCTTGTAGCAGCTAGCTAAGACATCATATGAATCCATGCATCTGTAAGAAATTTTTTCCATCAGTTACATCAGTTAAGTGCTCAAAAGAGAATATTACTAAAAACTTTATTAAGGTCCAGCCCTAGTATGATGCTTGCAGCACACTACTTGTTAGTTATTACTCCTGATAAGAATTCACCTTCATTCTCATTGGTTTAACATTAGTGGTCCAAAGAAAATATGACTTTACCTCTCCTTCACATCCTTGAGTCTACCTGTCTTTTCAGAAAAAGAAAGCTTGAAATGCTTACCATTTCTCCACCTTCTAGAATGGATCATGAGTCATTTCATAAGGAAGAACGGCTTAGAGAACAGTAGCTGGCTGCTATGCCAACTTGCCACTTAAGAAAGCCACCTAATCAATAACACCTGAACAGTTCAATTACCGAATAAGAAAGGCAAAGAAATGGAAAAAAGATTAATAGGTCTACCCCAAAATTAGACCCCTAAAATCAAAGAGGACCTGCAACCTAGGTGATTTAAAAAGACTATTACTGTTGAGTTAATATATAATTATCAAACCTTTTTATTTATTTTTTTCCACATGCAAGAGCCAGTTTCAGTGACAATTTTCCTGCACTGAGAATTTTTCACCTTTGATTAATGACACTTAATAAAAATTCAAGCTAGTTGGAATGAAAGGGAAAAGAGTCACTTGAACCAGTGGTGAAGTGCCTTGTACAGCTAGACTAGGAAAGGTTAATGGCATCATTACTCAGGTCTTTGGAGTACAAGTAGCCCTTTCTTAGGAGTATGTCAGGTATGCTTAATAGTATGTTAACTCCTTCAATACTCTGGGTCCATTGAGAACTACTCCTTGTAAGAGATAATTAATATATTTTAAAACATCTTATTTTTTTTAATCTCTTTCTTGAAAAAATTAAATAAAATCATTCAGAATTGTTCTCATGAAGAAAACATTTTGGATTTTCAAGAAAATTATAAACAAACTTCACAGAAGTTTTTGACTATTTATATACTTTATATTCTAGGAATGATTTCTGGGAATCTTCAGCAAGACTGCATGGAAAGGAACAGAGGACATATTGACAGTGCTACAAGGTTCATCCAGCTTTTCTTAAATCTCTCCACGGCACTTCACAGAGAAGAGTATCTCTGTAACTTCAAGAAGAGCCAGTTGGTTTGTCAATCAGAGAGCACTGTGCACCTCCTTTATGACAGTCACTGTGATAGTATTTCAATAGCCTCTACAAATGTTCTTTTAAGTGTTTTGTTCAGGTTTAAAAAGAAATAAATATTAATTCTAAAAATCCAGGAACGTGGATGTCTTTCCACTTTCTGGAGTCTTCTGTAATTCCTTTCTTCAGGATTTTAAAGTGTTCATTGTACAGGGATTTCACATCCTTGGTTAGATTTACTCCAAAGTATTTCATTTTTGTTTTAGAATTGTGGTAAATGGAATTGTTTCTCTTAGGTCTTCCTCATTTTGTTCAACCTTGGTGTATAGGAAAGCCATTGATTTTTGAACATTAATTTTGTAACCTGCCAGTACTGAATTTATTTATTAGTTCTAGGAGTTTCCTGGTGAAATTTCTGAGTCTCTCAGGTATAAAATCATGCCATCTGCAAATAGCGATAACTTGAATTCTTGCATTTCTACTTGTCTCCATTTTATCTTCCTCTCTTTTCTTATGGCTCTAGCTAAAACTTCAAGCACAATAATAAACAGAAGTGGTGAGATGGGCAGCCTTGTCTAGTTACTGATCTAAGTGTAAAAATAGCCAGTATACCAAAAGCAATATGCAGATTCAATGTAATATCAATCAAACCATGGTACATATATGCAATAGAATACTATTCAGCTATCAAAAAGGAATTGATGAAATTTGATCTTAAATGGATGGAGTTGGAAGAAAGTTGGATGAAGGGAAGTATCCCAGATACAGAAAGACAGACCCTGAATGTTCTCCATTATAAGTCGATTCTAGCATTAAACTCTCAAAATGATACACTCAAAGGGAAACTTCTCACACATCTACAAACCACAAAGGAATATAAGTCAGGGGACAAAGAAGATCTCAAAGTAGTGGGCACAAGAATATAGATAAAAACATTAATGATGTCATTATGGAATAAAAATCTTAAAGAGTATAGAAGATAGGGAATAGGTCTTAACAAGGGGAAAGGGAAAAAAAAATAGAGGCAAGTGGCTTGGGGGAAAAAGAAGGACCAAGTGGCTCACCCGGCTATGAATGCTGTGAGCTATTGCAACTCAAGTAGGAATAATTCTGGGGAGCAACAGTTTGGTTTAAGACCTAGGGCTGGTTAATCAATCACTCTCTAAATGGCTTCTAGATCCCCTCATTGTTAGAAAAACTCATGCCTGATACTGTAAACCTATCCAAAGAACAGTAGAAAGGAAGAATATAGGCACTAGACAGGAACAGATGTCTTGGTGTTAACTATAAAAACTTGACGGCAAACCACCATGCAAACACTTCTTATTTAATCCCTACTTAAGAAATGTTCCCAGAGTTCCACCAAGATACAACGTATTATAGTGGAAGACTAGTGAAGCAGAAACTACAACTGACCAGAGTGAATGGCAATGATCCTGGAATGTTCAACCCTAATCAGGCCATCGTTCCCTACCCTAAGGCTTTGGGAACATTGTGAAAAAAGGTGACAGTAAGATTGTAAGAGCCTAAAGTTGGGAGGAGTGAACTTTTGACCAGTACACTCCAGTCAAGACATGACTGCTATACTTAGGAGCTCACTGTGATGAGAACTTTTACCACCTGGTCTACACAATGACCGACCAAACAAAGGCTAGAGAGGAATTTAGGAAAATGTCTCTGGGGAAGGGGTGGACAAGGGAAGAGGAGTCTCCCCACTTATGACTTTGCCCAATTGTCACATAAACAACAATACATATATGACTTCCTTACCAACACAGGCAACTGGAAAGGGAACCCCGTAATCCAGACCCACAGGTTGACAGTAGGGTGAGAGGAATACTGCTGGATTGAAGAGGGGAGAGGAAGGTGGAAGACGAAGTTGGTGGATGGAGAGGATTGATAGGAGGGGACTAGGTGGGGAAGGAGTTAGTGCAACAGTATAGACATGAAAAATTCTCAATAAAATTCTCTTTGAAAAGAATGATAGACAGACAGACAGACAGACAGACAGACAGACAGACAGACAGATAGATAGATAGATAGATAGATAAAATAGGAAAATTGCAGTGACAGATATAAAATAAAAGATAATGGGATGAGTGAAGTGTCACGTGACATGATTTTCCAGTAGACTGGTCCAGAAGATTTTCTTCCTGTTGGCAAATACTAGTCTCTTGCTCATTTGTAACAGATAGGACAGACATTTTGCTGGCCATTGATCTCAGGAGATCAGTGTCTTTCTAGGCTTATTGATCATTGGAGTAAATTTCATCTATCTTGCCTTGATAGCAAGAAAAATATATGGATGCTCCATTCTGGTAAGGGGAGATGTTCTGCTTGTTCAAAGGGTTTAGACCCATCTATAGTCTGAGATATTTAAACATATCCATATTTGTTTCAAATCCTGCTTCTTCTCCATTAGAATTCTTCATGAATTCAACCTAAGATTGCTGCTAAATGTGTTCCCCCACATTTCAGTATTTCTATCCTTATGGTGGTCTGTGGGCTTTGGTTTTCAAAGTACTTAGCTTTCTGGATCAAAGTCATATCAAGGTAACTACTCATTACAATAAGGAGAATTGTCTTCCCTCTGAGTCTTTGGTATAATATGAAGTTGTTGTTTGACAGTGAAGAGAAAGTTGATTCTCTTAAACTTCCATAAATTATTCTGGGTTGCCTAGCTGATATAAGCCTAACAAACTCTTTGAAAGCTTGCTTTCATGACTATGAACAAAATCTAGCTAACTCTATATGCTGTTCATCACTATGGCCCTTTAATTGCTCAGGTGTTAGAGCTATAGTCAAGGGCAGCACATTCTCCTTCTATTTATACCTTATGCCATTTCATTACTGTGACAATCCAGGAAATGTAAAATTACTTACCTCTATTACTATGTCTTTGCCAATGACAGGTGAGAGATTCCTGAAATCACTATATAGATTTTCTAAAGATCTGCTTTCTGGTGCTAATTATGGCCAAATATTCTTTCTCAATGACTTTCTTAAAAACCAAACTCTATGGCAAAGACTTAAATTCTGGAAATTTACACAGGAGAATCCCTAGTACTAAGTGGAAGGACAATGAAACAAGAAATGGAGAAGGCAGAGAAGTCAACCAGTGTAGAACTGTGAGTAGTTGAGAGTCCAAATGAACAGTATCTTCTAAGAGTCTGCAAAACATACTACAGGATCATCCCACTAGTCTACTAGTCTTAAGACTGAGTGATTAGGGTATTATTCACCAAATATCATTTTACTAGTTAAGTAAGGAATTCTTCCAAATAAATTTTTATGAAAATTATATTATACACACTGTGGCAAAAGTTTCAGAATGCTGTAGAATTCTAGCAAAGGAAAGGAGACAGGGAGCTTGCGTGTTAACAACTTCACAGTCAGGGACATCAAAAAAAGGTGCATGTTACTGGAAAAAGATGAATGTGGCTCAAATAGTAATAGCACCTGGAGCTTTTTATGTGGTGTAAATCTAAACATGGACTCCTAAGGATCATTTAGTGGTTTTTTATATTTTTACTCTTTCCCAAGGCAACAAAAAGTCTTTGGTAAATGTTAATACATTTTCCAATTTCTAATTGATAATTAATAAGCTAATTATATAATGTATTTTAGTAGGATTGTTATCAGACCTCATCGAAGATTATTATTGCTTTAGTCAACCAATATTAACTAAAGTTCACTTTGTGATTATCATCTTCTTCCCATAACTCTAAGGTCTCTTCAGTGACTACATTCCTTCTGCTTAAATTGTGCGATGCAGAATATTTCTTAGTTGAATCTGTGACTGAATATTATTATGAAAATATTGAAGCACCTTTGAAACTTTTTAAATTTCTTATTAATCTTTGAAGAATATATCATGCTATATAAAAAGTTTGTTGTAAGGCTGTATTTTTCTTAATCATCATTTCTCTGCTTCTGGTATCCATCTCTGAACTCAAGAAGTCCTCAGGGGCTGGGTAAATGGTTCAGTGAGTGGAGGGTTTGCTGATCAAGCATGAGAAACCGAGTTTCAATCATCAGCCACTGAAGAAAAGGCAGGTGTGAGGGGACATGACTGCAACTCCAGCAATGGGAGCACAGACACGAGCAAAGTAGCTGAAACCATGTTCTCTTGGTTGAGACAGAGATCCTTCCTCAATAAACTGGAAGCTAATAAAATGATAGAAGATAATAGAACACACACACACATATGCATGCTCAGAGAATGAGAAGTAAGCTATCATTGAATCCATTGTCTTTTTTTTATAAAGGAACTCTAGTTACTTTAAATTTTTTAAAAGTTTTATGGGGTATCACTCATTTGACAAAAAAAAAAAACTTTTCCTTAGTTCCTACTTGCAACAGACTTTTGAAATCTAAAAAGTGGTCATCTTTCATTTTGAAATCTGAGGATAGGTGTTTAGAGTATTTCCAGTTATGTTGTCATCTACTTTTACTCATTTTATTCTTTAGTTTCTGTGGGGAAAGGGGAGCTGTCCAATGGAAGCCAAGTATGACTTCGGAAACTGTCTTGGGCATTCTACCTCCTTCATGCTTTGCTTTGGATTTCCCAGACTATGTCTTTCTGGGCTGGAAATGCAGGCAACCACCATTCCTGACTGGTGTTTTTACATGGGATCTGGAATCTGAACTCAGGTCTTTCTGCTTGTGAGGTAAAAATTTAACCCTTGAGCCATCTCTCAGGTCCCCCAATCTTCAATGTCTTCCTTTTGAGAACTCAAATTAAAAGAACATTAAGTTTTTCCTCTGTAACCCTTAAGCTGCTTGCTTCCCACCTATATTTTTCATTTTTCATTTTCTATACTTCTTTCTGAAGATCATTCTGATTTTTCCCCAGGTAACTAATATCTCTTCAGCCATCTCTAAGCAACCCTTGAGCCCTTGAAGTCACTTCTTAAATAATTTTATCACAGATATTATTTGTATAATTTTAAATTGTCTTCTTGTTAAATCACCTCATGTAATTTGTTTTTAGTTTCCTGCCAAATTATTATCTCAACACAAAAAATTTTAGTTAATTATTTGGTAGGTTATTTTAATACCTCAGATAATGATAACTCCCTTCAGAGACCATCTGTAGTGACTTCTGTGAGTTGGTAGAAAGAATTTTTCTTGGCCCTGAATTATGAAATTCTGGATGAAAGTTCCTGTATTACCTGGTTTACTTCTGGCTCACACTTTCAGAAGAACATGACTCTCCTGAGACTAGTTTTTCTCATAATCAAGGGTCTCTATTCTGGATAGATTCTGGATCTTGGTTTCTGTCTCAGTGAACGGTGAAATGCATAAGTTAAGTTACATAAAGTCTTTCTCAGAACAGACTAATATCCCAAAGCAAAAAAGCAAACTGTGAGAGGCTTTTCTGGTTTTCTCAATTCTAGTCCTGACTTTTCTTTAATATTTTGTTAGCTCTTTAATACTTTCAAAATTGTGTCTTTGCAAAATGATGTTCCTTCCATTTTTTTCTAAGAGAGACATCCTTTTTGAGTTAATTAGTCTGTTTTTACTGAAAGTAAAATTATTCATGCTATGTACTTATATTTTGATTATATAGATGACTCATATAATTATTTTTATTGAAGTAATATCCCTTAAGGGAGCAAGTCAATAAAATTATGAAAATAAATTGTTGAATTCAAAGAACTTCATTGACTATGGTCACTATGTGACTGAAGTTAAAGAATGGTAGATAGAATTTGCTATTTATTTTAAATATAAGTAAATGTAATTATTAAATTGTCAATTTCAATATAATTAAACATTCATTTCTCAATCTAATATCTCTTACTAGCAGTGAACCAAATCTGTCTTCATAGGGAAAAACTACCTCTGACAAGGGCCTGATAGACTGTGCTTAATGTCAAATTCACATATAAAACATAATAAGTTTTCAAGTACATAAGCAATGATGATTTCATCCATGAGTACAGAAATACCATCATTTTAAGAAGAAATCACAACCACTGTTTTCACTGTCCTTAAAGAGATCTGAACACTTACAATCAGAAAGTACATTATAAATACTACATATAATAGAGCTTGATTGTTCCAACTCAAGACCAAATTTAGACCTCCCACTGAATTTTCCCTTACTTTCATTAATTTTATTTCTATATTCATTTCTTTCAGTTCTTTCTTTTTTGGATTTATTTTCTTTCTTGGTATGCCATGGTCCATATTTCTTACATATATGTACTAGGTGAGGTATGAAGCATAATAATGGTCAGGAAAAAGTTGTAAGTACTATCTTAAAAATATTGATATGATTTTCTCTTCTTCTGTAAATATATTTACATAGGTTGCTTTCTGCTGGCCTGATGCAATGTGATGAAAAGGGTTCACTGGAGGACTCAGCACAGCAAGAATATGTGTCAAAATTAAGGAAAGAGAGGGACAGCTGAATACAATAGAAATTTGATCATTATCCATTGCTTTTTACTCTCTATGTAAATAGATAGTAAAGCATCTAAAGAGGAAGAAAATATTGGGGTTGGAGAGGTGGCTCAGGGGTTAAGCCTCTGCCTTGCAGGCGGAAGGTCCTGAGTTCGGATCCTAGACCCCACCTATAGATGCCCGGCGGAAGTGGGGGCGGCCTGCGTTTCTGGTCCTGGTAGGGCGGAGCCTGTGAATCCCGGGGCAGAGTAAACAAGGAAGAGGTGGAGGCGTCCATGGTGGTTCCCGAATCGCCCGTGGTTCTGCACACACACACACACGCGCATACACACACAATTGAATAAATAATAAATTTTTAAAAAGGAAGAAAATATTGTGAAAAAGGTCAAAAGGCATCGAAGAGATCATCTGTTATTTTTCAGTGAACTAAAAGAAGGGAAAAAAAGAAAGAGAAAGTGTGATGAGGAGGAACTGATGATAACTTCAAATAATTGAGCCCTAGTAATAAGTAATAATATAGCAAAGTAAGTATGGGGAGATGTAGTGATGAATAATGTTAATGAGACTTAAAATGGAGACAATGAAGAATATTCATTGTATCACAAATTAAGAAATAAAGGTCTTCCATTAGAATGATATTTTGGTTATTATCATTTTGACAAATATACACATATGCACAGAGTGTAAGAATATATTACTTTCAGAAAGATAAGAAAACACAGCTAAGAAGATGTAGAAACAACTGTTGAAGTCTACCTAGGTCTGTTTTATGACCAGAGCATTCATCTCCTATTTCTGTGCTTGATGTTGGATACACTGGTATAAATGTCAAGTCATCTTGCCTCAAAGAGAATACAAAGTAGTTCAACTTAAACCTCAGATCATTTCATAGGGTTAAACCAAAGTTAGTTGAAGTTATATTCTTTCTTGCTCTTAGGTGCACCCTGATTTCACATTCACCTTGCAAGGGCACTTCATGTTACATTACTTGACCAATATTGAGATTCTGTGTCTGAAGAGAAATACTATCTCTGGGTAGTAAAATCAAGAATAAAGTGTGTCTTGGAATTTCTAAGAGAAGAGAGTTTCCTGGAGAAGGGATGAAAACTGAGGTCAAAATGGTCAAAAAAGAGAAAAACTATAGAAGTTACTTTGAAAATGAGAATAGAGATGCTCTTTGACCACTCTTTGAGCTTGTAAGTTCAATAGGATAACATAAAAACCTCATCTCAAAAACTTTTAGATAAGAAGATGAAATTATCAGATGGTTAGTTAAGATAATGGCTAAATATCATTGCTCAAATTCAGTATATTTCTTAGAAAAATTGGTAAAGAAAAACCTCCATGATACATTGTTACTATTCACTAAATGCTTGTCTCCTGAAATGTCATGCACTGGAACAGTGATTCCCAGTGTCATGATTTCCTCAACATCGCAAATAAAAAATATCATCAAATCCAAAATGAGAAGTGTTATAGGTGACTAGTACATAAGGTCTAGGTATTTAATGGCTTCTGAAAGAAATCTTAAAGTGCTCACCCCTTCCCTTAATATAAAGGAGATAACTGTAAATGAATCCTCATGAGATATCAAAACAGCTAAGCTTTGCTTTAAAACCTGTTGGTCTCCAGGAATGGAAAAATAAGCTTCCAATGCTTATTAACTATTCTATAAATACCAGTCTCCTACAGTCACCCCCAAAAGGAGTAGCAAAATAATAGACACTTAGGAAAGTGAAAATTGTGGTGGAATTCCCAGGCCAAGGGATCCCAGAGTCTACTACAAAAATCATGTGTCATCAGCCTACACTTCATAAAATCCTGACTGAGCTGATACTATGGAAGGCACCATGTCTTATAAGAAAGAGAGCATGATAGGGCATGAATGTGATGGGAGACCGTCCTTAAACCACAATGGAATATAGAAAAGGGAGGCTAGAGATCAAAGAGTGACTGACTTGGTAAACAACCAATATGAAAGGTAGGTCCTAAGATGGGGAAAACAAAGCAAAACAAAAACAGAGAATGAAAACCCTAATGGTTTTGCAAGGTAATTGAGTTTAACTTTAGTCATGTTTGTTTTGAGGATCCATTATCATAAACTGTTTGCAGCTAGCCTGTTACCGATTTTATCTAGCTAGCTATTGTTTCATTTGCAAATATTTTGAGATTTGCCTATTGTATTTCTCTATAGATAATAAAGAACATGAGGAAAGAAATATAAAGATGGAAAGCTTTTGAATCCTCAAATCCTTTGAATGAAATTCTACAAAAGAAAATTAACTACTGTATTTCCATAAAACCATGTAACTTGACATACACTCTTGGCGGCCATTCCTATTGTTTTAAATCATTCAGAACTCTAACTAGTACAGTGTGGAGGTCATTGACTTAAACACGAACAACACAGACTCAAACGATTCATGGAAATATTATCTCTCTTAAATCAATTTCTTCTTTCCTCAAGAAAAATAGTTAATTATGGGGAAAGAACAAGCTATTATTAGCCACTTTTTAATCTTTTGTGTACAGATGCTTTCTGCAAATTCATAGGACATGTGTTACCACCGCTTACCTCTTCCTCTGCCATGGTTCACTGCTCTGCAACCTCTTCAAATAATAGTCAAGGTCATAAACATAAATTCACTGAGTAAACTCACTCAATCTCCCAGCTGAGCTCTTTTTTCTAGCCTTTAGGACAGAGCATCAGATGTGAAACATAAGAATTATTAAAGTTATGATACCCAGTTTGTGACCCAGGCTCTTTAAGGACTCAGAGTGCTGTGAAACATGAAGGACCCTGCAAGAAAAATGGGGAAAAGCAGTCTTTGTTCTTATCCCCAGAATGAAAAAGGAACTAAGGAGCAATGTTAAAATATCTGAAACACAACTGGAAACACGGTAACACAGAGACGATATCACCATAATTATCAAGTCTCAACTCAAGGATTAAGTCTTCCCTTATTAGGGCCATAAACACTGTGCTTGTAACTAACATGCACATTATTTACTATATAAAATAACTAATTTCACATTTTATGTAGCACAAGAATATACTTCTTCCCACAGCCCTCTCAATCTAAAAATAAAGAGCATTTTTGCTGTAACTAAGTAAATTAATCTTTACTGTTAAAAATAAGTGGAGTGTCCCTTTGTTGATGTTACAACACATACTTGATGCCTCGAGCAAGGATGGCTTCCCAGTTCTATTGATGATATACGCGTGTCACCACGGGTCAACAGTGAAATTCAGAGACCTTTACAGAAGTCTCCATGTTCTTCCACAGCTATCAGTAAAAGGCCAGTTTTTCCTTTATCTTCTCCCCAAAAGAGCCACAGGTGATGTCACTCATTCACTTGCATAGAAGATGCCACAGTGCTTCCTCACTGATGAGAGAAAGAGGATGTGACTTCCAGGCCTGCGTGGGACAAGACACCCCCTCAAATTCCAGAATGAATCAGTCCTGCCACAGAATCCTTGGAAATGGAAGTCTCTGCCTTCTTTGGACTCACATTGTTACCTTATGATAAAAATGACAACATCAAGCATAAAATCATGTGACAACAATTTCTTCTCTGCTTTAATGCACTTTCCTCTTCTCTAGTTATAACTTATAAGACATTTCATCAATTTTATCAGTGGGATGATGTCCTGTAGCTATGTTTCTTTCCTAAAATGTGAAATAAATGTTTCCTCAATGTGACAAAGTTAAGGATGTCTGTTTATTTCTTTTAGAAAATATAACTACTTGTGATTGACAGACTTAACACCTTGCTAAATATTAATATGCTTTCTAATTTCCTTGGTAATTTTACTAACAATACCCAAAATTTTCATTTGAGACTTGATTTTTTTCACTTTACTTTATTTAGAGTTTTGTAGTTAAAAGTTTAATTTCTCTCTGAAAACATGCATTTGTGAAGGGTTTTACATCTTAATATTAGCTATTTAATGCATTTACTATGGGAATTTGCTAAAAGTTTTTGAGATGCAATTGATATCATTATACAATTTCTGAATTTTTTTGCTGAACAGACTTGCTTACTGTAAGACTGCAAAGAAATAAAGGGATAGTGTTACTTTTGGTAACAAGTATTTAATTTTTATTTATTTATTTTTCTCCCACGTTTTATTTTTTCCTAATCATACAAGCTCAATGGCTACTCTCATCCTCTCCCTCCTATGGACCCTCCCTAGTTGTCCCCCATTGCACCCTCCCCTCTTCACACCTTCCTTTCACCCCCTCCTCCCTCTCCCTCGCCTGGTGCCTCCCCCTCCCTTCCCTCCCATCCCTTGATTGGAGCATCCATTTATGTGAACGCCAAACTTCCCCCTAATCCTCCACCCTAGCAAGGTTCAGGACTCAGTGGCATAGGCTGGAGCCCCTTCTTGGGCTCCCCATTAGTGTGGGAACTCTAATCTGACTGTTTAATCCCTTGCCTCTAAGGATCTTACTGCTTGGAGCCCTCTCCCCTGTGATCCCTGCTAGACTTTGGAGGGGTCGTTGACATGTCAGCCATTGTGCAGGTCCAACAAAGTCCACCTCTGACTGCTGCAACCCTAACTTGTGTGGAGTATCTTCCATATTGTTGGTCTTCCTCATCTTTAGGTTCTTACATTCTTACTGCCCCCTCTTCCACAAGATTTCCTGAGCTTCAGGATGGAGAGAGAGTTGGCTGGTCTGGTTCCAGGTAAATAATGTAGGATCTTTGATGTTCTGAATTGTGGTTTGTTAGGTAACAAGTATTTTAGATTAACTGTATGATTGCATGTTTTTAATCTACTTCAGATCTCTTTCTCTCCCTCTCCCTCTCCCTCTCCCTCTCCCTCTCCCTCTCCCTCTTCCTCTCCCCCTCTCTCTGTGTATCAGAGAGCACTTGAGTATATGTTGTGCCTGTAAGTGTTCAAGGGTGACTTCCAGAATGTTACTAAGATTCTTCTTCCTCTATTTGTTTTGCTCTGTGGTTTCTCGAGTTCTGCCTTCCAGGGCTAGAAATTCAGGCTTCTAAATATTTCTGCTCAATGCTTTTGCTAGGAACTTTGGATTCCAAACTCAGATTCTCTGACTATAATCATGGAACCATCTTCCCAGCCCAACTTCATTTTTTTTTTACTACTCTCTTTTCATGGTAAATATACCTATCCCCAAACATGCCACACCATTACTTTGGCGAGTAATGCCGAAAGAAAAGAAAAAAGGAGACTGGTGATCAGGGATTATCACTGTGTGAGGGACACTCCTTTACTCTTAAAGGCTCGCCCTTCTGTTAATGTAATTTTTTTTGGAATTTATCCAAATTCCCTCATTTTGTCTTCAGAGAAAACATGAACAAGGCTTGCTTCTTAGTTATATGACCTAGAGGGTATGGACAGTTTATCAATGGGAAACATTTTCATTGTTTTGTTTGCCAGCTGGTCTGAGTCTGGCGAGGTAAAACTCCCAGGCATTCATGTTACCTAAAACTAGTTGTAGATCTAACTAAAAGATTGACAGAAAGGAACAGCAGAGGCTTATGATTCATAATTATTTGGTTTTCCATAGACTTAAGACATATTCCATCGGCGGAGACATTCTGGAAAGAACCCACCAATGTTTCATACGCCTGGCAAACATGGGCCACAAGGAGAAAGCTTTGAATGATATACTGTTCTTGGGGACTGAAACATAGCTTTGCTCATTCTGGCCAGTTCCCATTTCTTTCTAGATGTGGCATTTCTAGGACTTTACACAATTAAAGGTAAGAATTATAAACAATAGTGACAACAAGATGGGAAGACTACTGAATCAGTCCAACACCTCAAGGAAACAGTCCTTGCAGTGGGTCCCAGGAGTTAGGAATCCAGTAGAAGAAGTTCTTATATTAAAAAAGAAATTAGCAACAAGGGCTGAACATAAGTAGCTCAGCCTTTCACCTCCCTGCCTTCCTTATAGTTCAGCCTTCTTTTATAGGTCATATAGTTAGTTCAAACTCCACTGACAGGAATTTTAGTAACACTGAAAGTTTTGGAAGCAAGTTTGGTTTTCTGGAAAGCCTCTGGTTGGTTGGACACATCTACCTAACAGAGAGACTATATTAGTTATATGTCTAAATCTTATCTACCAATAATTAAAATTGGTTTTTTCTTTTCCAGTAGCCTGGCCCTTTTTTTGTATGTTTTTCACCTGGTTTAAAACTCAGATGATAAATCCTGTTAGGGATATTATACATTTGTAAGAAATCATTATTAAATCAGATAGAGAAAATTGGCATTTATGGTTAAGGAGATGGCTCAGTAAATAAAGTATTTATCATGCAATCATAACCAGCAGTGTTCAGATCCACAGAACACACATAAAGAACATGGGATGAGTTGGCATCCTGTCTGCAATCCCTATACTTGAGAGGCAGAGGCAGAATTCCTAGAACAAGTTGACTGTATAACTAGACAATTAATAAGCTCTGGGTTCAAGAACAGATGCTGTAAAATGAATTGAAAATGATTGAGGAAGACACATAATAAACCTCTGGCTTCCACATGCACACATGTCTTTGCACATCCACATGCCAAAACTTAAAGAAAACTTTCATCCTTTCTAAAGTAGAATACTGTTACCAATCTGTCATAGTTAAGCACAGGTGTCAACTTGACTGTTGACGGTTTGAGCTCTGGGAACAGTTGTAGAGAGTTGATGGTTGAGTTAAGTAAGCCCATAGCAAACCTGAAAAAGATTGTCTAGCTGATGGGGAAGGTCCAGCCCATGGTGGGTGGGATTAGGCCCTGGATAAATCACAGAGAGCTGGTTGAGAGAGTTGGCATTCTTCTGTATACTTGGCCAGACATGTTGGTCTGGCAAGTAAGGATTGTCCATCTCTTAGCCATTATGCAGTGATGGTGTGGCCAGTTCCCTCAGTCCTGGTGTTGGTGCATGCTCTCCTGTCAAGCTATACTAAGAACTGTAACCATTCCCTCATAAGAAAGTAAACTCCTTGTTCCCTTAAGCTGTGTGATGGTCATTTATCAGCAACTATGCAGATGAATTGCAACAGAATTTGGTACCTAGGAAGTGGGGTGTTGCTAATAAATCTGACTATGTGGATTTTGTGGCTTTTGAACGGTTTCACTGGACAAAGTTGGAAATGTTTGAGAATTTTCACTTTGTGGATTTACAAATACCATTCTTCAGAGTTTAGTGGGCCAATTGCTGAGAGAGATTGTTTGGCCCAATTTGTGATGAGAGAAACAAGGACTTGGTTGAAATTGAATTTAAACACTATGGACTGGTTTGCTTGACAGAAGAGAGCTGTGTTGGCAGCCTTAAAGGTTTGAATGTGCAAAGGGCAGGCAGCAGAATATCCGTTGCTGTAGGAGAAATGAATATCAGTGAAGGAAAACATAGTAACTTGCATTGGGATGGTGGAAGACGTGAAAACCACCGTATGGCAAGTTCGTGGTTTGAAAACTCAAATTCCTTCAGGGGTCGAAAGCCCAAGTTAAAGCCACTTCTTCTTGCCCTTTGGAAGTTTGGCTGCCTAAAAGAGGCTTTTCCAACATCAGCACACAAAGCTTGGTAGAGCTGTGGCTCGAGTGAACCAAGCTTCATTTCAAACTCACTTCAGAGACTGGAAGTGTCCCCCAGGTGGTACTGATTTTGGTGTATGATTACTGGGGTTCATGAAGAGCAACAAAAGCTTGGCACCAAGTGGCAGGTGTAGAGTCCTGCAAGAGATGGTGAAGCTTAAAGCTGCAGAAGAGAACCCAGAATGGTGTTTGAGATGCCAGAACTGTGGGACTGGTGCTGAGGACGACTATGAGTGGAGATTCAGCATGGTTCAAGGAACTCTGCTTTTACAACTTTGAGCTGCAAACAGGGACTGGAATCTTTGAGCCACCTTGATTGACTACGTGATGAGCAACAGAAGATGGACATTGAAGTACAGGATGTGGTGATTTGTTGGACCTTGATCTTTTTAAATGTTTTCTTATTGTATCAAGATCCTTCTGTTTTAATGTTTTATTTGTTTTAAAATATTTAACTTATTCTAATTTAATACCCTTTTAAAGTTAAAAAACTTTGAACTTTTAAAATGTTGGAACTGAAGTTTTAATGAGAACATTTTAAATTTGTCCATGGAATGAATGTATTTATATTTTTTAACATCTATGGGGACAAGGAAAGGTTACACTTTAAAAGTGCTACTGTTTTTGTGTCAAGTTGACAAGGGGTGGAGTGTCATAGTTAAGCACAGTGTCAACTTGACTGTTGAGGGTTTGAGCTCTGGGAACAGTTGTAGAGAGTTGATGGTTGAGTTAAGCCCAGAGCAAACCTGAAGGAGATTGTCTAGCTGATGGGGAAGGTCCAGCCCATGGTGGGTGGGATTAAGCCCTGGATAAATCACAGAGAGCTGGTTGAGAGAGTTGGCATCCTTCTGTATACTTGGCCAGACATGCTGGTCTGGCAAGTAAGGATTGTCCACCTTTATGCAGTGATGGTGTGGCCAGTTCCCTCAGCCCTGGTATTGGTGCATGCTCTCCTGTCAAGCTATACAAGAACTGTAACCAGACCGTCATAAGAAAGTAAACTCCTTGTTCCCTTAGGCAGTGCGATGGTCATTTATCAGCAACTATGCAGATGAACTGCAACACAGTCTTTGTTTTTCACAGGGTAAGAATATGAGAGAAGGCAAATAGTTTTAAGGAAAATAGATAAACTCACAATTTTCTGCCTTTATTTATTAATTTAGAGTTTACTCGGGTAATTAAATACCTTTAAAACTGTAAATAAGTATACCTTGAAATTGCAAAATTATGGACCTCTTAACAAAATCCAATTAATGAAATTTTTAAAAAATCATATTTTCCTTATTATTTAAAAAGATGTTGTATTACTCCCTCAACATATAAAAATTTTAAGAATAACAGTGAATTATTCCAGTCAACAAAACATAGCAGCACTCAATTTGTTTTGCAAGTGAATGTGCTTTTGATATAGATAAACACATTTTCATAGCTGTGTACGTTCACATACATAGGCAGTCACATAGATATGTATGCAAATTCATGTAGAGGTCAGAGGATGATAGTGGATGTCTTCCTTGATTACTCTCTCTACCTTACCTACTGAGGGAGGACCTCCCACTTAAACCCATAGCTCACTAACTCAGCTAGTCTAACTGCTCAACTTTTTTCTAGAGTCTGTTATTTCTGGGAATCCCCTGTCTCCACCTCTGAAGTGCTAGAGATCCACACTCCAGGACTCATACATATTTAGCAAGTACTCTAACCCCCTGAACCATCTCACTGATAGGACCCCTAACTGGATACTGTTTATCCAGAAATGACTGGACATGCTAACAGTGGGATTATTAGCTTCATATTGCTGCAAAACAAATTCTTCCATTGGTATATCTGCCATTTTGTGGGTTAAGACAATAAAAAAATATATTATTATTCAACACGAAGCAAGAACCAGAGACACTGGCTAAATCCTTTGTACAGTTTTACAAGGCTAAAATCAGGTTCTTCTGCCTTTCTCATGTGGAAACTCACCTTGAGATCTGTCCATTTCTAAGATCCCTGATGTCATTGGCAGACTAACAAGAATCCCAGTTTCTGTCATCTGAGAATTGCTTTCCATAAGGACTTGTCAGTGTCAGGACTCTACCATGAAACATCCTTCAAAAGCTCTTCAATATATGATTTTTTCTTACTTAATGTCCATAGGAAAATGATTGCAACATTAAATAGAATTTTTTTTAAACTGTGCCTGATTAAAGCCTACTTAAACCAAGGTGTCTCTTGAGGAACACACACTCAACTGCTCAGATACTTTACCTTGGTAAAATGCTCCTATCTTTACCACAAAAGGTAAACTAACCATAAGAGTAACATTTAACTTATATGTAAGTTATGTTCTCATTTGTATGACCAAGGGAAGATGAGAGACCATGAACACCAGAACACAGAAGATTACAGTCGTTTTAAAATCCTACCAGCATATCTATAAAATATTTCTATTGTATCCAGAGTCATAAGAAGCAACAAATAATATTCTATACCTGCTGCCTACACATAGAATTCAATGATAGTGGTAAAAAGTTTAAGAGCATATTTATCATCACTTCTAAAGACATTTCTAAGTAATGTAAGAAGAAATAGCAATAAAATAAATAGTACATTTATTAATGGTTAAACTATATAAAATAAAGTATTTTATTATCTCCCTTATTCTGTTAAAGTTTGATATATCTGGCATGTTAGTATAAAAGTTTTAAGGTGGTGGAGCTAGTAAAAGTTCTTCATTTGTTACTAATTTATATATAATTTTGGAGACAAGGTATGCTTGGGTCAGGCTAAGCTCAAACTCATGACCTGCTTAAGCTTATTCTCTGCAGAACATCAGATTTGTGTGATCACACACAGCTTTTAAAGATCACTGTCTGCTCTCCCTTTAGAACTATAGTTGTTTTATTGATGCTTAAACAAAAAAAAAAATGAGGCAGGAAAAGATGCATTTGGATCAGTTCTGGCTGGCCTCTCAACCCAGTGGTTAGCACACTAGTAATAGTTTTCGTCCAGGACTCAGGTCTAATATCAGAGAAGACAGCTGAGAGTCCATGAGAATCTCTCAGTGACCTCATCTGAGACTGTGCTTCTTCCATCACTGAGATAGAGGTAACAAGACAAGAGAGCAAAGTCAGTCATTGCCTCCTAACTCAACGATCCAGAGCAACACATCATTTTTGCTCAACTTTTATTCAACCAAGTTTTGTGGGCACACAAAAAAGTGCAGTTCTCCCATGACCTCTACAGTGCAGAAAAGCCACTAGTCTTTGCATTGACAGCTATCACCCTTGGTTTGTTTAATATCATTTTTCTCGATGGAAGGCAGAAGAACCAAGGAAGGAAGGTCCCAAAGGCATATACTCTTGCAAGGTTGTCCTCTTCACAAGATGTAAGACATGAGATTACTAAACAAAAATGTCATATAAAGATGTTATAGTTTTGTTTTACCCGTAATACAGGAAAAAGAACCAGCCCTGTCATGTCTCACCTTCCTGGAGATCATTCAGAAAGAAAACCAGCACAATTTTCCCAAGGCTGCTCTGCAGGCAGCCTAAAAAGGTCCTAGACCCACAAACAGGCTCCAAGAACAAAAAGGAGAATGTGGCTGCCACATTTTAGGAGGCCTCCTTCAAATTCAGGCAGCATGTCTGGAGTCGCTGTGTGGAACAGGATCTGTGAGCTGGCTCTGTGCTGGGTGAGAAGTGTGAAGCCTGGTGCCAGCATGTGAGTGCACATCAAAATCCTGGCACAGGCCCTCCTCAGAAACGGACAGAAGACCAACTGTAACATACGGCTCATTCTTCTCACATCATGAATGTAAAGGCATTAATCCCTGGGAGGTCTCCCAGACATTAAAGTCCATCTATTGGTGAGGGAATGTCAAAAGGCAAAGGAAGGGTAATTTAAATGTGCTCAGTTTTCCTGTGATATAAAATACAGGTTTCCAATGCTGGCTTTATCATCCAAGCAGGCTCCTGGCCCTGCCAAAGCTAACACAGAGAACCCAGAACTCCACACAGGTTTCTCATTTATGGCATAATTTTCTTCAAAGAGGACTATTTTAAAATGTAGATTAACCCTTAATGTTTGAATTTTCAAACTCAAACTTTGAAACAATGAGGTCCCATCTGCCAACAGTGAAAGCCAAGCAGAGATATAGTTGTTCATATTTTCTACACTGAAAAAGTCTGTGGGAAGAATTTGCCTATCTTGATAGTGTGGGGGAAGTGATCACAATGAGGCACCTAAGAATGGAGTCCAGAGTCAGTCCTCACATATTGGCCCTTGCTCAGCTATAAATACAGTAATAAAGAAGATATTTATTAAGCATTTTTATTCTTTGAGAAAGTATAATCCCATCTGCACCATTGCAACCGGGGAGAAACTATTCATCCAAAGCAAAAGCTCTGAAAGAATGATTACCATGCATCCAACTGAGCAGACTCAGGTTCCAAATATGAATAAAAATAAACCAGTTATGTCACAGCTTCTCCTCATGGAAGTAGGTAGATGGTAGGTAGGTAGGTAGATAGATAGATAGTAGATAGATAGATAGATAGATAGATAGATAGATAGATAGATAGATAGATAGATAGATAGATAGATAGATATAGATAGATCTATCATAGGGTCTGATTTACTCATTTATGCTGCCTTCTCAAATAATTCAGATATTCAAGTGTATATTATGTGCTTTAAAGACTCTTAAAAACAAGCCAGTAGTTACGTCTGCTTTTGATAGTAAATTGAAAATTTAAGGGACTAACTTTTAGATTCTTATGGTTCATTCTACACACAAATTATCTGTGAAATGGGACATGGAAAGACTTTCTTCAAAATTTTTTTTATATTTTTTTTAATTTTTTTTATTATTTATTCAATTGTGTGTGTATGTGTGTGTGCACATGTGTGTATTGTATGTGTCTGTGCGCATGTGCGTGTGTATGTGCGCGCGTGCGTGCATGTGTCTGTGTATGTGTAGAACCACGGACGAATTCGCGAACCACCATGGACGCCTCCACCTCCTTCTGCCCCGGGATTCACAGGCTCCGCCCTACCAGGACCAGAAGCGCAGGACGCCCCCGCTTCTGCCTGGCGTCTATACGTGGGACCTGGGATCCGAACTCAGGACCTTCTGCCTGCAAGGCGGAGGCTTAACCCCTGAGCCACCTCTCCAGCCCGACTTTCTTCAAAATTAGCACCACATACAGAAAATATCTATAACCCGTGCCTGGCATATAATGGCAACAAATGAAAATAAGTTTTACTATTAGGATGGCAGCATTTAAACTATAAGATCTGTCTGGGCAATGATTATGTTCAAATTACACTGTTAATTTATAGTAAGAAATGTTAAAGATACAGAATATCATTTCTAAAATCTTGGACTCATATTTTAGTTTTGCCCCTTATAGTATGTGAGACTTCTTGAGAAATGGTTATGAGATAAAGACATCAACTAAGAACTGTAGAGTTGTTGAGATTTCCCAAAGGAGAATAGATTGAAGGATCTATATGTGGATATGAGAAGGAAAAAAATCACTAAAGAGGAACCATCTTCTAGAGTTAAAAATCTACAAGAATTGAATTAATAGAAATCTAAGGGATGATAAAATTGCAGGGAGAATGAAAAGTTATTAAAGCTGCTAGATCTTACCATATCATCCACAAAATTATTGCCAACAGATTCACAGAAGCTGGAACTGAAGGCATTAAACCTTAGGACTTTTATAGTACTTTCCACCCAATGAATCTCCTTACAGTGGAACTACTGAAATAGTACCTAGTAGCTCTCAAACCCAAGTATGTCTTTAACCCATATTTTGGTCTAAGAGTCCAAGGAATAACTAAATAGTCTTCACTGTCTACCCATAGACTTCATTTTTCTGAACTGTATAAAATCAGGCTTATCTAGAGAATTTATTGCATAGGGCATAATGAAAGTTTCTAACTGATTGGTAACCAATATGGTATTTTTAGAAAACATTTTCCCTCTGTACTGATTATCAACTAGATAAAAATATTTTAATACAGTCAATGATCAAATGCAAGTTTCCAAAAAGTAAATATCTGTCTGAGAAATATCATTATTTGTTTCTCCATGCCTGAGAACTTATCCCTCTTCTTTATGTGTCTTTCAAAAGTCCATTTCAATATTTTTAGATGACTGTCTATCATTGGATTAGGTCTGGAGAGAATAAATTCTACAGCCACATACTTTTCTTAACATATAGCCCCTAGTGAATTGAAAGTTTCGACCTTATTTGGCTTTCCAATTCAATGGGAAGCAACTTATTTTAAATAAAAGGAGGAAGTCAATTCACCCTTAGACTCAAATGTCAATCTCCATGTAAGCCATCTTTGCATACTAATTAGTATAGGAAACTTCCATTAGGCTAACTTTTTTCAGGGGTTCACAAAATTCTATCAGAAAACACACTTAAATCTCATGAACACTCCAGAATTCTGTGTAAAATAACATCTTCCAGCAAAAGATTTTGTTCAGGTGTTGTAGGTATTAGAATCAGTGTAGAAATAAATATATTTCAGAATAAAATACTAAATCTTGGATTAGGAGCTCATTTTTCAGTGAATTCAACTCATTAAAAATAGTAATTACATATAACTGTTTGACAAATATTTACTGAGATCTTATGGTAAGCACTATAGGGAATATAAAGATGCTTAACATTAACAGTGTTAGATCTTCAGGTAGAAGGAAATCAGCCTTTTTAAAGGCCAAATATACTCTCTGTTACTGTGGGAGCCATACCAGCATATTGGCATAGGTCTACAAACCTACCCATGTCATGTTGACTATGTAGTTACCGCATGACATGAGTTCAAAGGATTAAAACAATAGTGATTGTCCATGAACAGCTTTATGGAGAAGACGTTACCAATTGAAAAGCTTAGTGTTACACTAAAAGATAAATGGTATAAACAGGAACTGGTATGTGATTATCTCAATATGGAAAAATATAAGCTAAGATATCTCTTAATTCTGTATCTTTAATAAAGAAAGTAGCCCCATAAGGATATATTAGACATCTGCAGGTGAAAGCATATTGTGTGATCCTTAATTCCAGAGTGAATAGTAAGTAGAGGCTTTATGCTGTTTAAGGTCAGGCAACTCTGTGTCTTAAAGCATGTGAGATTAGAGTCACAGAAACTTGGTTATAATATGTCCCATTAGATTATTAATAATGGGAAATCATTTTAAAACTAAGAGACATTAGTTCCACACAAACATCAACTCTAAGTTCAGTATGAGAAAACATACACATAAAATAAAATTAAATTAAAACATCTTTTCAAAACAGATTTGCAGGGCAAGGTGAGTCCAGGTTTAGGAAACTTAAGTTGGAAGTGACTTTCATGTGTAAATAGGGAAATGTCAAGTAGACAGATACACATCCACAATAACTTATCTGAAGCCCTGGGGCATGTGTATTTTGGAAGTCAGATGTTTGGGGGTTTTAGAAAGGTCACATGCAGCATAAAGCATATTCTTAACAACCCTGGTGCATCTCATGAATTGCCTGAAAATTAAATACAATTATATTTGTACTAAGTAGGATGAATACAGCCTATAAATAACCATGTTTTAGCTAAGGTCAAACATTGCTATCAAATGAATTGACATCTGACCAGATTTTACTGTCAATGAATTAAAGAAAGTTCTTGCTGGCTTCCAAGCTGAAATTTTTCACAGGTACTAATCAGGAATATAAAAAACAGAGGAATGAACTTGGAGGCCTAAGCAGCCCTGACTCGTACTGTAGAGTGTCCTGGATTCTTTACTCTCTCCCCAAAACACTTTCTAGCTCAGTATTAGTCCATGGTTTAGATGCAGCTTGTGCCTCTGTCCATGGCCTTCCAACTGAGCCCTCTGAGGATCTATGAATCCTAAACTCAACCCATGATAGTCCATGGGCCATGCTGTTTACTAATACATTCACTCTGCACCCTACAATGGGTTTGTCAGAGCTTTGTTTCTATGAATGTAATAATCACATATATTGTAGAAAGCTTGGGAATCAGAGGAAAAGTGAAGAAATTACCAATACTTCCATTATTCAGAAATAACTTTTATAAACACTTTGGGTGTTTACTTCTAGCTTGTTTCTTCATGCACCTGTACTTGGCAATAACTTCTCTTCAAAAAAGAAATTTTTTGACAGGAAAAGAAAGAGAAATGAAAGAGAAAGTGTTTGAGAGAGAGAGGCAAAGAGAGAGAGAGAGAGAAAGAGAGAGAGAGAGAGAGGAGAGCTTGGTCACAGGCTAACAGACAACTTTAGGAGTCAGTTTCTTTATGTAGGGTCTAATGACAGGTTGCCCAGTTTACAACCATGTTTTGTCTCCCACATGGAAGAAGAATTTGCTTGTGCTACCTGCTATTAATAATATGTATCACAAGATGCCTTGTAGATGCTCAACAAATAATCATGAGGTATGGATGTTTGAATACATTAAAACAGGCACGATTTTGAACCTTCAGATTATTTATCATGGGAAACAATGATGGGAACTTACAGAAGTGCCTCAGATATGTTCAGCACCTGCCTGCTGTAGTCATTCACAAGTGACAGACAGCCTCAGTGTTGATTTTTTCCCTAGTCTGATTCCTCTAAGTTCATGTTTACCATCATGAAAAATTGTTGATTTATCTATGTTGATAAGCAAGCTTCGTTTTTGAACTTTCTTAAGTTACTTTGCTCAGACCAGGTAACAAGGTATATGTCATAGGAAAGCTTGCTAAAAACTCTTATTTGAAAAGTAATTCCTTCATAGAGCACTGTTCCATGTCATGAGCAGCCTCCATTGAGAGTGGTAAATTTCTAGTCACTCCATAACAATGCTTCTCCCTTATCTTTGGCCATTGATCTTATTCAAAGTAGAATGAGCAATGGAAAACAAGCCAAATTTCAGCAACTCTTCATACATTTTCAGAAGTACGCACACAAAAAAATAAACTGGAAAGCACATGGATTGCAGGTCTGCTTCATTTGTTATTGTCCAGGAAAAAAAAAGAAGCTGTAATTATTTCATCTATTTAAGAGAGAGGACATAGTCTGGGGCTCAACTGAATATAACAAATTTATGAAATAAATTTAAATAAAAGGAAATAAAATGTTGTCTGTCAAAATTGTGAGCCTCCAAGCCAAATATTCAAACAGAGCTCCTTCTCCTTGCATGTGATAAAATAATTTGATTTAAGGCAGAGAGGTGCCTTTCCAAATTTCTCCTCTTCCTTATACCCTCTCTCTATCTCCACTCTGATTTCTACTTCCTTCCAGGAATATAGCACAATGCATCCCACAGTTTAATTGCAACAGAAATACTTTAAATCATAAAGAGAATTTTCTACTACTAACAGAAATTGTGGTCAGTAATAGGATCAAGTTACTCTTTTCTCAAATAGCCTCTAGGGCTAACTATTAAAAAGATCTTAGAGCAGTAACATTTTTTAAACGACAAAAACATGGTGAATATACTGAACCAAATGCACAGGAAGTATAGTATTGCGTTTACACCATTTCAATAACAAATCCATAGAATATAAACAAAACAAAACTAGATATAACTTATTTTCAAGTATGTAACAACTGAAAAATTGATTGTGGCTATGTCAACTAAATAAGCAACCTAAGGCACAATTTGGACAACTAAACTTAAATAAAAGCTATATCAGATTATTTCACTAACAACTTGTTTAGAACTAGACATGGCTTTCCTGCATAAGAACAAGTTTACTGATGTATCTTTCTTGTGGACTATATAGATGTGCTATATGTCTTCTGCTATACCATGGTGGGCTTCAACCAGTCTTTCCATGTCATTAAGCAAATCCTTTTCCTGACTCCTCCATAACCAGATGTTCACAATCCCATTCCCACGTCCCATCTCAAAAAGAGTTTTTTTAGGAAACATGTACTTCTTTCTGACTGGCATTAATAATTCTTTTTACATTGCTATCTACTTTTGTTTCAAAATTAGTAAGTGGAAAAGATATTTTCTTACATGAAATTGATTATGAGAGAAAAGCATGTGACAGCATATATCTAACACAGCCAAAGTCACAGAGATGTCAACATAAGCTATTCAAAGTGAATTTAATTGAATAATTTTGATCATTTTTTCTTGATTCTCATAATTAATTTTCAATTTCCTAAGACCCTGCTGTGGTTGACAATCTTGGAGATTTTCAACCCCCTCACTTGTTTCGTATGCGTTACTGTTGAATCCTTAGTTGGTTGGGTGTTCATTTTATTCATTTATATGTGCTTTACTCCCTGAAAAATTCTGCAAGGTTTAGAAAACTCATGTATAACTTGCTGTGCACACTGGAAGTAAATAAGAAAAATTTAAAGAGTAAAATGTGTTATCCATATTCAAATACATCTAAAGAAAGAGCAAAAAGTCCTTATGAGGCAAGTAAGCATCAAGCTAGATTTTCACCTGGTTTAAGTATCATTGCGACAGTAATTATCTTCTTTCCATCAATCGTGAACATTTTTATGTTTAAATCAAAGTTATTTTATTAGATTTCTTATTATCTCCTTATTTAGTTTTAATTTTAATAAAATGTACAAATTTTAAAAGTTTTAGAGTCAAAAATTACAATGAATTTCATTATGAAAGTGAACATATTTCTTCCTCTACTCTCTCCTAAGAAACATTTTTTTTAATTTCTCAATGTTGACCTATATCATCACATATCAAATAACATGATTTTATTTATAGTTTTCTGATGATTACTTTGGCATGGCGCACTTTGTTTTTAAATGACAGACTTTTGGTTACTTCATGAATTTTAGTCCTTAGCATTCTCTCTTCTAAACCCCTCAGCCTCAGAACTCAGCTATTTTGTCATGTCTCAGCATCACCTCATCATATAAAAACTTGTTAAGATTAATATTTACAATACATTACCAAAACTCTAAGGTGACCTCTGATGTCAATACACAAGCTCATTACAGCACGCATGTACTGCATTCACAGGCATGCATGCAGATAAACACACACACACACACACACACACACATTTAAAAATACTAAATAAAATTACACATATATATAATATACTATATATAAAATTGACAGCTATAAATGAAAATTTAGGAATACGTGTGGTACAAACAATTGTTTGAGAGTTATAACATTAAAAATAATTTCTAGGTAAACAAGACTAATGACTGTGTGTATTTGAAAAATTGAACAATCACCAAAATTCAAAAAATAAATTGTGAAGTAACAAAATCCAGTGAATTATGCAGAAGAAATAATGTAAAAAATGATGTTTATCAGTTAGCATATTTTTAGTGGAATTTATTCCTTATTTGACTCCTCTAATGCAGAGGCCTAATAGTTATGAAAAGATAAATACACCTCAATCAACAGCTATAGGCTCACAGGTATTAGAAAGGAAATTTTAAAACTTTGAAGTAATGCTTATAAGAGAATTTAGAAAATATATTATGTTTTATATACATTGGTGTGTTTTATATATATAACTAAATAATATATAGCTATATCATATACAGTACACATATATTTCTAATATCTTCAAAAATGATAACCAAACTGATGAAATTGGAAATAACCTAGAGTATTTTTCTATCTACAATTTTTTTTATTATTATTTATTCAATTGTGCATGTATGCATGTGTGCGCATGTGTGTATGTATGTGTGTGTGTGTAGAACCACGGACGAATTCAGGAACCACCATGGACGCCTCCACCTCCTCGTTTACTCTGCCCCGGGATTCACAGGCTCCGCCCTCCCAGGACTGGAAACACAGGCCACCCTTGCTTCCGCCTGGCGTCTATACGTGGGGTCTAGGATCCGAACTCAGGACCTTCTGCCTGCAAGGCAGAGGCTTAACCCCTGAGCCACCTCTCCAGCCCCTTTCTATCTACAATACGAACAAATTATGTTTATTGAACACATTTATACTAAAAGTATAGGGTATAATGAAATGGTTTGACAAAGTTAAATGCATTGTAAGGGACATCTCTTTAATGAAAGAGCATAGGATACAGTAGCATACTTCATTGTCCAATAAATCAGTGCAAGAGTAGGTAACACTGAGGGAGAATGGTCAATGTGAAAAAGGAGATGAGTGAGATGAATATAGGACACTAAAGAAAATGGGAAAGAGACAAACCTCCCAGTTGGGCAAACACACTTGCAGTATGTGGACTAGGATAGAAATAACTGCTTAGTCAAGCATTTCATTTATCAGCCACCAAGCACAACCAGGCGAAATAGGGAAATTTTTCTTTATGAAAATAATGAATGGCAGCTATTAGTCAACCATCTTCAGTTCAGAAACTTACCTAGAATAGCTTCATTCTAATGAACTTTCTCAACACTGTCTGGTATCATGTTCCTCTAAATGGGAACATTTCTGTTTTTCCCTATGAAAAGAAAAAAAAAGCTTGGTCTTTGATTTTTCATGTCTCCTTTTAGAGACTGTTCATCGTGAACTTCATAGAAAGTTCAAGGCCATGTCTTTTTATCATTTAGCCAGAATATGGACAGTATGCTTTATATGATTATGAAAGGCAGCAAAACTTAAATAAAAACAACTTGAAAGACAAAAAATAGACAGACTTACTAGAAGGTATATTACATTTTTTTCTGTGAATTAAATCATACTTTACAAGAAGGCATTTTCTTAGTGACAGCTCCATGAGAATACAAAGACTAATTCTCTTATGTTTTACACTAAAATTCTAGCAATTCTATTCACAAGAGGTGTTCTGATCACAGTTTCCGTAAATGGTACAATTTTATATTTTTGTTCACTTGTTATTTTGAAGTGAGATTGACTACATGCCTGGTGTCTGTTATAAGGCTACATTGCTAAATAATACTTGAATAATTTACCTTTACTATATGGTATTTATAGGAACAACAACAGGTACTGGTTTAAAACAGCATTATTACTACACACAGTTTCCTGTGTTTTATCCCTCTCCTTTGACCATCAGTGGAAAAATAAATTTGTACAACTTGAAGAATTAATACATGTAGTAGATTTTTTTCTTTCTCTGAGGTTAACTAACTTGTTTTTTAGCTCAACATTTGTTAGGTTCTTAGATTCCAAGATTAATTTTTTTGTTACTCTAATGTAATGTTGCATATTCATTTGCAAAACAAAGACACATGGGCAAAAACTTCTGCAATATTGTCTGTCTAGGGACAGCTCTGAGGATTACAATATGTTCAGCTCTCAATTTTTTGAAACAACTTAGGGATGCAATCTTTAGTTGAATTTCAAGATGGATTCTAATTTTTACATGACTCCTTCTGGCAAGAAATTCTGGGTACCTTAAGGAACTGAAATAAAAATTATAAAGCATAGTTTCTTGAAATCACCCCCTCCATCTAGATGAAAATGAGCATAGGGAAACATACTGTGATAATCCAAAACATTCATTATGAAAATCATGTAAGATTTGAGACTCTTTCTGCAAGCTGCATTTGATTACAAACTTCTCTTGGGACTATGCCTAGGTATTCTTGGGCTTGCAACCAGACTGCATTGCTTAGCCTACCAACCACTGAGCATGGTTTAACATCATTCAATTCCATATGACCTACACTATGTAAAAGTTCACATGTGACATACTTACAAGAAGTCTTGAGAGTGAGCTAAACATGCTCAATACCCTTATCTTCTATGATATTATAATAGAGCTGCTCTTTTAGGTTGCCCTCCCCTGATTAATATTCTCTTTGTGTTCAATGTTGAGACCCAGGCATCTGGCAACAATGCTGCTCCTGTCCATACTGCAAAGGGAAATATCTTCACTTTCAGGCAACACAGAGAGAATGAGTAGAGTACTTAAAGAAGGGGGTCTACGAAAGAAAACATCAAGGCAATGACAAGGTTCAGTGTTTGAGAATATGGCAATGCTAATTTTACCATATTGCATCTAATGATGACACATTTGCCCTCATGACATATACATTTAGAAAACTTTTAGATAAAGGCATTTTCTATGGTCAGAATATCTTTTGGAGCATGTATATGGAAGGTACAGTCCATAAATGAAATTTAGAACATCCTATATATTCATATATTCTCATGGCAAAGGTATGATATGCTTTTTGTGAATTTCAGTGTTTGTTATTAAATCTCAGAAATTCACACCATCACAGCAGATCCAGTCACTGCAGAATTTTTTCTCCTTTTGCTTTATCCAATCTGCAGCTCGCTGCTCGAACATTTCATTTCCTTTTGCCAGCACTAACATCAGCCTTTGCAGTTCCCCTAACCTTTTTCATTTTGTTCTTGCATTCCTTTCACTGTTTCCTTGAGGTCTTTTTCTTCTTATACAGGCCGTGTCTTACAAGTCAGTGTTTGGGCTCGTTTTTCTTCACATAATCCAAAGAATCATGATTCATGCCTTAGCCAGTTGTTTTAACACCACCAAAATGGGTTCTGAATCCAAACATAAAGATGACATCTGATGTGGTCTGATACATTTTGGCTAGCTTTACCCGAATTTTCGTCTTCAGTACCGTTGCCTTCCCAAGGTGATGGACATCAATGACCATTTGTTTTCTTTGCCATAACCAATTGGTCGTGAACTTCCAGGTCCAGATACTTACTGTGTTGTTCACGATGGCAGCAATCCCCAATGATGTGTTTTTAACTATTATTTTTTAAAAAATCCTCTTCAGCAATCATCTTTTATAACTCTTGGAGTACAGCTCTTCACTTTGCCATTTGAGATACTCCTCGGTTTGATTCCATATGATTTTTCCTGTTGTTCTATGCTTCTCATGATACTTACATGATTATTATACATCATTTTAAATATCTGTCTTGTTTCTACATGTCCACCCAAATCATACTCTCTGGACTTATTCATTCAAAAATCTTTCAAGATATGTTTCCTAATCTTCTGGGCTGTCTTTCCTATTCAGCTCAAGTTTAAAGTAGAAGATGGCTCCCTTTGATGACCCCACAGTCTCTTGAAGCTGCATAATCCTGTGTGCTATTTATTTAACCATTTGACAAAAACGTCTCAGTTCATACTAGCATAAGGGTTCCACTTGTAAAAGCATGAATAAAAAGCAGATCTTCAAGGTTAGAAGCCAGAAAATAAGATAAAACTCATAATCCTACACTGAAAGTTAGGCTGAAATGTTACAGATTTAAGCCTGAAGTGGGTTGGTATGGAATATCAGAGAGGAAACTTGAAAGCCAGCAGCAGACAAGACAAGAAGTTAACAGAAATACTTTTCTTGGACTTGCTTACTGCTTGAGGGATGTTTCTTGGGATGCACTACAGAACTGCATTTTCACTTGTTTTTAGTCTGGTATTGCTATATAGAGTTTTTCTACTTTTACAAGCATATTGAGTATTCATCCCAACTTCCCTCCCTTCTTATCCCCTCTATCTCCTCCCTTCCCTTCACCATTCCCTCCCACTCCCTCCCATCCTTCGATCTATATGCTTCTATAGACCCCAGGGTTCACTCTGACCTGTCTAATCCTGTGAGTGCTCAGGCCTCCATGTATCAAGTTGCTTATCTTTACTGATATGTGCATTTCCCTTTACTAATCCAACTTCAGACCCAAAGGATTCCACGCTAAGTGCCCATTTTACTAACAGAGCACTTTGATATATTTACTGTTTTCCTATCTATAGGTTTATTGGCTGTCTTCCCTATTGATTTTTTTCCTTCCTTTATTTTTTTACAGGTTTTTATGTTTTCTAGTTTATGGTAACAGGGATATGTACCCTTCTGATAAGCAGGTCTTAAATCCAATCAGAAAGCCATTGGTTGTCTCCTTGTTACTCATGCCCCTATTACACTGGTGGTTACCTGCTGCCATATTGTAGAAGCTACTGGGGGAGAGAAATAATCACAAGCCCCATCCACAGCATGGATATGGGACTTTTCAATTAGTTTCCTGACTCAATGGTTTATTAAACACAAACACAAACACACACATACACAAACACACACACACACACACATGTGTGTGTGTGCACCAAATCTTTTGTCATACAACAAATGAGCATGACATATTGTATCATGACAGAACTGTTAAAAATATAAAAAAGTTCCTTTTAATTCTATTAATGCTTCCAGGATTCCAATGATTCACACATACAAAACTGGCCTACTGGAAAAAAGAAGTAAACAGAAAAGTTAAAAGAAGTGTCCTAGATGCTGTATAGTGATAGAAAAAGAGGGAAAACATAAGATGATGTTTCCCTCTATTCTAGACAATTGCAAGATTATGTTATTAGATTGTGGCTATTTAATTACCTTAAATTTTAGGAAATTATGCTGTGCTAGTTCATATCAGCTTTCAATTTGACACATGAAAGTGAACCTCTGGGCACACATAGAGGTAAGGAAATTTCAATCTCAACAGAAATACAACCAATTGATGGCAATACTAGGTTCACACAGAAGAGGAGAATGTGTGGCTGGAAAAATATTGGCTTAAAAAATGACTTATCACTAGACATGAACAGAAGTCTTAGTATTAACTATAAGTATTTGATAGTAAACTATCATCTAAATACTTCTTATTATAACCTTATGTTTCAGTAGAAGATTACAGATGCACAGAACCACAACTGGTCAGAGTAGAGTACAGGTGATCCACGAATATTCAGCTGTAATCAGGTCATCAAAATCAGTCCTCTTCCCAAATCTCAGGGAACTTGGTAGAAGAGGGATGAGTAAGATCGTAAGAGCCTAAAGGTGGGGAGGTGTACTATCTATCTACCATGACACTCCAGCCAAGCCAGGGCTACTGCATCCAGGAGCTTCTGGCAATATTTAGATTCTCATAGGAGACAAATCAGAATTCTACCATGGATAAGCAAGGATCTCAGGAGACACAATTACGCCAAGAGAATCACTGGGTCAGGTGCCAGACAAGAGAAGGGAGCATCATCATTCATAAATCTGTCCAGTGGAGGGCCATGTGCACTGCCACAGATGCCACAGATGCCCAGACTCAGAGCAGTACAGGTACCTTAAAAGGAGGCCTGAGGCCCCCACATGCAGAAGGACATGAGAGCAGGAGAGACATGGCTGGACTGGTGAACTGAAAGGAGGATGGGAGAGGAAGGGGTGGAAAAGAATGGGTGGGAATCAAGGATATAACCTCATCCTATTTGTACAGGAAAATTTCAAAAAACGAAGATTTGAAAAAATGTCTGAAGTATCTAACTGCATAAAATTAAAACATCTTCAGAAGAGTAAAACCTTTAAAAATTTGTCACTAGATGTACTCTAAGAGAATGGTTAAAGGAAGCTCTTCGAATAGAAAAGAAATGAAAAGGAAGAAAAGAAAACACCAGTAAATGAAACAGACTGCCCCTTTGGGTTTTGTAGAATACATTATACTGTTGGAATAAAAACAAAATGCAAAATTGGGCTGGAGAGACGGCTCAGGATTAAGACTCTGCCTTGCAAGCTGAAGGTCCTGAGTTCAAAACCCAGATCCCACATAAAAATACCAGTCAGAAAAGGCTGCAGACTGAACTTCCTGACCTGGTGGGCAGAGTCTGAGAAGTTCAAGAGCAAAGCAAAAAGCAAAGCAGTCCAAGATGATTCCCAAAGTCACCTTTGGTCCTCCACAGGGACACATAGTGCCTTTTGACACACACACATACGCATACACAAGCCCACACGTGCGCGCGCGCACACACACACAGAGGCACACACACATGCAAAATGAATAAAGTTTAAAACATACATAGTATCACATTACTTTCACAATTAAATTCCTTAATTTAATGATGTTTATAAAGTCATTCACATAATTTATATGTTCACATATAGCATTTGTAAGAGTGTTGTCAAACTAGTTTTTAATAACTATTATTTGAACTCATTTTAAGATCTTTAAATAAATTTCAGTAGTGTTTATTCTTCTTAGATGCTTCCTATGTGCCCAAGTTTGTTGAATCTTGTGGTCACTCTGCCTCAGCAGAAGTAGTTAGGATTAAAGGCATGTATTGCCAACCCTGCATTTAAAATAAGTTTATTTAAGTAGCTTACAATGAAAGACTATTTTTAAACCCTTCTTACCTTAACCACAGCAGATACTCCTCACATCTTGCTAGCTTCCTTACTTGATCTTTAGCAACTTCTTTTACCTGTTGTCCATGATTATCTTTTCCATTACAATAAGTCAGCTGATAGGAATTACTCCATGCTTAGATAGCCTCCCAAGAATACTGTCTTGCAGAAAATGACTTCCTTCATTCCTCACCATATATCTTTCTTGCACTATCTTCACATTACTCTCTCTTTAAAATTATCCTGTTTGTTTTATTCTTTTTTCTGCTTCCAATTCCTAAACCATAAATTCCATGAAAACAGGGACCTCTGCTTACCTTACCCACTGCTAAATTTCTCAGTGTTTAGCATGGATTAAAAACTCAGCAAGTATTTGAAGAATGCATGAATTACCAGTGCTTTGTTTTCACTAAAGATCTCTGTAGATGAAGATGACAAATGGGAAGCCAAGACTGTTGAACAGACAAAAGAATGAATTTTCTCGCAGTGTGAATTTTAAAACATTTTTCATAAGAAATATTTTTGCTTACAATATGTTTTCTACTACCTATCTCTTAAAAATAGCTAGAACTGTTTTAAAGTAAGCATATATTTAAAAATAATTTAGAGAAAAAAAAACATTTTGTTTCAACAATATTATTGCACTTCACACTCATCTATAAAATAGAAAGGGAGACTCAATGTGAATTTGCAGGTGTTTTAGACTCATTTCTACACTGACATAAAGAATCAAATTTCAGAAAACCATGGTGAATCTACAGGGCAAACTAATAAGTGGTCAATATATGTATCTTTCCTAATATTCTCTATGGTAATCTATTAGCACAAAAATGTTCAATCTTATCACAATTCACCCGACTGCCAATGATGTCATATGCTCCTGAATATTGTCTAAATTGAACAAGAACTTAATCTGAGTTTCACAGACAGCTAAACCCGAAAAAGAAGCTATTTGTTATTGTTTATTTATTACTTTATTGAGTAATCCAAGGAATCATGCATGAGAGTGGGGAGTAAGGATCTTTGACAAAATGCTACTTTCCTGCTTTACAGAATTAACATCAAGCACAAATGATTATTGAACTATAAAGCAGGTATGCTTTATGGTGTGAAGAAATGTGAAGAATTTGTCTAACAGCTCCTTTCCTCATTGATAAAAGGTTGATTTTTCAAACTGAGAATTTACAGCCTATTATCTCCTGTTCCTTCTTTACTACTGCTTATATTTCTGGCCTAACAGACAAGTCATTGCCTTGTGCCTCTGCCAACAAGGAAGTTCCAGGACAGGAGAAGAAAGTCTCATTCTGAGTATAAGGTAAAATAGTACCAGGTGGTGACTTCACAAACTCTGTCAAAGTCAGAGAGAACCTGGCCACTTTAGCAATATGTGGCATAAGACTATTCAAAAGAGAAATACAACTAGAGATTTCAAGAGAGCCTCATATACCTACTTGCCTAACATTTTGGTTCCAACAACCTATATCTAACTATAATATTACAAAGCTGTTGTGATCAGGGAAATTAAATTTTAAAGTAATCCAGCAGAGAATATTTATACTTCAGGGAAAATAAATCCATTTGCTGACCATCAGCTCAGCTGGTGTTATTGAAACACTTCCTACATATTAACTTCAGAGCATGAGACACTATAGTCCAGCTGTGGGCAGAGGTTTGTCTGTTGAACAGTGCTCTCAGAACTTCTAGGAGTGAGGAAGGCTCAGTGCTTTGGTGATCAGAGAAACAAGGGGGAAAAAAGGTAAGAAAGCCCTGAGCAGAAAAAAAAGTGTCCAGAAGAAAGCTGTAGTTATTGCAAGTAGCTCTAGAGTGCTGTGCCTGGTTACTTGAGAAAGAATTCATAGACATCTATACAACTGATAGTCAAACTTTGGACTGAAGAAAGCAAGAAAATGACTAATCGTTTAGAAGGGGCAGAGAAAATTTAAATCAGTGTTAAGTTTCCAACAAGAAGTCACAAACAAATAAAATAAATAGGCACATTTCTCTCTGTAGTTTGGATAATTTGAATGTATCTTCTAAAGGTTCAAGTGTTGAAATTTAATATCTAGGGTAAAGCAGTGTTACAGGCAGGACTGTAGCAGAGGTGGATAAGATTAAAATGAATCAGGGTAAGTCTCCTAATTGATGCTTTTCTTAAAGGCAGAGAAGGCAGGAGATGCATGCAGCCCCTCTATATCTGATCTGTGGATTCTTCATTGCCTCAAAACTTTACCAGCAAGAAGGCCAGGATGCAATGAGTACTTGGACCGTATTACTCTGTCCTAAAAGTCTCTTTTCGTAAAAACTTGTCCAGTTTGTGTTACTGTGACTTTTACTTCAGAATATTGAGTGTAATACTTATTGCAATCAAGTATCACAAAAGAATCACAGGTAAGTGTACCTTGCGATACTGTTTAAGCAGGTGTGAATGTCTTAAAGAACTAGCTCAAGATGGTAGATACAACAGCATCATTATCAAATTGAGGGTTTTTTCTATGAAATCCTACAGCTGAAAGAAGACCTGATTACCATAATCTCCACAATACTATAAAATAGAGATGTTACAAACTTGTTCAAAGTCACATAGGTAACTAGTAGTCACATAATACTAGAACAAAGTCTAAAATGTAATATCTTTTCAATGACCTTGGTTGATTTCACTTAATAAGAGAATTATTGAGCCTATGTTTCCTCAGGAAAAATAGCTCACTAAGAAACTGAAGACCCCAACGATTTTTAAGTTTTATTTATCTGTATAATAGTGTTTTACAAGAATCCATTTTCAAGGAAAGAAATATGACTTTTGTTATTTGAATACAAATCTTATTAGCTCTAATAAGAGATTTGCTGATGTGAGAGTACTGATAAAATCAAGCACAGAAAGGATCATCTGCTATTCATTGCTTTGCTCCATCCGATCCAAAGCCTCCCATAAATGTTAAATCTATATCTATTCATAGAACAATGAACCGTCAGCTTCTGTTCTAATGCACCACATTGACCAGATCTCTGCAGAATGTTGGCACGGTTTCCTTTACCTGTTAGGAAACTCATTCATTGCAGTCAGACATATATTTATGCTTTATTTATATCTCTCAGACAAAAGATTATTAAACAGAATGGATGTTGAGAATACATTAAAAGATCTGATAGGAGCCAGAACTTCAGAGTTAAGCCTTTGACTCCCTATACTTCAACCAACTATAGCTCCGTTGCCCAACCCTCGAAGACATAGCCTCTGAGCATAGACATTGCATTTGTTGGGCAGAAGCAGAAGGTTAAAGACTGAGAGAAAAAAAATCTTGCCTTTCTGCTAAACATAATAATAAACAAACTTATTTGTTTTGTTTCAACACATTGGTGGCATTTCCTTTCCTACAGTTGCTGTTCTAATATCTCCAGTGCCTCAAGGGTCCTGGAGGAAACCCAAGGCAACTGGCCTAATTTGCATTGACTCCTGGTGACCTCCCTGCAGGCAGAGCCCTAAGGATGCCCTCCAGGAACTACAGGTAGAGTTTAAGCACAGGTTCTGCCTGTATGATATTTTTAAATTGTCAGAGTTAGGAGAAAGAGAAGCAAAAATTATATCTAAAGTGATTCATTTCCTTCCAAAATGCCTCAAGAGCCTCCAGAAATATTTAGCAACACTCCCACTGCATTTGCATTATTTAGATTTATTTGCCTTGGAATTCAGTCATTTCTTTTCAGCCCACATGTCCAAGGCATTCTCATTATCCTCAGATCAGTCACATGACAGATGGTAATGGCTTCTTCTGTGAGAGAATGTCAATTGTCAAGTTGTAGGGCGATGTTACACTGAGGTTGAGATGTGCTGAAGAGAACAGTGTCAGCCCTTTAAATGTGGCATAAAGCTTGACCCCATGTTCCATCACGAGCTCAGGACTCACAACTGAGATACAACTCTACCTGAAATATTAGTGGAGTACCTGAATTCTTTTCCATCCAGGTCTGTTATTCACATTAGAGTCACGTATTGCTGTAAGCATTTATGCTAGTTGTAATTGTCATTATTTTCACATTTGATTGGCGAGTTACTTATTTTTCCTAGATGACAAACAAATTTGGACCTATAAATATTGTATAGTTTGAATGAGTGTTATTTAAGCAAACATACATGTAAACTCTTTTTATTTTGTGTCCTCTTCTGCAGAAGTTCGATCTTTAGCGCAAAGCTTAATATGTGTCTTAGAATATGATAATGAATATAGAAGACTAAGAAGCTAATCATTTTCCCTTCTCAATTCTTTTGTTTGTAAATTTTGTATATATGAATATAGTGAATTCAGAATATTTTCAATTTTCTATCCCTTAGTCCTAAGTCCCATCCCTCCTCCTTTTCCCCTTACAGTACTTCATCTTCCCTGACAGACTCCCTCCTATTTTCAAATCTTTTCACTTTTTGCTAGATGACCAGTGTGTGTCATATAGTTTGTCTTTGATGACATATTCCTGACATGCAATATATCCCAGCATGTATCATAGATCAGAGGGCATAGCATTGAGGAAAGCATCTTCCTTTCTATTCCCATATGCTTTAGTCCTCATCAGTCTCACAGAGAGTTACGGATCTTCTTGAGATCTTTCTGTTTTCATGGTGAGATGTTGAGACAGATTCTATGCAATTCTTGTATAAGTATACATATTTGCCATGAAATTTTGCATATCACAACTCTGTCATGTCCAGAAGATGATGTCTGGTCCAACACTGTCCCACTTCAAGCTCTTACAATCCTGCTATCCCCCTTTTCCAAGGCTACCTGAGCCTTGGGATAGATAGAGGTGGATGAGGTATATGTGCTCTGTTTATGGACAAGCAATCCATAGTCATTTATATTTTGCATTTCAAAGAGTTGTGCTTTTCAAGCTTATCAATTTTCTTTTATGAATAGTATATCATAATAAAATGCATATATTAAAGAAATACCAGTTAATATCAAGAAAAAATCTAGTATATGAATTTTAATCAACTTCAAAAAAAGATAAAAACAAACTTCATAGCTGAACATACATGTAAGATTGCACTAGAGTTATCTTTCAGTTTAAGCATTAACTTTAACATTTACCTATTTCTAAAACTCAGACAACTCTGTAAGTATATTCTTTTTAAATGCAGTCTCATTGGAAGACTAGAAAAGTAGAAAACTCAATTTTATAGACATTTCTTGAGCACATCCTAAGCTCTAATAATATATAAAAAAGGACAAAACCATTATGTATATGGAAATAATTTAATTTTTTATTTATTTGAGACAATGACAGAGAGAGAGTGGAGAAAGAAAGAGGGAAAAGAGATGTATAGCAAGAGAGTAAATACATGTTATAGTGTATGGATGGAAGGTAGATGTCCATCTTTCTTCCACCATGTGGAATCCCAGCATGAGTCTGACCCACCGATCTATCTTCTAAAGTCTAAACATGTTTTTTTATACATTTTTTTATTATTTCCACTCATACAAACTTAATAGGTAGACCAGTTCCCTCCCTCCCTCCTCCTCCCCCCGAACCCCCTGCTCCCCCTCCCCTTCCTCCCCATCCCCCAGTGCCCCCCCCCAATTCCCAGAGAGTCCTTTATTGTGTATGCCTGACTCTCCTCTGGGTCCTCCTCTCCGATGACGTACGAGGACCCAGTGGCATTTCCCTGAACCCTTTCTCGTGTTCCCCTTAAGCATAGGAACACTACTGTGACTGTCAATCCCTTGCCTCCAAGGATCTTGGTGCCTTTAGCAGATGCTAGACTTTGTGAGGTCAATAGTGTGTTGGACATTGCGCAGAAAATGCAAAGTCCTATTATGATTGCTTCGGCCCTAACTAATGTGGAGAATCTTGCAAATCATTGCTCCTCCCATCCTTTTGCTCTTACAATCTTACCATCCCCTCTTCAGCAAATGTCCCTGAACTTCAGGATGGGGAGAGATTTGTCTGGCCTAGTTCTATGTGGTTGATATAGAGTCTCTGAAGTTCTGGATTGTGGTTCGTTGATTTTCTTTTGCAGTTTTGCCCTTCACTCCATCCTGATGGGCACTGTATGTCACCCCCACATTGAGACACTCAAAGGTAAACCTATGTAATACAGTAATTGCAAGGATTATGAACAGGAGGGATGGGGTTGGAGGGCCACACCAGAAACAAGAAGAGAGGGGACCATGTTACAGCAGAGAAAATAGACCTCCATCAAGGACTGCAAGTAAGTAATGTGACACCTGGTTAAGTTCACAGACGTTCTTTCCTGATCATTTACAACTGAGGGAGTATGATCTCACCAGAAGGAGAGGGCATATAGTCTGGCAGCTAAAAAGTAATCATTTTGCAAATGGGTGATTGACCCTTCCCTCACTGAGGTTTCCTGCTTTTATTACATCTACCCTTGAATGTGCTATTATGTTTTTTTTTAATTGTCAGGGGTTCGTTACAGTGGTTGCTGTTTTTCTGAAGAACTCCTTCATCATGTGACTGTGTCTACCTCTGCAAGCATGACTTTTAGTTAAACTTTTCCAACTCTCTCTGCCTGGCAGCTGCCAGGAATCCCAACTTGCATTTCGAAAGCTCCTGCTAGTACTATTGTTTTCTTTTTAAATAAATGTAAACACTTTCAACCCTCATCCCAATTGATAACATCATTTTGCAAAGAACATGAATCCAAACTTATACAACAACCCCCCCCAGATCCATATCAAAATAGAACAGATTAATGAGTACTTGGAAATGATTTAGTGGAAGAAGAAAATTTCAGGAATTTGAAAGAAGTTTATAATATGGACAACTATAGCTACTATAGCATTAACCCAAAGAACTACTGTAGGAACATTATTTAAAGAAAAATTTGATTTCGCACATGAATCTAAGAAACCTGAGGCAGGAAACTGTGACTATCATGACTATGTCATAGGAATTGAAGGCTTAAATCTGAGGTTACAAACTAAAGAGGTATTGAAGGCATGGGAATGGATCAGGCCTAAGGAAGGAGTAGTAGAATGTCAGTGCCATTAGAGTCAGCCTGAGGAAAGACCAACAAGGATCACGACCCACCCCTAAGCAGCCCTATACCTACTCCTGTGTCCTTGGGCTGTTGTTCCTTCCTGATCCATATCTAAAGTATATTGCATGACCAAAAATCTTTAATAAAAACACTGGTTCCTAGTGAAATTCACATCAATAAACTGAGAACAGAAAACAGAGCTTTAGTTCATTTACATACCTGAACCCTACCTTTCATGAGCTTAGAGTGTTCTTTGAATAAACATGTAAAACCATTGCTTTTTATAAATCGTAAGAAAAAAATATTTCCCTTAAATTGCTTTTTCCACGTATTTGATCACAGCCACAAGAAAAGCAATCATTATGTCAGGTTAAAATGAACCTTTCCTTTTGCTTTTTATTCTTCTAAGTATTGTATGTAGAATGTGAGATGTTGCCTTATCTTTGAGGTCAATTCTGAAGAATAAAAAAGTAAACTGATGCTTGAAAAGACAATAAGGAAAAAATTAACAATACTGACCTTTATGATTTATGATTTGCTGTGAAGACACAGAATCACGATTCTATAACTTTCCTTCGAATGAGAAAATTATATGCTAAGGTAGGGGCCAGCATGTATGAAGAAATATTTGTTGAAAAATAATATAAATGTTTAGAGAAATGAATTCTGTGTGTGTGTGTGTGTGTGTGTGTGTGTGTGTGTGTAAGACACAGAGCACAGAGAGAGACAGAAAGAAAGAGAGAGAAAGAGAGAGGGGTATAATTTGTTTGGGTACAATTTGCTTGTCTAAACCCATAGAGGCCTTCAGGTGGGTTCTGTACCCTGTAATTCTCATCTGACTGCCTAGAGTAAAGGTTTCTCAATGAACCTGGAGCTTGATCACCAAACTCTGATGATTCTATCTCAATCCATCCCAGAGCTGGGATCACAAAGCAGATACACAGTCAAGCCAAACATTTTGCATCAATACCAGGAATTGAAGCTGTGGCCTTCGTGCTTTCACAGAATGTGTTCTTACCCATAGAGCCATCTCCCAAGCTCCAGTAAATATTTCTTAAAGTAGCTTGCTGAATGCTGAGAAGCGCAGGACATGATTGCAGTACTTCTAGGTTAAACAGTTTTATTTAGTTGGCCTTTGAGTACTTACTTTAGTCAAGTTTAATAAAATCTCTAAAACACAAATAATAAATACCTTCCCTTTTTACCAAAGGGATGTTCATCATTTTTATCAAAGACAAAGGGATGCTTGTCATTTTTATCAAATATATATAGTAGCAAGGGAAATTGCTCAGTGTAAGGAACAGTACTGATAAACTATCAAATCGTCCTTTGAAAAATTAAGCTCAACTTATTGGAACTGATTTAACAGGAAGAACAGAAAAGGAAAAAAATAATTGATTCCCTCTTTCATTCCCCAATTCTCTCAGTTGCAAACACACACACACACACACACACACACACACACACAAATACACACACTTGGTACTGGATGAAAGTGCATTGCCTTTGTTAATAGTAGCCCTAGTGGCAATGTGAACTTTCCTTTCTGGAGCTGTTGTGAAATCAGTTTAATTTTTTGATTCTTCCCTTCCTTTATTTTGTCCCCCATCACATTCCTTACTGCACATGTTAGTAGGTCATTCTTTATATATGTGTGTACACCAATTGTTATATTACAATCTCTTCAGGGAGAGTGTAAAAAATATTAAAGAGCATGTTAAGATATTATTTTCTTTCAGAATGAATCCTAAGCAGAGTAGAGAGGTTCATAGACTTGTGGTGTTCACAACATGAGTGTCAATCAGACATACAAGCCTTCAATAAAGCTAAAATTGCCTAATGATAATGTTGTCTATTCTCCATCTTTGCAGTAGTTGCTGAATATTGTAAAGGTGTGCATATTTACTAATTTTTCTCCCCTTCAGAATCACAAACTGAAATAGAAATAACAATGTTTGATCCCACTGTGAAGTGATAGGGGGGGAACGGGGGGGGGGAGGGAATGGGGGGGGAGGACCAGTTACAGTTCTTAGTCAAGTTTGGCAGGACAGCCCACTGCAACACCGAGGACCAAAGGAACCGAAGGGCCCCATAACCACTGAGAAAGGGATGATCCTTATTTGCCAGACCAGCATATCTGGCCAAGTATACAGAAAGATGCCCACTTTCTCAAACAATTCCTCCGTTTTATTACCCTGTCCCAGAGACTAGTCCCACTTGCCATGGGCTGAGTCTACCCCATCCACTAGACAATCTCCTGCAGGTTCGCTCTGGGCTTAACTCAACTACTAATTTTCTACAAGTGTGCCCAGAGTTCAAACTTTTCAACTGTCACAGTTGAGACATACAGTTGACACCTGTATCTAATGATGACAAAATTCAAGACATTCTCGCAGAGTTATTTATAATGAAGACTATTCAGATTTAGGTTATCTGTTAATTAGTGTCTCTGGAAGAATATGCTATTTTTCTAGAATATTCTAGTAAAGAATATGCATTCAGGTAGCACAGAACATAGCATACACATTCTATTCAAAGAACAGAAGCAGACTGGAAAGAATATGACAGAGCTTTAGGATTCCTGAGCTGTGCTCACGGAGGGTAACAGCACCCAACTCTAATACCAACTTGGATACTGAATTGCTGTTTCTGGGAAGACCACAGTTCAAATGCATCTTCTGCTGCATTGAATCACTATTGCAGACACTCAATATCTGACTGCTGCAAAAAGGACCTGATTCAACTGTAGTGGAAGAGATTCATGCTCCTTTTTAATGGTCTTTTGTGTCCATATTCTTCTAATTCTAGATTAGGAACCATTCTGTAAACTTAGAGACATGCTATATATATATTGATGTAATTCTTATCTTTCAGTCTTCTAAAGCAGCAGATATTATATCCTAAATAACCTACGTACCAACTTTGGGGAATGGTAACTCAAGTTGGATGTGATAATAGAATCCTAAGTAATGAATCTGTATTACTATCTTACTATTTCTAAATTTCAGTTACACTGAAATGCATTTACACTCCTGATTCAGAATTTCAGTTCTACTGTTGCTGTGAAAAAAAGTACATAAGCTAACTTGAGATTTTCAAAACACTGTGTGTGTGTGTGTGTGTGTGTGTGTGTGTGTGTGTGTTTATCTGCTTTTACACATCATTATATACAATCTTCACCTCATGACACTTGCATCCAAACAAAACATTTGAGTAAGATCTCTGAGGTTTCAGACTTTTTAAAGAATTTCACTTACCTGTTTTGAGAGAAAGAGAGAGAACATCACAACACACATGTGGAAGTCAGGGGAACATTCAGAAATTGATTTTCTTCCCCTACCATGTGAGTACAAGGGAAGATCAAACCCAAGTTATCAGGTTTCTTCATAAACATCTATACCTGCTTAGTCATCTCACCAGTGACTCTTTTTGCATATGATGTGTGTGTGTGAGTGTGTGTGTGTGTGTGTGTGTGTGTGTGTGTGTGTGTGTGTGTGGTGTGTGGTGTATTCAGGTGAATGTACATGTGGGAGAGATTATGTATAAGAAGATTATAGAAACCCTAGGGTGATATCATCCTAGATTTTTCTACCTCTTTATTGCTTTGCTCTGGGGTTTCCCAGGCTCTGTAGTCCAGGGCCAGAATTACCGATCAATGCCATGTCTACCTTGTATTCTTTCTGTGGACTCTGGGGAACTGAACTCAGGTTGTTTCACTTGCAAAGCAAAGACTTTAATCTCTGAGCCATCTCTTTACCCCCAGCCTGCAATTTTTTCACATGCATGTGCTAAACAGGAAACGTTCCATGAGCCACAAATTTCCCTATATGCACTCATGTCCATGTTCTCACTTCCCTCTGAAATTTTTGTTTTCTTGATTTGACTGTCATGTTTTGGTTTCATTCATGGTTGAACAAAAGTCTCACTTTTTCAAGCGTTTTCATTGTTTCAAACAACATTTTTTGTGTTAAAAATATAGATTTCAAAATGTTCATATAGTCCAGGCACTATTTACCCTCGCTATCCTATAAGCAGACGGTTGTAAACATAGCATGAAGCACGAATGTCAGAGACACATTGAGCGTTACTGGATCTGCCTCTGATATACAGACCAACTTTAAAGTGAATTCTCTAGTAATAAATTCACATAAAGCCATTTTATTAGCAGGTAGATCATCTGAGTAGTTAAAGCAATTCTGTGCATACCAACTGTCTTAACAGCACAACCTGAAAATACCTACAGGGGTCAATGTAATTGGTAATTATGTTCATTAAGGAAATGCATCCTTGTTGGCCACTTGAAGGATGGAAATTTGAAAAAGAAGGATTTGCAATTTTGCATGATACTTTGAGAAGATTGAGTGATAAAATTCATTATAATGCCATCTGTATGTAGGTAACTATAGAAAGATTTTCATGATTCCCCTAATGGGGAAAAAAATGCTCCTTTTGGCTTATACTTAAAAAAACCCTGTAAATAGGGTTAATGAAATATTTCAATAAATTTCCAAGTATATTTTCAGTTCAAACTTGATAGATGCCTAACTCTGTGCTATATACTGGAAAAGCATTTTGTTTCAATTCAATATCTCAAAATAAAATTGAGAGACAAACTAGGCCAAAAAGTTATTGACAGATAAAGGAGTTTTGAAAGATATATCCGAGGCTAGAGTTCCATATTACAAGTTATAGCTCTGAAAGTACTCTGATGACTTATAAAAGACAAAATCATTCTCATAACTTTATAGCAGATTCAAATAGTGCAAACATTGGTTGGTCAAAATTTTCAAAAGTAAATATGTTTATACAAATGCCCAACTATTTTCTATGACTCAAGATTACTAATCCTAGTCAAATGAATGAAAGAAATGGGTGTAAATGGATTCACCTGTTATGTACAATAATATTCAGAGCTGGTCTACTTGTTAAAGTTTCTTGAAAGGAAACATTATAATTAAACATTTTAAAATATTGTTTTTAAGATAAAGTTATAGTTTGCATAGAAAATGATACCATAGATTTGTATGTTTTAACATTTGACTGTCAGACTCACAGACTGATAAACAACTTATTCCTAAAAGTAAAAAAAAGAGCAATCATCTTATAAATCTATCTTTGTAGACTGGGATCATATGTACATACAGGCGGATTCTGAGAACACTGAGGAAGAGGAGATGACAGAAAGTAAGAGTCTGAAACAGGTGAGGGGTGTGGTTGCACAGTATCTTCGGCATGTGGTAGAGCTGCTGCAGCCATGATCTCACTGAAGCTACATGTGCTCCCTCAAGACCTGCACAGGATTCTGCACATCAACATTTCATCATGGAAAGGAAAAGACCTCAGGAGGCTGCATGTCTCCCTGACAGATTATTGAGGGTTAATGCTGGACTGGGGAACAGGGAAGGGAAGACTTTTTCTTCCTCAGTAGTATGTCCACTTATATATGATTCATGTTCCAGCAAGTACTCAGGCACATGCCAACAAAGGCAACCCAAATGAAACACAGTGATCACACATGTAAGAAATCATGAAAATAGGAGGAACACTAGTAGGGAAGAAAAGTTATGATAGGAAAAGGGAAAGCTATAGGATTGGGAATTAGGGCGTGAAAATATGAACTTACATGTTCATGTATGAAACTCTAAGAGAATAAAAAATTAAAATTAAAAAAGTGAAACCAAAAGTCTTAAAAAAATTTCTGTGCTAACAAAAACAGTTCTAAGAAAGAAGGAAACACACCAGACTAAAGAAGCAGGTAACACTGATGTGGACTAGATAAGGAAAAGAATGCCTGATGCACAATGTCTACAGCTTCCATTTATCAGTATGTGGAACCCGAGGCCTAAAGAGAATGACTTCCCACTGTCCCCACTCCATCCCCAAGTTCAAAGGTCTACACAAATCATTGCACTAGTACCTTTGCTCGTAGTCCCATACTCCACCTCAAAGTCCTGTGATCCTGTACTTGGCCTCTATAGCCTCCATGATCTTCCACTTCATCTCTGTAGCACGACTCAGCCTGAAGCCCACCTCAGCCCTACTTCTCTGTAGCTTTGCTGTGCAGCAACTCTCTCCTGGCAATCGTAGGCTTCCTATCTAACCCCTGCAGAGCTTCTCTTGGGTCTGTATGAGCTTTCTTCTGCCTCCAGGAAGACATTTTAGAACTCTTTTTCCACCTTGCTACGGCCTCTTTAACCCTTTTGAGTCAATTCATTTAAATATCCATCTGAAATGTGTTACATGTTGTTGATATGCCATATCTTTATTCATTCTTTATTTTTTTCATGAATATTCAGTTTGAACATATATCCTGACTATAGTAAAAATGGGAAGAAGACAGAGCTGGCAAAATAGTTCAGTGAACAGGCATCTACTCACAAATTCAGTGACCTGAGTTTAATCCCTGGAAACCCACATGGTGGAAAGAGAGAAATGACTTTTACAAGTTCATCTGAGGCCTTCAAATTTCAGCCCATCCCAAACCATAAGCACTTAGATATGTACTTAATTCTACTACAAATCTTCCTGATTCTCCAACTTACATAATGGGATTCATATGACCACTTAACTTTGAGAATAATATGAGCTTATTCCCATAAGATATTTTTGTATGTATGTGTGTATGTATGTGTGTATCTATGTATCTATCAATTTATCTATCTATCTATCTATTTATCTATCTATCTATCTATCCAACTATCTATCTATCCATTCATCCAATAAATGACCATGGGTTGGAACTATCCACTGGATCTTGGTAGGCTACTCAATGAGTCCACAATTGAAGATGACTGTCCCTACCTCACAATCAATCAGCAGCTAATAGTTTGAGGGAAGGATAAGGCTTTGTCAGACCCTTCTAAGTAGATGGGTGACTGTTGACAAGCTTTTATCCAGTAAATCTCCAGTAGAAGACAAATATCTTAAGAACTTCAGAACTAAGTATAAAGAGAATGGGAGCCTTGACAAGAACAAACAGTAGTTTGCTGAGACTTGGCTTAGATAGTCTTCAAAGATAATACAGTAAACAGTCAATATTTTGAGGATGAGGCCATAAATAGCCATTATTAAAAATTAAATTATAGATACTTTAAAAGGGTAAAATGGTGCATGCCTGTAATCCCAGAACTTGTAAAGCTCACTTAGGAAGACAGAAAGTTCAAGGCTACTTTTTACAACACACCAAGATCTTATCTTTAAAAAAATCTATAAATCAGGAATAATAAAATTAACTGTACCATAAACAATTTTAATAAACATTCAGAATTTAATACTTCTAATTATTCTGTGTTTTTCAACTATCTATGCTTGTGAGGTAATTTAGATCTATTATATTAATATGGAAAAAGTATCATAATTAGGTCATTACATCACCCATAGGGAATTGTTCTCAGTTATTGATTATATGCATGGGTTGTCTGAAAATTCAAGAATTTAGCACAAATCTCCAAAAGCATTCACTCAAATCAGTTGGCTACATTAATTTTATAACAGTATATTGTATATTTTATTCTCTTTTAAATTATATTGTACATATACTTTGTATCAGAACATTTTAATAAAAATGTTTATAAATATATAGCATCTATCCATAACTAGTTTATCTATAACTAGTTTATCTATCTATAGCTAGCTATCACATATTTTTCAAAGAGCCAGTCATTAAAATTTTCCAGTGCACCACTGGTAATAAACGCTTTTGTCAGATGCAACCTTATAACTTTTTAGTCCTCCTCCTGTACATTATTAGATTATATAAATATTGATCTATAAACCCTATAACTAGTCAAGAGACATTGTTGAAACAATTATGCACTTGTGAGAAGGAAACCACAGTGACTGATGTGAGAGCTTTAAGGTGTATTTTCCAAAAACTGAAACATGCATTATTACACATCTACATTCTACATAATCTTGGACTTCTCTTCAGGAAATTCCTATCCTTTTTCAGGGATATGATTCAGTTTATAAAGTAAAGAAACAAAAACGAATCAAAATACATATTCAAAGCACAGTCTTTCTCTCCCTATCCTTAAAGCAGTTACCCATACATGTTTTGCTTCTGTGTATGTATCCAGCTTATGTAGCTGGATATGCCTTTAATTTAGCAAAAATTATTTTAAAATTGTAATTATAGAAATGAACTCAGAGTTTTAACACTGGTAGACAAATTTCAGTGCTATTTCTCCTAAGAAATTTCCTGAAAGAAGAAAGGAAGAAAAAGGAAGGAAGGAAGGAAGGAAGGAAGGAAGGAAGGAAGGAAGGAAGGAAGGAAGGAAGGAAGGAAGGAAGGAAGGAGAGAGGGAGGGAGGGGAGGAAGGGAGGAAAAGAGGAAAGGAGGAAGAGAGGGAGGAAAAGAGGAAGAGAGGAAGGGAGGAAGAAAAAGAGGAAGGGAGAAAAAAAAGAGGAAGGGAGGAGGGGAGGAAGGGAGGAAGGAAGGAAGGAAGGAAGGAAGGAAGGAAGGAAGGAAGGAAGGAAGGAAGGAAGGAAGGAAGGAAGGAAGGAAGGAAGGAAGGAAGGAAGGAAGGAAGGAAGGAAGGAAGGAAGGAAGGAAGGAAGGAAGGAAGGAAGGAAGGAAGGAAGGAAGGAAGGAAGGAAGACGGAGGGAAGTTGAAAATAACATTCAATCTATAATGACTTAAATGATTATAAAGATTTGTAAATATCTTGGGTTTTTATCAATTACATATAAATCAGGACTTGGTTCATGTGATGATGGAGGCTGATCATCCCACAATGGCTCTCTGCAATCAAAGAATAAGGAATATTGCCAGCTTCAATTATTTCCTTATAAAGGCAGAAACAAGGCATAAGATAGATTCACAACTCGACAAGAGGAAAAGAAAGTAGGGAAAAAATAGAGTAAAAGGAGAGGGTATTTCTTCTACCTTTTGATCAGTCAGTGGACATAATATTACCTGTCCATTTTGGCAATTTCCTTTCTGAGACAATTGATTCAAAAGTGAATAAATATGCTTCAGAAAAATAACACAGACATTCTCAAAACTAAGGTTTTAGGGGCTTTAGAGATGGCTAGGAGGTTAAGACTCTACCTTGCAAACAGAAGGTCCTTAGTTCTGAACGCAGGTCCCAAGTAAAAATTCCTGACATAAACAGTGGCAGCCTACCCTGGCCTTGGTGGGCAGAGCTTGGGGATCCTTGAGAAAGCAAAAAGGAGGTAGAAGCAATTCATGATGATTCCCAAAGTCACCCTAAGCCCTCCATAGGGACACAGTGTTCTCTGATACACACACACACACACACACACACACACACACACACGCACACGCACACGCACACGCACATGCACACACACACACACAAAAATAAATAAATAAATAAATTTTTAAAAACTGATGTTTTACTAATGTCTCAGAATTCCTTAGCACAGTGGAGTCACATGCAAAATGCAACACTGAACTGGGGAAATGATTTGCTTTGATATGCAACTTGATATACAGTAGATAGAATCAAGCACTCTAATTTTGTTGTACTAATAGAAAAGGGAGTAAACTCCTTTATAAAAGATGCCTTTTCCACAATGATTGAGAGTAGTCCTGTCACCAGAGATACTTAAGACAGATATCATTCGAAGTGACTTAGTTAAATTAATTCTTCCTTCCTCTGAGAGCCACTTCATATATGTTTTACCCACAATGAGCACTTCTTGTTAGACTTAATATATTATAAGCATTTATGTTTTGCTTCTTCTTTTGGTCTTCTTTGTTAGCTGATTCTCTTGAACATATGTAAAATTTGCATGTTTGCTAGAGACAGTGGTGTCTATAATCAGAACATTTGAGAAGAGGAGGTGAAATTCTGGCCAGCATAGGCAATTTAGATCCTGTCTCAAAACAAAAAAGAGTGAAATACAAGTAAATTTCACTTCTATTAATTTATTTCATATTGATTTAATGCTTGGATACAGACAACAAGACAGTAAAGTTTTGCCACCTCTGTAAGTATAAAATTTTTGAACAACTTTATGAAGATTCTTTGATCAAGAATAAATTTCAAGTTAGAATACATTTATAGGAAGAGAGGTTCTCAGAAATTAAACTACTTTATAGTAACTCACAGTTGCATAGGATAGAAAAACAAGAGGCCTCTTTCTAATATTTTATTTATTTACTTATTTAGTGCGTGTGTGTGTGTGTGTGTGTGTGTGTGTGTGTGTGTGTGTATCAGTGGGCACTGTGTGTCCCTGGGGAGGCCCAACGGTGACTTCAAAACTTACCTGCTGAACCATCTCTCCAGCCCCAAGAGGTCTCTTACTGATTGAAATGAACAAAAATTATTATCATCTCACTTGATTACTATCCAAAGCACATTAGTGTTCTATTTTGTTTTTTCTTTTATTCTTTTAACAAAAGGTCATTATTTCTGATTAACTAATAAGTTTTTTTTTCATTTTTGTTAGGATATTTATAAAGGTCTGTGGGAAAGACTAATGAGAAAAAGATCTATTTACCATCGAGAACCTGGAAAAAAGATTACCTCCTCATTTCCAATTTGAAGTGAGGAAACCAAACAACTAGGCACAGGTTAGCTCAGAAGTTTAAATTTAATATTCTTAAGAATAATCGGTGATGTTCTGATTCTAGAAATGCTGTAATTACTATTTTTACCTTCCCTCCCCTCAGTGAGGGGGATAGGACACATGGCCTGATACATACTTGGTAGGGTATCTGTTACTGAGACACATGTCCTGCCTACTTTTTCACATTTCATGTTAGAGTTTTACTGTAAGATTTTAACCTTATAAGGTAAGTGAATTCAGATGAATGTACCTACAATTTATACTTGGATGCTCCCAAAGCTTAGTATCATCCCAGGCTATCCATAGGAAATAAAGCAAATGCAGCAAAACCTTCCCATAAAAAACAACTATAGATCATTCCAAAACATTCCATTTTGCATGCTTAACTGAAGTTCTTCCTACATCTGACAATGTGGTGTGTAGAAACATACATGTGAGAGTTAATCCAAAAATAAGAACCATTTGTTCATGAGATAATAATTCAGGGAAAGACCTGAAGACTATTTATAATATTCACACTATTTTATACTTTGAAAGAAAATGCAAATTACTTGAAAAAGCAAATGATAAAACTCAAGAGGGAGAACCCAGAATTTACTGAACTATATTGAGGGTAGCTTTCATAAAGAAGGTAAGATAATGAAATATAAGTGAAAGGAAAGTAGAAAAGGAATAGAATGAGGGAAGAAAAGCTTAGGAAAGGACAGGAGTGGTGGGAAGGAAATGGGGGGACTAAGCAAAATAAAACCACAATGAAAAAGTCACAAAGAAATCTTCTATCCTATAATCCAAATTAAAATACAGAAGAAGAGTTTGAAGGAAGATATGGCTAGACAATTGTGGTACTAGAGAAATGGGCTACTTACCCACAATCCCTGTGCACATGGGGGATATGGAATTTTCAGACAGGAAAAGGTCAGAGGCCACAAAACATACAGGCTTTTGTCATTTCTCTTGGTTGCCCACTAGAACTGGATAATAAGACCCTCCTGCTGAAGACACCACACAAATTGGTTGCAAGAAACAGAAATCAAGCTGAAACTAACTCCTTCCAAGCTGATTAGTTTTCATACTACTGGAAGGTGCTTTGCAGGTTACTGGGCAGCAAGTGTCATCAAATGCCTTACCCAGTTATGAACACTGTGATCTACAACAGTGATTTACCTGCCAAGATAAGCCCACTTGTACCACAGAGACACTATGCTTATGGCAGTAACCGATGGCTCTCTGACTGGATTCAAGGTCCACTTCACGGGGGGCAAATACATGTTCAGAACTCCATGCCTAGGGAAGTCAACAGGCCCTGAGAAGCAAGTTACTGCCCTACACATGTGCCCCATGTGTAGAAGTTAAAACAGGCTCAGGGTTCATTGGCATTGGAATCTGATTACAATAAAACCTTGCTTCCACCAAAATACTTTCATCTTAATGCTGCATGTTTATATTTAATGTAAATGTCAAATGTAGAAGGTTAACAGCATTTTTTCATTGCAAAAGGGAGTTTATAACCCGTTTTCTTAGACCTTATAATTCTAAATTATTGTCTGGAGGTTTCATTGTATTTATCTTGGATGAGCACTGAATATTCACTAAATTCTTCTTTAAGCAAATAAAATCCACCAGATCACACAGGTGGAGGAGTATATTTGTTCCATTATAGGTAGATAGACTTTTTTAAAAAAAAATTTAAAACATTATAAGTGTGTGTGTATGTGAGAGAGAAAAAGAGAGAGAAAGAGGGAGAGTTAAAAATCTTACAGAGGAAAGGAGACAAAAAGAGAATGTACCACTACATTAACTATTATTAGAACCTTTAAAGGATGGTTCTATAGCTCAGTGGCAAAGCACTTGCTTAAGGTACACAAGGCCCAGAACTTTTGGAATTTAGAAGATTGTTTTTTAAATGCAGTTAGACCTGCACATAAAATGATCAAATATAGAATCCTGAAAGATTTTGAACAAAAGATTAAGGCACTGATGGCAGTGATAAAGCCATAGTGCCCACCCTCCCTTGTGTTCTTTAAGAAATGTCTTGTAAGCTGAAATGACACTTTATAATTAAAGAGAAAACACTTCACTCCCCTGAAGATGGGTCCTGAGGCCTTAGTGAGTGTGGCTGCTGGGGTGCTGTCCTCAGACTCCTCCACCCACAGGCACAGAGAAATTCAAAGTGAAAACAGTCTCACCTGAGTGACTGTGAATTCCTGTGCTGGAATTTTTAGTGTTTTACCAAAAAAGAAAGTTGGTCATTTTGAAAGTACAGAAAAAGAAAAAGAAAAAAAACTATTTAGAGCAACGGTGAAATGAAACCTTGTGTGCAAAGTTTGCAGCATTTGACAAATTGCAATTCTGTTCTTCGCAAACTTCTAAACACTTCCTGCTAAGTGACAACAAGCTTCAGCAAATTTCCACAAACCTTCTGCAGCTTCCTCATCTCACTATAAAGAACAGATGCCTTTTAAGGGCTGCTGTGAGCTCTTCTGTTCTCTGCACAATATGTACACGTACAGAAAGGAATTCACATTTGATGAAAATGTGATAGCCAAGGCCTCCAAAAGACTTTGGCAGGGAGCGTGCAGCATTCCAACAGCTGGCCTGGATGGAGGGCTCTCTGTCAATCATGGGGAAATGTGGCAGACTTGTGACTTTGTGGCAAAAGTGACAAAATTTACAGTTGGAGTGAATCACATCAATAACAAAGTAATTTGTGTTGTTAAAATATACAGAGATGCTCCAATTTGTTTTCTAACAAGTTTAATGAAAATGAATGTATATCGTCATACTTAATAGCAGAAAAACTGAAAAAGTAGATAAAGAAACATAGTGCCAGTCATCTTCAAGTGAGTCATTAGAATAAAATTTGTACCTGGTACTATTACTTGCCATAATCCTGAATGTCAATAAAATTCAAGCAAAAAAATGCATTTTGGAAAACTCAATAAAGTTGTTAGGTTATTGACTTTTCAAGTATTTTTTAAAGTGAACTCAGTTGCTGAAATGTAAATCTATTCATACACTTCACAGGTAGAATCTTGTTGGTATGTAAATATAGTTTGCAATGCGCGAAGTGGATTTTTAAATTTTTCTTTTACCTTACAGTAAAAAAAAACCTTATTCTGAATTTGTGCATTATTCAATACTATAGACATTTCTCTGAATGTAAAACTTCTTTAATCTTACTCCTGTGATTGGTCTGATGATTGGTCTCTGGTGGTCTGTAGTTTCAGCTCTGGAAGGCATAGCCTAGAAAATCCCAAAACAAAGCAAAAAGGAGGTAGGAGCAATGTAAGATGACTACGGAAGTCACCCTTGACCTCCATAGACACACACAATGCTCTCTGATACACACACACACAGACACAAGTGCACACATGCATACACACAAAAAGAAAAACTGGGGAAATACAGATCATGTGTGTGTGTATATATATAATATATACATTACCTACAGATATAAATGTATAATATTCACTTATATGTGCACATTATATACAAATATATACTATAGCTTAATGTCACCATAAGTCATAAAACAAGTGGCAAGTGGTCAGATAATGGATATGGCTCTCAGGAAATGCTTTAAATATGAAATATTTTTCCTGTGCCTCTCTGTAGGATTTAGCCTGCACTAGGATTTTATACTTGTTATCTTACTTCTTGAAGTTTAGATTATATTTATAATTAGAATCAACATTTCAATTCTAAAACTCTGATAATCTTCATTTAGTGCTACCATCAATGTTATCTTATTTATTTTAATTCCTAAATTCATGCAAGTAGTAAAAGTATTGAATGTGAATAGCAGAATAATATGATATCCTATGAGCTATGTGATTTGTCTTCTTTGCAAATTTTCAGTGTCTTTGAGGCTGATTTTCATCTGTAAAATGGGGTTGACAAAGTTTCCAATCCAAAGAAATGCTGGGATATTCAGTGAAATTAAAACATTTACAGAATGAAACATAGTCTGGCATATAGCAGCTACTCAAAGAATATTGCAGTAGAACAAACTACATCTTCTCAAATATGATTCCTGAAGAGGGCATGTAAACCAGGAAGGTTCTTAGAATATAAGACAGGTCAATCATTTCATAAGATCAAAAGTGAAAACCTGGATAGCCTTAGGAAAATCGGGTTATACTATCACCCTTTTTGACATTTAAACCTCATTAGGTTTGCATTTCAACTCTTACAGAAAAAAAATAGAACAAATGGATTGAAGTTAGGGTCAAGTTTATGGAACTTTTTACTTTCTTTGAAGACTTTATAATCACTGAGTTTCATTTCACCAAATTCAAACAGAGAAGTTGAGGTTCTAAAAGATAAAAGGAATTGAGTAAAATTTTAGTGAAAAATTAATTTTTGAACCAGATAGACTGATACAGTGACTTAGTTCACTGGCTGTTTTTCTTGAAATTTTACTTTAAATGAAATAAATCAGTATTATGCTTCTTGTTTAGTTTTTAATCAGAAAAAAAAGGAAAACAGACAGGCCTGAGCAGTGAATTGTTGCTGGAAGTCTCTTCTGAGGAGGTGATAACAGGGATAGAAATAGGGAAAGAGGGTGTTATTTCAGCCAGGCGGATGCCTAGGTATTCAACCAGTCTTTCAAGAGAAAGCTGGCTATACTTTTAAACATCCCTGGGTGAATATGTTGAATTTCAGACTGAAGAAATATTTTCCTTTCTTAAATTGGGATGCGTATGCTTCCTCCAGCTATATAAATCGATTCTATCCTTAGGCTGCCAAGAGTGCAAGTTGTGATCACTCATGTGTCACTGAGTTGGCTCATGAGAAACCATGGTCTACTGCAGTTGCCACAGATATGGATGCAGAACTCTGATCAGGTCAGACTCAGGCACAGATTTATATCAGCTACTAGGAACATCTTTCACTGAATGAAGGCATTGATAATAACTCCAGCAATGTGCCACTGTACTGAAAGTGAATCTAACCCACAATTGATACCAACAAGCTTTTAATAATTAATATTTTTTGTTTTTCCCAGCAATTGTCAGATTTTTCTATCCCTTGAAGTTCCTGCTAAGATATCTGTGCTCCCCCACTAAGCACTGAGGTAGGTAGCTGCTCAGTCTTTATCATGGTTGGCAGAGGAACTGGAACACAGACTGACTCACTATTTGGTAGCAAAGGAGGATGGAAATGAAAAAGGAATCTGCTGACTATGTGCTATTATGTTCATCTGATGATCTTGAAAGCAATACTCCGTCCTTCCGTTCAGAGAGTCCACTTGAATTGATCTGGCCTTTGCCTCCTCCCCCAAGCAAATAATCACCCACAGTTGAGAAACATCAACCTAATCAATTAAGCAATATTGTGAGATCAACTTTGAAAACTGTGTCTCTCAGCATAAGCCAAACAAGTCTGAAATGTGACTTTCTGTGAATCTACGTTTGAATGTTCCACTGCTGAGTTCAAGTTCAAGTATAATAGAGACTCTACTTGCACATTGTTGTAAGGACTCAACGACATAGTATATCTAGAACTCAGTAGTCAAATTGAACACCCAAATCTCAACAGTTTGTGGAACGAAGAAGGTAAAGCAGAGCAAATTCAAGTTTTGCTATCAAGGGTTTTATACTTAGCAAAGATAGAAAAATAATTTCCCATTCCTGTGTTTCAGTGTTGCAAGATACTGAAACAATAAAACTTGTATCACAAGATGTAATTTTATAGGTTATTTAGATATATGACATATTACATATATATCATATGTGACACTACCTAGTACTCAATAGTCATTTAAACCTTAGTTTCTCTCTTATATGTAAATTTGGCTTCATTAAATCACAATTATGAGCTATGATAATATTAACCTCATTGAGTCTGGTCTGAGTAGTGTAATTGAATATTTTGTCAGTCTTCTCCATCCTGCCTAGGATATGATCAGCCTTTCCCTTTCCAATAGGACCATGTTGTCTAGTTTATCCACTATTTTTTTTCTTTGCCATCATTGTTGTTTACCAAATTGACTTTGGTGGTATCACAGTACATATATCATAAAGGTATTCATTTAAATGAAAAAGCAAACATTTCCATCTAACAAGAAAGAACACAGTAAGTGTAGGGGTAGATGTAGTTTTGGTTCCAGGCATCTCCTGGGACTCTGGGAAGACATCTTCCATGGATAAAGGTGGCCTAATGAAGATATTCAGAAACAAATATATCACAAGAAAATGGCTCTTATAATTACAGAGGCCAAGAAGTCTTATAGGAAGGAATCTCAGTACTGAAGAACCAGATATCCAGGAGCACAGCTTCACTCTAAAGCAAAAGTCCTGAGAAAAAGCAGTTCTCACCCTCAGGGTAAGATAAGATGGCTGCTTCCAGGTAAGAGGAGGAATATTTTGTATTATCATGGTTTTAGTAGTCATATGATACGGATTGATATTTTTACTCCGTTTATGAAATATAATGTTGCAATTTTCCAGAAATATCCAGATAAGTGTGACTAAACAATATATTACTGGCTTTCTTGACATTCTTTTTCTAGTCAAGTGGACATATAGAAGCAAACGTGTTACAGAGATGGGAAAATTGATTTCAAAGTAGGCAGTGACAGGTTAAGCTTCCAAGATAGTTATGCTAACCACGAATAGTCAGTTGCAGTTCTACAAATAGCAAAATTATTAATGGTATGTGCTATGGAAGAAGCTGAATTTACATAGGTTTAAAGGTTAAGGGTTATGCAATATGAACACTTAAAAATGAATGATGAAAACAGAGGTTCTCTAGCATGTGTTGGTTTTCTGTCCAAATGAGAGAGCAAAAAAAAAAAAAAAAATGGATTCATCCAGCCATTCTTAGCCCTTTTTCAACCTCATGAGTATATGTGGAATGCAGAGGAACCAGTTGATTGCTTTGTAATAATATATATATATACACACACATATATATAATGAAGGTCAATTCTAAATAAAAATTAGTTGATAACATTTCTTCTTGAATTCATCCATTTATGATTTTATCACTGAGTTGCTGTATTCAGACTTCAAGGATCTTTTTGAAGCATTCCCATAAACTAGAAACAACTTGTCACTGCCTGCCTTTTTAAAGCACCTGATGACCCAAATAATTAACCAAGGACTCTGAGAGCAAATCTGACTTAGCAAGTAGAAATAGAAACATGAAAATTGAATAAAAAGCTAGCAACCAAACAATAATTTATCAAGCGCTCTTTGATTCTCCAGTGTGAAATCAGGCCATTCTTGGAACGCCAGTCGTAGTCCTGACAGGCTAGCTCCGTGAGTGGAAACTGGAAGGTAAGCTCTGCTGTCTGAGAGAGGGTGTCAGCTCCGGGATGAAGGTTATGCGACTCCTCCTGCAACATTCACAGGAACTCGAGATGTGTCAGCCGGGCCTGTGCACTGTTTGCACTCAGCCTCTCGTCACAGCTTCCAAATGTGTGAAAAATCACCAAATTAGATGGCATCATGTGAGACCAGGAACATTTTTCTTTCTTGTTTTTCATTATTAGAAATTGTAATTGACCTGTATAACTAATGTCGGTGGCAGTGCTTAAAGAGTTGAGCTACAATGAGAACTCAGTTTGTTGCTAATGAAGAAGGAGGTATTCGCTTCTGTAACTCAAGTGTGACAGAAATGTCAGCTATGAAAAACATAACATTTTTATTCCTGAAACAAAGAATAATTTCCCTACTGTGTATTTTCCCCCTGCAGTACCATATGAGCTATAACCATATGATCTACAAATCTGGCTTAGTTCACTCCTTACAAAATGCTCATGGACTAGAAATATTCTTATCCTTTTTTAATTGTTTTACTCATTCACAAATTAATTTTCCTGTTTTCTTTATAGATGATATGCACTCAAGTTCTGAATTCCTTTATGGCAGCAAGCCAAGAAGTAAAGAAGATATTTTTGGTTCAAAAAGACTCTAAGCTAGGAGAATTAATTTTTTGCCCATTATTTCTCATTTAAACTTAATATTTTTTGGTTGTTGGTATATATTTTCTCCTTAGAAAGTCTAGGTATGACAGCTACAGATCTTGAGATTCTGCATTTTCTACATCAGCGAAACTCAGAGCCTCTGCTATGAAAGTAGTGTGATTCTGTTTAATCACAGTGTTACATAACTCTGCAGATTCTCTGAGGTGTAATAATATTTAGAGGTGACAGTAAAAGCATTGCATTTCCACTCAAGTGTTATACAGAGAAACCATGATCTGGGAAAACTGAACTTCCTCAGCTAGTGGGAACATAATGAACTATCTGTATTTCTCTACAACATTTTGATTCAACAAAATTACTAATCGAGCTCTTTAGTCACAAACTTGAGAGACCATTATAATATACCTACTGAACTGACAAATAAGCCCTATGTACTACTTATGGGGTTTTAGACTTTCACAGAATACTGATGGACTAATAAACAATTTTAGCTGATTTCAATAAAAAATACAATGCTTTTTTTGTACCTTGCAAGACTCCTTTTGAAGTGTTCATAGAACACTATTTCATTATGATAATATCATTAGTAATGATACTTAGATGTTGTTTACAAAAATGAAGATTTATCACAATCGTTCTTTTGAAACAGACTATGACACAGAAATGCACTGCTTTCCAGGTAAGAAAATTTATGTCAGAGTGAAAATTTCTCTAGGGATTGCAAAATTATATTACAATCAAGGATTCCATTGTGACAGTAGGAGATGCTAGGACTTCAAAATGCAATAACTATGTAGTGATGTAAGAAGAGACTATCAGATTAGGAACAAGTAAAGAATATACATGCAGATGCATACATATGTGCCTCTATAATACCTCACTCCACAGAGAAAGAAAAGACAGCATTTTCAAAACATAATACTGATCTAAGCAGATATCTATACGTAAAGAAAGTGATTACTATTCCTTCATCATTTTGCATGAACAATTGCAAGAGTTGTAAATCCAGAACTTAATAAAAAGTAAGGAATCTAGAAAGTGACATAGAGTGTATGTTTTACTTTTAATAAATTGCTATCTTTTGAAAAGCACTCAAAAACCCTAACCATAAGGACCTTCATATGCAAATGGGCTACATTAAAATTGAGAGCTTCTTTTAATCAAAATACATCATTAAGGAAACGAGGAAAGTAAGCCAACAAGCAGGTATAGACATTTGTAAATCATATAAATGAAAGAGGCCTTGAATATAATTAGATGAAATTTCCTGCAAATTGATGTAAAAAAATGCAAGCCATTCAATATTGGTGAGCATACACTTTGCAGAAATACCCAAACAGGAGAAGATGCTCATTCTCATTAGTCTCCAAGGAGATGTCATTAAAACTACAATGAGATATATTACATAGCACTCAAGAGCTAAAATTAAAAGGACTGAAAATATCCCTTGTTGGGAAGGGCATGGAACAACTACAACACACATATTCCTGTCAAAAGGATAACTGATATCAAACAGATGGAAAAATGTTGCCAGTTTGATTTAAATTAATCATGTGCATACTATATGACCTTCCAGTTGACCTTCAATGTGTCTTTTGATATGCTTAAAGTACACTTTTCATGTCCTAAAGCACTGAAAGAAGGTAAAGAATGTTTATAGCAGTATCAATTTTAACAGATACAGAAACAATGCTGATGTAAACATAAAATCTGATCAATAAACTGCAAGATTTGTTGAAATTCATTGAACAATGAAGAAAACTAGTAATGAATATAGGGATGGATTATTTTCAGAAGCAGAATGCAGGGATTTTGGTTGTTGATTTTAGAATTTATAAATTAGCATTTTAATAAATTATGTTAGTATATTTTTGTATACCCAAATTTGCAATGTACATGTACAGTGTACAATGTACACCCAATATACAATGTATGTATATTGATTTCACTGTTGATTTGCTATGTTAGCACTTGGAATTAACCTTTACCAGTTGAAAATCCTTTCAAGAGCTTCTAGCACAAATGATGAAGACTACAAGCATGTTTCAGGATATTGTCTTCATCTACTTCAGTGAGAAGTTGTGCTCATGGCATCTGACATGTTCACAATGAAATCTATATTCCTGATAGAATCACTGATAGATCATTCTTCAAGATATCAAGTCATGACAGTATTTATCAGATCTGGAAAATAAATGCAAGACCTATACTTCTAAGTAAGTACCACATCATAAATTCTGATGCAAATATGAGTAATCTTAGGTATAATTGATACTAAATGACACAGACAAATAGAAAAGATTAGTTGGTGCTTAAAGAAGATTTTTCTGTAGAAAAAGGAACAGATAAAAAATGTTCTAATACTTTATGCTGACTCTCTATCAATGTCTAAAACTTTGAACACAGCCTTGAAACTCTAATACAGCCTTGAAACAACAAAAACGACTTAAACCAACAGGCAAATAATTGATACTGTAACATGCAGAACTCACAGTTTATGATAGCACTATGTAGCCAGCATATCACCTTATGGTACTATGAAACTTAACTAGCAGGGAGGAAATGCCTCCCAACTTGCTTTCTTCATGTCCTAAGACCAATGTGTGTGATATCGCCACCAAAACTTTTTTTGTCATCTTCCCAAGACAATTTGTCATAGTCCAAATGGTTTTGTAAAAATACTATATACTTCACCGTAAGAACAATTGTGAAAGCAAAAAGAAGTTATATCCCTTAGAATAATGTCTGGACCTGGAATTTTTATGTAATCATATTCAAACAGGAAGATTTTGCTAAATCTCATTCGAGCATGTAGTTTTCTTAGGTGTGACTCTCATTTTTTATTTATAGTAATAGGGAACTAAACTTAGTTTGGCTTCCACTCAGACACAACATGCATATCTCAAAGTGATATGCATATTCTTCTTTAGGGGTCATTAAAAAGTATACTCATCCTTCAAATAAGTTCCAGTGTCTGAAAACCAGTTTGACAGTGAGCTAAATGAAGAAGTCAGACAAGGCTTGAGAGGCGAAAGGAAGCACTGTGACCTGTTTTTCTCATGAGGAGAAAGGATTAAGACGAACAATGACACTCCAAATGGATGCTGATCAAGCATGTATGACTGTTTATGCCTCACAAGGTTCCTGTGGGAGTTAGTTAGGCAACAGGAAGTGACCATCTCTGTGACTTTCAACAGTCAACATTATCTTTCATTCATTAATTATATTCAATGAGTAGCAGCTTTATCTCTATTTCATGTTTAGAGAAGTTTATCCTGGGCCAAAGGTTGATGAGTAGGCTCTCTGGGAATGAATATAAACCTGTCTATCCATATAAAAAAGGGAAAAGAAAACACTGAAGTGTACTCCAAACAACACTGCCTGGAAGTGTCCTCAATCTTCTTATTCGAACTTCATTTGCTAACATTTGTCACATGTAGAGCTGAAGACCTGAGAAAAGCATCAAACACCTTTTAAGTATTCTAATCTGCTACATGAAGGAATTCCCATTGCCCTTTTGCACTAGGTAGGAAGATGCATAACAGATCTGTAATCAATGTTACTTCATGAACAAAGAAAGAAAACAGGCATGATGTACTCTTGGAACTTCAAAGATAAGTACTATTCATAATTATTTCACACAGTCATCATTATACAAGATATAATGGCATCAGCCTGTGGATTCTCCAAAAGAAATTGGCTGTACTTCAGAAGAGCACACTAGGACTGCTCTGAAAACTTCCTCCTTGCTGTCTAGCTTTGATGCAAGCTGATGGTGGAGCAAAGAAATCATTTGTCTCAGCAATCCATGAATGTTGAAAGCTGAAATAACAACTACCCTGGCAAAAAGTGACTATCAATGTAATAGAGGTATCAATGTCAGGGACAATGAACAGCTTTCTGTTTGGATTTAAGGCCCACTTTTGAGCAGAGATGTGACCTATATAAAATGATGACATAAGTCCAAAGGGGGTACAAACTATTAAGGTTAGCCATGAAGACACACTTTATCAAACTGCCTTTTAAATATTTGTCATTATGCCTATAGATTAGAGGAGTACTCAGCACTCACCCTAGAAGCTTTCTTTTGCAATGTTTATTACAGAATGTTTATTACAGAAAATCACAATTGGCCAAATTGCAGAAAATAAGAGACTACAGATGGCTCAGCCCTAAACAATACATCTATCTGTACCATAGTCCCCAGCCCCAAGAATCAGGGAACATTATGGAAGAGCCAGCAGTATTGTAAAAATCTGAAGGGATAAGAATGTGGCCAGACATTATCTTCTAGAGATGACAGGACTATGTCATCTGGAGGTATTTGTATTTCCACAGCACTTGCATAGGATTTATCTGCTGTGTCCTTATCCGACCAATCTGGTAGACAAGGTGTCAGTTTGGAAAATATGGATTCAAAGAAACATCTTTTGGAAAAAGGATATGACATTATTTGAAATAAATAAGAGAAATAAGGAAAATATGGGAATTGTCAGGCCCTGATGTTTCTGCCCAGTTCGGGCCTAAAACCTGCTCACTGGGGAATCTCACAAGTAATACTCATAGGCAGGTGCTAGGGATTCCCCCCTATGTAATTTAAGTGTTGCCTCTGGCAAGAGGAATACTTCTGAGAATTGGGTGTGCCTCCTACCTGTATTAGGTTTTTTAGGTCTAGCTTCCTGTTCCCTGATCTAGAGAAAAAGCCTGCTTTTAACTTTAAATCAAAATTCTAAATATATATTTCATGTCTAGTCACACACAGTAAGTAGACTTGTTAGCCAGAATGTATACACTGATTTTAAAGAAATTAGAAAGCAGCTTCAAAGGTCTTAAAATATAGGTGGGTAAAATTCCCACCTATGAACTAATTCAGAAACTTTATAAATAGGAGACTATGCCACCTGTTCACTAGAACCAGTACACAACTATAGAGCACATAAGTTAATAGAAAATAGTAATAAGATAAATCCTAATATAGTTTCTACCATAGTGACCTAGTATGGACCAGCTTAAATGACAGCAGCTAGAATTTGGTATCCTCCAAAAGGAAAAATTAATATATAGCATGTACCCCCTCCAGCAGATTTATATATACCATTTACAAAAATGTACAACAGATATGCACACGTATATAGTTAATTGTACTGAAAAACATGTTCCTTACTGAAATCAAAAAGAGCTCAAACCTCCCTGTGTTTTTTAAAAATGCAGTCTCTGTTAAAACAATGACAACAATGTGGACTCAGACTCCATGGCTATTTGGTGGAGCATTATAGATTAACTACATTTGGAAATACTGAGAGAATGGTTCTGTTAAGTGCCTTTACCTTCAAGCAATGGGTTAGGTTCTTGAAAAAATGTCTATCCTGAAGGTGATTTCTGCTGAGTAGGAGAATATGTGTCTGTTTGCAGGTGCAACATTCTTTGCACCAAAATTTTCTAGTATAAAAGCTGTCACAGAATTTCAGTAAAGTGGGTCCAGATTCACTCAGCCTAGAGAGTTGTGTGTGTCTGTTCTCCATTCGTAAAATCCTTGCCTCACCTTAGTCCTGGGGGGTCCTGGTTTGGAAGCCTTGGCTCTGTCCTGCGGCATTTATCCTTTCAACATTTCACTATAGAAAGGGAAATATCTCAAGATACCCCATACCTTCCTGAGAGGCTGATGAGGGTTAAGGTTGATAAGGGAGGGGGAAGAAAGAGGTTTTCCTTGGTGGTATACCCTCTGATAAAAAATACAAGCTTCAGCAAATACTCAGTAACTTGCCATCAAAAGTGACCTAAATCAAACTCTTTGAGTTACACTTGTGGAAAGACATGAAAATAGGAGCAAGACTTGTAAGGAAGAAGAAGAGCTGTAATGGGAAAAGCAGACAAGATGGGGACTAGGAATTAAGGTTTTAAAATATCGCATATTCATCCATGTATGATACACCAAAAGAAAAGGAACATTTTTTTAAAATAAAAGGGAAATAGACTCAATGGGATGTTGTCAAGGTGTGCAATGTGTCCACCCATAGACTCCTGTGTTTGGGAAGGTCATGGCACCTTTAGGAGGTTGAGCCTTGCTAGAAGAAGGCAGCAACAGTCCATGGCCTTGAAGTTGGTCGGCCCCATGCATCTTGAGAGTCTGTTCCTGAGCTTGTATGCAGCCACTCTTAGCCTCCATGAATAACATGACTTAGACTGACTCCAGCTTCCTCAAGACACTCATGCCTTTTCCTCCATGAAAGAATTATCTCCTCTACTGGATCATAAGCCAAACAAATCTCCCTTTAAGTTGTTTAACTTTGGGTGGTCTCCTTAGTAACACAGAAGACTAACCAGTATAGTTTTTAAATTTGAATAGGCATTTCTTAAAAAGAAGACATGCAAGTTACCCATAGGTATGTGAAAAAAGAGTCAACACTTGTTATCAGGGAAATAGATCCAAAACAGCACAAGATCACATCATCCCAGCAGGAATGGCCGTTTTCAAATTTACTAAAGGTAAGTGCTACCTTTAAAACTACTGCTGGAACTGTTTACAATAGCAAAGTCATGGAATCAACCCAAATGTCCAACAGTTGACGAGTGGACAACAAAAATGTGGTACATCTATACAATGGAGTACTACTCAGCCATCAAAAATGATGAATTAATGGAATTTTCTGGGAAATGAATGGAATTAGAAACCATTATATTGAGTGAAGTATCCCAGACACAGAAAATTAAGCGCTGTATGTACTCCCTAATAGGTGGCTCCTAGTACCAAACCCACTTAGAGACACTCAAAGATAAATCCCTGTAATATCTACAGTAATTGCAAAGATTATGAACAGGAAGGATGGGGAAGGAGGGACACACCAGTAACAAGGAGAGAGGGGACCATGTTACAACAGAGAAAATAGGCCACCATCAAGGACTGCAAGTAAGTAATGAGACATCTGGTTAAGTTCACAGACTTTCCTTCCTGATCATTTACAACTGATGGGGTATGATCTTACCAGAAGGGGAGGGCATATAGTCTGGTAGATAGAAAGTAACCATTTCTCAAATGGGTGATTGACCCCTCCCTTACTGTGGTTTCCTACTTTTATTACATCTACCTTTGAATATACTCTTATAAGAAGACTCTTATTTAACAGTTTTTTTTTTAATCTCTGGCCAGGGGGTGACATCCAATACCCATCAGGATGGAGTGAAAGGCATTGAAGGAGCAGCAAAACTGAAAAAAATAAGTCAACAAACCATAATCTAGAATATCAGAAACTCTATATCAACCACCTGGAACTAGGCCAGCCTAATCTCTCCCATCCTGAAACTCAGGGAAATTTGCAGAAGAGGGGACAGTAAGATTGTAAGAGCACAATGATGGGAGGAATAATGATATGCAAGATACTCCATACAAGTTAGGGCTGAAGCAATCATATTTGGACTTTACATGCCCTGCGTAATGTCCAACACACTATTGACCCCACAAAGTCTAGCATTTGCTAAAAGCACTAGGATCCTTGAAGGCAAGGGATTGACAGCTAGAGTAGTGTTCCTATGCTTAAGGGGAACACAGGAAAGGGTTCTGGGAAATGCCACTGGAAATTGCACCTCATTGGAGAGGAGGACCCAGAGGAGAGTTTGGCATGCACATTAAAGGATGCTCTGGGGATGGGAGGGGGAGGCACTGGGGGATGGGAAGGGGAAGGGGAGGGAAGGGGGGGCACAAGGGGATAGAGGGTTGGAGGGAGGGGAGTAGCGGTGTACTTGTTAAGTTTGTATGAGTGGAGATAAAAAAATTAAAAATTAAAAATAAAAAAACCCTATGTTCTCAAAAAAAAAAAATTCTGCTGGAAATGTCATTTAGTACAACCATTATGGGAAATGGTTTGTAGGTTCCACCCAAAAGATAAATAAATAAAAGTAGAACTGCCATATGATCCAGTAATCTCTTCAGTGTATATATCCAAAGGAAATTAGATTAGCATCTCAAGGAGACATCTATTATCCTAGTTTGTATACACTCTTAACAACAAAATAAAAATGAATACAACCTAAGTGTCCATCAACCCATGTGTGAATAATAAGACTGAAGTATTGTCACTTGAAATAACATGAATGAAATGTGAAATTGTTTCATTAACTGAACTGAGCCAGGAACAGCAACAAAAAAACAAGTATCCCATTGTCTTTCTCATATGTGGAATCTAGAAACTTTGATCTGATACAAAACAAGAAAAAAGTGGTTACCAAAAGCCAAGAAGAACAGTGAGAAGGGAGGACTGTCTTCAGGGCGGTTGCAGTTGGAGAGAAGAGGGTCTGGATTTTTCTACACAATGGAGTGACTGAATAACCATGATCAGAGTGATGGATATTGATAAAGATTATGAACTCCATATTTCAAAACACTGGAATCAAGGAGTAACATAAATATTTGAGGAATTTTATGTGCTTTATTTGATTTTATATAATATAATGCTGGCATGGAGAAATAGTGTGGTATCCCATAACGTGGAAGTTAAAGATTTTTATGCATTAATTAGAAATAAATTAATCAAAATCAAATGATTATATAATATATAAAATAAAATATAAATGCAATATATGAGCAAATAGGAAACCATTTATATTTCACAAAAAAGGTTAACTGGACATGAATTTATGTATAAGACACAAAAATGAAATAGCAATCAGGTGAAAAATATCATTCAATTTACTACATCCCTGGAGTTTGAGACAAATGCACATAGAATAATTAATAAATCCAGATGGTTTGTGAGCATTATTACTGATTTGAGAAAAAATAAATGTCCAATATCTTAGTGCTCTTATCCTCAGAATCCATAAGCATCACCTTTTTATAATCATGTACAGACATAGCAAAATGATAGGATGATTAACAATTAAACATAAAGGTTTCTTCTTTTATACAGAATAAATAGGTATATATTTTAATGCATGTGATGGGAGAGACAGAGAGTCTGTGTGTGCATGATCATGCATGTGCATGAGGGCAGGTATGTGAATGCCACAGCATGTGTATGGAAGTCAAAGAACAACCTTTAAGTGTTTTTTTACACCTTTCCACCTTGCCTGAGACTGGATCTCTTCATAGCTGCTGAATAAAGTAGACTGACTGATAGGTGAATTTTTAGACACTCTTGGGTCAGCTTTCCATTTCCTGTAGCTACACTGAGATTACAGTTGCTTAAGCCCTGAGCCCGCTAGCTTTCAGGTAGGATGTGGGGATCTCAGCTTGATTGTCAGGCTTATGCAGCAACCATTTTACTCTCTGAATCATCTTTCAAGTATTTTTTAGAAGTAATTTATTTTTGTAAAGCTACAACAAACACATATTATTTTTACTTTTATTTTCTGTGCTTTCTTCTACTCCTATCTCTCATATATCGATAGAGAGATACAAATGGTTTTGGAATCATGTTCATTATTTGCACTGCATATTTATCAGTCATCTAAGTTCTCTGTCTCTTCCACGTTCTAGATTGAAACATGATTTTCTACTGCTTCCTTTCCCCTATCTGATTCAGTATGTCCAGGAGAGAGAGAAGGGCCAGGAAGTAGCAGTTTAATCAAACTTCACAGAACTGTATGTGAACTTGGGCTCTGCCCTACCACAGTAACATTTTCATAGCTCTTTGAGAGTTCTCGATCAGTTTATTGTTTCAGCTGAGAATTTACTTTCAGTTTTAACTCTGAAGGGAATCATTGTGCTCTCTTCTAAATTATGCAGTTTCAGGTTATTGTGAACCCTAAAACTGAGAAATCGTGCATAACCAAGACAAAATTTTCAGATGCAAACATGGAAAAATAGTTTCTGCCTACTCATTAGAAACAACCACAACTGATGGAAAAGATAGTAAAACAGTCTTAAAAATCCAGGACATTGTGACAGTGTCAGATAAGCTTAGACTGCTAGGAAAAAATCTAATTTGCTCAATAAACAATGTGAAAATTTGCAATAACTTCTGGTCAGAAAATTAAAAGAATGTTACATAAGCAGTCAACGATAGGAAAAGGTGAAAAATGATATTTTCAAAGACTGATGTAACCATGCCAATTATGGATACAAGACCACACAGTGGAGTTATGGACTGGGGGTCGCATGTAGCCTTATCACCTAACCCTAAATTATTTGCAACTTACAGATTCTGGGAGAAGGATATTATATCCAGTGGTGTGCTCACTGATGAACACACCTAGCTGCAACAAATATTTCCAAATCCATGGTTACATAAACCACCTTGGTCAAACTCAATGGGACACAAAACAGAACAAAGCTATGAATGTAGGGAAGAACTTTGTAATGAAAAAAGGGAATGGCAGGGGTAAGGATGACAAGATAGGATGTTGGGAGGAGGATTCACAATGTGTTAAAGATATATAAAATTGTTGTTCTCTGTCTCTCCCTATGGCTGCTGTCCTCAGTCTGTATCCTATGAGAAGGATACATAAGGACACCATTGGGATCACCATACCCAGGCAAAAAAATATAAGCATATGACTGCTGCCAATCATCTGCACCTTGAAGTACAAGAGAGACCTGAAAATTGTCCTCTTTCTCCTTTCTACTGAAGAAATGAAACATCAGACTTTAATAAAATAAAGCAGCAGAAAGGACAGGGTCACCCTGTGGAGCGCCACCCAATCGCACTGCCTAAGGTACGAGAAGAGGTTTCTCTGTTGCTTGATGAAATTTGACACAGCTGAATGTCCTTGGATCTCCATGGACAGACCCACCCACCAAAGAGATGCCTGGTGTCACAGAAACTCACCTTCTAGATGGTACCTGTGGCTGGAGCCCTATTCTTCTGAGGCATTTCTCACAAGTCACACTTGTACTGCATTTGTACTATCTTTGCTGCCTGCCCCTACTCTTTATACTCCTACAAGTAACCAAACCCTCACTTGACAACTGTACACAATAAACTCTATGGCTGGAGGGGGGAGAGCAAGAGAGAGAGAGAGAGAGAGAGAGAGAATTGTCAAGAACAAGATTTATTAATTAAAATGTTAAAAATAATCATAATATGCATATTTCTCAAACATCATGGGCAGGAACAGTGGCAAAGGCCTTCCCCAGATGCATTCTTCTGTGCTGTTCTTATGCTTTACCTCACCAAGCATGGCCACCATTGCCTGCTCCCCCAAACACACACCAAATTTTTCTTTCCTTTTCACTTCATAGCTGGCCCTTTGTCTTAACATATTCAGTTAACAATTGTCATTCAATACCCAGCTGACATACTGCCTCCATTTCATTTTCTATATTTTTTGAAACAAAAATCATCAAACTGTGGTCCTTATTATCTGCTCTTCATAATTTTATGATCAAGTTTTACTTAAAACTATAATTATTTTCATTTGTAGATGCAGATCTTAACAAAGATAGACAAAGACATCTTTTGCCACCTTTCATGACTAATACAGATGAACATTCCAGTATTTATATAAAACTGAACTAGTGAAGAAAAAAATCAAGGAAAAACTTTAGTAACCAGGATATTTTCTGGATACAGTCATATTGAAAAGTTATGAATACGAATATACATTCTTATATATTAATATAAGTTCATACATATAAATGAAATTGATGATATGAAAATATTCTTAAATTATTATAGACAAATTTTAAGTTGGTTTAATTATATCAAGCTCAATATTACTGACCTTTGGGACCAAATATTTGTCTTTTTCCCTGTGGATATGTGTCCTTTGCATCGTAAGAAGTATAGCAAGAATCTTTATTACTTACATGTCAGATGGCAACCACAATCTTTTCCCACAGTTGTGACAGAAAAAAATGTCTGCAGAAATTAATTACCAAATAACCACTGCAGAAAAAGTGACCATGGTTAGAACTATTATTTTGCAGGGAAACAATATTCTTAGATACATAATAAAAAGCTTGGAGGAGAAATATATAATTGAATACATCTTGAGGGGAAGTATAACATTTCTGACAGATAAATAAACACTTGAAGTCTTGAAATGAATAATTCTACAAACTGTCAATTGAGAAAAAAGAAGGGATATCAAAAGATCACAACTCTTAATTAGTCCCTAAATAAGACTTGAAAATATTATAGATTGTTAGAGCTTAAAAAGAAATGGGTATTCACTAGCAATAACCTTGGATAGATTGTGATTGAGGTGCAACTGATTTCATTTCCTACTTTGAACATATAACTAAATTGTATGATACATTTGATATGGATAATCCTGTACAAAGTTTGAAGTAGAAAGTGGTGTGCCACTGATTTGGGGATTTTTTTCAACAAAAAAGTGTGTATTAGATTAACCAAGAGACCTTGTATGCCCCATGATACAGTCTGAAGGTACTATACATATTCACATCACAGCTTTCTCATCAATGAAGCTGAAAGAGAGGAGTTGATGCAGAGACACCTGAGGACCATAGAGGAATGGAAATTTCCTCAGAGGAAACTCAAACTACAAAGTCCTGAGGACACTGATATAAGCTTCAGGAGGATAAGCATGACATTATTATCAGGCACATAATGGTGTCTCAAAGTGATATAAGCCACCCTAATAATCTTGCTGGCTTATAAGGTATAGTAATTCATTTCTCAAATCCTGAAATCTGAGAAATTCAAAATCAAGGCACCAACAGATTCAATGTTTTATGAATATTGACTTCTTGTCAATCTTTCTTGTCAATCCCACTTTCACAAGATCATTAAACTCATTTATAAGAGTTCTAGCCTCAAAACTTAATTGCGCCCCTACAGCACCACCTCCTAAAACCTTGAGAGCTACGGTGGATGTATCAAAGGTGGAGATAAAACATAGATCTTACCTCATGTTACTTGTATCTAACAGCAAATTTTGGGCCTTGTCAGAGAATCAAGAATACCAGAGTATATTTCTTTGGTTGTAGCAAAGGGTTCTCATCCAAAGATTCCAGTCAGATCCTCTCCCAGCAGTTGGGCATGTACTAAACATGATGCTCCTTGTGTTTTCTACCTCTTACAAAAGAGAAAAGCTTGTCTTCCCTTCTTTGACATATTGTCTTCCACAACTAATTCACTTACTAGCACCCAGTGAGGGTCATTCAGACCTGTCCCTGCATCCACAGAGTGGGAAGTTGATGGGAAGCCTCACATGACAATCAACTCAGAATTATGATTCCATGAGAAGCAATGCTGTCAGCGTGGTAATGACTTGTTTAAACATTTATTAAATCACTTCACAACAAGTAGTAACACATGAAGTGTTATCCTCACATTTCACAGAGACATCACTTATATGCAGAAAAAAATGCTAGCCGAACTGTTTTAAAATCTTCATCAAGTTATTATTTAGTTAATATTGAGGGGATTAATTTTCCTGTTTGTTCACAAACAACATTTTTATAAACATATTTGGCAATCACATGCAAGCATGGCTGAATTATGATGGCTGAGAAAACAAGTGTCTAAAATTGAGTAACTCAGTATTGCAATATCCACAATTTAATAATTTTACTTCAAACAACTTTTAAGAATTATTTTTAGTTTGATAATGGATAGTAATAAAGTTATTATCAATCTCAGAATATCAATATACCAAGTCTTTAATCATGGACAGTAATAAAGTTATTATCCATCTCAGAATAACAATATACCAAGTCATGTGAATCTCATATTCAATGAGATGTTTCCATTGTCACCATTTTTAGTCCATTTCTATCAAAGATCAGGAATGAAGTCCTTTTAAAAACTAACTGCTTTGTCATAGAAAGACACCATTTACCCCAAGGTACTATCAGTATGTAAACCTGCATAGCTAGAAATTCAGTGAGAATGCTCATAAGACCAGTGCATTTATGATTCTAACACTGGGATTGATGGAAAGTATTGGGAGTGAAGGAAAAAGAAATATTAACTCAGTGAACCAGAAAAAAGTATTACTTATTACAAAAGATTACATAGTGCTTTATAAGTTCTACAAACCATGAATCAGTAATCTAGTCTATTACAACAGTGATCTAAATGAAGCTCAAACTTTGCAAACCAATTTCTTTCACACAGCAGTCTGACCTTGGAGCAGTAACTAGTAACTTCAGTGGGCAGGAGCTGCAGTCTCTGGTTCTCTTTCCAGTCATCTCACAGGAGTCAGAAGATATTCAGTCCCATTCTCCAGAGTAATGGCGTGGAGCCACTGGGAGCCGTTATCACCATCACTGTTGCTTCTCTGGGAGTATTTCCTTTACAGTGAGAAAAGGTACATTTATCCTTCTGCCTTCCTCCTCTTCCCTCTACCATTCTCAATTCTCTTTAAAAATCATAATTTGGGGGCTTAGAAGTTGGTTTAATAGTAGGAGAAATGTCAGCTACAAAGCACAAGGACAGGAATTTAGATTTCCAGAACCTACATGAAACAGAAGATATGGTAGTTTGAAATCCTTGCACTGGGGTAATAAAGGAAGAAAAGTCCCAGGAACTTTCTGGTCGGCCAGAAATGAATTCTATGTTCAGTGGGAGATCCTACCTAAAATTATAATGGAAAGTGATTGAAAATGATACCTAATATCAACCTCTGGTTCTACATGCATGTTCACTCATGTATGTAAAAGCGCAATACATAAACATATGAACACAAATACATGCACTCACAGAAACACACACACACACACACACACACATACACACACACCACAATGTAAAACAAAAGAGGAGGAAATAATCTGCCCTTTGCTATCACAACCAAAGCACTGGAAAAAAATAGAAAATCATCATGAAAAACCAAGTATACAACACTGAAATTCTCTAGAAAATCTGGCATATCCCTCAATATATGCTGCACCTCAACTGGGCAACTGGAAAATTTTCTGTTCACCAGAGAAACTTGAAATGAGCTATGACAAAGCAAGTTCATAGTGTTATGGAATTAGCTCTTTATAGAATATAAAATTGAAGAGATCAAGGACAAATAGATAAAATATAATACAAAATATTAATATTGTTATACTAATAAAAATTCTACGCTAACTAGTACTGTGCAGCCTATACAATGTCATAGTACTCATAATGAGACACTGTGTCCCAACATTTTAAGTGGACTGTTCAAAGTTGCATAAATGATAAGTCTTGAAATACAAAACTAGACCAATGTCATTAAGTATAACTTTTATGCTTGTATCAACATACCATATTACTCTTTATTTTATTCAGGAATCATAAAATAACTTTACATCAGACAGAGGTCTGTGAAATATAGCAATCATTTTAATTTATGATACGGTGACCTAGTAATACACTTAATCAGTCTAGAGATGTATTGCAAATAATTTATTAAAATAGTAAGGTGTTACAGTTCAAGAAAGGCTACTTTTCCTATGATTTAGATTGAAAGTCCTTGTCACAATCACTCACTCACTTGCATCCCAAAAATCCAGAGGTTGACATAACCTGTCATTGATCAAATATACAGAAGCCTTCTGACTCCAGCACTGTAGATGCACCTCATGGTGAAGCAGCATTTATTTTTTTTATGTGTAACATGTAAGAACTTTTGACTTCAAAATGGAAATATTGGGTTAAAATATTTCTTAGACTAACCACAGTGAATATTTATGCTATGTAGTCATGAGTCAGATCAAGTGAGTATGAGTCTGGAAGATTTGGGGGCTCAGAGAAAAGAAACAGTATAATCATCTCTGTACACAAATGTTAGCACATCGCCTTTGATCTCATCCACTGTTATGACTAGAGAAAACTGAGAGACAATTATTATAACAGAATGAATGCATTTTCTTTGAGTCCATCTATGTCTATAACAGACATATTTGATTGTTCCTCTCCAGTGTTATACACACACATTCAGTACAATAGTATTGTTTTTATAACTACCCAATGAATTTATCCCAAACTCAAAAACAGAGTAAAAATCTCTCTTATGGAAAAAGAAATGATTCATTCTCTTTTGTGAATCCGTAATTGGTACTCATACAATGTCTTTTTAATACACACACAAATGGGTGGCTAAGCTTGAAGTGGTTGTTCATTCATGTGATCCAGGAAGCTCAGGCAAGAGGATCGTGAGTTTGGATTCAGCATGGGTAGAATAGTACATTCCAAGCCAGTTCAGACTACAGAGCGAAACATTATGCAAGCAAAGTAGAAAAGGAATAGAAGAATATTAAGATTGGAACGTAGCACATTTTTGTTGACCATTTGCCAACTGTTGGACTTCTAGGTCGATTCCATTTTTTTGCTATTGTGAAAAGAGCTGCTGTGAACATGGTTGTACATGAGACTCTGTTGCAGGATGCAGTATTCTTTGGGATTATACTAAGGAATGGTATAGTTGAGTTGTATGAAATTTCAATTTGAAGTTTTCAAGAACCACAAAATTGATGTTCCAACAACAGTTTATGAGGGGCCCTTTCTCCCCACTTCCACAACAGCATTTTCTGTTGTTTGTGTTTCAGATCTTGTTCATTCTGACTGGAGTGAGATGATATCTCAGGGTGCCTTTAATTTGCATCCCCCTAATGACTAAAGAGGCAGAATATTTTTTAACATGTTTGTTAGACATTTAAATTTCATCTTATGAGAATTTTCCTTTCATTTCTATAGCCCATTTTTAATGGAGTTGTTCACTTCCTTGGTATTTAATTTATTGAGTTCTTTATGTACTCTGGATATTAGACCTCTGTCAGATGTGTGATTACTGAATATGCTCTCCCATTCTATAGGTTGCCTTTTGGTTTAGCTAACACCCTCTTCCTTGAGCAAAAGCTTTTTTAATTTCACATAGTCGGACTTGTTTAGTGCTTTTGGGGGTCCTATTAAGGAAATGCTAGCCAAGGCAAATCAATTCAAGAGTATTTCTTTTTTTTTCTCCTAGGAGCTTTATAGTTTAATGAAAAATGTTATATATATATATATATATATATATATATATATATATATTGGAATACTATTCAGCTGTCAAGAAAAAGGAACTAGTGAAAAGTAACAGTAAATGGGTAGAACTGGAGGAAATCATATGGAGTGAAATATCCTAGATACTTTGTGTTTTCCCTTACAGGTAGATCCTAGCATTAAACATTCAGTTGGATGTAATCAAGCAGAAACTCTTATGACACCCACAAACAAACAAACAAACGAGAAAAGATCTTAACACCCAAGCAAGACACAGCCTATTGGAAAAGCAGTGAAACAGTCAACAATGACCAACTAGAGTGCAGCATATTGGAGACTAAAACGCTCATTCGTAACCAGGCCAACCAAATCTCTCCCCATCCTAAAGCTCAGGAAATCTTGAGGAAAAGGAGGCAATAAGATTTTAAGAGCCTACCTGTAGGAAGGTTCACACCTAGCCAAGTCATTCCACTAAAAACAGGGCCGCTGGACCCAGAAACTTCCTACAATGAGACTTATCCTTACTAAACTTGCACTGTTACTCATATATCACTATTTCCCCACAGACTAGCAAGAAACTCAAGAGAAATAATTACATACAGGTGAAATCTTAGGGGCTAAGACTAGACAGGTGAAGGAAAGTACCCTTATCAGTGGGTCTACCCAAGGAAGGGCCACTTAATCTGCCACAGAGACCTGAGCCCATGTCAGCACAGACAATCCAAAGGGATCCCTATGATTTACGCAAGCAAACAGGCAGGAGGATGAATGAAGATAAGGGTGGAAAATGGAATTGGGAGGAAGGAGGGAGGGGGTCAGGAACAACCACCAGTATGTTTGCTATTAAGTAGACTAAAATATAATTAAAAATGATCTTAAAAAGATTGGAAAGTAGAATAGAAATTATTTTAACTTTTTCTCTTTCTGTCTCTCACTGTCTCTCTGCCTCTCTCTGTTTCTTTCTCTCTCTCTCTCTCTCTCTCTCTCTCTCTCTCTGTGTGTGTGTGTGTGTGTGTGTGTGTGTGTGTGTATGAATGCACATATAAAAGTGATTGTGAAACTTTCTAGAGTCTGTTTTTCCATTATGTGAATTACAGGAATAGAACCCAGGTCACTAGAGTTGGCGGCAAGCACCTTCGCCTATTGAATCATGTCAATGCTCCAGAATCTTTTTAAAATAAAATATTAGGGATTTCTTAAAGTGAGGAGAGTGGGCACAACAATTTTATTTGTTGAATGACTGTTAAAGTATATGTGAAGAATGATCAAAGAATTGTTTCTACCTCAGGAAGTGGTGTTTCTCCTACCATTGTAATAAGGTCAAGGTTCTCAAGGGACTCAGAATGGAAGGGCAAGTTCTAAGTTTTCAGGTAGCCTTTCACTCCATCCTGGACTCTTCTATGAACTGACTTCCCTCTCATCACTTTTAAGGAAACACGGACTATTGTGCTGGCCAGAGTTCTCAAAGATTGGAAGGGATTGGGAGTGGGTAATGCTGATTTTATCAGCAAAGACTGCAGAATGAATGAAAACCAAAAACCTAGTCACTGACCAATTGAGTTGAAAAAGAGAGGACTACCTGACTATCAAGTCCATGAGTCATCCAAAAATGAAGCCATGCATGATAGCCTGTGAAACATCATGGAATTCAAAACAAAATGCTGCTTTGAACACCATCAAAATTAGTCGCAACATCAGTTTTTCCAGCCTCTATTTTAGTGAAATATTTTAGTTATGTATATCTTTACTCAGTACGTCAACATGTACATTATATGAACTCTGATTTACACTGGTTAATGGTTATTTCTCACAGTCTTCTTCCTTGCTGCATAAAGTTGAAAATTGTGGTGGGCAGTATCTCCAAAAAGTCTCCTCTGGCTTTCTATTACCTGCATCATCCTCATGAGCTTAGTTTAAATGGTTTAGACTATGTATAATCATGATCTCTCATGACCTTTCTAACTCTACTGAAGATTCTACCATGAGTAACTTTGGTAGTTTCATTCTTTATGTGGTTCCTGGATTTGTGAGATTTTTCAGACTTGAAATTTTACTTGTGTTTTGTCAGATATTGTCAACTATATTGTTTATCCAAAGAACAGCTTTATATTCTAGAAAAGAAGCAATAAGGTTCAAAAAAATCTCTTCTTTGTTACATAAATTTTTCATCTATGGGTAGGAAAAGGTCTTTAAAGAATAAGCATTTGAATTTTGATGAGCATTATAGATTCTTATACAATGTGTGATCAAAGAAGTTATCACTAACAACATTTTTAAGGAAAACAAAGATCATGTGAGCATAAGCTCCAGAGATACTTAGGAGCAAAGAAAAGACAGATCACACTAAAAATCTGGATGAAGTCTGTATAGGAAAAGAATTTTTGATGCTCAAGGTTCAACAAGAAGGTGTTATTGAATATGGAGAAGAATGAATTTAAATCCCCGGTTAAGAGATGGGGCCATAGGAGCTACATAGTTCGTGAGATGGGGCCATAGGAGCTACATAGTTCGTGGGACTTGGCACTTTTATAAATGACATAAATCACTTTAAAAAAGAATACCAGGAAAATATAGCTTCTTTGATCTTTGGCTTTTCAGCTGTATAAGGACACAACATCAGAAAAAAAGGAATTATTAGGAGATTTCAAGTTCTGTGATATTTAGGAGTGACCAAAATAGAAACAGCTAAAAAAGAATCTGACCTTGATATTATTGGAAGGAAGCATGTTAAGAAAGGAGCTACTTTTGGTGGAGTGATAGTGTTGAAGTCATGTCACTATGAGTGCAAATGAAAACAGGCAGAGAGTAGCTAGTCACAGTGGGTATCAACAACTGTTCTGAATGATTGCATTATAAAGGAAGGAGAAAAGTCTGGAGATGTTAGAGAGAGGTTAAAGAGAAGTGACTGTTACTTGCTTTCAATGAGTGAAATTATGGCAATGAATTAGGAAAAATGAAAGCTCAGTGATGCAACACGAGCCAGGGGCCATTCACTTGGAGGAGGCAGACACGGAAGGGGCTGGTTATGAATGTAGGCACAGTAAGGTGATACACATTAGAGATACAGAAGATCAAGCAGATGGCCACCCATGCAGTTATGATGACAGACATTGCAACAGGACACTTTGGTGGTTACTTTTATGATCTCAGAGCACTTAAATTCAAGATTATTAGTGGACATAGATAAAGAAGGTTGAAATTTGAGAAGAGAGTCAAGAACTGGTTAAAATAGCTATATGATAGCTATATGGATAGATAGATGTAGGTTTTACATGTAACGTAAGTCCCAGTTGAAATGATCATGGACTCAGAATAAGCTAACAGACTTTTCCCCATTTAAATTCAGCTTTGCAGATTCAGACACAAAGTAGGCAGAGTTTAAATGTTACTTATAGATCCTGAAATATTTACTTAAAATTTCCAAGCTTCTATTTTTTAAATTTACTTTTACAGGTGTGTTGTAAGATTCAAATGAGATAATATATGTATGGTGCAGTGATTAAAAGCTCAAACATTGGAATTAGTCTGATTGAGTTTAAATCCCAATTCCTATGTTAGCAAAAGAGAGACAGGCAAGACAAACAAGGGTGTTCATAAAGTAATGTTTATAATTGATACCATGGAATTCAAGATAGATATGAAGGTATGAAATTGGATAAGGGGAATGAAACACAGCACTGGATTGGTTGAATCTGATTGTGTGTTTATGTTGGCTTAGAAGTCGGGATGCCATCTGTTAAAGATAGTCGCAAAGTAAAATGCTAACATTAGCATTGTGAAAGGATAGCAGGAATTATTTCAAATGGGGATGAAAATCTCTTGTGTAAGATAGAGGGATAGATTAATAAAAAAATGACATGAAGCTAAGTACCTGACAGTATCCCCAATGGCAGAATTGAAATAATCAAGAAGTATAGCAGAGAGTAGTATTGAAAGGAATATAGATGAAGCAAGAGCTAAGACACTGAAAGAAGGAGTGCAAAGTTCTGCTCATTTGTGGGATTTCTTTTCCTTTTAAATTATTTTCCTTATTTTTCTAAAGAAAGAGAAAGAGTAAAAGAGAAAGAAAGAAAGATGAACATAAAGGTTTAACATTTTCTCAAGATGATAAAATGAATTTAATATAATGTTACAGTCTCAAAAATTTAACTAGCATTCACTTATTTTTCTCTGAAACCACAATGGTAAAACAAGATGGATCATTTCCTAAATCTAGTTTAGAGAAGAATATAAAGAGAACAAATACTAATAAACAGCATGTAAGAAAATATAAGCAATCAATATCAAACAGTAACAGTGATATGAAATAGTAAAATGTTTTGTTTCTGAAAGCAAATGATATAGGCAATATTGACAGCACTCACATGCACAATTGACAGAATCATCATCATCATCATCATCATCATCATCATTATTACATAGCTTGACTTTCAGAATAACCGTTTCTATCCACAATTAAAACATTAAGGATTAATTAATACTGAGAAGCTAATATCAGGTATTTTATCTAAATTATTCCCTCCCTCCTTAGGTTCCTCAGAAAATATTCATCTTTTACATTCAACAATGCATGGCAGAATCAACATCGTAAAAATGACCATCCTACCAAAGGCAATATACAAATTCAATGCTATACCAATTAAAATCCCAAAGCAATTCTTTAAAGAAGTTGACCAAACAATCTCAAAATTCATATGGAGGCACAAAAGACCCAGGACAGCAAAGACAATCCTGAGTAACAAAAACACGGCTGGAGGTTATCACCATACCAAACCTTAGTCTGTACTAAAGATACATAGCTATAAAAACAGCCCGGTACTGGCTCCAAAATAGACACACAGATCAATGGATAAGGGTTGAAGACCCAGCCATTTGATCTTTGACAAAGGGGCCCAAAAAATCCATGTAAAAAGAACAGTATCTTCAACAAATGGTGCTGGCAAAACTGGATGTCCACATGCAGAAGATTAAAATTGGACCCGTACTTGTCACCATGTACAAGACTTAATTCCAAATGGATCAAGGACGTTGATATAAGGCCAGAGACTACAAAAACCTATAGATGAAAGGGTAGGGAACACAGTTCCTAAACAGACATCCAATAGCCCAGTCACTGCTACCATCTCTCAACAGTTGGGATCTGGTGAAATTAAAGAGCTTCTGTTCAGATAAAGAGGTTGTAACACGAGCTCAAAGGCAACCCACAGAATGGGAGAAAATCTTCACTAACCACATATCTGATAGAGCTCTATTATCCAGAGTGCACAAAGAACTTAGAACTAAACACTGAGGAAACAAATGGCCCAACTGAAAAAATGGGCCCTGGAACTTAAAAGCAACTTTACCAGGGATGAAATTAAAATGCCTAACAAATACCTTAAAAAATGCTCCACATCCTTAGCCATCAGGGAAATGCAAATCAAAACTTCCCTGAGATATCATCTCACCCCAGTTAAGATGGCAAAAATCCACAATACAAACAACACCAAATGCTGGAGAGGATGTGGAGAGAAGAGAACTCTCCTACATTGCTGGTGGGAATGCAGGCTCATACAGCCACTCTGGTGAACTGTCTGGAGATTCTTAAAGAAATTAAAGCTTGAAATGCCATATGACCCTATGATTCCACTTTTGGGAATAACCCCCCATACGGCAAAAATTCACCTCGATAGCACAAGCACGACCATGTTCATAGCAGCACTGTTTACAATAGCAAAGTGATGGAATCAACCCAAATGTCCAGCAGTTGACAAGTGGATAAGGAAACAGTGGTACACCTATACAATGGAGTACTACTCAGCCATCAAAAATGATGAATTAATGGAATTTGCCAGGAAATGGATGAAATTATAAACCATTATATTGAGTGAAGTATCCCAGACACAGAAAATTAAGCGCCCTATGTACTCCCTAATAGGTGGATCCTAGTACGAAACCCACTTAGAGACACTCAAAGCTAAATCTCTATAATAACTGCAGCAAATGCTAAGAAGGGATGGAGAAGGAGGGCCACACCAGTAACAAGAGAGGGGACCATGTCACAGCAGAGAAAATAGGCCACTATCAAGGACTGCAAGTAACTAATGAGACATCTAGTTAAGTTCACAGACTTTCCTTCCTTTACAACTGATGGGGTATTTATGATCTTACCAGAAGGGGAGGGCGTATAGTCTGGCAGATAGAAAGTAACCTTTTCTCAGATGGGTGATTGACCCCTCCCTCACTGTGGTTTCCTACTTTTATTACATCTACCTTTGAATATACTCTTATAACAAGACTCTAATTTAACAGGTCTTTATCTCTGGCCAGGGGGTGACATCCAATACCCATCAGGGTAGAGCCAAGGGCATTGCAGGAGCAGCAAAACTGAAAAAAAAAAAATCAACAAACCTTAATCCAGAACTTCAGAGACTCTATATCAACCACCTAGAACTAGGCCAGTCTAATCTGTCCCCATCCTGAAGCTCGGGGAAATTTGCGGAAGAGGGGGCGGTAAGATTGTAAGAGCAAAAGGATGGGAGGAGCAATGATTTTCAAGATACTCCACACAAGTTAGGGCCGAAGCAATCATATTTGGACTTTACATGCCCTGCGCAATGTCCAACACACTATTGACCTCACAAAGTCTAGCATTTGCTAAAGGCACTAGGATACTGGGAGACAAGGGATTGACACCCACAGTAGTGTTCCTATGCTTAACCGGAACACAGGAAAGGGTTCTGGAAAATACTACTGGGTCCTTGCACCTCATCAGAGAGGAGGACCCAGAGTAGAGTTTGGCATGCACATTAAAGGATGCTCTGGGGATAGGAGGGGGAGGCACTAGGGGACGGGGAGAAAAGGAGGAGGGGAGGGGGGCACCGGGAGATAGGGGGTTGGAGGGAGGGGGAAGACTGGTGTATCTGTTACGTTTGTATGAGTGGAAATTAATTAATTAATTAATTAATTAATTCACTAATTCTCCTACCCTAACCTTCCGTGAGCACCCTTCTGTTCTCTGCTTTAAGTTCTTTAGTTTCAAGTTATATGTGAGATCATACTTGTATTTCTGAGTCTGCCTTATTTCATTTAACATAATATCTTCCAGGTTAGGGCATACTGCTTATGTTGAAAAATTTTTCCCAAGAATGAATATTGTTCCACTGTATTTTTATATCTATTTGTAAAATATACATGCAATATTTTCCTTATATGTTCACCAACTTGCAAGAAATAATTTTACAACTTTATTATCTGCTGTAAAAGAATATTGAATCTTCTCACATGCATTTTTCATCTATTAAAAATTAAGGTCATTATATTAATGTGGTTCATCAAATATTGATTTGTATAGATTGAACTGTCCTTGCATACCAGTGATAAATTTCATGTGATATGGTCATTCTGATAAGCAACTGAGTTTGTTTCAACAGTATTTTTTCTTGTCTTCTATCTTTCTTTCTTTTAATGTTGTATATTATGAATATAGTGACTTTATAATATTTTCAAATCCCATCCCATCTAATCTGTGATGACTTATACCTGACACGACTCATGCTTTAGCAAGCATCCTATATCACTGGATACATTATTGAGGGAAGCATCTTTCTCAGCATTAATCCTCATCAGTATCTCAGAGAGATGTGGATCATTTGGGGTTTTTTTGATGGTTTTTTATAGGAAGTATGTTATGAATTTCTTTTAAAATCCTTTTTGCCATTGATTTTTTGTATCTAGTTCATTTACTTCTTTTTGAGTATTATTATTTTGTTTTTTCATCTAAAGTAAGACATACTTTCTTTTTTCTCTTTCCAAAATGCTTGGGTTATAAGCCTAACTTGTTAAGTAATAATATTTACTTTTATTAATGTCACCAAAAACTTTCTTAGAACTGTTTTTGCTTTATTCCATAATTTTTAGTATGTTATATATCCACTTTTGTTACAAGATATTTTTATTTAATTCTTGGTGCATGGGTAGCCCAATGGTATGATATTAAATTCTACACATTGTTATGATTCCTGCCTGTATCTTTTGAAATATTCATAATCCATATATTGTTTTCTTGGTGGTATCTTATGAGTTACAAAGCCTTTCTTTACTATTTTTTGTTCTTTTTCTTCCCATTATGTGTGTATATGTGTGTGCATGTACATGTATGCTGTACTGAGTTTTTTCAATGTTTTTTGATATAATATTAATAGCCAAATCAAACAAGGAAGGCATAGAAACTGTGACTTGTATTTATTAATATAAAGATAAAATATCTGTGTGTTCGGGATATGGCAGAGCAGTTGAAGTACTTGCTGTGCAAACAAAAGGATATAGGTTCAGATCCCAAATATTTTCAAAATATCAAGAGGAAGCAATATCTTTCCAACTGCATAAAGCAAAGACTAGGAAGCTCCGAAGCAAGCTTCCTTACTAGCCCAGCCCTAGGGGTGAGTACTAGGCTTGATTAAAGACTCTATCTTGGAATAGAACAAATTAAAAAATTAATTAAGAATGATTTCCAATATCAGCCTCAGACCTCAGACCTTACATGTACCTGCATATACATACTTATGCACCTCCCATACACATACACATGAAAATGGAAGAAAAAAATTTCCTATACTTAATATTATATGATCTTCACTGGGATTAAGAAGGGAGAAAAAGCAAACTTGATAGCTTATCTTAAAAAGCCTACCAATGAGTAAAGCCACAGATTTATTTATTACAATGTAAATGTTTCATGGCTTTTAATATGTAACATAATTGAATTCATGCATCAGAATTCAGATCATGAAAGGCTAGTGGAATATTTTTATTGGATGGTCCTGATTTAAAGTAAAATTGGCTTATAGTAAAAATGATTATGGTCTACATTTACACAAATATGTAGGTATTATGTATCCTTGAAAAGAGAAAAATCCTTTTCACAGGAATACATGAAGACATTATGCTAATTGTAATGTCAGATACAGAAAAAATACTGTATAATATCATTTTTATGTAGAAGCTACAGAAGCTAAGCTTGTGGATATGGAAAGGTGGTCATTGGGATCTCTGGTATGGGAGATGGGAGATGCACAAAGCATCAGCTATACAGGACCAAAGCAATTACAGATTTAATACATAGCATGGTGAGACCAGGAATGTCAACAAAGTAGATCAACATGCAATGAACAGGTAAACATTTAAGGTGAAAGACAGATTAATAAGCTGTATTGTAGTGATAATTTCATGTATATGCATCAAATTAACAAATTATATATCTTAAACTTTCCTAAAAGTGAACAGCTACTGTAATTTTATTTCCATCCTCTCCATATTTCTGGTCATGATTAAGAAACACATTTATTACATATTTACACAGTTAAAAATAAGAAACTGTTGGTCATTCTATTCATTTCAGTACAGAAACATTTCCTTGGGAATTTTGGGCTCATCCATGATAGCTGCCCAATTCAACTCTGTGTTAGTCAACCAGTGAAATTTTACTGTATTCTGCCAGAGAGGTTTTACATTTGTAACTGGCAGTTATCAAAAATGGTGCTGAGATGATGTAAAACGCAGTCTTGATAAGATTTTAAAATATCCATTGAAACTATTTCACATCTGGAATGGCTAAATTGAAGCAATCTTCACAGGAAAATTAAATCACCAAAAATAATTCGATAATAAACCATTGCAGCTTTATATCAATGATGCTGAGCTAATGTGAGAAGTGGCAGAAGTCTCCATTCTATAACCATTCAGTCTGGAATAAATAAAAACTTATGACAGAACAAATTAAGGAGTGAACGATTTAATACCATAATTAGTACTGAGAAATGTAAAAATTAGTAATTATTGAAGAAAGCATATGTTTAATATATTAACTCTAGCTATTAAAACTATATTATATTATTTTGTCAGATTATGTAATGAGTGAGATTTTTCCAGAATTTAAGCTATTTCCTCAGAGGAAGATTAGCTTTTGGAGAAGTCTCATTATTTAGGCCATAGTTTACTGTACATTAGTCCTATGTTGTTGTTTGCACATTGGGAGGTCTGATTCAATTGTAAAAATAGGTAATTTTAAATGTGCTTGATGAGGTATTTATTTAGCAACTGAAATTTCAGGTCAGTGAGCAAACTTACATGGTTTATCTTTCCTAGACACATGTAAGTGCTAAGGAGTTTAGAAGGAAACTTAAAATGACCCGGAGAGATTTTGAGGCTTTTCCACTTGTCAAGAGAGATGCCCATGCTCAGAAATCCTCAGAATGCTGTGTAACTTCTACATTATTTCCACAGAGTACAATGTATGCTAGAATAATAGGTTTCAGACAAAACACCAGAATTCTTTCAAGTAAACTGTAAAGCTGAGTCAGCTACAAAATTCATAACCTTTCTAACATTTTATTGCTTACTTTGAGAAATATTATTCATTAATTTGTTCTTTTTTCTTTCATCACAAATATTAAGTACCCACATTGTAGTAGGTATTGAGATATACAGACATAAATATGTGAATATAAGGGACTTATGTATAGTAGGAAATATACTAATATGTATATATATATATATATATAAATTTTAATGCATGTGTACACAAAAGGATTTAACTCAAAATTAGATAAATACAATAAAAGAAATTTGTAAGGCCTAGAACTATGGAAGCTAAGAGTGTCCTTTTTAAAATCAGAGAAATCTTCTTTAAGGAGATCAGATTTGTAGCAACCTGAAAGAGGAAGCAGCTTTGACAAATGTGGTGGGAAAGAACATTTCAGCAAAAGCATAAGGTATACACAGAAAACTTTGACATATTAAGAAAAAAAAAAACGCTGGATCCTATGTCTAAGAAATTGTGGAGGGTGACATCTGTCATACATACATACCCAAATTCTCTGAAATACAGCATGGAGAATTGGGATGAGATGGTGTATTAGTAGGGTTCTCTGAAGAAACAATCTATAGAATGTAGTATATATAAATAAGTTTATTAAAAAATAACTCACAATAAAAATAGTATCCTTAAAGGTAGCCACCTGCAACAGCCTCTTTCCTGGCTGGAATGTTCCACAAAACCGAAAGATTGGAGAAGGTCTCAAGCCTTTGCTCCTCCGGAGGGCTGAAGATGCTGGGTTCCGATGTCAGCAATGAACAGCAGCAGCAAGGCCCAGAGACCAGGCTCCAAAGGCAGCGGGAATAGCAACAAGTGATGGAAAAGGTGAAGCTTCAAGTCAGCCAAAGACCGAGGCAGCAGCAGCAGCAGCAACCAAGAAGGCCACGACGCTCTAAAGGCAAACAACGCCCACGCAGAGTGGACTCCACAGCAAGTCCACCAGATAAGGGAAGAGCAAGTCCCTCCTCCTTACACCTCCTATTATCTGATCCACCACTGGAAAGTACCACCCACTATGGGCTGGGCTCTCCACAGCAATCAGTCAAGTACCTGCAGACTTGTTCAGGAACCATTCTAACCATTAACTTTCCACGCTGTCCCCAAACAGTCTGCAACTGTCAAGTTGACATCAAAATGCAACCATAACAGATGGATATTGAAATGAACATTGAGAGAGACCGTAGCATTTGGATGCAGAGCTGAGATTCTAGGTGCTAGCGACGGGACAGCAAAGTAAAAATGGGTGGCATTGAAAAAGGCAAGAAGATTTTTGTTCAGAAGTCTTCCCAGTGCCACACCGTGGAAAAGGGTGGCAAACACAAGACTGGACCAAACCTCCATGGTTTGTTTGGGCAAAAGACAGGCCAGGCAGCTGGATTCTGTTAAACAGATGACAAGAAGGACAAACGTATCACCTGGGACAGGACACACTCATGGAGTATTTGAAGAACCCCAAAAGCACATCCCCGGAACAAAAAATTATCTTCGCTGCGATTAAGAAGAAGGCAGAGGGGCTGGAGAGGTGGCTCAGGGGTTAAGCCTCTGCCTTGAAGGTGGAAGGTCGTGAGTTCGGATCCTAGACCCCACATATAGACTCCGGGCGGAAGCAGGGGCGGCCTGCGCTTCTGGCCCTGGAAGAGCGGAGCCTGTGAATCCCGGGGCAGAGTAAACAAGAAGGAGATGGAGGCATCCATAGTGGTTCCCGAATTTGTCCACAGTTCTACACACACACACACACACACACACACACACACACCACACACACAACACATATGCACAATTAAAATAAATAATAATAATTAAAAATTTTTAAATATATTAAAAAAAGAAGAAGGCAGAAAGGCAAACTTGATAGCTTATCTTAAAAAGCCTACCAATTGAGTAAGGCCACTGACTTATTACAATGGAAATGTCTCACAGCTTTTAATGTGCAACATAATTGAATTCATGCATCAGAATTCAGATCATGAAATCTAGTAGAATATTTTTGTTGGATAGTCAAGATTTAAAGTAAAATTGAGTATAGTCTTTTTTAAAAATAGTAATTCCAGTTAGTCCAATATTATCACAGCTTACTTTTTCTAAAGATATGATTGGACTTAATAATGTTCAGCTTTTCACAAAGATGGGGAAATGCCACCTCAAAACTTTCTGGAGATTGGTTTTATACTTGGATTTATGTAACGGGTTATGTGTTTAAACAAAGAGGAAGTTTTCTTGTCTCAGAACCAAGCAAGATTTGTATGTGTTCAATCTGTGTTCATTAATCTGATACAGGCAATTGTTAGAGATAAGTAGACAATTTCTATTGTCCTTAACTATGCCAATATCATTAGGCTTTTCTGTCTTGACAGATAACTGCCTTTTACTTACTGAAAAGCATTTTAGTATGGTTTATGTATAACATCAAATAAAGAATATTTAGCACTTAAAAAAGAAATGGACACTGAAATTACAATCATTATAATTAGGTTACAAATGATTAAAACTCACCTACTATAAGAATAAGATTATTTTATGCAATATATGTTAGTACATGTATATATGTATGTGTCTTAGTTTCATACTCACTTGCAGTAATAATGACACAAGCAATTTTAGAGAAGATATTTATTCATTCATTAAGCCCACTGTCCTAGGTTATAATCCATCATAGCAGGAAAGTTATTTCGATATCAGAAATTGAGAGACATGTTCACACTGTATCCACAGTAATAGCTAAGGGACAAGGACTATACTGTTTTCTAGTTTGCTAGACTTTCAAAATTCAACAGCTCTTTCCATCTTTTCCACTTGCCCAGAGAATAGACCCACCTACTATGGGCTAGTTCTTCTCACATCATTCCAATAGTTTCAACAAGCTTGAACAAGAGTCAGGTTTATCTAAATAACTCCTCAAAGTTTGCCTGAAAATTCAAGTCTGCAGAATTAAGTTGATACCTGAACCTAAATTGTCACACAGTATGCAAGTATGTTGTACAATTATGACAATAAACCAATCTAACATTTGTTCAACAAAGCAAGGGGTGAGGCTGCACATACCAGCACTTGAGAGGCAAAATCAGGGGTTAAAGGTCATCCTTAGTCACCTAGTGAGGCCAGTCTGGGTTATATAAAACCTTAAATCAGAACAAACAAGCAAAACAAACCATCCAAAAATTTTTACTCACTCAACAAAGTGCCTCATATCTTTTGCAAACTACTGATGTTTTCAACCTTAAGCAACATTTAATCTATAGACATTAAAAGTAGATTTGTTTTTCTACTAATTTTATGTCAGCTTCTTCAAACAATATGTACTTGGTTTTCTTTCACTTAGCTTTTTTTTTGAGATTATTTTGTTTTTCTAAAGTAATAGTCTATCATTCTTTGCTGCTGAATTGAATTGTATTATATGTACATATATATGATTTGTTTTCAAGTAATAACTGACAGATATTAGAATTGTTTAATAGTTGGGGCTACTATGAATAATTCTAAAAATATTCACTAGTAAGTGTTTAGGTAAATACACAGTATGAGTAAATACCTCAGAGTAGAAGTATGATCATGTCATATGTAAACTCTATTATTAATACATTTGTAAAAGTCATATAATTTAATTCCTTAGCCATAGATTAATGCTGAAGAGTAAAAACAGCCAGTAGAAAGACTGCTGGAATATTTGATGAAACTGGTATGAAACTTGCCTCATTCTAAATTGCTAGAACTTGGATAGGAGAAGAACAACTACTGGAAGTTACATGAAAGTTCAAGACATTGAGAATAGAATAGACAGTTTGTGAGAGGTCTATACAGACTGTTTTCAGTGAACTTCTCAGTTTTCCATATATTAATATGATATGTTCATGGAGAGACTTGTATTCTTATTCTTGGAAGTAGAGTTTGTACAAATTCATGCATGCTAGAAATTAAGTAATACTTACTTATTTTAGTAATATTCCTTCCCCTTCAGGTCAAAACATAAAGTTTTTCACTAATGACTGCTTTTATGACACGTAATTATTTGAATCTGCTCATCATTATATCGGAGAAATGGACTTTATAAAGATAGTATTTGATCCCAAAAATCTTAAAGGTAAATGGCATGCTAAAATGGGCTGACTAGCAAAGGCAGGCAAACTGATAGAGAAAACGTGCAGGGACTTTCTATATGAGGCAGAAACATGCACAACGCATGAAGAAAAAGAAGCTAAAAATATCTGATGTTGTTATAAAGGAAAGCAGAGCCAAAAGCAATTTGTCTGTGATTCTTTCCCATCTGCGTGGCTCCTTCACTTAAACAGCCAACGTAGTCAAATCTGATTTGCTTCCCTGCTGTAAAAGTTGTGGTTTAGCTAGGAACTATGTAGCAATGTCTAGATAAAGACATCTTTGCATAAATACTGTATGCATGTCTGCATATTACACATATGCTTTATACATGGGATTTTTTGGGCACATGCTCTGCTTACCCATCTTCAGGTAACAGATGAACTCCTGATAGGTACCTGGAGGTGCACCTTCATCTT